>QLOH01000065.1:0-1202502 GCA_026901365.1 Sesbania bispinosa | reverse complement strand
GATTCCTTTTGGCAGTGACCCTACCCATATTCTTGCCTCGAACCAATTGTGAATGAGACTTGAATCTAACCATTTGGTCTTGTATATGGAGTTAGACTATGTTGCTGACTCCTTTGGCCTGACTTTTCTTTTCTTTGGAGTCTTGTGTTGAGTTGCATAGGTCTTCTCCTCCTGAAGCTTGGAAAATTCAAAGTTGTCAGATCTTACTCTTTTTGCTTCACAAGGGTCCTTGGTATGGAATATGCCTGACCACTTTGTCCTCAATCTGACCTTAGGCTTTGATTATGATGTTACTGGCTTGACTTTTCTTCTCTTTGCCCTGTTCAGGTCAGTGTATTTGCAGGCCTTTCTTTTGTGAGTCTTGAAAGGTTGAACATTTGTATGTTGCCCGTCTTTGCCTTCCTTCGGAGGGTTGTCAGGATCTGTCGATCTGGTGGATTCTTCACTACTTCGTCTCCTCTCTCAGTTCTTTGCTCGCTCTTTTTCTCTTTCTTCTTGTTCTTTTTATACAATTATATCATGTACAATCTCATATGTTTTGTTCTCTTCCTCCCCTTCATAGTCACTCTCTTCTTTAAGCATAATTTTCTTTGTTTTATCCTCTTCTTTTTCTTCTTCTACTTCTGCTTCACCTCCTCCTCCTCCTCCTTCTTCTTCTTCTTCTTCTTTTTCTTTTGCTTCTTCAGCTTCCTCTTCTTCATCTTCTTTTTCTTTTGCTTTTTCAAGTTCCTCTTCTTCAGCCTCCCCTTCTTCATCGGTCAGATTGTCATTGGTTACCTCCCCTATCAGCTGGACATTTATGGTGGTCATGTCGTCACACTGTTCTTCGGGGTTGGGTTGAGCCTTTTCTGAGATCCGTTCTGACTGATATTTAGCTAAATTTTCTACTATCTGTGCTATTAGGGGATCAATAGGTCATCCTGCTTCTTTGCTATCTTTCTGCAATGTCACAAAGGATTGCAAGTAATCTTCAAGAAGAGCATCCAATCTTGATCCTCCTTGTTGAACTGAAGAGTAACTTTGCTGCTGTTGGAAACAAGGTTGCATATTGGAAGGCCATGCATCTTGGCTCCAACCAGAATTATTGTTCTGCTTATTTCTCCAAACTTGTGAATAATTGTTTGCAAAGTTGTTGCTGATGGAGAAGTTGCCTGGTCTTCCTTGATTGCCCATGTAATTAACTTGCTCTTCTTGAGTGCAGGGATAAGAGCAGTAACCATTGGGATGGTCACCTCCACAAAAATCACAAATTTCTTAAGTGTTTGGATAAGTGCAGTAACTATTGGGATTGTCACCTCCACAATAGTCACAGGTTAATTGTGGTGACTGGCCAGGATAGAACTGCATTGCGTAGAACTGCTGAGGAATCATGGATATCTGCTTGGTGAGTGCTGCTAATCGCGGGATGATAAACTCATTCTGAGCCAGGATTTCATCTGCAGAAGTTTGCATGTGAGGCGATACAATGTAACGCCCCCGAGCCGCTTGCAGGAGTGATGAGGGTCCCCACAAACCAACACGAGTCTTTCCAGTATGCTTTGTCCTCACTTGCACACTTTCTGAGAAACTTCCCAGAAGGTCACCCATCCCAGAATTGCTCCAAGCCAAGCACGCTTAACTATGGAGTTCTTATGTTATGGGCTTCCGAAAAGAAGATTCATCTTGTTGGTATAGTTCTCCCCAACAATTTCCTTTAAGCTATTTTCAACTGTACAGTCTCATACCTGCACAGCCTCTAGATCCCTCTCATTCGGGTGTGGGCTCGGTTTATCCATGTGTCCCTTCTTGCCTAGAAGCCTGCTAGGAGCCGCTCCTTGCCCGTGCCTCTTCGCACCCGCGATCACTCTCCGCCCTCATCAGCCTCCGGCTCTCACAGACAGCATCTTGTTGCCACCCAAAATTCTGATTCTGGTAACTTCCCCAATCCTGCGAAATATTGTTAGAATAATTATTGTAGGTAGAGAAGTTACCATGAATCGGTATGTTGGAGAAGTATTCTGGTTCTTGCTATGGAACATAATCTCCAAGTGTCTTTCTTGGTGGATTTTGCCATTCTTGCTCCCTGGAATAATCTCCAAGCGTTCTTCTTGGTTGATTTTTCCATTCACTAGCCATAATTGGTTCAACTTTTACTTCATTTGGGGTGGTTAAACAGAGAGTGTTGAGATTGTATCTTTGAGCTCGTCCTTTGGATGTCTTTTCAATTTCAGGGTCAAATTACAATAGCGCTCTTGGTACCTGACCTTTCAAAAGTATAAATCACAAGGACTAGAACAAGGGTTAGTTAGAAAGAAAAAATAAAAATAGAAAAATAAATTAATTACAGAAAAATAAAAATAAAAAAATAACAAAAAATAATTACAAAAGATAAAAAAAGAATAAAAATATACAAATAATCACAACTCAATAAGATAGACCTCCTAAGAATTTAAATTGAGACATTGTTCCCCGGCAACGACGCCAAAATTACTTGTTGAGATCTTGGCAAGCGTACCAATATCACAACAGTATAATAGTAAGAGAAATGGTTGTTGTATCCATAGGGAACGGTACAATTTAAATTCTTAGCAATTGATCTAATCTAATTGAGTAGGATAAGATTTGTTTTGGATTTTTGAATTTTAAAATACTGAATTTAAATGACATAAAATAAAGATAGATTGAATCCAAAACAAATTTCGAAAGGATAAGGATGAATGAGAAAACTAGGATTGAACTTCGTCTATCGCACCCCTCTTGTATTTTGAAATCATTGAGATCTGGGAATTTATAATTATAAATATTGAAGCACAAATAAATATTATTTCATAAAAGGTTCCCACAAATATGAAATACTCAGAAACAATCATGCGGGTTCCCACTGTCACAAATTGTCCCGCTTGAATAAGTTGTTAAAGCTATCAATTCATCCTAGTTCCCACAGTGACAAATTGAGTGTTTTTACCAATCAGAATTCAAGAACCATATTCCTAGGCATTCAAGAACTCGCATCATAACTCCGACACACAGGCGGAAGCTAAGCATTAAGTTTAGAAATAAAAATACCAACTTTATAAAAACAGGGATTCCCAAATAACAATTATTCAAAATACAATTGGGGATTAAATCAACATTGTTCAATTCTAAAGAGAGGTTTAGCTACACATGGTAGCCATTACAAACCCAAATAGATGAGAGGTTGAATAAACAGCGAGACTGTCACTCTCTTTGTAATCTCCCTTTGGCTCCACTCTGGCTCCCTTGAGATTGTCACTCTCTTGGCTCTTAAGAATTCTCTATCAAGACTCTCCCTGTGCGGCTCTGTATTGTATTATGAGTGTGATCACTAGTATGGTCTCCATATTCTCTCTGTCGACTCCAGGATGATTGTGAATGTGGCTCTTGACGTCTTTTTATAACCGTTCTGATGGGCTTTTTAGACTCTGATTGCGGCCCATTAAAAATTAGGTTATGTTTCCTGCGTTTAGCGCAGGTGAAGCACATGAAACAGAAACTGGAATGTTATTTCTGCGCTCCACTTGCGTTCAGTGCAGGTGGAGCGCAGTAAGCCGCAAATTCCTCTCCTGAATTTCCTCTTTTTAAGCTTATCTTATGTTGTTCCTATCCTTATCTGCTGCTATCTCGATGATGTATTTGAAATTTAACTCTTTATCTGCAAAAATCAACAGAATCTTTATCAAAATAGCATCAAATTCAAATTTGATTTAAATAATTACAGGAATCGCATTTTAAACCAAAAAGGGATAAATTGTGGTATAAATTCAGCATTTTGCCCTCAATAAGTGTTGTAATTAAATATGAATTTTACGTAAATTTAACACTTATCACTAACCCCCTTCCATATAATTTAAACACCAGAATTCAAATCCTTAATCGCATTAAAACATACAATTTCAATTTCAAACAATCCAAATCATATGAATCAACATTAACATATAATTACAAATTTAAATGATCATCATGTCATTAAATCCAAAAACTAAGCATGCTTCTTAAGATCATAAAATTCAATAAAACAGGAATAAAATTCATGAAAAACAGAGTACTTACATACAAAATTTCATCAATATATAAAAGAAAAACAAGAAGAGATGTTTGTGGTGTATGAGTTATATTCACCTCTAATTTCGTCTCCGAGTATAACGAGGTGCAAGGTACGCCTCCTCTTTTCTTGAGAATTTGAACTCTAGCCCTTTCTTCCCCTTCTTTTTTCCCTAGATGGCTTTTAAATTCTAAAACTCAGCCTCTAGAAGCAGTTTTTGTATTTATATGGGGTGCTAGCTAGGGCACATCTTTTTTATTTTTCTTATAGCGGCACCAACGCTTGAGTGCCACTTAACCTACACTCCAACGTTGATAACACTTAAGCCTTCTCCCATGAGCGCTTGAGCGTTGAATCGTAGCTTACTATTACCACCATCATCATCATCGTTACTCTCCCCCTCGTTATCCTATTTCATTCTAATAATTTTTTTTTAATTTTATCCAACTCTGTTTAAAACTAATTATATTATTTATTTAATTCCAATATTTTTTTTACTTTATTTATTTTATTATAATTATAACTATTCAGGGAATTCCCTATAAACTTCTAATTTTATTAAAATCCATAATTTCTCTTTTTATCATAAATAATAAATGCTTAATTTTATTAAAATTCATAAAGTCTAGTTTTTGGATGTTACAGTTGTCATGGAAGGCTAATTTTGTATTCAATTCAATAATTCAAGCTTATTTTTATCTTGGTTCTGAGGTTTGATCTTCATTTACACGCATGTTGAATTATATTAACTTTGCTTTTTTACTTGCTTCAAGTTCATATTTCTTTGATCAAAGCTTGATTGGTTAATATGTTTTGGTTGTGAAATTTGTTATTGAAGTATGTTGTACTTTTAATTGGTTAATCATCATGCAACAATTAAAGAACATATAGTAAGTAATTGAATTGAATGTTTACATTTAATTATTTACTTCAATTGGGTTCTAACTATAAAATTGATTAGGATCTAATAAAAGATGGTGATTATTTGATCTTGTTAATCTAATTAATTGAATTTTGGAAGTTATTTCAGTAGTGAATACGAGGATCATTGTAGGTGCTTCATATGATCCTAAGTTGATAGATTTAATCCCTTATACACTTGCTTTTAATAATCAACAATTAACCATAAAAATAGCCTCTAGATTTCTTAGATTTATTTTATGTTTAATTGATCCAACCTTTGCTATTATGTTTATCTCTGTTTTCTTCAATTTATTGCAGTTAATCAATCCCCCAAGAAAGATTAATTTGAGTGGATCTCCAGGGTTTAACCTAGTTTATACCCCTTCTACTGCAAGTAGTTTGCAAATTGGTTAATTATAATTATAATTTTGTACAGTTTTGACAACTATTACACATCAACACTAAATACACTCTTATGAAAGGCAAGAATGATTTTGAAACTACAATTTTTTTGGAGGATACTTTAAAAAAAACAATGACTAAAAGTAAATTAAATTCACTAATTTTATATGACTAAAAACATATTATACCATCTGGTTAATCAATGAGTCATTAATGTCCATAATTGAGATGCGTAATCAATTCTGTTATGTCACTAGAAATATTGTTTGCACAACAAACAATATGTATAATAACATAATGAGACATAAAAAGATATAAAAGAAAAAAAAAAGAGAAAAATGTGGAATGTAATAAATGGTATGATGAAAAATGATAAAAAAAGAAATTATATAAATTATTATATATTTTTTATAATATGAATATAATTTTCTTATTTCAAATGGGATAGAAGAATAAAGTGCCAAGGAATAGGATAACGTCATGACCTCTCAATTGGTTGGATTCTTCTCCGCACAAAGTGAACAATAAGCCTGCTACTTAACCAAAAATATTAAAGGAAACAGGCCTAATCAGAAAAAAAAAAAAAATTATCAACGTCTAATGGTCCAGTAACTGAATCTGAATTCGTGTTTTATATATATATATATATATATATATATATGTGTATGTATGTATATGTATATAAACACACTATTACTAATATTCCGACATGACCCCAGGCAGGGATGTCAAATAGAGCAATGGAATTAAAAAAAATAAAAAAAAACTGTAATTCATCTGTAGAATTTATGTGTAGTTGTGTACTACTTCATAAGGTAAAGAGCAGAATTAGTCTTGTCCCCCACTTCATTCAGTTTTGGTACCGCGGAATATGGCTTTAACTTTAACGAGCACAGTACCCGTGCATTTCTTCGGGTGACGTTGGGTTGCTAGTAATATTTGTTTTTATATATATTAATAAACTTTTATAATAAAATTAACTTACCATATAATTATATACATCAACAGAATTTGAGGAATATATTGTTATCATATTTATAGAAAATAATACTTAATATATCATTAATATAATTATAAATTTAAAATATATTGAGATTTGACATCCCACAACCGAATCATATTAAACCTATGGAAAAAATCATTGGCGAGAGAGTTAACCCAACCATTATGTGGATATATGTTCACGGAATAAACAAGACTGTCTCATATGAAAAATACTTGGTGTCCATAAAAAAATACATTACCGAAATATAAAATAAAATCTTAAAAAAACTAAGAATAAATCTAGCTAAGAAGATGTGACACGTTGGTGGGCGAACAATATAAAGTAAATAGAATAGGAATGAACAATAAAAGAAATTATTTAAAAGGAATAATATTAAATAGTAAAAGAAATTATTTAAATATAGCAATAATAATAACAAAATAAAATTAAAGTATGATTAAAAAAAGAAATAAAAAAAATGGTAGGAGAAGGATTGTCTCCCGTGGAGGATACCCATGGTTAATAAAAAATCAATTTACTCAAATGAGAACAAAAAAAAACTCAAGTGAGAAAACATGACACGTGTATTGCATGATAAATTTTGAGATAGAGAGTGAATAGACAAATATAATAGATAAAAAAGATAATAAGTGGAAACATTAATGAATAAAATAGAGAGATAAACGATATATTGGGGAAAAAACTTTAAAATTTGATGTAAATTAACACATTTATTGTAATAAGGAATAGATGATGAGGAAAACTGTTTTAATATAATAATAAAAAAATAGAAATTAAAGTGTGAAAAAAAGGAAAAAAAATAAAGCAGTAGAAGCAAGATTGCCTCCCGTGGAAGATACCTTTGGTTCATTAAATTAAAAAACAAAACCACTTTTGTAATGAAAAAGATTAATATGAACAAATAATGAGAAAAAATATTTTAATATAGCAATAATAATAAAAATAATAATAATAAAATGAAAGTGTGATAAAAAATAATAAAAAATAAAAATGTCAGGAGCAGGACTTGCTCCCGTAAATGATACTTGTGGTTCATAAAAAAACAACTTTACTGAAGTGAGAATAAAGAAATTAAAAAAAAAACGCAAGTGAAAAACATGACATATGTTTTTATGTAACAAAACAGATAAACATAAATGGACAATGAGAGAAACTGTTTCAATATAATAGTAATAATAATAAAAAAAAATAAAGTGTGATTTAAAAAAGAAACGGCGGAAGCAAGACTATCTCCCGTGGAGGATACCCGTAAACCATGGTTCATAAAGAATCACTTTACTAAAATGAGAATAAAAAAAACTCATGTAAGAAAACATAACATGTGTATTGTGGGAACAATTTTAAGACAGAGAGTAAATAGATAAAGAGAATAGATAAGAGAGATAATGAGTGAAAACATTAATGAGTAACAGAGAGATAAATGATATATTAGAAAAAAAAATACAAATTTAAAGTATATTAACATATTTAATGTAATCAGGAATGGATGATGTGGGAAATTGTTTTAATATAACAATAATAAAAAGAAAATTTAAGTGTGAAAAAAGGGGAGCAAGACTGTCTCTCCTGAAAGATACTCGTGGTTCATTAAAAAATCACTTTTGTAATGAAATAAATTAATAAGAATGAATAATGAGAGAAAAAATTTATAATATAACAATAATAAAGAAAAAGAAAATGAAAGTGAGATAAAAAAAATAATAAAACAAAGAAAAAAGAAAACAAAACAAAAATCATTAAACATAAAAAAATAAAAACTAAAAACAAAAGATGAGAGAGGTCCGTGAGGTGACGGAAGACTCATTGAGATTTGAAAACATAAAAAAAATTAAAAAAAAAAACATGAGGGAATGACACGTGTATGATGAGCGAACTCTTTTTTTAAAGTACAAGCACAGTACCCGTGCATCGCACGGGTGACGTTGAGTTACGGGTGATATTTATTTTTATATATATTATTAGGATTTAATGAATATACACTAACAGTATAACAAAGTTTTACACAGACACTCAATGGGGTGTCATATTCATTAAATGATATAGTATTACATTATTGGATGACTGTCTAAATGTATTTTACATTGTTATATATACTAATTAAACTCATATTATTATTAAATTTTTATAATATAATCATATACAGTATAATAGTATATCAATTAGTGGAAAATGAAAAACATATTGTTATCATTTTCATAGAACATAATTATAAATTTAAAATATATTGAGATTTGAGATAGTACAATCCAATCACTTTCTATATAAAATGTATGGAAAAAAATCCTTGTTGTCGAGAGAGTTATCCCCAAAATTATGTGGATGTTCTCGGAAAGAATATAACTGTCTCCTATAGAAAATATTTGGTATTCATAAAAAAGTAACTTTTGCAAGGTGAGAATAAAAAATACTAAAAAACTAAAAAAATACAAGTGAGAAAATGTGAAACGTGTACTCGGTCAACAATATAGAGTAAATAGCAAAGACAAAAGATATAATAAATGAAAGCACTAATGAAAAAAATAGAGAGATAAATGCAAAAAAACACATTAAATTTAATGTAAATCAACACATTTATTGTATTTCTTAATATGTTTTTTTATGTAATGAAATAGATATATAAAAATGAATAATAAGAGAAATTATTTAAATATAATAATAAAAAAATAAAATTAAAGTATGAATAAAAAGAAAAAAAGAAATGATAAAAGCATAACGACCTAGCTCCCGTGGAAGATACATGTGGTTAGTAAACAAAATCATTTCACTGAAATGAGAATAAAAAACTAAAAAAAACTCAAGTGAAAAAAGTGACATATGTATTGCGGGAATAATTTTACGATTAAAAGTAAATAAATAGATAATATGTGAACAGATTAATCAATAAAAAAAGAGATAAATGTTATATTGGAAAAAATACTTAAATTTAATGTAAATTAACACACTTACTTTAATCAGGAATGAATGATTAGAGAAATTATTTTAATATAATAATAAAAACAATTAAAGTGTGATTAAAAAAATAATAAATGGCAGGAGCATGACTGCCTCCCGTTGAGGATGCCCGGGTTCATAAAAAACCATTTTTGTAATTAATGAAACTAATGAATAACAACGAATAATGAGAAAAATAATTTTAATATCACAATAATAATAATAATAATAGTAAAAAAATGAAAGTGTGATAAGAAAAAAAAGAAATAAAAAAATAAAAATAACGGGAGCAGGACTGCCTCCCGTGGAGGATATTCGTGGTTCATAAACAAAAATCACTTTATATGACATGTGTTTTTATAAAACGAAATAGATAAATAGAAATGGATAATGAGACAAATTATTTTAATATAATAATAATAATAATAATAATAAAAGAAAAATAAAGGTGTGAATTAAAAAATGACGGGAGCAAGATTGCTACCCATAGATTATGGTTCATAAAAAAAATTCTCTTTATAAAATTAACAAAACTTAAGTAAGAAAACGTGACACGTGTACTGCAGAAACAATTTTAAGATAGAAAATAAATAGAATAGATAAGAAAAATAATAAGTGAAAATATTATTGAATAAAAAAGAGAAATAAATGATATATTTGAAAAAAAAGTCACTTTTGTAATAAAACGGGTTAATAAAAGCAAATGATGAGAGAAAAGTTTGTAACATAACAATAATAATAATAAAAAGAAAATGAAAGTGTGATAACAAATGAAAAAAGAAAAAGAAAAAGGCATGAGCAGAACTGTCTCTGGATATTTGTGGTTTATGAACAAAAATCATTTTACACGACATGTGTTTTATGTAATGAAATAGATAAACAAAAACGGATAATGAGTGAAATTATTTTAATATAATAATAATAATAAAAAAAATTAAAGTTTGATTTAAAAATGAAAAAAAGAAATGACAGGAGCAGAACTGCCTCTCGTGGAGGATACTCTGTAGACCGTGGGTCATAAAATAATTCATTTTATTAACATGAGAATAAAAAATTATAAAAATACACAAGTGAGAAAACGTGACACATATACTGCATGAACAATTTTAAGATAAAAAATAAATAGATAAGTAGAATAGATAAAAGAGATAATAAGTAAAATATTAATGAATAAAAAAGAGAGATAAATGATGTATTATAGAAAAACCACTTTTGTAATGAAATAGATTAATAAGAACGAATAATGAGAAAATATTTTAATATAATAATAATAATTATTCATAATAATAACAACAACAACAATAACAACAACAACAAAAAAGAAAATATAAGTGTGATAAAAAAAGAAAGAAATGATTAAAAATGGCAGAGGAAGACCGGCTCCTGGGGAGGATACATGTTGTTCATAAAAAAAATCATTGTACATGATATGGGTTTTTATGTAATGAAACAAATAAATGGAAATGGATAATGAGAGAAATTATTTTAATTTAATAATAATAATAATAATAAAGAAAATTAAAGTGTAATTTAAAAAAGAAACGACATTGACTCCTGTGTAGGATACCTGTAGATTGTGGTTCATAAAAAATTCACTTTATTAAAATGAGAATAAAAAATAAAAAAACTCAAGTGAGAAAACGTGACACGTGTACTGCACGAACAATTCTAAGATAAAAATTAAGAAGTAAAAATAGATAAGTATGTAAAGAAACAAACAAATAAAAATGAATAATGAAAAAAAATTGTAAATAATAATAATAAATAAATAAAGTATGATATAAAATTGAAAAGAAAAAAAAAGAAAAAACAAATATACAAAAATATTGCCTCTTGTGTAGGATACCTGTAGACTGTGGTTCATAAAAAATTCACTTTATTAAAATGAGAATAAAAAAATAAAAAAAAACTCAAGTGAAAAAACGTGGCACGTGTACTGCACGAATAATTTTAAGATAGAAATTAAGAAATAAAAATAGATAAATATGTAAAGAAACAGATAAATAAAAATGAATAATGAGAAATTTTTTTTGTAAATAATAATAAATAAATAAAGTATGATATAAAATTGAAAAGAAAAAAAGAAAAAAAGAAAAAATAAATATACAAAAATATTGGAAATATTAAAATAATTTAAAAAGGAAAGAGAATTTTGAGAGAGAAAACATTAAAAAAACAAAAAACTAAAAGAACGACGCGCAGACAGAGGGAGAACAAAGACAAATTTAAGAGAGAAAATATATATATAAAAAAAAGAAAAACTGAGAGAACGACGCGTGGGCACAGGGCAAACTCTTTTCTATAAGTATAGTAGAGTAGAAGTAGATAGTAGATGAACCTCTAAATTAAAACATCTCCCTTTTTTTCTGTCAATAAAATATCTCCATTTTTTATATATGTTTTGGATACTTCCCGGTTAAACTTATCAAAGTGTAAGTACGTACATACAACATAGTTATAACCCTATTATGGATTGGTCTAGTTGTGACAGTTTGGATAGCTTACATTAGATATTAGATTGAAATTCCATTCCCTCATTGTATATAAAACATGGTACATAATTTCAACAAAGAAAAGTACATAATTGTACATTCAGATTATCTTTGACAAAAATAGCTAATAAATTAGCTCAAAGTTAGAAAGTTAATTTTTAAGTTAAAGCTTATAGAAGAAAATTGATAAGTTAATTTATGGAATTAAAAGTGTTTAATAAAATTAATTGTTGACTGATAAATGTAAAGTGACATATTTATTTGATAAATTTTTTATATAAATTTTAATTTTATTTAATAGCTAAAAATAGTTTTTTGGATAATTATAATTTTATATTTTTAAAAAATAAATTATTTTAATTAAAATACTTTTTAGTTTCATTTATTGTAATTTGTAGATTAGTATAACTTAAAGCTATTTTTTCATTTCAATTATTTAATTATTTTCCATAGAGTGTGGCTAATAAGAAAATAACTTAGGAAATTTTTTAAAAAAATTAAGAGAGATAAAAATGAAATTTCATTAAAATATTAAGGGTTAAATAGAAACAAAAATAATAAATATAAGGTATAAGTTCAAATTTGAAAAAGTGTTTAGTACACCGTTATAAACTGTAGGAGAAAAATACACATTAGTACCTTGAGTTATATATGATATAGTCCATGATTTTTGAAAAATTAAGTGCATTTTGATTCCTAATGTTTTTAAAATATGCAAAATAATCTTTTTGTAGCTAATTCATTACATACATATTTCCCTTATTGTAGGATAAAATTACAAATTAAATTAACACCCCCTAAATTTTGTAGATTTAAAAACTAAAAAGGTATATTTTGATCTGTTAACACTTTTAAATTTGTAAAATAATTTGCAGTAGCTAATTCACAGCTAATACCTAGCTAATTTATTATTAATTAATCCATATCTAATTAGATACGAATTTGTCGTATAAAAAGATTATTTTACACATTTTAAAAATATTAAGGATTGAAATAACACATTTTGTTAGGATTTAATTAGTATACGCTCAGTGTAATGAAATTTTACACAGACATTCAATGGTGTGTTGCCACATCATTTAATAAATATGACACATCACGTGTTATTAAATTCAATAAATGATGTGGCAACACATCATTGGATGTTTGTGTAAAATTTCTTTGCACTCACAGTGTATATATATTAAACTCTTTTTTTAACGCGGGGGACTAAGTGGCACTCAAAAAGGCACTAGATAACATATTTCTCTTATTGTACAAAGAGTCGTTATATTCATATATTCCATTTCTTTTATATTCATTTTCCATGTCTTTATTTTTTTTATTTCGTTTTTCCTTTCTTGTCACATCATTTATCATATTTTTGGTATAAGACTACAGGTATCCTTTATGGGAGGTAATTATGTTCGAGTCGGGACTTCTATGGACGGCAAAACTCTCCCTCTGAGTATTTAACACAACTGCATGTCCATGGCTCGAACTAAAGACTACTGGTTAAGCTGGAACAGCCCTTTACCAATTGATTCAAATGCTCGGTGCTACATCATTTATCATATATGTTATTCCTTTCATTCATCTTTCTTATTTTATAGGTGATTCACACCAACTATTTCCCTTGAACAAAGCTCCAGAATCATTAATTTCATGGAAAACGGTGTGGGTAACATTTAAATTGCATATTTCACTTTTATTTTATCGGTAACATTTCTTTTCTTGTGATTTGACATTGCAAAGAAGTCAACGGCGAGATTTCCCCCCAATAATTAGAGGTTCTTTCCCCACCTTAACAAACTCTTCCACTATCTACATCCCCTTGAGCGTAGATGTCTCTTGGATTTGTGGTAAGGCCAGTATCACATAATGACATAATCAAATTTATAGATAAGAACATGTATGCAATATCTTGTACAGAGATTAAGAGTAGAGTAATCAAGATTTGGACAGAATCGCATAAAAAATATATTAATATATTTTCTTTAAAGAATATATAAACAGAATCTCTCATGTCTCAACCCTTTCCAAAAAAGTAATAAATTAAGCCCACAGAACCTCCTATATAAAGCACTAATTAATTAACATGCCTATTACAATTATCAAGAGCAAAATATCTAAGGTAGTATGGCATCAAGAAGTAACAATGGCTTATTTCAATGGAACTCCCCTGTTCCTTACCTATTCGGTGGTATTGCACTTGTTTTCGGAGTTGTTGGGATAGCAGCGCTAATCTTGATTTGGTCTAGACGTAACAAATCCATTCCTGCAGCAGACTCGTTCTATGACGCCAAGGACACTTCCGTAGAGGTAGCAACCACTAAAATTGATGATGAGGCCAAAATTTTGGTAATTGTAGCTGGTGAGAACCATCCAACTCATTTGGCTAAACCCTCTTTTGAAGCCGCACTATGTAGCGGCAAACTTGGCTGTTAGTGAGTAGTGATCATCCATCAGTTGCTTAGCTACAATGAATTTTTGTAAATTAGTTTGTTTTCATAGTTGTGTAGCTTCTTGAATATATATATATATATATATATATATATATATATATATATATATATTGTGCACATTTCTGCGTAAGTTTCATTCTTTTTTTTCTTTAATTATATTCCAAATGAAATTTTGAACTTTTATTGTCTAGGTTGACTGACTATGCTAAGCTAACTCACGGGCTTAGTATTGGACAATTATTTGGTTAAAAGGATTTATACTTGTAATTCAATGCGCCCATTCATACCGGTGATAAGAAAGAAGTTTGGTTTCTATGAAACTTAAGAGAACTTTGAGTGTGTTTGAGAAGCAATTGAATTCTCATTACTTTAAAATGAACTGATACAAAGGCATATATAAAGCTGAAGAAAGGAAAATAGTGCGGGAACTCAACTAAAGGGAGTTCGGATGGTTATAAGTTTTCAATTTTAATTTTTTAAATTTTAAATAAAATTTTTTTAACTCAAAATCAACAATTGAAAACTTATTTTTGTGGTTTTCAAAACAGATATTTTGAAAATTACAAAAAGCGATTTTCAATTTTTGGTTTTGAGTTGTAAAGATTTGATTCAAAATTTTTAAAAACCAAAAACTGAAAACTCGCAACCACCCCGAACAACCCCTGAGCTAACTGGTCCTAATTGAATCTAACTATCTGATCAACAGAAAAATTAACTGAACTAAAATAATTAAGGGTAAAATATGTTTTTAGTCCCTGTAAATGTATTGAGTTTTTTTTAGTCCTTGTAAATGTTTTTTTTTCTTTTACATTCTTACAAATCCAAATTTTTTTAAATACATCATTGTCGTTAAAACTTTGTTAATGACTAACGATTATGGTTTTGTTTTTAGTCCTTGTAAATGAATTTTTTTTACATCCTTACAAATGAATATTTTTAAATACATCCCTGTCACTACACGTGTTGCTCCTTTTCCTTCTCCTTTTGCTCTTCCTTTTGCCACTCCATCTCCTCCTTCTCCACGCCCTCCTCCTTTTGCTCCTCCTTTTCCTTCTTTGGTTTCATATGTGATTTAATTTGATTTCATTTCAAAAAATGTGTTTATATGGTAAGCTCTTGTTTAGGAGCCAGATTTGTTATTTTCAGAAAAAGCATGGTGCAAAAGAAGAAGAAGAAGAAACAAGAGGAGGAGGAGGAGGAGAAGGAGAGAATGAGGAGAAGAAGAAGAAGCAGAGGAGGAGGAGGAGGAGAAAATTTTTTTTTACAAGGACTAAAATCAAAACTCGGTCCATTTGTAGGGAGTAAAAACATATTTTACCCAATAATTAATTAGCTAACACCCCCTCAAGTTGGAATGGACATCAAGCATTCCAAGCTTGGAACAATTCAACTCAAATGGACCGGGACTTAATGCTTTGGTGAGAAGATCAACAACTTGATTATCACTTGAATTTGGAAGCAGATGAAGGTGACTTGTTGCAATCGATCACGCACAATGTGTCAGACTAATTCAAAGTTTTTTTGTGAAGAAGAAGAAGAAGAAGAAGAAGACGAGGAGGAGGAGGAGGAGGAGAAAAAAAAATTTACGAGGACTAAAATCAAAACTCGGTCCATTTGTAGGGAGTAAAAATATATTTTACCCAATAACTAATTAGCTAACACCCCCTCAAGTTAGAATGGATATCAAGCATTCCAAGCTTGGAACAATTCAACTCAAATAGACCAGGACTTAATGCTTTGGTGAGAAGATCAACAACTTGATTATCACTTGAATTTGGAAGCAGATGAAGGTGACTTTGTTGCAATCGATCACGCACAATGTGTGAGACTAATTCAAAGTTTTTTGTCCTTTTATGAAACACTTGATTAAGCCATGTGCAATGCTGATTGATTATCACAATATAGAATGTTAGAATGAAAATCAAGAAGTCCAAAATCATGTAGCAAATATGATCACAACCACTAAGTTTCACAAGATGACTGAGCCATTGCTCGATATTCAGCCTCAACTGAAGATTTGGAAATAGCGACTTGCTTATTACTCTTCCAAGATATTAGAGCATGACTAAGAAAGAAACAATACCCTATGACAGATCTTTTAGTATCCGGGCAAGAAGCCCAATCTGAATCACAGAACCCCTTTAGTTTGAAATCAGACTCAGAAGGAAAGAACAAACCCTTCCCTGGTGCACCCTTAACATACTTCAGAATCTTCAATGTAGCCTTGTAGTGAAAGTCAATAGGCTTGTCCAAAAACTGACTAATATTATGCAAAAAAAAAAAAAACAAATATAAGGTCTTGTATTAGTTAGGTAGATCATTCTACCTAGTAGCCTTCTGTATATGGAAGGATCAGGAATAAGAGTACTAAGGGACTTGTGAAATTTTGTGGAAAGGTCCACAAGAGATCTGCGTGGCTTTGCACCAACAAGACCAACATCTTATAAGAGGTCCATTGCATATTTTCTTTGACAAATTCTTTGATTCGTGATTAAGAACACTAAGAGTGTTATCATCCAATTATTATAAGATAAAGTATTATATGAATTTGCCTAATGTTTTTTAAGTTAATACAAATTCTTCTTTGGTTCTAAACGGTACTCTGATTAAACAATTTTTTAGGCTAAATGAACATAACACTTTATTAGTCCACTAGTTTTCCAATCAAACCAATTGATTTGGTCTAACTTTTAAAATAATGCTCAATAATAATTGTTTTCAACCATAAAAGTAAAGAAAATAGGCACTAAGTTGTGTCTCAAAAGCCCATTGTTCTCAACACCTAACTAGAAACATTTTACTTCTTTAGGCTCAAGGCTCATTAGCTCAAACTTGACAACTTGGCACCTTAAGCATTACAAAGTAAAATGGTAATTGTAAACACAAAATTTTTTTATATAATTAAAGAAATTAATTTCATTTAAAGTTTAAAAAATGTGATATTGGTCTACATACTTGCATGTTCATTGCTCACTTGGATTGAAGTTCATATAGGTGACATTGCCTATAACATCCCTAGAATCCTTATTTGGTAAATTGTGTTTGTTAAATAAATTATTATTTTCTTCAATGATGCTTTAAATATAAAAGCATGTTTTAAAATTTTGATGCTTGATTATAATTTACTCCTCAATTAAGCAAACCCTTACAAAACTAATTAAGTATAAATCAAGAACCTTGATTTGGATTAGAGTGGAGGCATAGATTGGATTTAGAAGAGAATGGGGAATATTTTTCTATCATACTTTTATATATGGACTAACTTGTAATTTTTAGGGAAAAGAGCGTAGAAGAAAAACGCAACCTCTCTTCCCCTTAGACATCTGTGGCCATTGATGGAAGAGAAAAGAGTGGCTCTCTTGGAGTGAAAGAAGACTATGAGAATGATTTATCATCTTCTAATCAACAAGAACCTTGACCCATTCATGGTGAGTATGACCACTTTTTTAAGCTCAAACTCCATGGTTTAGGTTGTCATAATGAGAAAAATTAAGTTAGGAATGCATTTATTTTAAGAGTCTATGTTTAGGATTAAATATGGGTAGGTTAGGGTTTGATTTTAGGAGAATTTTATTATTATGTCATTGATCCTTGAATTGTAAGGTAAAAATAATGTTAAAATGATGTAAATGTGTATATTGTTAATTGAGCTGTTATGTTAAGATTTATATGAGAAAAAAGGACAAAAAGAATGTGGTCTTGCACTAGTCGAGGGAGCATAGTCATGGTTCCTAATATGCGTGATCGTTCGTGTTAGACTCCAGAAATGTGTAGGAAAAATTGTGTGTTCTCCTGCTGGAGAATTCTCATATATATACTATTTAATATAGACTGATATTTTGCCCTATAAATTAGCTAAACTGCCATATATACATTTATTCTACAGCTGGGTATCCTAATAAAAGAGAATAACAGTTACAATACAAAATTACAATTACAATCGCATAGACTTTGCTGACTTTAAATGTCCAGCTATCCTATGCTATCAATTTGCTGGTTTTGATGACCAGATATTTTGCCAATCAATGCTGTTTTTAATGACCAGCAAATTTCCCCATTAATTCCTTTGGCATCCCCCCTCAAATTGATGCTAGTAAGTCGACAAGCATCAATTTGCCAACTAGGAAATTATGACGTTGTCGTGTCAACGATTTGGTGAATATGTCTGCAATCTGAATAGAGGTTGAAACATGAGGAAGAGTGATAATTCTGCGATCATAGGCTTCCCTGATTGAGTGACAGTCAACCTCTATGTGCTTTGTGTAAGGTCCAAGACCCTATTAAGCAAAGGTTTTAATGACAACAAACTTTCACAACAATATTCTAAGTATTATGAATACTTTGGTACTAATGTTTGCACTTGAGAATGCTTGAAAGAATACAGGAAAAGTTACAGAAGGAAGGAGGAAAGATCAAAGACAACATTTAACATCATAACATGTGTCCAGAAGCATGTTACATAGAGCTTTCATGTCAAAAGTGATTAAACGAGTTCAAGAAGGTCAAGACAGTTCATCTAAGATCCCATGAGTATTAAACCGAGTTATATCAAGCTTCAGAAGCAAAGTTGAAGCTTTGGAAGGATCATTCAAGACCACTAGAAGCATGAGAAGAAGCTTTTCATGAAATCGGACACCTTCTAAATGTGAAAGATCACTTAAGAAATTCAAGCATATTCATTCCAAGTGTTGTTGATGCAAACAAAGCAATTGGAGAAGATCAATATCACTAGAAACACAGTTTTGTCCTTAGAAGCAAAACTTACAGTTTCTGCAGAAGCATCAATTCTTATTTCAAGTTGTAAACATGTTCAAAGTATCTTTAGAAGCATTGAACAAGTTCCCACACTCCTCAAACTATTATCCTTGAATATTTCAAGTTGAAGAACACTCAAAGAAGCTTCCAGAATCATAATCACTTCTCTCACAATGCAAATAAAGCAAGGATAAAAGATTGGAAGCTTTTACAAGCATATTTGAAGCTTTAGAAGAAGAAACAGAATTTCTGCACACTTCCAGAAGAAGTAACAGAATTTTTGCACGCTGCAGAAGAAGCAGTTACAGCAAGTCTGCAAAAGAAAGCAGTTACAGCAAGTCTGCAGAAGAATTCTGTTGTCAGGCATACTGCAGAAGAAGCAAAATTCATTAAATTTCGTTTTTATCATTTTTAGGGATGCAGCTGGGTCAAACACATTTGGAATAATTTATGCTAAATTAATTATGGCTTATGATGTGCTCCCAGAAGAAATGGCTGCAGAATTCACAAGTTTTTCTGTCTGCAGAAGATAGGTCTTGAGAAGAGGCAGCTGGTCAAAGATGATAGTTGTATACAACTGTTATAGTCTTGTCTTGAAAGGGACAACTCCTTTCTCACAACTGGAGCTGCATCAACCACTCTAAGGGTTTCCAACGGCTAGAATTCTCAAAATGCCTATAAAAGGAACTCATCTCTTCATGAGAAAAGACACACCTCTCTCTAGAAGAAGTATCCGAGCATAGATTTACAAATCCATCTTCTGGAGACTTTCTCTCTCTTAACATTTTCTCAGATTCTGCTCTAAAAAGTTTAGTAAGAGAGAGATGGCTCAACCTTTTACTGTTGTGCTTAATTTGTAGTAGTTTTGAGCCTGTTTTTTATATTCTCAGCAAATACATCTTCTGTAAACTCTCAAGAGTGCTTTGAGAGTGTTAGTGTCTCTTGAGAGAGTGTATAATTGTTGTTGGGAGCTGCTGCACTGGTGCAGTGAGCTAAACAGAGGTGTAACTCCTGCATAAGGAAATATGCAAGGTGTTTTTGAGTCTGTACTTTCTACAGAAGAAGCTGCAGTAGGTTTGAAGCCTTGAGAGGCTGCAGAAGAAGCCTATACGAGCCTGCAGAGGCTGAGCAAAGAATACTGGTGATTAGAGCCTGAAGAGGCTGCAGAATAATACTTGGAAAAAAGCCTGAGGAGGCTGTGGGAGCAAAGAATACCTTGTAATCATGATTGATTAGTGGAAAATCCTATTGAGGTAGGTACTTGATGTAGCCCAACGACTGTGAGGGTGAACCAGTATAAAAATAATTTGTGCAATGTCTCTTACCCTTACTCACTTTAATTTTCTGCACATACATCTATTGCTTGGTTAGTTATGGTCATACTTTGCACATTTAGCAAGCTGCAAACCATATTTTAATAAACTTGTTTTTAAACTAATATTTTCACATAAATCACATCCATATCAGTTAAAATACTGATCTGGAAAGTTTCATTACATTATGAAACTGTTTGGTGCTCCAAAAGCACATTTCTTGAAAGATGTTCATTGTTCAACTTTGGAACTTGGGGTTCAAACTACCAGATTTTGATAAACCTATTTTTGAACTAATATTTTCACATAAATCACATCTATATCAGTTTAAATACTGTTCTAGAAAGTTTCAGTAAATTATGAAACTGTTTGGTGCTTCAGAAGCACATTTCTTGAAATCTATCCATTGTTCAACATTGAAGCTTGGGGTTCAAACTACCAGATCTTTATAAACTTGATTTTAATCAGATCTAACTTGATATTCTAATTGTTTACTACTTAAATATCTGATCTGGAAAGTTTCATCAAGTTTCAAGTTCATTTGATGCTTTAGAAGAAACATATATCAGATTTCATTGTGTAACTTTATTTTAAAATATCATATTGATATAAACTTTCTTCTGAACATATTTTCTTATATAATCTTATTAGTTATTGGCTAAATAACTATTCTGGAAAGTTTTATTCAAATACAAAATCATTTGACCCTCCAAAAGAAAGGTTTAAGGTGACAGATTCATTGTTTTGCTTCTGCATAACGACATAAACATTATATTATTCTTATGAACCTTATACTGAGTTGTTTCTACATTAAATACACTATATGGAAGAATAAGATTTGATGATATTAGTCTTTATGATATTTCTTGCCTTTGAGAAGATAGTTTCAATCAACTTAGTTGGTATTGTACACTAACCACTATCTTCTAGAAGTAACTTTTGATAGCCAAGGCATTCCTTGAGCAAAGATCAGTATGTTTTTCAAAGTACTTGCAGGTTGGACCAAAAGTTTTCAAGGGTCACAATTCAACCCCCCTTTCTTGTGACTCTATGATTTACTTCACTTTGTGCGTTCATGGTAAACTGGATTTGCTGCAATTTGTATGGCACTTGTGTTGTCAGCATGTAATGGAGTAGTTTGTGATTAAGAGAATCCAAGATCTATGAGAAGACCACGTAACCAAATTATTTCAGAGCATGCAGCAGACATGGCACGATACTCGGCTTCAGTAGATGACTTAGAGACTGAATCTTGTTTCTTACATTTCCAGGAAATTAGAGCATTACCCAAAAACATACACCAACCAGTAGTAGATCTCCTCATATCTGGACATCCAGCTCAATTAGCATCACTGTACGCTTGTAGTTTGAGAGATGAACCAGCTGGAAAAAATAAACCATGATTAGAAGTGCCAAGGAGGTAACGTATTATGCGTTGCACTGCTGAAAGGTGGAAATGTCTAGGAGATTGCATGAACTTACTT
This sequence comes from Sesbania bispinosa, assembly GCA_026901365.1. Taxonomy (NCBI): domain Eukaryota; kingdom Viridiplantae; phylum Streptophyta; class Magnoliopsida; order Fabales; family Fabaceae; genus Sesbania; species Sesbania bispinosa. The sequence continues at coordinate 1,180,730 of QLOH01000065.1, read as the reverse complement.
ACTGTGTGGACAGCAAAAGAAATATCTGGACGAGTGATGGTTAGGTATATAAGACTACCAACCAGCTTGCGGTAAAAAGTAGGATCTTCAAGAAGGTCACCTTCATCTCGTCTATATTTTACATTAACTTCCATGGGGGTGTCAACAGGGGTTGAATTGGTGAGGCTTGCTAGCTCAATCAAATCTTGAATATATTTGTGTTGATTTACAAATATGCCTGTAGGTTCATAATGCACCTCTAAACCCAAGAAGTAAGTGAGTCGGCCAATTTCTTTCATGTGGAAAGTTGAATGTAGCAATTGTTTAATTCTAGAAATAGCCTCTTGATCAGAACCGGTCACCACAATGTCATCCACATAAACAAGTAGTACGACAATTCCTTTAGAAGTCCTTTGTAGGAAAAGGGATGGATCATATTGACTGTGTGAATGAAAAACCAAGTAGTGTGGATCTAAACTTTTCAAACCATACTCTTGGTGCTTGTTTCAAACCATATAAAGAACGTTTTAGTCTACAAACAGTATTAAGTGGTGTGGGCATACCGGTAGGAAGTTTGATGTAAACTTCCTCCCTGAGGTCTCCATGCAGAAATGCGTTTTTTACATCCATTTGATGTAAGGGCCAAGATTGAGATGCAGCAAGGGCTAGAATTGTGCGCACAGTAGTCATCTTGGCTACCGGGGCGAATGTCTCATCATAGTCAAGTCCATATTCTTTCCTATTTCCTAGCACAACCAACTGGGCCTTGTGACGATCGATTGATCCATCCGAACGAAGTTTAATTGAAAACACAAACTTGCTGCCCAAAGGTTTAATAGATGGGGGACATAGCACAACATCCCATGTCTGATTTTCTTCAAGTGCTAAGAGTTCTGCTTCAATAGCCTTCTGCCAACATTCATGCTCCATTGCCTTTTATAAGATGAAGGAATAGGAACAAATGACAAAGTTGGTGTCAAGGATAAGGGAGAGGTGAAACCATACTTTTCAGGAGGTTTACGAACGCGAGTATTGCGTCGTAAAGGTGCTGGTTCTACTGCTGGTACTGGATCAGCAGCCAAGGGATGATCTTGAGGGGGCCCAAGAGGTTGTGATGGCTGATTTTGAGTGGAATTACTTCGTCTTTGGTACACCAAGAGATTTTTTCCAACAGAAGAATTAGAAAACGGTGGCATAACAAAAATTGGGGAAGAAGGAGAGTCATGGTGAGCAGCAAAAAAATATTTATTTTCTTGGAAGATGACATTTCTAGAGACTTGAATCCGATTAAGATTGAGATCATAAAACAGAAAACCTTTTTGGTGAGAAGAGTATCCAAGAAAAGCACATTCAACAGATTGGGCAGTGAGTTTAGTGCGTTCTTGTGGAGGGAGATGGACATAACACACACAACCAAAGGTACGAAGAGTGGAATAATCGGGTGGGTGACCAAAGAGCCTAGTGAAAGGAGAATCATTGTTTAATGATGGAGATGGCAAGCGGTTTATTAGGTGAACAACAGTGGATAGAGCTTCACACCAAAACCTTGATGGCACAGAAGATTCAAACAAAAGGGTACGGACAACATCTAGTAAATGGTGGTTTTTTCTTTCAGCTACCCCATTTTGTTGGGGAGTTGAAGGGCATGACCGTTGAGATACGATACCATTAGTTTGTAGGAATTCCTGAAATAAATGAGACGTGTACTCCCCCCCCCCATTATCAGAGCGAAGAATCATAAGTTTTGAAGAAAATTGGGTCTGAACATAAGCATGAAAAAATCTGAATGCAGAGAATACTTCATGTTTAGACCGCAAGAAATAGACCCATGTGAAATGACTATAATCGTCAATAAAAGTGAAAAAGTATTTGTAATTAGCATGAGATGTAACGGGTGCCACCCCCCATAAATCACTATGGATCATATCAAAAGGTTGTCCTACATTTGATTTATGTGTTGGAAAAGGTAGAATTTTACTTTTGCCAAGTTTACAAGGAATGCAATCAAATTGAACAACATGAAGGGGTGGCGAATCTTTATTGCCAAGAAAACCATATTTAAGCATTTCATGAAGTACATTTGAATTTGGATGTCCAAGACGCTTATGCCACAATTGGTAATCAACATTAGCAGGATTACAAGAAATGAAAGGCAAGCAAATACTTGAGACAAAGATAAACTAAGTGGAAAAAGGTGTCCAACTTTAGACCCCTTCGCAATCATATTCCCTGATCGTTGATCCTGCACAAGACAACCATATTTTGAGAATTCGAAACGACAATTATTGTCAACTAATTGACCAACAGAAATGAGATTAGTAGTGAGACCAGGAGAGACAAAGACATCAGTTAGGGGTGAAAAAATATCACCAATATCTGTTATAGGCAAATGATTTCCATTAGCAGTATGAATCTTGAGATTTCCAGAATATTTGGTGGTATTAGTAAGGAGTTGTGGATTGTTGGTTATATGGTTGGAAGCACCAGAATCAAAGTACCAAGGTGAAGATATGGAAAAGTGTTTACCTGAGAGTCCTAAAGCGGAAAATGCTGAAATGATCATCTGCTGAACCATTTCAGGAGTCATGGTTTGAGTAGAGGCAGGAGTTGTTTGTTGAACCGAAGCTGTATTTGCAGAATTACTTAGAACAGAAGAACCAATAGAGGCAGTGAAAGCTATTGCAGATTTCTTTGGCGGCCTCGTTGGACAATCTTTAAGAATGTGCCCATCTTTTTTGCAGTAATTACAGAATTTTTGGGGACAGTTTAAAGCATAATGTCCAAATCTTTTGCAGCAGAAACATTGGACAACACTCAAGTCACGACCTCTTGCCTTTCCTTGTACTGCATATGCCACGGGAACTGTAGTGGATTTTTGTTGTTCCATGGTTGATTGTGTGAGAAGGCGTTGTTCTTCACGAAACAAATCATTAAGGCATGCATCCAAAACAGGTACAGGGTCTCTGTTCATGAGATTGGACCTAACACCTTCAAAATCAAATCTCAATTTCATAAGAAATTGATCTCTTTTAGTGGTTTCATGAACTAATTGAACTGAACGAAGACCTTCAGAAGACAGATTTTCATAAACGATATCAGTGTATTCAGACCAAAGATTCATGAATTGAGAATAAAATCCAGAGACGGACAGACTATCCTGTTGCAAAATTGCAATATCATGTTTGAGCTGAAATCTTCGAGCAGTGTTGTTCTGATGGTAGATTTTCTTCAGGTAGGCCCACATGCTAGTTGAAGTCTTGAAGGGTCGAAGATTGAGGACAATGTTGGGATCAACAGAACCTATGATCCATGCCATGACTTGAGCATCTTTTACCTCCCATTTGGCATGGTCATCCTTCTGTGTATCTTTGTCAGGAGCAGACTTGCTGCCATCAACATGACCCCAAAGATTTTTGCCTTTGACAAATATCTCGAATTGGAATGCCCAAGCTGAGTAGTTCTTGCCATTAACGCGAATCAATAAAACTTCATACTTCTCAGAAGACATGATACAGAATTAAATCTAGACTAGGAATGAAGCCAAGAAAAAACGTCAAAAGGACAAGATAACTTGAACAAGGCTGAGAAAAAAAAAACTAGAGGTGTGAAAACTTTGACAAGTTTAGGCTAGGATCATGGCCTGGCTGATACCATGTTAGACTCCAGAAATGTGTAGGCAAAATTGTGTGTTCTCCTGCTGGAGAATTCTCATATATATATTGTTTAGTACAAACTGATATTCTGCCCTATAAGTTAGCTAAACTGCAATATATACAATTATTCTACAACTGGGTATCCTAATAAAAGAGAATAACAGTTACAATACAAAATTACAATTACAATCGCATAGACTTTTTTGACTTTAAATGTCCAGCTATCTTATGCTATCAATTTGCTGGTTTTGATGACTAGATATTTTGCCAATCAATGCTGGTTTTAATGACCAGCAGATTTCCTCATTAATTCCTTTGACAGTTCGTCCCCTTAGGATCAAGATATTAGGCATGAAAGCATGACTTCTCAAAGAGATAGAAACTTGCACAATTCTGGCGAGGAGGAATAATGAGCCCCCAATTTAAGGTTCAAACACCCATGACAGTCAAACACTCCTGATGCGATGAGCCCCCAGATTTTAGCTTCAAGACATCTATGACACTCAAATCCTTTTGATGATTCTTGCTTCGAATGCTCAGTGAATAAAATTAACGTTTGCTTCCGCTGCAAGTGCGCTTTTCCTTCATCTTTTGTATTTTTTCTTTCTTTTCATTTTTCTTTCTTCTTTTCTTTTTTCTTAGGAGCCAAATGTACAAGCAAATGCAGCTTAATCAAGTCGCTTTGTCTCAAAATTAAAGATTAGGAAAATAAAAGCAATCAATCTTTGATCAGGATGGACTTTATTGGGCTTGTAACGTGGCCAAGGGTTAAATGGTTATGAAAGAAGAGGATATTAAGGCCCAAAATGAGTGTTTAAGATTCATTGGGACAAATGATCTGTTGCACAATGATACATTTTGAAAAAGATAATTCAGTCAAAGTGATGTTCTCAACATTTTCCCATTTTCACATCTTCCAAGTTTTCAAGCTTTCGTTTCTTTCCTTTTTTTTTCATTCATTTCCATCTTTTTTTTTTATCTTTATTCTTTCATATTTTCAACTCTTCTTTTCTTTATGAATGAATAACTTGTGAAAATGGAATACAACTTGTACGAGTAACATCACAAATAATTCATGAGACTTGGATGAACACATTGTAGCAACCCCCAGTGTGGAGGTGATCCTTGTCCAGGGTTAATTGAAGAAAAATTCTTTTTTAAGCTCAAAGTGGGTAGCAAGGGATATTACTCAACTGTTGGATAAAGAAACAAGGCCAAACTTCATTTCAAATCTTGATTGCTTACTTTCACAAAGTTTAATTTAGAGACAAAGTCTCTTGAAAGATGCATTTACTCATTTTTCACTCCTTTTCTTTCTTTTGGAATAACAACATGAACAAAAGATAATTTCATTGCTCACAATATGATGAGTACATCATTGTAGTAGAAGCAAAAAGTTAACCATTACACTTAAACAAAAGAAACAAGATAAAAAGCGAGAAATTGAAAGTCATCCAATACTACCGACAACCCAAAATGCATCAGCCAAACTTCATTCTTAATGCTTAAGGAGAGGATCTTTGTCGATACTCGTCCCTGTGGATTTCCCTTCTCCTCCTTCAAAAAACAATTATCCTGCATCTCTTAACCTTTGCACTCGAAGTTTGAAGGTCCAACATTTTTCAATTGAGTGACTTGGGGCTCCCATATGGTATTTGCACATCTCAACTGGATTGTACCATTTTGGGGGAGGATTGGATACTGGTTGTGGCACTTCTGGGGCCACTAAATGCTGTTGCAACAAAGTATCATAGACGTCGGAATAAGGGATTGGCACCGGATCGATCTTCAATCTCTCTTTTCTCGGTTGATAGGGTGGATTTTGGAAGGTCGGTAACTGGTTGGGGAAGGAAACATTGTTAACTTGTGGAGGTGCGAAGTTCCCAACTTGGGATGTTCCTCCCTGTTAAGGATTGTGGAAGTTTGGAGGATAGGATGGGTAGGGGTATGGATAAAAGGGTGGTAGGGAGTATGGTGAGGATTGTTGGACGGGCTGATGGGATATGGTTTTGGATGGGTAGTTTCCAGTGCCAACTGCATGGACCTCTCCTTCCTTCTTTTGAAAGTTCGGCTTTTTGGGCTTATCATGAGGATTATTTGCCCCATGTAGCTTCCCTTCTCTGATGGCATCTTCCACCTGTTCTCCAGCAATGACAACATCTGAAAACCGATTGGTGACACATCCCAACAATTTCTCAAATTATGCCCCATCAAGAGTTTTCACAAAAAGTCTAACAATTTCTTTTTCGTTCAGAGGGGGCTGAACTTGAGAAGCTTTCTCCCTCCACCTTTGAGCATACTCCCTAAATGTCTCCGTCTCAGCCTTCTTCATCCTTTGAAGCTCAAATCGGTCAGGGGCAATGTCGGTCACAAACTGGTACTGTTTGATAAATAATTCCGCCACATTACGCCAACTCCTAATTTGCTTCTTATCAAGCTGTAAAAACCAAGTCAGAGCACCTCCAGCCAAGCTGTGCTGGAAACAATGAATCATCAGCTTTTCATTGTTATAATGTGCAGCCATGCTTCTAGTGTACATGGTCAGGTGGATTAACGGGTCAATCTTCCCTTCAAATTTCTCAAAGTCTGGAACTTTGAATTTTGCAGGAATCTCTATGTCGGGGAAAAGGTAAAAATCCTGCACATCCAGCTTCCCGTAAACATCTATTCCCTGTAATGCTCTCATTTTTTCTTCCAACATCTCCATTTTGTCCATCATTTTAGCCTCTTCCTCCCTGACCTTCACCTCGGGGCCTGATGAATCGGTGACAATCACAACTTTGTGGGGATTTTCACCATTGGTTTTAATAGATGGACCCCCACCATCGTTGTCATCTCCGTTCGAATTGTCGTTGATCACTTCCTTCTCAGGGATCACAGTCTTCAACAATTCTAAAATTTGGCTAAAACTCCCTTCCAACCTTTCCATCCTTTGCTCCATAGTAGGAGGGTTCTCATTTGTCATAGGGATCTCGGCCATTGTTGAGTGGTGAGGAACTGTCTGGGAACGGGAACGGGTTTGGATAGGACTGCGTATGAACTTGTGCTTTGGCAAAATGGTGAAATCTGATAAAAATTTGGAAAGAATTAATTTAGGGGAATGTTATTTCAAAATTGGAATCATTTCAAAATTTTTTTCCAAAATTTGCTTGAATTATATACAAAAGAAGACACGTGATTTTTCAAGAAATTGAAAAAGGAGAAAGAAAAGACAAACTATTCACAAAGTTTATAGAAGCAAAATATATATTTTTTTTTTTGTGCAAGGATGAGATACTAAAGTTTTGTACAAAAAATGTGGAGATTAAAATTTTGAGGAAAAAGAAATAAGAAAAAAATTAATGCTCCTTTTGTTCTACAAGGGCGAATCCTGGCATTGGATAATTCTATTGTCGGACAAAAATCCCTATTTAGGTTTGGCAATTATAGATAAACTACTGGTGCACAGATTTAGGGATGGATCTAGACCTCTAGAGACCATGGTTCCCAGATTGCCCTCATCACATTGGCAAGGATCCAGTTCGTGAATTAGTCATACGTAGGGATAATTCCTCTCAATATAACAAATCCAGGATACCGGTAGCAATCTGAGTGGTGAATCAACCAATGTCACGTGGGCATCAAGCCCCTCAAAACATTTGTTGAAACACCTCCTATGCCTTAGCTTGCACGAGCTCGGGTATAGAGCCAAAGTTGTGCGAGGAGACTGACAGTGAAGTGCCTGCTTAGAGCATAGAACCCTACAAAACTACCCCACCTGCGAGAGAGACAGACAACAAATATGTACACAAATAATAGTCTTCTACCCTAAGGTTGAAGCAAAATATTTACAACAGCAAAATATGTATAATGGAAATGACAAAGAGATGAGAAAAAGTATTTACAATAAGATATATACAACAAAAGGAAAGAGGGTATAATAAACATAAAAAGTTAACAATTTTGCACAATTAATTAATAGGCTCGATCCTCGAACTCCCCAGCGGAGTCGCCAACTGTCGCGACCGGGGCCACGACGGGGTCGGCGAGCCCGTGAGAAAAATAATGAAAAATGATTGAATTTTTGGGGAGTCACCACCAATTTATTTGGGTTGGGAAAATTGGAAAATCCGAAAATAATTTAAAATTAAAAACTGGTCTGCGAACAAGAGATCCAAATTCGGGAGTCGATTATGCGTAGGAAGGTATTAGCACCCTACAACATCCGTTAAAAACGGTTACCCTTAATTAATTGTGCAAAATTCATTAACTTTTAAAATGTTTATTTTACCCTTTAAAAAAAACAAAATTTATTTACATTCTTTAAATTAAAGAATGATGAGAAAAAAATTAATTTGAAATCAATGGGACAAAAATGTTGAAAATTTTATTTTGGCTCGACAAGAAATCCCGCTCCTACGTATCTCCAGGTGCAATGGAGAAATCAAAGCCACGTAGTTCTAAAAATTGTTTTAAAAGAGATTGGTTTTAATTTTGAAAAGAAAATGATTTTTAATTTTTGAAAATAAAAATAATAAAAAAATGAGGAAATTGATTTTGGAAGTGTTTTTAATTCAAAGAAAAAATGGAATTTATTTTTAGCAGAGTTGATGCTAGCAAATGGCTATACAATGAACCCTTGAAATTGTTTTGACGACATTATTGATAGAAATGCTATTCAATAAACGTCATTTATTTTGAGGAGAAAACATTTTTGAGAAAAAGATTTAAAATTCCGCATTATTGGGTTAGCAAATGACTATACTCAATATTTTCCCTTTTTACGTTATTGATAGAAATGCTATTCAATTAACGTAATTTTTGAAAAGAATCATTTTTTTTAAATAAATTTGAAATTTCACGCATTACTGAGCTAGTAAATGACTATACTCAATATTTCCTTTTTTCACGTTATTGATAGAAATGCTATTCAATTAACGTAATTTTTTGAGAAGAAATTATTTTTTGGAAAGAGATTTGAAATTTCCGCATTATTGAGCTAGTAAATGACTATACTTAATATTTCCTTTTCTCTTAAAACTATGCGTTAAAGGATAGAAAGACTATTCCATCAACGTAGTCGATTTGATAAACCAATTTAAAAAATGCTTTTTATTTATAAACGGGCAAATTATTGAGCTAGTAAATGACTATGCTCAATTATTTTTATTTGAATGACGTTAAAAGATAGAAATGTTATTCTATTAACATCAAAGATAAAAGGAGATAAATTGAATCAATTAATATTTACATGAACACAAAATTAAAATTACAAATAATCACTTATTTACAGAGAAAGAAATAAACAAATATTTACATCCACAAATGTTAAATAAATAATTCTAAACGCTTAAAAGAAGTACAAGATGGTGGATCTAAAAGAATTTACAAAAAAGGGATTATTAATAATAAAGAAACAACACATTCAAAATAAATAACACACAATTTTTGGTGAAAACAAATAACACAAAATAAAAGAGGAGAAAAATAAATTGGGCCTCAGTTCACATCATTGGACCAACTCATGCACCAATTAGTGGACCAGAAAAAGAAACTAAGCATGCCAAAAACGGATTGGGTTTCAACATGGCCCAACCTTTACCAAAAATTTCCCAGATTTAAAAAGGCTTAGTGAAAAGAAAAGCAAATGAATCAGTTCTTTATTAAACACAGAGACTCTCTTTCCTTTCTCTCCCTATTAGGGTTTACAATTTGGAAAATGGGGAAGAGCACAAGGGGCGGCCATGGGAGCTTGCAGCAGCGGCGAAGCTGCCGCATGCGGGAGAGGACGCGACAGAGAGAGGGAGCGGTGGTGGCGCTGCGGTGGCTGGCCGCGGTGGTGGCTGGACCGAGGCGCTGCGACGCGGCGGTTGCCGCAGAGATGCGTGGCTGTGCGCGTAGGAGGAGATGGACGATCACGAACGGAGATCGCTTCTGGCCGAGACGGCGGCTGACGGACAAGGGGGTGGAGAGGCCGCGCAACAGCGGCGGCCAAAGAGGACGCGCCGCTACGCGCGGCGTAGTTGCGAGATGGAGGGGAAACCATGGTGGGGCGGCGCCACTGTATGCAGGGGAGGACGCGACCACGCGGCGGCCGACAGAGACAATGGCCAACTCCGGCCGCAGAGGAGGGCGACACGGTGGTGCAGCCAGTAATGGTGGGGGTTCACAGCGATTGGATTTTTCTGGTTTCCCTTCCACTTTTCTCTCTATGTTTGAATCCTTCTGTGTTCTTGTTTTTTTTTTTACAGAGACCTTGGGTGGCTGATGGCAGTGACTGGGATTTTCGGTTTGTCTATTTTCTCATTCTTTGTTAAATATTTCGATGTATTGGGACTGTAATATGGACATTTAAATTGATGGGTTGGAACTCTTTTTTCGTGTGATTTTTGCTACTGATCTAGCATTTTAACATTACCCCACATATGATTGTATTTCGATTACACCTAGGAAATGCATAAATAACAAAATACAACAATAGGATTCAAAGCAAGAAGTGAAGGAGAGGAAAAAAAATGGTACCAAGTATCAGATTACTCCGTTGCCTTCACTTTCTTTTCTCTTCTCTGTTTCTGTTTTTTCTGTTTAACTCTTTTGTATCTTTGTGTGTTATCCTCTGTATTTTGTGTATTCCTCCAAATTTTCTGAAAAATAGTTCCTTTGAAACGGCTCCAATGGCCTCTCTCAAATCTCTCTGATTGCTTTCTTCAAAAGGGTTTAGGATTCAAATACTTAGCTCTCAGTTTTTTTCTCTATGCTCTCAATGTGTGTCCCTCCCCAAATCTCTCTGAAATTGGTTGTGTGAAAAAAAAGGAATCTGCCTCCCCAAAATCGGTCCCCCTTTTAACCAAATAGAACCCCTTTATAGACAAAATTTGCAAGTATTAAAGTGCAAATTGCACTGCAAAATTCGCTTTTGCCCATGCTGCTGGTTTCAGATTAAATGCAATTTGCCCTGCTGTGGCCGCCCAGGAAGGGCAAGTTGCTCAACTTGCCTGCTGCTTTCCTCATTCAAACTATTTTCCCTCTTTTTGATGAATTTGCTAAATTAAGTGAAGAAAATGGGCCTACTTGTCCCAATTGTTTTAAAAGATTAACTAGCAATGGGCCTAATTGGTCCCAAAAGATTTTTTTTCCTTTTTTTTTAGAAAAAAGAAAAAAGAAGAAAAAAATATATATATATTGGAAGTTTGGCAATGGGCCCAGCCAGCCCAATTAAGAAAAAAAAATTGATAATTTTTCACAAAATGTTTAATTAATCAATTAGTTAATTAACTATCAAGAATTAATTAATCAAATAATTAATTAATGATTTTTTTGGATTTTTAATAAAATAAGAAGAAAAAGATAAATACTACAAATATATACATAAGAAAAAGTAAATGAAATTTCCGGACAAAATTGGGTGCTGACAATACTATTATCTAATATGACAATTTGAGTACAAGTCTATTATGCGCAAATATAAATATCATTTTTAAAGACCTAGAGAGATTTTTTTTTTTATTTTCAGAACCTTTTGAAGTCTTACTGTAACATCCCATAAATTAGGACCTTTAGACAATCATGATACTAACATAAGGATTTGTATGTTAATAATTTGGATAAGAGGTATAGGAAAATTTAAGATAAGACTTAGGCTAAAAACCAGATTTTTGTAGTCTCGCTCAAGCGAGAATAACTCGCTTGAGCGAGTTATGCAGTAAAACTTAGAATTTTAGTTTCTGCGATTCTCGCTTAAGCGAACTGCGTTTCGCTTAAGCGAGAAGTAGGGGAATTTGAGAGATTTTCTGGACAATTTTTGCTCAAGCGAAAACGAGTTCACTTGAGCGAGAATCGTCCAGAGAGGGGGTGTTTTTTGGGACATTCAGAAAGGGGGTATTCTCTGGGTCATTCTCGCTCAAGCGAGACAGCTTCGCTTGAGCGAGAATATGAAGGATTTGCATGCAATTGACCCGCTCGCTCAAGCGAGAATTCGCTTATAGGAACTGGATTCTTAACTTAGACAGAAAACAACTTCACTTTTTCTTCTTCTTCTTAACCTAGAGAGAGAGACTGGATGTAGAGAGAGGAAGTGGATTCGAAGCTTGAAGAGGAATTTGGAGCAAGGAATCACCAAGTTATCCACCTTAGATCCGTCCTTCTTCATTCAATTTTGAGTTTAGGTGAGTACAACTCATTTTCTTTGTGTCTTTCTCAATAGTTTCTATGAATATGCTCCCTAATCCCTTCTTTCCCATTCTTTATTAGGAATCATTGTTAAAAATTGTATTCTTGTAACTGATTAAAGGATTGATACTTACGAATCGAGACTTAGAATCGGAATAGGGATTATGTGATACAAATTAGGTTCGAAACTATCGAAAATGCTTACATTGAATATGTATGAATTCTGACTTGTTACTATATTATGAATTGTTAATGAATTATCATGTTTATGTTAATCGAAACACTTTAAGCCGGTTTCGACTGTGAGTAATTCAAGCCGGCCTTTGCGCTGTGAGTTAAAATTAAGTAATTATGTTTAAAACACGACTTCGGTCCAGTTTGGGTGGGATTCGTCCCCGGGAAAGATATTTTCCTTAGTCTGAGCTCAGTTCTAACTCCAGAAAGAGATAAGAACATACCTGTTGGGCACAGCAGTGAGTGCATCATACTTGCATATCAGTTTAGTTGATTATTGTTTATGAACTATGTATGATTAGTTGTTTGACATTTATATCTGCTCCCTGCATTCATGCATGTGATTTGTATTCACTGAGATTTTTATCTCACCACATGATATGTGGATTATTTAGTTGAGCAGGTACCACCTCTTCCAGACTCTCAGACCGGGAGATGAAGTGCTTTCGGGAGGGACTTGCTCTTCCTTTTCTTTTATTTATGGAATGTTTTATCTGTATATAAATGTATATGTGGCAGTAGCATCCTAGTAGACTTGAAGGATGATTTGTAAATATTAGTGACTTGATGTACAGGATAGCTTAGTGTTATGTATATACTGGATTTAACCTATATAGGTGTGTTTATCGTTTAGAAATGTTCGTTGAATTGTTAAATTATCGTTGGATTATTTACGTTCTTGGGAACATATTGATAACCGAATTGTCATGTTATAAATTCTAAGTCAAGAATTTGGTTTCCAACGGGCTAAATTCTGATTTAGAAATTTATGGCGTTACATTTTGGTATCAGAGCAGTTCAATCCAATTGGACTGTGATATTAGGATATTTCTGAGGTTTGGTAACGATTCCTTATGTATTATTTTGTGAATTGAGAGACTGATCACCTCGATATTTGCTTGATGATATGTATAGAATCATGGCAGGTGGCAGGAGAGGTCGTCCAAGGGTCAATCCTCCTTCCTCTTCTTCTTCATCTTCTCAGGGTCCTACTCCGGATCCAGTAGCTGAAGCCCTTCAGGCACTCACTCAAATGATGGGGGGACAACTAAATTCTAATCGAGCTCAAGCAGAAGCGGCACAGGAGCAAGCTGCCACCAATGCAGCAGTGCTCCAAGAGATGACTAGGAGGCAGACGGAACCACCTCCACCCCCTGTTGTGGATCCTTTTGCTCTTGGATTATCTGAGTTTCGGAAGCACAATCCTCCACAATTCAATGGATTTTATGACCCTGACGTGGCGGCAAACTGGCTTTGAGACTTGAAACGAATTTTTGAGGTGATGAAGCGTACGGATGAGGCTAAGGTGGGTTTTGCAATTTATATGCTGAGAGGGGAGACTGAGGACTGGTGGAAAACTGCTAAGGTTCGGGCTGCTGAGGCAGAGGATCTAATGACTTGGGATGTGTTCCAGAATCTGTTCTTGGGAAAATATTTCCCAGCAACCATCAAGAGACAAAAAGAGGCAGAGTTTCTACAGTTAAGGCAAGGAGATATGTCAGTGGGTCAATATGTGGCAAAATTTGAAGAATTAGCAAAGTACTCTCGTTACCTTCAAGCTGTTACTGATGAAGAATGGAGTTGCACTCAATTTGAAGGAGGATTACGACCTGAACTGTTGGATCGGGTTGGGACTTTGGAGATCAGGGATTTTTCCACCTTGGTTAGTAAGTGTTACATTGCTGAGAAGAATTATAAAGGAACTACACCAACACCGGCAACATCAGAAAATAAGGGAAAGAGGAAGTTTGAAGTGCCCATCCAGGGCAAGGGTCCCAAGCCTAAGTGGCAAGGCAAGCCAGTCCTGACCACTCAGCAGACCCAACGCCAAGGGGTATCTATATGCCCCAAGTGCGGGAAGGAGCATTCAAGAGAGTGTCTGACGGGGAGAAATGTGTGTTACTTCTGCAAACAACCTGGTCATATCAAGAATGAGTGTCCAAAGTTGAAGAATCCCCAGAAACCTCAATCCAATGGAAGAGTTTTCACCCTCAATGGGGAGGTAGCAGCTTCTGCAGACAATCTGTTGCGAGGAATGTGCACCCTAGGAGAGCGGACCTTAATTGTATTGTTTGATTCAAGGGCATCCCATTCTTTCATTTCATTTGATTGTGTAAACCAGTTGAAATTGCCCATTGATTCCTTATCTTATGTTCTTAGTGTAATTACACTTCCCAAGGAGGTTATTTCTACTTCTCTTGTATGCCGTCAATGCCCTATTGTTATACAAGGGAGAGTCTCCAAGGTTGATCTGATTTGTTTACCATTGAAGGGTATGAATATTATTTTAGGAATGAAGTGGTTATCTTTCAACCAGGTTATGCTTGACTGTTTCAACAAAAAGGTTGTGTTTCCTACTCTTCCTCCTCCTTCGAGGGAGAGACCATTTGTACTCTTGTCCAGTGTCACCCAAATTTCCCAATGCCTCAGTGACGGGAGTGATTGTTTCATTTTGTTACTTTCCTCAACCCTAGAGTCCAAAACAGATTTGAACAGTGTAGCTACAGTTCGGGAGTTTCAAGATGTTTTTCCTAGTGAAGTCACAACTTTACCTCCGGACCGAGAGAGAGAATTCACCATAGACTTGATGCCAGGTTCAGGAACCATTTCTAAGGCACCTTATAGAATGTCTCCACTAGAACTTAGTGAACTTAAAACTCAATTAGAGGATCTCATAGCTAAAGGGTTCATTAGGCCTAGTGTGTCACCCTGGGGAGCTCCAGTGCTTTTAGTGAAAAAGAAAAATGGGAGTATGAGATTGTGTGTAGATTATAGACAACTGAATAAGGTTACCATCAAGAATAAGTATCCCCTACCCAGAATAGATGGTCTTTTGGATCAACTCAGGGGCGCCTCAGTGTTTTCTAAGATAGATTTAAGGTCAGGTTACCACCAGATTAAAATTAGGAAGGAAGATATCTCTAAAACAGCTTTTAGGACTAGGTATGGGCATTACGAGTATCTAGTGATGCCATTTGGTGTTACTAATGCTCCTACTGTAATCATGGACCACATGAATCGGATTTCCAGGCCCTTTTTGGATCAGTTTGTTGTTGTGTTCATCGACGACATCCTGATCTATTCCTGTAGCCTAGAGGAACATGAACATCACCTTAGAGTTGTTTTAGGGGTTTTGAGAGAAAAGAAATTATTTGCTAATCCTGAGAAATGTGAGTTTTGGATGGACAGGGTCCATTTCTTAGGGCATGTGATTACTAGAGAGGGAGTAGCAGTTGACCCTAATAAGGTAGAAGCCGTTCTTGAATGGGAAAGACCTAAGACCGTTACGGAAATTAGGAGTTTCCTAGGATTGGTCGGCTACTATCGCGGATTCATTAATGGATTCTCCCATTTAGCTTTGCCTCTCACAAGATTGTCTCGAAAAGGTCAAGCCTTTGTGTGGGACAAAAAGTGTGAACAGAGCTTTCAGGAGCTCAAAGAGAAGTTAACTACCGCTCCGGTGCTAGCATTGCCGGATTTGTCTAGAACCTTTGAGGTGTACAGTGATGCCTCGGGAAAGGGTTTAGGGTGTGTTCTGATGCAGGAAAAGAGAGTGGTAGCTTATGCTTCTAGGCAGTTGAGGCCTCATGAGGAAAATTATCCTACTATCGATTTAGAATTAGCGGCCGTGGTTTTTGCCCTCAAAATTTGGAGGCATTACCTGTTTGGTGTGAGATTTGAGGTCTTTAGTGATCACAAGAGTTTGAAATATCTCTTTGATCAGAAAGAACTCAACATGAGGCAGAGGAGATGGATGGAGTTTCTTAAGGACTATGACTTTGATTTGAAGTACCACCCAGGTAAAGCCAATGTAGTGGCTGATGCTCTCAGTAGAAAATCTCTTCATGTGTCCTCCCTGATGGTGCATGAAATGAGCCCCTTGGAAGATTTTAGGAATTTGAGTCTTAGTGTTGAGATTGGTGAAGGTAGTATCAGGTTGTGTAGGTTAGAGATCACTAGTGAGCTTCAAGCTCTGATCAAGGAAGCTCAGGGTTCGGACCCGGATCTTCAAAGTAGAAAGGGACAATTAGGGTTTTCTGATTCAGATGATGAGATGGTTCTCTTCCAAGGAAGAGTCTGTTTCCCTAAGGGGGTAGTGTGAGGCAGCTAGTATTAGAGGAGGCCCACAGGGGAAAGTTTTCTATACATCCTGGCACTACCAAGATGTATCAGGACTTGAAAAGGATGTTTTGGTGGGATGGTATAAAGAAGGAGATAGATGAGTATGTTTCCAAGTGTCTAACCTGACAGCAAGTTAAAATAGAACATCAGAAGCCAGCAGGAACACTCATGCCATTAGAAATCCCTGAATGGAAATGGGAGAGTATAGTTATGGACTTTGTGGTAGGTTTACCTCGAGTCCAGGCTGGTTTTGATGCCATCTGGGTCATTGTGGATCGATTAACTAAATCAGCCCATTTTATCCTGGTTAGGAATACCTATTCTCTGAATAAGTTAGCAGATCTGTATGTTAAGGAGATTGTTAAACTTCATGGCATTCCCTCTAGCATCATATCTGATAGGGATCCCAGATTCACCTCTAGGTTTTGGAATGTACTTCACCGGTCTTTCGGGACTAAACTTAGGTTTAGCACCGCATACCATCCTCAGACTGATGGTCAGTCTGAGAGAACCATTCAAACCTTAGAGGATATGCTTAGAGCTTGTGTGTTAGAGGAATCAGGTAGTTGGGATAGGTACCTACCCCTCATAGAGTTTGCCTATAATAACAGTTTTCATAGCAGTATAGGTATGGCACCATATGAGGCTCTGTATGGTATGAAGTTCAGATCTCCTCTTTGTTGGTTTGAGGTTGGTGAGAAAGCCCTGTTAGGTCCAGAGTTAGTACAGGAAACTACTGAGAAAATTAAGATCATTAGAGAAAAGCTTGCAACTGCCCAGAGCCGGCAGAAGAGCTATGCTGATAATAGAAGGAAGGATTTAGAGTTTGAGGAAGGAAACCATGTTTTTTTAAAAGTAACCCTTGTCACTGGTGTTGGAAGAACAATCAAAACCAAAAAGCTGAATCCTAGATACATTGGTGCATTTCAAATCTTGCAGAGGGTCGGCCCTCTGGCCTACAGGATTGTCCTTCCACCCCATTTGTCAAAAATTCATAATGTCTTTCATGTATCTCAGTTAAGAAAGTATAATCATGATCCTTCTCATGTTTTAAACTCTGAATCAATACAATTGAGGAAAGATCTCACAATTCCATCAAAGCCTGCACGGATTGTAGGCAGAAGTGCCAAAACCTTGAGGAACAAGACAATTCCTTTGGTTAAGGTAGTTTGGGAAGGCCTATCACCGGAAGACGCAACTTGGGAAAAAGAAGATGTTATCCGGGAGCAGGTTCCAGAACTTTTCAATTGAGGTAGTATTTTTCACTTTTTATTTCTTTAATCAATTTTGGGGACAAAATTGCTTGAAGGGGTAGAAATGTAACATCCCATAAATCGGGACCTTTAGACAATCATGATACTAATATAAGGATTTGTATGTTAATAATTTGGATAAAAGGTATAGGAACATTTAAGATAAGACTTAGGCTAAAAACCAGATTTTTGTAGTCTCTCTCAAGCGAGAATAACTCGCTTGAGCGAGTTATGCAGCAAAACTTAGAATTTTAGTTTCTACGATTCTCGCTTAAGCGAACTGCGTTTCGCTTAAGTGAGAAGCAGGGGAATTTGAGAGACTCTCTGGACAATTTTCGCTCAAGCGAGAATGAGTTCGATTGAGCGAGAATCGTCCAGAGATGGGGTGTTTTCTGGGACATTCTCGCTTAAGCGAGAATGAGCTCGCTTAAGCGAGAATCGTCCAGATATGGGGTATTCTCTGGGTCATTCTTGCTCAAGCGAGACAGCTTCACTTGAGCGAGAATATGAAGGATTTGCATGCAATTGACCCGCTCGCTCAAGCGAGAATAGCTCGCTTGAGCGAGAATCCACTTATAGGCACTGGATTCTTAACTTAGACAGAAAACAACTTCACTTTTTCTTCTTCTTCTTAACCTAGAAAGAGAAAGAGACTGGGTGTAGAGAGAGGAAGTGGATTCGAAGCTTGAAGAGGAATTTGGAGCAAGGAATCACCAAGTGATCCACCTTAGATCCGTCCTTCTTCATTCAATTTTGAGTTTAAGTGAGTACAACTCACTTTCTTTGTGTCTTTCTCAATAGTTTCTATGAACATACTCCCTAATCCCTTCTTTCCCATTCTCTATTAGGAATCATTGTTAAAAATTGTATTCTTGTAACTGATTAAAGGATTGATACTTACGAATCGAGACTTAGAATCGGAATAGGGATTATGTGATACAAATTAGGTTCGAAACTATCGAAAATGCTTACGTTGAATATGTATGAATTCTGACTTGTTACTATATTATGAATTGTTAATGAATTATCATGTTTATGTTAATCGAAACACTTTAAGCCGGTTTCGACCGTGAGTAATTCAAGCCGGCCTTTGCGCTGTGAGTTAAAATTAAGTAATTATGTTTAAAACACGACTTCGGTCCAGTTTGGGTGGGATTCGTCCCCGGGAAAGATATTTTCCGTAGTCTGAGCTCAGTTCTAACTCTAGAAAGAGATAAGAACATACCTGCTGGGCACAGCAGTGAGTGCATCATACTTGCATATCAGTTTAGTTTATTATTGTTTATGAACTATATATGATTAGTTGTTTGACATTGATATCTGCTCCCTGCATTCATGCATGTGATTTGTATTCACTGAGATTTTATCTCACCACGCGATATGTGGATTATTTAGTTGAGCAGGTACCACCTATTCCAGACTCTCAGATCGGGAGATGAAGTGCTTTCGGGATGGGCTTGCTATTCCTTTTCTTTTATTTATGGAATGTTCTATCTGTATATAAATGTATATGTGGCAGTAGCATCCTAGTAGACTTGAATGATGATTTGTAAATATTAGTGACTTAATGTACAGGATAGCTTAGTGTTATGTATATACTGGATTTAACCTATATAGGTGTGTTTATCGTTTAGAAATGTTCGTTGAATTATTAAATTATCGTTGGATTATTTACATTCTTGGGAACATATTGATAACCGAACTGTCACGTTATAAATTTAGGGAGTTACACTTACAATTTCCCTTATGGATAATCTTACCTTAGAGCCCCTGCTAGAGTGAGGATTTGATGTCTATTTTTAGTTTGATCAATCTTTCTTTAAGGATTTCTCTTTTCTTCCTTGATTATGGATATTCTTATCGAAATTGTTGTTTCTTTATTTTTTTTCTTTCTATTATGTGACACTAAGAACATAGCTAGGGTTATGGTAGATTATATGGATTGACCTTTTGTTTGATTAATTTTAATATGATTCTATGTTTCCTTCTTTTCCAATTGGACTTGAATCATTGCTTGTGACCCTAGTGTGCTCTTAGATTTTGTTTTCCATTTTTTTTATTGTATACTCTCAATTTATAACCATCACCAATCACTCATTTTCATTTGTCTAAATAATCATAAAATTTGTACTATATGTAGTTGTCAAGGATCCTCGTGGGTTGGATATTTTAGGGGGGCTAAATACCTATATATTATTTGTTGACGGGGTGTGCTTTCCCTTGGATTTCTACTAAACCTTTCACATTATTGTCAAGGAATATTTTATAATAATAGGAATGCCAAAATTTGATTACTTTATACATTTTTTTGTTAGTTTGTATTTTTGTTATTTTCCTTGATTTCTTATTTTTTTCTTACCAATTCCTTTTGATTTTTATTTCATTGTGTTTTTTTCAAAATTATTTACTCTCTCTTTCTCAGTTTGGAAAAGCAATTTTTATGCTAACTTGCTCTTGATTTCTTTATAATTTTTAGTTTGATCTTGAAATAGAAATGATAAGTACGAGGTTGAGGAGACAAGTCATACAGAGAAACATGGTTCAAAGATGCACTCTTTCGGACTATTTCACACCTACGACCGAGGGTCTAGTGGACGATGTCACTAATCCAATAATCCAATGGTGAGATCAAACCAACTTTGATCTCAATGATTTAAAATTCATTATAGTTTAGGGGTCTGTTGATAGAGGATCCTAAAATTATGAGGACGGACACATCAAATACAATAATGTCTCCATCAATGTTATTCGATTAAGGCTGTTTTTTATTTTCAGCGATAGAAAAAGTTAATGATTGACTTTCAACATTTCCTTCAAGATCCATTACTACTTGGGACCAGTTATCCAAGCAATTCTTGGCAAAGTATTTTCTATGTTAATTTAAAGTCTACCAAGTTAATGGTAGAAATTGTAAATTTTGTGTAGTATGACCAAGAAATGATATATGAAGCGTATGAATGTTACCAAGAGCTTTTTAGAAAAGTGGTCATATCATTGTTTTCTGATTCATCAATAAGTTTAGACTTTTTATAATGGACTCTCATTTGCGATAAGTCCATGATTCACATTGGTGAGCCAAAATGCCATTATAATGAATGAAAGTCGACGAATAACATGTTAAAGAGAAGGAGTCAATTGTCATTTGGATACAAATACATCATTTGTCAGCCAAAATGTAGATGTTGATTAACATACAATTTGGTTGGCGGAAATACGAGAGGAGGAAGTTTTAAAAATCTTTTATGTTTGGTTCAATTTTTAAGAGGAGAAAGAAAAAGTGAGGCAACCAAAATTTCTCGTGTCATAATTTTTGCTCTCGTCCAATATTGGGAAACTTAGAAGGGAGGAGGGGAGAGTTTAAAATTAACTAATTAAGAATGATTTTTTTGTCTTGCCCCAAACAAGAAAGCAAGGTGGAAAAAAAATAATCTAAGGTAATATTTATAATTATAAGATCTGTAGATATTGGTATTATCACCTTAAAAGAATATTTTATTCTATTTTAATAACATAACTAGTATATTAACCCGCGTGATACACGGGTAATGGTATATTTCTCATATAATTAAAATTAATATTTTAAAACTACAAAATAAGAATAATTTAATATCATTATTTAATTTTAATTTGTAATAGTAGATTATATTTTTATTATTAAAATCAAAATAACATCATTATGTGATAATAAGTTATAATTAAATAAATTAAAAACATAAAAATAATAATAAATATTTATATTAAAATAAGAATTAGAATAAAAAATGATAAGATAAGATTTTGAGTCTTAATAAATTTTAAAATTAAGGGTTAGCATTTATTACTTTCTCCAATCCTTTTTATTTGTCCACTTTGGTGAGTAGCACACATTAAAGAAGACAATTTTCCTTAAAACTATTTTTGCACTTCCTGTTATACATTTTGTCTCTCTTATTAATTACCGAGGGAATAGTAAGTAAATGGGTATAATTGAGAAAAGAATAATAAATATTCTCTTGAACTTCTAAAGTGGGTGGATAAAAAAGAACAAATTGTTTCTTCTAAAGTGGACAGATAGAAAGGACAAATGGAGTAGCATTTAAAAATTTAAATAAGAAAGAGAAGAGAAAAATGTTAGCATTAAGGATTGAGAGAATATCACTCTCACAAGTTGTGTGTGGAATTCCTCATGCAATGTGAGAAAAAAGAAAGTTAAAAGTATTTGAGAATGAGAATAGGATAAATGTGTGGCTCGCTTTTCAAGGTGATGTCTTAAATATAGAGAGTTGATAACGATTACGATAATTTTTTGTAATGTATCAATTAGAAGAAATTGAAGTCATAATATTTTTGTTGAGTTGCACCTACATTTTATATATATTTTCATGAAACTTTCTTAAATATCAATCTCTTGTATTTGAAACAATATTTTACAAGCTTGTTAATTATACAAACTGGGAACACTATTATTTCCGCATATGATAATCGTTCTATCACTCATTTCAAATTGTATATATTCACTATGGACTACAACTTGTCTACATCCTCACTTCATAAAGGATGGCTTTTCTCCATCTACTCTTCAAAAAGGGAGAAAAGATTTGATAAGAAATGGGAACATTGTAATAGTTAAAAATCATTGTAACTAAGCTGCACAAGTTGGAGCTTTTCCTGTAATTATTGGCTTGACATTAGCACATTTAGCACCTGCCGGGGCTCCATTGTATGTGAGATCAACATCAATTAGTTCTACACCTTCACATGGTACACCACTGCTGCAAATAAGAACCACTCCTTCAGGAGATGTTGATGTGCCCTTAATGTTCTTGAAGGTAACCTTGCTTATCTTTATTTTTATGGATTCTAAGCCATTGAAAGCATGCAAGAAATGGGCAAAAATTAGCCACTTAAATTACCTCAATGTATTGACTATTTAATCATTAAATTTAAAAATAGGATGATTAATAGTTAATATAAAAACATCAACCTATGCATTAATTAATAGGTGAGAAGATATAACTTTAATTTCAAGAAACATTTGATTAAATACCTGTCTGGTGCACTGGTTCCATGGACAATACTCTTGGTCTATGATGATAGGGTTCTTAACATTAACTACCGTAATGTCTTCAAAATGCATATCAAACACAGGAGATGTTCCTGGGGTGTCAGGCCAGGTCTTAACCCTCACACCATTGTCAGTTTCTGTGAAAGTGAAATTCTTAACTCGGAAACCTTCTACAGACTCTTCATTTGTGTACTTCCCTAGGCTTCCAACACTAATACCATGACCGGGTCCACAATTCACATTTTGGACAGTTATTTGTTTGCTTCCATCACCCAATGAGACACAATCATCTCCAGTAGCAATGTCCGTGTTAAGAATCTTCACATTAGTTGATTTTCCAATGTGGATTCCATCAGTGTTGAGGCTTGTATCAGGGACACTAATTTTGAAGCCATCAAATGTAATATTGGTGCACCCAAAAACTTGGACATGAAAGTTTTTACTGTCCTTAGAAGTAATGTCGCGGACAATTGAATGTTTGAGGAAGAAGAAACCAAAATTCTGTAGGAATTGGACACGAATTAAACTCAATTAGAATGTTTGGTAAAAGGCACAAATTAATTAATTACATGACTTTGAAATGTCAATATTAATAATATTTACCATGGGAATTTTCTTGCAGTTTGGGTTTTTCCCACAATCATTTTGTTTCCAAGCAGTTTCACCTAGGCCATCAAAAACTCCACCACCCGATAAGGTTAAAAAGTCCACATATTTGAACATGACCCATTGTTCAACCCCCTTGAGGTCAGCCAGGTTTGGAGGTGCTTGAATTGTGCCATCAACTTGAACTTCAATAGGGGCTTTGCAAGGACCTGTGACATTCAACGCGTTCATCTTGTATGAACCACTAGGAATCAAAATTTTGATCACTGTTGTTGATGCACATGCTTCATTCCAAGCACTTGTAAAAGCCTTAAGAAACACAAATCAATTAAATAAAGGGAAACAATATGTATATGACCGGGTCCTTGGCACTACCCCTTGAGTTTTTTAAAAACTTAGTTTTGCCCAAAAGGTGAAATCATGTTTTTCCCCTTCAATGTCAATTCAACTTGATATAATACCTGAGTTATATCTGCATTTGGTGCTCCTCCAAATTTTGATATTTCAAGGACACCAGGTTGACCTGTACCAAAGTCAGCTAGAAATAAGAATAATACAATTATGGTGATGTTGAACTTCATGTTTATTCTGATCATTATCGCTGTTAACTTGTTATCTTCTTGCACTTCTCTTGGATGAATGTGATTTCAAAGTACGGTGGAACAATATTTATATTGGAATAGTGAGGCTTCAAAACCATAAACAAGGTAAGCAATAGGCATACTCTTATCTAAATATGATTGATTGGTTTTGGGTCTATTATTATCAATCATATTTTTCATCACTCGTTGATAACCAATTACTGTACTTTTCCTTACCTTAACAAACACATATTTTAAAAATAATTTGATTTAATTTCAATTGATAACTTATACAATTTAATTTGATTTAGGTCAAATCCCATGTTTTGAACTGATCAATAAATTAATTAAAAATAAATTATACAAAAATCAATTTTATGGCTAAAAATCCATTATAAAATGATTTTACTTTATTTCATCAGTCTTAGTGTTACTCTTCTTTATATTTTGCGAAGGCAAGAATTATAGCACTAGCTTACCTTTTTTATTTGGCTTATTTACATTTTCGGTCCCCTAGTTTTTTTAGTTTGTGATTTTAGTCCTCCAAGAAAATTTTTTGGTTGAATTTGGTCCCCTAATTCTTTAAATTTTGTAGATGTGGTACAATTGTTAAGTATTCATCTAAATTAATGATGTTCTCTGACATGAAACCCATGACGTGGCTACTACTATAATTTTGATGACATATAAATAATAATTAATTTAACTTTTTTATTATTAATATACAATTTAATTATTTTAAATAAAATTAAATATTATAAATTAAATCATAATTTTAAATACAATTAGACATTATATACTTTATATACAATTTAATTATATATACAATATTATATAATTTAATTATTTTAAAGATAATAGTTATGATAAAAAATTAAATATTCTAAATTAAATAATTATTTTTAATTATCAAAATAATTTTTGTAAAATTATATATATACAAACCGGAAATTAGGTTTTCGTGGTTCAAATGACATGTATACCGGAAATCTAATTTTTCAGTATACATTTATGTGTTTCGGGCCACAATTTTTTTCTTTAAAAATTGTGTATTAAATCTTTCCGGTACATAAATTATACAAATTTTTGGTACACAAATTTTATTCTTAAAATATGCATACACAATTATATACCAAAAATTAGATTTCTAGTACAAATTATTAAGAATGAAATTTGTGTATTGAAAATATTTTCGGTACATAATTTTTAGATTGTGTACCGGAAACTTAATTTATGAAAATAAAAATTAAAAATGGTGGGATGATGGTGAATAGTTGTAAGATGGGGAGGAGAGGAAAAAATAGAGAAAAATGAGGGAGAAAAACCGCGATGAAAGAGGTAGTTTAGGAAAACTGCAAATAAAAAATTTAGATAGTATATAAAGTAAAAAGGGAGGTGCGAATACAATACCCCATATTTGGGCATGTAAAATTGGGCCCTATAGGCCTGCATTTTGGTGGCATCATATAAATAGAGCTATTACTTTTCTCACTCCCTTTTTGCTATTCCCACCCCATACGTTTTTTTATAAATTAAAATGTTTCCCGAACTACCCTACCTCTTCCCCTTCCCCTTCCCCTTCACCCCCACCCCCACCCCCACCCCCACCCCCATCCCCAACCACCACCACCCACCGTAAGAAAATGGCTTCCAGACATATGTGTCCATAAACCATTTTTTCATTTCGCTTACTGACAAATGTGTTCGAAAACCTTTTTTTCAAAAAATTTGGCTTCCGGACATGTGTGTTTGTAATCCATTTACTAACATGTGTGCCCAGAAAATGACTTCTGGATCCGTAAGTGAAAAATTTTGGAAAAAAATGGCTTTCAGACTCACGTGTCCATATGTCAAATGAAAATTTGGCTCACGAACTCCGAAAGACTTTTTCTTTGAAAAAAATGACTTCTAGGTGTGGGGTGGAAAAAGAGGGAAAGGGGAAGGCGAAGAGGTAGAGGTAGAGGTAAAGGTATGGTACTTAGGGAAGGAACAGTGGCGGAGCTTGACTACATTTTTTTTTTGGGGTGGGCAAGATATTAATGTGATACACTCAAAATTTAAAGTCAAATAATCATAATCATTTACATAAAAGAAAGTGTAAAATACTAGAATGAAATATAAAAAGCTTAAAATTGTTGTCATTGATATAGAAGCAAATGCAAATTAAAATATAAAATTGAACTTTGCTCAAAGTACAGCTCTGCATTCCTTCAAATTCTTGAAGTCATCAATAATTGAATTAGAAGTGATGTTTTTAGCTATTTCTTTTTCAATATGAATGACCATATTATCTGCAAGAAATTCATCTTCCATCCTATTACGCAATATTATTTTGATTATCTTCATTGTTGAAATGATCTCTCTGTTGTAGCTGTAGAAACGGGAAGAGTCAAAATAAGGCGAATTAATCGATCAATCAAGTAAAATGTTGTTCCCTTCCCTGTTTATCGATTTCACGTAAAACAAAAACTAATATCTCTATCTAGTACATACACTATTGTTGCTTTTTGGAAACAATTTGACTATTAAACAAAACAATCGATAAACAAATATCTCTACCTTACCTACTGTTGCTTTTGGCAAACAATTTGAGTATTAAATCGATAATATATTATATATATACAATCTCGCAAATGTCGCAATCGCCAATCAAACGTACAAATGAGCACATAATTTCCAAATAAAAAAAATGAGAACAATACTAGTATCAAGGTGTTGGGATTCGAATTTCAAGTATTTCGAATTTCACAAGGTTGTGAGTCCTTCACAATTTTGGAGTTCACAGAAAGCATAGAAGTTCGAAATTTGAATTTGTTGATGAATTTGAAGTGTTAAAAGTTCTTTATTAGAATTAAGTTGATATAAAGAGAACTTCATAAACTCGAAAAGAAAAGACAGAATGAACTCGAAAACATTGGATTTCTGGTATTCAGAAAAGAAAAAGATAGTTCTTTTATTTATTCATAATCCAAGTTCGAATTACATAAGAGTTCGAATACATTGGAAATACATCTTAGAAAAGAAACTATCCTAAACTGCAGGATGTACTTGACTCATGTCTACCGGACCTTTTCTTCCTCCTCCTTCTCCACAGACTTTGATTAAGCCACCAGGGTACATCCATTTTGTTGATTTGATCGAACAACCTTGGTGCTTGGGGTAGAAATGAAGGTCTGCGTGGGGAAGGACTGAATGGATTCATTCATTGCTGAATGAATCCGTATTTGGCTACTATGTTCAACCTAAAAGGAAACCTTCAAAAAGAAAGGTTGAAAAAGCCTATAGCTTTGGCTATTTCGTCAACCTTATCAAAAATGAAATCATTCCAGATTGGGTTGAACGCGGTAGCCAAAGGAAAAAACTTCTTCATATTTTTTAAGGAATTAGAAAAGGAAAAGAAGAAGAATGAGAAGGAATGAAGGAAACGTCCAAATGAAACTCCTATTTATAGGAGCAAGAAGAATGAAGGTTCATAAATGAGCCTCTTCAATCGTCCAATGAGAAGAACCACCATAATGAGGTTGAGTGGACGGTGGTCTTCATGACCTTTGGTTCAGCCAAGCAGAAATTGACACATGGCACACAAGGAAATACAATCAAGTTTCGAAATTAGGAATTATTCAATGAGTCCAAGTACCAACAGAAAAGCTAAGTGTCAAAGATGGAAGATGCATTCGACTACAACAAGTAAAGAAATCAAGAAGCATATTTCGAGAAATTGAAGAGCAAGCTTTCAAATTTACAGAAAGAGGAAAATCGAAAACAAGGTGCATGAAGACTTAGAAGATTTCTGAATCAAGAAAGAATCTGTTCGAACAAACAGAGAAGAGAATAAAAGCAGTTAATAGAAGTTATGGAAGTTTGCTGATCAAGAACATGTGTCAACATCTTAGAGGAGTACTTTTGAAAAATGCAAGGAAGAAAGAGCAGTTTTCTGGTTAGCAGAAAACGTGGCATTCATGCAGACTGCCAACACATAAAGAGTGATGATGTGTCACATGTACAATAGTTAGTCGTTAGAATGAAAAAACTATAATAGGTGAACTTTCTATGTAATAAGGGTTGAAAAATCATTTGTACAAACACTCTGAAACACCCATACGTCCATCCTATCAGCAACTAAAAAGGTTACAAAGAGTTCTAGTATGTGAATTCCTTCCATTTTCAATCAATGCAATTGTTTTTTACATGTTCTTTATCTCTTTCATGTTCTTACTTTGATCTTTATTTTTCATTTCCAGTATCTTTTTTCTTTTCTTTTACTTTGTTCTGCAATTTACATTCAATGCAATTTTTCTTTCTTTCTTTTAAATTTTCTGTTCTCACTTCTTTGAAATTCTGTTCTTTTTTATTTTTAAAACTTCAACTTAGAACTTTATTTGATGAAATTCTGAATCAATTTGTTCTAACTTTTAAGAAACAAGTTCTTTTGAAATTCTATAAATTTGAACATTGTAAACCTACTTTTTAAAAGAGTCCCGTAAGAGGACTTGATTCTAGTCCCCAGATTGTTCTTAGAATCAAAGTAATAAAAAGTAATTTTTCGAGATTGACTTTTATCACCACAAACACAAGGATTGAATAGCAAGATAAAAAGTGGAAAAAAAAAAGAAATTTTTGAAAATACATACCAGAATAATCTTGTAAATGATGAAAATAAAAGCAAAATTCACGTCTTAGAATGGAGAGCTTTCTTTCTTAATACGAAAGAGCAAAAGTAAAGAGGCGGCTATTCAAATTTCAATTTTACAATAGGTAATTTAATTTTTAATTGATAATTGAACATCATTTTTAGGTTTTAAGGTCAGTAATTTACTTTTTAATTGATAATTGGGCTTGGGCTTAGAATTATAGATGATGAAAGATACAATATATAATGAGTTTAATTTTTAAAATTAGTTTTATTATTTTACACAATATATTGTGATATAATTTTTTTTGGGAGCCTAAAAATAAATTTTATATGTATAATAATTAATTTTTTTTTCTTAGGGTGGTCATGGCTCCCACGCTACTTAATGGTGGTGCATGGGAATAGCAAGGGAGTGGGAAAAGCAATAGCCTACAAATGGTCCATCTTACATTCAGATTGCAGATCCATTTAAAATGATATATATTGCTTAGGTTCTGGCATGTTCTGTGCTTGGTTTACTATACATATTTGTCATTTTCAAATGAACAACAATTCCTATGTAATTGCATTGCATTAGCCAATAGAACAAGGCTTGCATTTTCAAATACGCGTGGAACTCTAGTTGCTTGTAAAGTGGCAATACATGCCACATGGAATACCAAAAAATCACACACACTACTCCCCTTTTGCCATGTCCATCGTCACGAATAACTCATGCCTCGTGCCTCGCTGTCTGTTAGGTGCTTCTTTTTGTTCACTCATGTTTATACAGTAGCAATTTTGCATCTTGTTCGCTAAGTGATATGGACATATACTGCCTACGTGTTAAGTACAATTTGCATTTATTTGAAGGTTACATCCAAATCAAGCACCCCTAGCTAGCTCAATTTTGGTCTGCCACAGCTAGCTTAACCCCACCTCTCCCTCACAAGCAGCTGAAATTTCAAAAAGCATTCACGTTATGACATGTACTAATTGTTAATCAAATGTGACGTATGTACCTGAAGCACAAGCTGATTAATAAGATTATGTTTTGATATGAGTTTTCATTTTCTGTTTTTATTTTATGTTTTCTGTTTTTTGAAATTTTATAAAGGAAAATCTGGAAATGTTAGAAACAAAAATATCATGTTTCTAATATTTTCAGTTTTTCCTTTGTAAAATTTCAGAAAACAGGAAATGAAAATGCAAATCAAACAAATCCTAAAGTATCCTCCAATGCTCACTTTTATCTAGATTTGGCTACACTCATCTCATGGTTAATCACAATTTTAATCAAATGTTATAGTAAGTTTTTTCTATAAAATAAATCGTTTTTCATTATTAAGATTTATAATTTTTTTTTGTCTAATTCACACATACGTGTTTTCCAGATAGGATAATTTTACTCAAATAAAAAACATCTAAATCATAATGGGATTAGTTCTCATAATAAAAATTTCTCAAACTCGAGAGAAATTAAACATATATTTCACTTGAACTAACCACATATTAATTATTAAAATTTATATGAAAACAACAAACAATCTCATGGGTGAAAAGTTAAGCCCAAATGTTACACCAATTAAAAATTGAACAATGATAACAGACTAGTTAACAATTGTAAGTTTGGACTTGTTGGCCTGAATTATGAGGCATCTAAACAAGAACGCAATATAATTTGTTACTTTAGTGTAAATGTACAAATATCAAGTCTGTGTTTAGTTTCACGTTAAATCTGATTAAATTTAAATTTTTCAAGATAATTATTTTTAATGTTTATTTTAATGCTAAATCAATCAATGATGCTCCAAGTTATGAATTTCATTTAAATGAACATGTCAGTTTCACGGGATAACAATTCAATCTCTGAAAATTACAATTTGCAAATACACATTGTAAAAGAGGACCATATCTCCAGCTTTGAAACATTGTCTTGATGCAAAAGAACCATATCTTCAACCCTTACGTGGAGCCCTCAGAATGACAAACAAGGAGAATAATGAATGGACCTTACCCTGTCCGGTAATACCCCATTATAAGTCATGGGGATGATTTTAAAGTGGGGAACAGCCAAATTGTTGCTTAAAAATAATGGGGCATGGCATGCTCAAATCTTCCATCTTTGAGACTCTATTAGTTAGTTTTGGTCCTCCCCTTTACCAATCAAGAAGGGCCCCATCCCTTTAGAATAGTCAATTATACCAGCAAAATTATGTAAATCCTTTTTTGGTGCTTACCTCTCTTTTTATGATCTTCTCTCGTGATTTGGAATTTTAGTATTAAATTAAAATTAATATATGGTAGCCTGCATGCCGAGTATTCTGTATGAAACATCCTGTCGTGACAGATGAACAACTATTTCAAAGTAGAAAGCATTCCCCAAAGTCGTTTTTTACAATTCATGAAGAAAGTGTTAGTTGTATATGAATTTTATTTACATGCATAATCTTACATAAACAATATATATACCCCATTAATTAATATTGACAAATAAAGATTAAAAAAATATCATGATAAAAATGATGTAAATTACGTGAAAAATTAAGAAGTTGTGCGTTAGCATTTTTCATGCATTAATCATGTACATTGTAGATGGAAGAAAGGAGTCATTTCAAATGTCAAAACTGTCATTTCATTAGTTAAGACCGTAGTAAAAGTTATCTGCCTGATCACATTTACATTCACCACCTAACCATATATTTCTTTTTAGAAGTTACTAGCATACAAAAAAATAAAGAAAAATATATAGCTTGATATTTGCAATACAATTTTGTGGAAGACAAAAAGGGAAAAGGTGGGGTATGTGGTTTCCTCATGATAGGAAATATGATTTAGTTTGTCTAACCATGCAATTCCCAGTAGATATATATCACAATCTATCTGGTCATTCACATAAAGCAATTTCCTTGATAATTAAAACTGGTTATGTGACTAGTTTTTAAAACCAACCTAATTTCCTTGATAATTTCCTCTGCTTCAGTATTAATTTCTAGCCAGAAAAAAAAAATTGATATGGTTTTGAGGTCAGAATATCTTTGTTCTCCCCCCAATCCAAGAAGCAAGCAAATTAGCTAGCAAAAGGTGCAGAGAGGCAGAGGAGAGACAACATTACAGCAAGAGCTTAATCTAAAATCTAAAACTCCCAGTTGTATTTAGGAGAAGTGAAGGAAAATAAAAAAAAGGGTAGCTAGCTGTTTGTTTCTTATGAAGAGACAAAATATTTAAAGGCACTAAAGCTAAATCAGGTAATGAAGAGGTGCTCTTGCATCCTATTTAGACTATATGGGTCTTATATTCTCTCCAGTTTTGTAGCCTGTGGCAATCTGCACTTCACATTTAAAGCTGTCTTTTTTATTAATGACCAAAGCAGAGAAATAATGATGATTGCATCTTCTCTTATGAAACCCAATGACCAAGAGAACAACCCCATGTCCTTTCAAATTCAAGGATCTGTGGTTTATATTTATGCTTTTTGTTTCACTTTCATTGACAGCTTCTTGTTCTATATAGCTGTCTGCTGCTAGCTAAGTCAGATAACAATTAATGACTATGTAGATTTCCAGGTGGTGCGGTAAGGTGAGGCTCATCTATGCCATTAAAGAGATATAATAATAATAATAATATCTTTTCTTTCTAAGTTCCTTTGAGGCTGCAATCTGGCTGTATCTTTTCTGTGTTTAGAAAACTGTTTGAGGTCAGAGAGATGAAGGGATAAGCACTTTCAGGTGTCTAGAAACAGCTCTTTGTTTATTTATTTTTGCCTTGCCAGCTATATATTTAAGTCTTAGATATCATATATAGTTCTAAAGTTCTAGTTCTACCTGCTTTGCTTTGCTTTACTTTACCATTCTATATATCTAACTAATTAACTAACTAACCCCACTGCTATTCTCTCCTTCTTCTTCTTCTTCTTTTCTTTATTTTTTTTGTCACAGGATATATGGATGCAGAGGAATGTCACAGCAGTGAATCTGGATGGACCATGTACATTGGGTCCCCCATTGATGAGGATGGACATTATTGTGACATTGATGAAGAGAATGAGGATTATGGAGGCACTCAAGCTGATCCTGAAGTTGAAAGTGACGATTCTATGGCTTCTGATGCTTCTTCAGGACCAAGCCATTATGGAATTAATCCATTGGGGAATAATGGCCAAGGATTGCAAAAGGCAGAACAAGAAGAAGAAGAATATGATGAGGATCATGAGTATTGCTCAGATCACAAGAAAGCAAGTAAAAAATACAAAGAAAATCAAAAAGCAGGGAAAAAGGGGGAAAAGAAAGAGATGGTTTTTCTCAATAGCAAAGGTAAGGCTCCAGTTCAGGGTGGTGACAAGGTCAAGGTGAGGAAAAATAATAATCACTGGGTGGGAACAAGGAAATAGCTGTATTTCCTTCCAAGTGGATTTTAGTTTGTTTTCTTGTTAGGTTTTGGTTTTTGTGACAATAGCTGCAATGACTGTGTCATGTGCTTTGTTTTTCCAGAATCATTGTAGTGTTAAGAGTTGAATCAAGAAAGAGTAGTCAAGGTCAGATTAGCTACAAGAATGCATGGATAAGTCATAAGTGGGTATATGTATGCATATCTGGTTAAGTTCTAAATATCCTTTTTTTAAAAAAAATTTATGTGTACTATATATATAGTTAGTGTATGAGGTGTACGAACATGGAGTGAAAACACTGTGTAGAATTTTAATTTACATTTACATGTTCCTTTAATTTAAAACAAGGTATATGGCTAGAACACCCTTAATTGCATGGAATGTGATCGTGCGAGCACTGAGTATCCATTTAGTCAAGAAAGCAGGTGAAATAGGAGGAAGTGAAAATTGCTTAATACACAAATTTTTTCACGTGTTTGGCTCCTTGAGGAATTGTATATGAGTTAATTTCTCCCTATTTCAACTACTTTTGACTAAATCCTTGTAAATTTACATCAAAATTTCTCCTTGAGGCGTGTGTAACTAATATTCACATGTGATTCTTGTATTTCAAAGTTAATATGCGTATAGGAGCTGCACATCAAAATTTACATCACCTCCAATATATAATTAAAATTTAGTTGTAAAACTTTCATTGATGATTTTCTAAAACCAATTAATGCAGCTCTCACGTTAATTATTACTTTTTTTTTCTTTTATTATGTAAATTATAAAAATTTTAAAAATTTCTTGTTATTAAAAGGTTTAAATTTTTTCTTATCTAATATTATTCGTTTTGACTTTCTGTTTAAATTTTAATTTTTTAAATTTAAATTTCAAAATATATTGATTAAGTAGAAATTGATAATTTTTATATGATATTTAATCTCCTTATCTTTTAAATAATGTATTTATTCAAATTTTAAAATATATCATATTTTATATTTGGTATGTTTTATAAATAATCTTAAAAAATTAATAAAATAAAAATACTATTCATATATTGAATGAGTGGTTTAAAACTTTAAATACTATTTTGATCTTATCTTAGAATGGGTGTGTCATTTTTAATAGATTTATATTAAGTTAAATATGTTTTTGGTCCCTTAAAAAATGATGAAATTTGGTTTTGGTCCCTCATTTATTTTTTCATTGGTTTTGGTCCTCCATTTTTAAAATCACATGCTTTTAGTCCTCCTTATCAACTGTACTCTGTTAAGTCACTTTCACAGCTTCACTACGACTTTTTCCGAGTAAAAATTTACAGGAAATTTCTTGCTACTTTTTCTTTAGAAAATTTATGTGTAGTAATTTTCCAAAAAAAATATAAATTTTTTAAATAAAAATACTGCTATAAAATTTCTTTGCTTTGTTGTAGAAAAATCTATAGTAATTTTTCTGCAAATTTTAGAAACTAAACAAATTTTCTTTCAATTTTGATATCTGTAGGAAAATTTGAAGGAAAATCCATAGAAAAATCTACAAGGAATGTTATTACGTCATCACTTAGCGGAATATAACTAACGACAAGGACTAAAATCATGTTATTTTAAAAAATGAAGGACCAAAACCAATTAAAAAATAAATGAGGGACCAAAACCAAATTTCGTTAGAGACTAAAAACATATTAACCCATTTATATTTATAAAAATCATATAATAGCTGAGGAAAAATTGACAAGAAATGAATGAAAATCCTCAATATCTGTCCATCTTTATTGAGGTTGTAGGGGGAAAAAACTCTAATTCAAAGTGTTTAAAATGTTGTAATTTTTTTTTTAGAAATATCCCAATTAATAAAATTTTATTATAAATAAGATTGAACACGAAATATCCTAATTAATTAATGCAACAGGAAATACCGACTCGTAATTGTCATATGTAAGGTTTAAGCAAATATCTAATACAATTAGATTATTTATTTTTTCTTATAACAAGAAAAAAATTCTGAGATGAATCATGCCTTTGTGGAACTAGTGGACAGAACCCCCAAATGATCAAGAACATTGTCTTGTCTATGATAATTAATATTATACTATTAACAAATTCTTACTCAATAGTCCTAATCAATATACTGTGTAGTTAATTAAATTTAGTTTTAAAGAAAAGATTTTATTTGAACTAAGTTGATCGAATCGTTCAATTTTGAAAATGTTCATTTGATGACAAATGTTGAGAATACTTCAATGACCATGTGCCAAGTAAATTAAGTAACACAAAATACGGATCGATCTTTTCAGTTTCTTCCAAGTAAATTAATCTGAAAAAAAAATACAATCTTTAAGTAAATATTTATCTCATGAATTTCTAATAACAAACAAATTTATTATTGAATAATTAGGGGTTAAGTAAATTGAAATGCTTTAGGCTTAATGAATCTGCTCAGAAATTTCTTAATATACAATCTGTGTCAGATCGGGCAGCTGGTTTCGTTAATTAAATCTTAAACCTTGTACACAGTGAAGGTAAATTTTAATGTGATATGTGCCTCTCCTACATGTAGGAGTTTGTTGGAGTTAATAGAATTATAAAACTTGACAAGATATATGCTATGCACTGTGCAGGACATCACATGTGAATGAACTCATAGCTACTAGGTTCCAGCATTAATACATCTGGTAGTGTATCATTCAGAATAATGGGCGACAAATCATTAACATGTTTTGAGGACAAGGTCGCTTTCCATAATCCATTTGGTAGAGCCAGGCATATAGCCAAATACAACAGTTTATAAATAACTCGCAAAAGACATCATTATATTCTTTGAAGAGTAATCAAGTTATGTAAGACTTTACTATCTTAAAAATTTCCATTGAATTGAAATTAATTAATTATCAAATAATTTCTATTTATAAATTTTATATATTAATCTAGAATTATTTATCATGTTATTGAAAAACATAAAAATTAATATTATGTACACTTTTGACATATATTAAAATAAAATAAAAAATTGATTATAAATTTATTACTATTTAAATTTTTTTGAAAATTAAGATAATAAATTATTATAATTTAATGATTAGACCAATAAAAAATATATTTTATTTAAAAATATTAATAGTATAAAAGTAGTAAAGTTTTATACCATTTTCTCAAGCTTATTCGTCTAGCTGCAAAATGTTAATCAAGAATTTCCGCCCCAAACCAAAACAACATGAAGAAAGAAGGAAAAAAAAAAAAAAAAAGCTGGTGGAATAAAACTGTTCTTCTTTTTTTTGTAATGGAAGTCCTTTTACATTACACCTTCTAACTAATTCTCAAGATAACTAATTTGGAAGGTGCTGATGTGCTACAAGTCTTCTCGACAATAATCCATATAAAAAAAATAAAAGATTGCCAAGAGTGAAAGAAATTGAATTTAGTGTCTTTGCGTCCATTTTTAGGAGTGGAAAATTTATTTATTATGTCTATTAAAAATCACTTTAAACATGTTTGGTCTTATGAGTCTTAAATTAATTTCTTTCTTAAATCATAATTTTGTCATAAATAACTTTGTATTACTTTTTATTATGGGGTGAATTAATTATAAAAATTTTGGTCAATTTTGTCCTCTAGGCCCTTCTCAATCTCCTTCACTTTTTTTATCTATATAAAGATAATTAAATTAATACGGAGTACAAGAGATACTCCAACCCAAATACAGTTACAAACCAAATAGAAAGAGAGAAAAACTATCGGAGCATAAAATACTGCCACAAGAAACAATACCAACCAACAGGGCCGACCCTAAGGGGAGTGTCGCGACCGGGGCCACGACGGGGTCGGCGAGCCGAGAGAAAATATTGGAAAAAATGAGAGAATCTTAGGGAGTCGCCACCAATTTATTTGGTTTGGGAAAATTGGAAAACCCTAAAATGATTTTAAATTGAAAAACTGGTCTGCGAACAAGAGATCCGAATTCGGGAGTCAATTATGTGTAGGGAATGTGTTAACACCCTACAAAACATCCGTTAAAAAATGGTTATCTTTAATTAATTGTACAGAATTTAATAACTTTTAAAAATATTTATTTTCCCCCATGAAAAAAGGAAGATTTATTTACATTCTTTAAAATAAAGAGTGATGAGGGAAAGAAAAAAAATTAAAATAAATGGGACACAAAATTTGAAAGTTTTATTTTGGCTTGAAGGGGAAATCCCGCTCCTACGTACCCCCAGGTGCAATAGAGAAATTGAAGCCACGTAGTTCTAAAAATGTGTTTGAAAAAGATTGGTTTTAATTTTGAAAAGAAATTGATTTGAAATTGTGAAGAGATAAAATTGATATTGAATTTTTTTTTTAAAAGAGTGAGTTTATTTTTTTGGTAGAGTCAATGTTAGCAATTGACTATACAACGGTCGCTTGATTCAAGTAATGTTTAATTGATAGGAATGCCATTCAATAAACATCATCAATCATTGTGCAAATTTGATTTAATTTTGAAAATAATTTTGCAATTGCACGCGTTATTGAATTAGCAAAAGGCTATACTCAATAAATCATTTTAATTCAAATGACATTAAACGATAGAAATGCTAGTCGATTAACGTGATGGATTGGTGAACAAATTCATTTTTAAAAGAATTTTTCTTATTTTAAAAAAACGCAGGCTATTGAGGGGCAAATGACTATACTCAATAGTTCTTTTTAATTTGAATGACGTTAAAGGATAGAAATGTTATTCCGTTAACGTAATTGATTTGATAAACGAATCTATTTAAAAATGTTTTCTTATTTACAAACGGGCATACTATTGAGTTAGTAAATGATTATGCTCAATTATTTTTTAATTTGAATGACGTTAAACGATAGAAATGTTATTCTATTAACGTCAAAGATAAAAAAGAGATAAATTGAATCAATTAATATTTACATGAGCACACAATTAAAAATTACAAATAATCAATTATTTACAAGGGAAGAAATTAAATAAATATTTACATTTACAAATATTAAATAAATAATTCTAAATATTTAAAAGAAATTCAAGATGGTGGATCTAAAAGAATTTACAAAAAAAGGATAATAATCAATTATTTTCGAGGGAATGAAATTAAACAAATATTTACATTCACAGAGGACAAATAAATAAATATGAATATTTACAAGAAATACAAGATGGTGGGTCAAAAGAACAAATTAAGAGAAAACAATGAATAACAATATATGAAACAAAAATAAAATAAAAACAACTAACACACATTAAAAATAAAAGGGTTGGGCCTCAGCTCACATTATTGGCCCAACAACAATAAAAGAGACACACATGAAAGTTAAACGGGCTCAAAAACACAAAAAATGGACAAGGAAAAAAAACAGGTTGGGCCTCAGTAACCTTCATTGGCCCAACCCATCCAAAGACACATACAAGAGACATTCTTGACAAAAAAAGGAGACATGAAACAAGTTTAAAAAAAACGAGTTGGGCCTCTTGGCCCAACATTTTTGTAAAACAGATCAGTTTTTTTGAACCAAAAACAACACTTAAAAAAAAAAGGCCCCCTAGCTCTCAGTTAGTGACACTCCATCACCATATTGCTTGATTACTAATTTGGTTCTTGGTTGCTCTTTGTTGCAAGATTGAATTTTCATTTTCCTTTCTCTTCTAAAGGCATACAAAAAACTTCATCAAGGTGGAGGAAGAGTGGTTCTCCATGGAAACAAGTGCTTCTAACATCCTTGGAGCGTGGAGGGTGATCCTAACCTTCAAATTTTGCTTAATTGATTTTGGATTGATTTTAGGATGAATGTAAAATTAATTACCAAATCCTAATCAAGGGTTTGAGTTCTCTAGCTTTCATTTTAATTTTCTTTAGCTTTTTTACTTCTTTCAAGTTCCTTCAAGTTTTCTTTAAATTGCCTTTAATTTCCTTTAAACTTTCCTTAAGTTTTCTTTAATTTCCTTTAACTCATTTCTTTAATTTTCTATGAGCTATATTTATTCTCTTGATATTATGATTGCCTTTTCATGTAAGAATGGTTTAAATATTGATTCTTGATGATTTATGATTTTTGAAAGTTCTTTGAATGAACAACTATGTTTCTAAAAGATAGATAACTTAAATTGGTGATTAAGGAAATTAAAAGGCTAAGGACGAACACACAAACACAGATTTGTCCTAATGGAAAAGAGAAAGAAAGGAAGTTATTTTTTAGGAGCTTATGGTTTTTAGGTTATTTACCTTAATGGTATAATTAAGGTTTGGCTTACTTTATGTTTTATGATTCTGTTGGTTCATTTTAAATCTTGATTTGTTGGTTTATTTTATTTAAATGATTATTATCTATTATTATGTTTGTTGGGGTTTTGAGTAATTTATGGTTAACTATGGCCTAATGTTATATTTAGCTAATTTTGAGAATATATTAGAATTCATAATCATGAACTATGGTTTACTAACCTATATAAAGAACTAACAAATTTATAATCCAAGACTAT
The DNA here is from genome assembly GCA_026901365.1 of Sesbania bispinosa. NCBI lineage: Eukaryota > Viridiplantae > Streptophyta > Magnoliopsida > Fabales > Fabaceae > Sesbania > Sesbania bispinosa. The sequence continues at coordinate 1,141,652 of QLOH01000065.1, read as the reverse complement.
GATGATGATGAATTCGACTATTCTAACAGATTATGTCTCATTTATTTCATATTAAGTTGGTTATAATGTCTCTTAAAGATTCTATGTCATTTGCTTATGATTTATGGTTTGGTTTACTTAAATCTCACCATATTATGTGTTACATCTTGAAAGCTAAGTTTATGTATGATTATAAGTATTTAGACTTGATTTAATGTTTTCTTGATGTATGGTTCTATTTAATGACTTTTTAAGTTACTATGATCACTAAAGGAATTTAAGATGGCTAAATTGATGATGAAATTCGGCCATGTTAAAATAAAAAGAAATCATATTCCTCTTGCTTTGTTTATAACACTGTTGAAGAATTTAGTATCTTTCAAGCTCGGTTCATGAACTTGTTACCTTTCTATTAAGTTATTAATGAGTTAATACCTCTTTGGTTATAAAGCTTGAAGTTGGAGTGTTGTTTATGCTATTTGATTGGAATTTATTCTTATAATATGTTTGGTGAATATGGTTTTTCCTACTTGATGTGTTTAGGTTTAGATAAGCAATTTAATTTCTCTTGGTTTTTTGAATGTGGATAATGCAAGAAAGCATAAAGAAACACATGATAATGATGAATGGAATTAAGCTAGATTAATGAATTTTTAGTAAATTCACATGATTTAAAAAAATGATAAAAGCTAAGTAGTTTCTACTAAGTTTGGTTTTTGAAAATGTTTACTTTGAGAAAAATATATAGGAAATTATTTTTATGATTTAATTGTTTCCTAATGAGAATGAGTTTTGGAAGAAGTCATTTAGAATATTGAAGTATTTGGGAAATAAACCATTACTTTGCTATATGATAAGTACAATTTCGAGTTTTGATAAAGAAAGTATAGTTTTTTAACAAGTTTTCATGGGATTAGAATGCTTTTAAATCAAATACTTTGCCTAAGTGTATTTTGATATAAGATTTAAGTAAATTGATGCTTTTATAAATTATGGAAAATGGGTGATATAATTAAAAATTAGATTTTTGTGTGGGTGAGTGTATAAATTCGATTTTTCCAAAGAAAAGGAGAAGATGATTTCAAAGTAAATTATGGTTGATGTTGAATCATTTAGAAGGATATTCTTTTGGATAAAAATCTCAAGGTCTTAAAGAAAAACCAAACTTGTTGATTTGAGTATGTTTGGATGGATTTTTTTTTATTTTGAAAATAAGTCACTAAAGTTTGGCCTAATAATAATTAAAAAGTGATGAGGCTATTATGGATATGAATTATGTTAATATGCATTTTGTGAAAGAAATGAACACTATTATGTATAAGGCAGATTTTTGAATAATTGTGCTCAGATGAGTAAGAAATACCATCATGCATAACATATTGTATTTGATGAAAGTTGAGACGACTTGATGTTGGGAGGTAGCATACACTTGGTGTAGTGTGAGATAAACGGGGATAGTTAAGAAAAGGCCCGAGGGCAGAGTTCGACTCATCAACCACAATGACTGGAGGAGGCCTCTTCAAATTGTGGTGAGTGGCTAAGGTTTGAGCTCCCGACTATACTCTAGGAATTATCTGAACGGTTAAGCGTGTCATAGTTCCCATTAAGAAAGAAAGTGCACTTAATGAATTGTGATTAAGCACCTGGGATTTTGGGGACGTATTCTATGACGGGAGCTCCCATCCCTCGCTCCTACGATAGATGAGACACTCCATGGAGATAGTATTAGTATAGAAAGAAAGGATATGGATTCGGGTCCACATGCATCTGCATTTGCTTGACATTGCATGAATTTGGTTGATAGGTATTTATGACTGAGACTTTTGATAATTGAGTGTGTAGCTTGTTTACTTTACTGTTACTAAGTTTATTACTGTAAGAAATTACTATTATTTAAATTACTCAAGTGTTACTGTTAAATTAATTATGTGGATTACTATTGATTTCTCTGCTATTACTGTTAATATATCTATTAGATTGTCACTTGTTATTTATCCATCATTATTGTTGTTTGACATTATCTGTTAGAAATTATTGTTTGTTCTGTTTTTATTGTGTGTTGATGTTAAATTTCCCTATGTTTTCGTTTAAGTACTAGAAATCATATCTCACCACTCTATGTTTTTTTGTTTATGCTTATTTCTGCTTTCGTCCGTAAAGATACCACTATGAGTGATCACAATGACGACGACGATCACAGTATATTTCAACTTTAGTGACAAAAGATGGAACATGGAGCACAAGTTCCAGTGGGTCTCATATACCGAACATACCACCTTTGTCCATTCGACACCTGCAACATTCTCACTTACCTGCCCTCACCCTCAACAGTGACACATTTACTAGATTTGTATTACCATTCCCTTATATCTGGACCCCACCCGCTCCACCTATGCTATGTTGCCTATGCCTATCTCTATTGTACCTCCTGCCCTTACCCCAGTACCTTCGCCATCACCATCGTCTATCTTCACACTTTCCCTGTGTTCCACATGGAGGACACATCCCCCGTTGTCCCTCATTATCCTCTGTAGCTTCTAGACCTCATCCTACCACCCTGGGTGGATCTCTCGTTGAGTATTTAGTAGCTATTTTGGAGAACTCCGCTGGACTTGGGAGTCTCCTTCCTTGATGATACTTTTTTTATGGATACATATGATCTTACAAAAAAAATTTAGAAAAAGAAAATCATATTAAAAATCTAATATGATGTCTCAAAAAAATACTATTAATTAAACATATTTGATGTTTCCAATTTATTTTATTCATAAAAATAATTTCACAAAAAATTAATCTAATTAAAAATAAAAAATCCAAACGTTAAGCAAATTTAAAGCATTTCCGGGTGAGATAAAGAAGGAATGGCAGGCTGACAGTAAACGACGACGTGGAGGAAGGAAGACCTTGTCAGGTCATCACTTCACACTTCACAGTTCACAGCCTTCCCCTTCCATTGCCATTATTTTTCATTTCCTTCTCAGTTCTCACTGGCATTGCAATGTCGACGCTGCTTCTTCCCACTCCTTACTTCACCTCCATTCACCGCCGCAACACATTATCATCCTCTGCTTCTGGCCTTCAAATTCAATTTCGGCATCGATTCTCCCTTTCTTTTCTCTCTCATCCCCGCTCTCTCACTCACACACCCTTCCGCTCCCACACACGTAGAGGAGACATTTCCCTTCGTGCCTTCGATTCTTCCTCCGACCCCAAAAGCGAAGAAGAAAAGGAAGGTGTCGTTGATAATCAAAATGTTAGAATTGCTGACGAGGATTATCCAAGTGGCGAGTTCGAATTTGAACCCATTACCGGATGGAGAAGCTTACTCGTCAAGTTTAACATGCTGCTAGCGTTACCCTGGGAGCGTGTCCGCAAGGGCAGCGTCCTCACCATGAAGCTTCGTGGCCAGGTTTCCTTCTCTCCCTCTGCCATTATCGCGTTTCTCGTCCTCTTATTTAAGCTGATAATTGGAAAAAAAAAGTGAAAGCAGTAACGAATTTAGCTTATTTTGTTTTTAGCATAGCATATATTTATATATTTTGATATGTTTTGAGCTCAGAATGTTGTGTTGATTCACGTGTTCAGATATCTGATCAAGTGAAGAGTAGGTTCTCTCCGGGACTTTCTCTGCCCCAAATTTGTGAGAATTTTTTGAAAGCGGCGTACGATCCTCGTATTTCTGGGATCTATCTTCATATTGATAGTTTAAACTGCGGGTGGGGTAAAGTGGAAGAAATTCGGAGGCACATATTGAATTTCAAAAAATCAGGTAAAACTCCGAGACTTGTGTTTCAGCTTATATATGGAGGAAAGAGAAACGTGGAAACATGTATTCATGTAAATGTAATGTCAAAAAACAATTTTTCATATTATATGCTGTTCATAGAAACTTGTATTAGGGGTCAAATGAACCGGTTTAGAATTCACCAATAAATTGTATAACCAAGTTAAGTGTAAAACATTGGCTGCCAATTATTTACACCATGAAGTTTTAATGCTCTTCAGTCTTCTCTTATATCCTCTAGAGAACATTCAAGAGAATTATTAATTTAATATGGATTTTTATTTATGTTGAAATGGCCTGAAGTAGCAGAATTCTCTGGCTGAAGTCCATGTATCTTCTTTTGTTGTATAAGCACTGATGCATGTCATATTTTGGTAGCGTATATATGGTGATTAATGATATATATTGTACCTCTTCTTCTCCACAGATATCTTAACCTATATTATTAGTCATTCCTACTTATGAATGACATACTTTGGTAGTTGATTATGCTTGCAGGAAAATTTGTTGTGGCTTATGTCCCTTTATGTCAAGAAAAAGAATATTACCTTGCATGTGCATGTGAAGAGATATATGCCCCTCCAAGTGCTTATTTTTCTTTGTTCGGGTTGACTGTTCAAGCCTCATTCCTCAGAGGTAAGCTGATTTTTCTTTTCCTTGTATGTTTATACATTTGACTGACAATAATTGTCTTTGAAATTTTTGTTGATTGATAGCATTTTTTTTGTGTGTGTAGATCTCCAATTTGGTCTTCCAAAGATATATGCAACATCACATTGTCCTATATTTATCAGCAACATCATATTGGTCCTTCAATGATAATTAATGTCATTAGTTTCATCCTTTTGTCATATTTTTTATCATTAAATTGGTCATTAAAGTGACGGAAAATTGGTCCTTACTCCTTAAAAGGACAAAATTAATGGCATTAATTATGTTGCGGATAAATGGAGAACATGTCACATATATCTTTGGGGACCCGGATTCCCTGTAGTCGATTTTTCCATGCATTACACTATCTCGGCCTTTGGACCGTCCGATCTCCATCGGACGGCCTGGATTCCCTGAATGCAGTGAACTCAACTGCATAGAATCCAAATTCTATCTTTGGAGGATCAATTGGATATTTACTCTTGCTTTTTATTTTCAGGGAGGAGGTGGGATATTTAAGGTGGTTTCCTATTAGCAGTTCCTTTAAAAAACGGAAACTTTGCATATATTATGCACATAGATCCCTTTTAGAGAATTATATGGTGCATTTCCATTTATATGAAGTTTGTACAAACTTTTGGTACAATATTTCTTACTAGTTATTACTAATTCCTGAATTGAAGCCTGGTTCTAGTACAATTTTCTATTACATTAATAAAGGTATATGTTAATTGCCCAGATATTATTCTAATGCTTAATGTCTCAAACCAATAGCAGACTTTTTTCTGGAAAAGTCTCAACTCTCAGATCATTCTCAGATATTACCTTTTAATTTTTTCAGCCCTTTTAGATGACTATAAATTGGTAAATCCTTTTAAAATTTCAGCCCTATTAGATGACTATAAATAAACCTAAAATGTTTTTGACATCATTTTTTAATTCTTTTCAGGTGTTTTAGATAACATAGGAATTGAACCACAAGTGGAAAGGATTGGCAAATACAAAAGTGCAGGAGATCAACTAGCTCGAAGAACTATGTCTGAAGAAAATTGCGAGATGCTGACTGCATTGCTTGATAACATCTATACAAATTGGCTGGATAAAGTCTCTTTTGCCAAAGGTACATTTGCATTTGAAGTTTTAGTTGAATCTTGAATCAATATAATAACTTCCAGGATTTTGAAAATTCAATACAGGGAGGAGAAGAGAAGATATTGAGAACTTCATAAATGAAGGTGTTTACCAAGTTGACAAACTCAAAGAAGAGGGCCTCATATCAAATGTAATCTATGATGATGAGGTACATAATTATTTGCCAGTGTTATATGAAAGATGAAATGTATGCGTAGTTTGTCAGCTTAATTAATATTATTAATATAATCATATTGAGAGCGAGATGGAATCTTGTTTGATGGCTAGTGGTGGATGTGTTTAAATGGCAAAATCCTGATAGAGTTTCTGTCCTGCTCAGTAAGAGTATCTTGTTTTTATTGCTTCTTCATTTAACTAATTTGTGGGCTCTACTGTCTCCACAGTTGGTTGTGTTCATATATATTGATAATTAATACTGGTTAATGAATTGTTTTGAAGACGTGAATACATTGCAATCAAAGAGGGTTAAAAGGAACAAACATCAAATGTTTTGCAGGTTATTGCCATGCTGAAGGAGAGACTTGGAGTGAAAACAGATAAAAATCTGCCTATGGTAGATTACAGGTAGCAATTTATCATAGAGGATTTTAAGAAAGTAATATGGTTTATGCTATTTATTTGGAGTAGATAAAAGTCAGCTCTAGAAATGTCTAACTAGGGAAATTCTCAAATCTGTTAGTCTCATCCAATTCACTATCTGTCTCTTAAAAGTTTCGATCCCAACCTTCATTTCATTTTCATAGTTAGGACTTTAGACCAGTGTTCAATGACTAATATTTTCCATGATCAAATAAATTCAAGTCCAATTTCTCCTATTATAAGACTTATTTATATCAGTGGCCGTTTCTTTCTTCTTTTCACTCTGATTGAGGTTTTTTTTCTGGAAACTTGGATTTCCCTCCAACTCTATACTTTAAAGGGGTGTTATTAGACATTAAGGTGCTATTGATGATTAGTTGGTGGGGTCATTTGTTTGAGCTTTAAAAAAAGTGACTTACTTTAAATTAGAGATTTTATGTAAAGCAGAAGTTATTTGCAAAATTTGATTACAATTATAAAAAGTACTTTTTACTTTAAAAAATAGTTATACTTACAACTTTTTTCTAATGCTACTCAAAGCAGATTCTCGAAAAAATTAGAAATCTGATTTTTAAGTCATATTTTTTGTTTTTCAAAAGCTTATATCCAAACATTCTAAAAAATTTTGAAAGTGAGTTTTTTCAAAAAAGTAAAAGCTTAAACACATGCCAGGCATCTGACTTTCTAGGTATATATGTTATCACAATGCTAATGCTATTGATTAAATCTTTCAGATTGTGTGTTATTGGCAGTTCTATCTTGTTCTATTATACAATAAGATCCATACTTAGCTCACTTGCTACTTCATTTTTGGAATTGTCTTGCAGGACTTGATTCTGGTGTTATTGACACATAGATAACACAGTTTTCTTGTCGATTACTAGCACATAAAATCATATATCTGATTTAAAAATAGTAACTTTCTGAGTTTGGCATAAATAAGAAGTACAAGTATATTGATTGATTTTAATCTAAAGCTTTGGAACACAAATTTACAACTATTTTATATAGAATTTGGAGGTTACTTCGATGAATATATTACAATTATTCATTTAATATTATAGTTTTTTTCAAAATATCTCTCCACCCACTATAGTGTCTTGGATCTATCTGTGGCTTATGCATGTAAATTACAGCTTTCACATGACTGATTATTGCTTCCACCTGACTTTTATTGCAAAAAGATGCTCCTTTTGATGAATAAAATATACCAAATAAAATCATATTAACCATATCAAGATATTTTCTTTCATTGATTAAATACAGGAAATACTCTCGTGTTAAGAAAAGGACAGTTGGAATATCAGGTGGTAAAGAACAGATAGCCATAATCCGAGCCTCAGGGAGCATTAGTCGTGTTGAGAGTCAATTAAGTGTCTCTAGCTCAGGCATCATTGCAGAGAAGTTCATTGAGCAGATTCGCAGTGTCAGAGGTACACTTGATCTCCCATTTAAATTTCAATGCAGGAGGCTAATTGACATTGGCACATAATCAGTGGATTTTTGTCAGGCTAATAGGCTATTTACATTGACTATGGTAGCTGTTATTAATGCATCATTGATATTTTCTTTTTAGCAGAGTGATATTATTCACTGATGTCACTATATTTAATGGGAAGCGTAGGGATCACACTTCTTTTGAAGTTTTTGCTTCTAAAAATGGCCTTAGAAGTATTGTTTCCCTTCCCAAGACTGAGGCATACATTGACAAATGTAAGAACTGTTGAATGTGGAAAATAGTCCCACATCGGCTATTGGGAAGGGAGGGGTGGTCTCCTTATGTTATAAAAGAAACCCCCTCCAATAGAAAAATCATCCCCAACAACCATTGTCTCCCATTTTAAAGACAATTGGTTTCACTCTTTCTCTCATTTGTAATATTTCATTGGTGAAATATTAATTTAGTAGTGTTCGAGGAAGTAGGCATAATCGGCCGAACCTCGTTATATTTGGTGTTCTCATTATTGGTTATTTAATAGCTTCATTTTTGGTAGCTGTAGTGAGTTATTGTGCTATTAAGTGCATGTCTAGAAAATTCTGTCTAAGAAAACTTGGATTTTAAGTGGGACTGTTTGGTGACCCCTCCAATATTTCCTGGGAATTATCTGGTGCAATTTTTAGTACAATCGTTCACTCACTATCATCAATTATGAGTGAAATATGCTTTAATTTCAAAACAATTGGTATCAGAGCGCCACAGTTTCAAAGTATGCTCTATGGTTGCAGTATAAACTGATCTTCCACATCAGAAAAGATTCTTTTGGCCCTCCAGTATTCCCCATCGACAGCTATTAACTAACAGAAATGCATGATGATAAGAAGACATCTACTCCATCATCTTCCTTGTCCGTTTTGAAGAGAACAGCTATGGCAAATACGAGATTTGCAGTGGAGATTTTTTATGGTACTAGTCATTATGGCATGTGGCAAAGTGAGGTTCAAGACGTCCTTTTTCAACAAGAGCTTGACACTGTCATTGTAGAAGAGAAACCGCAAGATGTTGATGAGAAAGAATGGAAGAAAATTAATCATATGGCATGTGGTACGATTCGATCATGCCTTTCCAGAGAGCAGAAGTATGCATTTTGTAAAGAAACTTCTGCAAGTAAGTTGTGGAAAACACTGGAGGCAAAATTCTTGAAGAAAAGCAATCAGAATAAGCTTTATATGAAGAAAAGGTCGTTTCGCTTCAATTATGTTCGCGGTACCACTATGAATGATCACATCACCAGTTTCAATCAGTTAGTTGCTGATATGTTGAATTTGGATGTGACTTTCAAAGATGAAGATTTGGCATTAATGTTGTTGGGATCCCTTTCTGAGGAGTTTGAGTTTCTAGAAACTACTCTATTCCATGGGAAAGTTGATGTGACTCTTAGTGAAGTTTGTGCCACTCTATATAGTTATGAACTAAGGAGGAAAGACAAGAGAGACAGAACAACTGTAACAACAGAGGCTCTGGTTGTTAGAGGGCGGTCACATAATAAGAGCAAAGGAAAGAAAGGGAGATCCAAGTCACGGTCCAGCAGTGTTATCAAATGGCGGAAATTGCAGCGCCATTGCGGAATGGCGAGGCGGTTTTATGGCAAACCGCCATACCGCATGGTTGCAATGGCGGCGTGGCGTAATTTGCGGTAATGGCGAAAAATAGCGGCCAAACTGTTTTTTTTTTTCCTCCAGAAATGGGTTTGGGCTCATGACCCGACCCGGTTTGAGGTGACCCGGTTACTCAATAACCTTAAAAGTGTTTCTTTCTTCCACCCATTCAATATTTCCTCTGCGCCTCCGTTTCTGTTCTCACCCCAGCTAACAGCCACTGCCCACTGTGTCTTCTCCTTCAAGCTCCTTCTCCGGCGAGCAGCAACCAGATTTTCTGGTGAACATCCTCTCTCTCTCTCTCTCTCTCTCTCTCTCTCTGTCTGTCTCTGTTTTTTTTTCTTTTTTCTGTTTTTTGGTTCTGTTCTTTGCACCCTCCCCCTTTTAATTTTTGGTTCTATTTTTTCTGCACCCTCTCCACACTCCACAGTTTCTGTTTTTTCTGCACCCTCTCGGCCTCTCCACAGTTTCTGTTTTTTCTGCACCCTCTCCCATCATGGCCACCGAAGCAACTTCTTCTTCACAATCCTCAAGGACAATTAATAGGTCTGATCCAGGATGGAAGTATTGCCATTCCTTAACTGAAGGTGATACACAGAATATTGTTTGCAATTTTTGTGAAAAAGTTACAAGAGGAGGAATCACTAGAGCCAAGAACCATTTAACCGGGAGTTCAAATAATGTCAAAGCTTGCCCCAAGTGTCCAAAGGAAGTTCAAAAAGAGCTTAAGCAATATGCAAAGGATAAAAAGAAGCAAAACAGCTTTGAAATTCCAAATGTTCGAGAGCTTGATGTTGAGAATACTGGGTTTGGTGAAAGTGAAGATGAACTTGATAACTATCGTGACTTCTTGCCACCTAGTAGTGCTACGGGGAAAAAGAATGTTGCTAAGAAAGGGCCTGTGGACTTATTTTGTAGGAAACCAGAGACTGCTATTCAAAAAAGAAAGAAGGAAAAATTGAGGCAAACTAGCATAAGAGAGGCTTGTGATAAAGAAGCAAAGGCAAGGGTCCATCAGTATATAGCTCGGTTTTGGTACCAAGCTGGCCTATCATTCAATCTTATCAAAATGAAGAGCTTTCAAGAGATGGTTACAGCCATTGGTTCCTATGGTCCACATTTGCTAGTTCCAAGTTACCATGATATTAGAGTTCCACTCCTAAACAAGGAGCTGGAATACATTGAAAGTTTGTTAAAAGATCACAAGGAGCAATGGGCCAAACATGGATGTTCTATTATGTCAGATGCATGGACCGATAGGAAGCACATGTGCTTGATTAATTTCTTGGTGAACTCTCCAGCTGGGACGATGTTTGTCAAGTCCATTGATGGATCAAAATTTGTGAAGACTAGTGAAAAGTTATTCGAATTGCTTGATTCACTTGTGGAGGAGATTGGGGAGGAAAATGTAGTCCAAGTGATTACTGATAATGGTAGCAATTATGTGTTAGCCGGTAAGATGTTGGAGGAAAAAAGACCACACATTTATTGGACTCCTTGTGCTGCCCATTGCATAGATTTAATGCTTGAAGACATTGGGAAGATTCCCTTGATAAAGAAGACAATTCAAAGGGGAATTTCTCTTGTGGGCTTCATCTATAGCCATTCAAGCACTTTAAGCTTGTTGAGGCATTTCACAAACAAGAGGGAGTTAGTAAGACATGCAATGACTCGATTTGCTACATCCTTTCTATCATTAGAAAGGCTCCATCAAGAGAAATCAAATCTTAGAAAAATGTTCATTTCCCATGAGTGGTCCACAAACAAGTTGTCTAAGGAGGCTAAGGGGAAACATGCAACAAAAATTGTACTTATGCCTTCCTTTTGGAACCATGTTGTATACACTCTTAAAGTCATGGCTCCTCTAGTCCGAGTGCTCCGTCTTGTTGATGGTGAAAGAAGGCCAGCTATGGGATACATCTATGAGGCAATGGACAAAGCAAAAGAAGCGATTATGAAGTCCTTCAACAACAATGAAAGCAAATACAAAGATGTGTTTGCAATCATTGATGATAGATGGACTTGTCAACTCCATCGCCCATTACATGCAGCTGGTCACTTTTTTAATCCTGAGTTTTTTTATGACAACCCTCAATTGGAGTTTGATTTGGAGGTTACAAATGGGTTGTATGATTGCATTAAGAGGTTGGTGCCAAGCAAAGATGTGCAACAGAATATATTACTTGAGCTACCAATGTATAAGAATGCAGCTGGTCTCTTTGGTTCAGACTCTGCAAAATTACAAAGGAAAACCATTGCTCCTGGTGAGAAACTAAGAATTCAACTTCTAGTAAATTAATAATTTAAGTTTTAACAATTAATATTCAAGTTATATCCTTTAAATATATTTTGTTTTGTAGCTCAATGGTGGCGAATGTATGGTCATTCAGCTCCAAATTTGCAGCAATTAGCCATCAAGATTTTGAGCTTGACATGTAGTGCATCTGGTTGTGAACGCAATTGGAGTGTGTTTGAGCAAGTAATTCTTTTTCTTTCGTTTTGATGGTTAAGTATAAATTATGTTAAAGGAACTAGGAAGGAGCTAATTAAGGTTTCTTTAATTATATTTATGTTGCAGATTCATTCTAAGAAGAGAAATAGGCTTGATCACAAAAAATTGCATGACTTGGTTTATGTAAAATATAACCAATTGCTAAAGCAAAGATATAACCTTAGAGATGAAATTGACCCCATTTCACTCAATGACATTGATGGGTGTAATGAGTGGTTAGTTGGAGAGATGGATGGTAATGATGAAGATGTTGGGAATGAGTTGGTCTTTGATGATGATGAGACTTTGAATTGGGCAACTGTTTATGAGGCTTCAGGAGTGGGAGAGCCTAGAACTTACACTAGGCAACGGAGTAGGAAAAGAAAGGAACCTGCAAGTGCTGCCACAAATGCAAAAACATCTAAGAAAGGTGCAGGTGCAAGCTCAAAAGGAAAATCTCCAGTGGTTGTTGAAGATGATGAACCAGAATTTGAAGACAATTCAAAGGAAACAAAAGAAGAAGAAGAAGTTAACTTTGACCAATCAGAGGGAGAAGAGGAAGAGGGATATGCCTCTATAGAGGACAAAGAAATTGATTATGTTGGACTTGAGGAGGAGAATTAAACTTTTAGAACTTTGATTGTGTTTTTTTATGTCTACTTGTTTGTTGTTACTTGAACTTTTGTTTATGATATTTATGTTGCTATGAGACTTATTGTATTTCATTGGATGGTTTTATATCAATTTAGCTTATTGTTCTATCAATTTGGTTAAATTATGCAGATTTTTAAGTTTTTTTCTATATATTTATTGAATTTTTATTATGGCCGCCATACTTTCGCCATAATCCGCAATGGCATCAGCCATATTTTTATGGCAGAATTTTGGCTTTCCGCCATGGGCTGCAATTTGCCATTGATAACACTGCGGTCCAGACAAAGTAAAGAGTTCCTTTTGTCGCGAGAAAGTACATTGGAAGAAAGACTGTCCAAAGTTAAAGAACAAAAGCAAGCCTGATAAAGAAAAAGTTGTCTCTAATTCATATGTGGCTGAGTGTGACGAAGGTTTAGACTTTTCACTAGCCACTGCGCCGTCAAATAGCCCTTCTAGTGCATGGCTATTGGATTCTGCTTGTAGTCATCATATGAGTCCATTAGGGATTGGTTCTTTAATTTTAGAGAACTAGAAAGCGGTGATGTTTACACGGCGAACAATAATCCTTGTGCCACCACCGGGATTGGTTCAATCCGGTTGAAGAATCATGATGGATCAATCAGGATTTTAAATGATGTTCGATATAAGCCGAGTTTGAAGAAGAATCTCATTTCTGTGGGAACACTAGAATCAAAGGGTTTTACAATAATTGCAAAAGATGGAGTGATTAAGGTAATCTCTGGTGCAATGGTGATGATGAAAGGAATTATGAAGAATAATAACTTGTATTTTTTTATGGTAGTACAGTTATTGGAGTAGCGGTAGTAGCTTCTAATGATGATAATGAGACAGAAGCTTTCAGGTTATGGCATAGGCGTTTGGGGCATGTCGGAAAAAAATATTTGAAGCTTCTTGTGAAGCAAGGATTGCTTAAAGGCGTACATGTTTGCAAATTAGACTTTTGTGAGCATTGTGTCAAAGGAAAGCAGACGAGAGTGAAATTTGGGACTGCAATCCATGATACAAAAGGTATTTTGGATTATATTCACTCTGATGTGTGGAGACCTTCCAAAACGTCTTCAAACATTTTCCAAGGTGGAGATTTGTTGAATGTGGAAAATAGTCCCACATCGGCTATTGGGAAGGGAGGGGTGGTCTCCTTATGTTATAAAAGGAATCCTCCTCCAATAGAAAAATATCCCCAACAACCATTGTCTCCCATTTTAAAGACAATTGGTTTCACTCTTTCTCTCATTTGTAATATTTCATTGGTGAAATATTAATTTAGTAGTGTTCGAGGAAGTAGGCATAATCGGCCGAACCTCGTTATATTTGGTGTTCTCATTATTGGTTATTTAATAGCTTCATTTTTTGGTAGCTGTAGTGAGTTATTTTGCTATTAAGTGCATGTCTAGAAAATTCTGTCTAAGAAAACTTGGATTTTAAGTGGGACCGTTTGGTGACCCCTCCAATATTTCCTGGGAATTATCTGGTGCAATTTTTAGTACAATCGTTCACTCACTATCATCAATTATGAGTGAAATATGCTTTAATTTCACAACAATTGGTATCAGAGCGCCACAATTTCAAAGTATGCTCTATGGTTGCAGTATAAACTGATCGTCCACATCAGAAAAGATTCTTTTGGCCCTCTAGTATTCCCCATCGACAGCTATTAACTAACAGAAATGCATGATGATAAGAAGACATCTACTCCATCAACTTCCTTGTCCGTTTTGAAGAGAACAACTATGGCAAATACGAGATTTGCAGTGGAGATTTTTTACGGTACTAGTCATTTTGGCATGTGGCAAGGTGAGGTTCAAGACGTCCTTTTTCAACAAGAGCTTGACATTGCCATTGTAGAAGAGAAACCACAAGATGTTGATGAGAAAGAATGGAAGAAAATTAATCGTATGGCATGTGGTACGATTCGATCTTGCCTTTCCAGAGAGCAGAAGTATGCATTTTGTAAAGAAATATTTCCTGGGAATTATCTGGTGCAATTTTTAGTACAATCGTTCACTCACTATCATTAATTATGGGTGAAATATGCTTTAATTCCACAACAAGAACAAGTAGATTATATAAAACATGCTTCGAGAACTGAGAGTGTCATTTGAGATTGTTAAGATATGTAGAGATATTACTGTTTATTCTCTTTGATTTATTGTATAGTTTCCTGATTTAGGTTGATCCTAAACTGATTTAGATTGATCCTAATCCCAAATCTCTAGGGATTGGTTCTCTCATAACATGTATATATATACACTGTTGTATTTGCTAATTCAATCAATCAATATACACTTTTCCATATTTCTATTTCAAGTTGGTATCAGAGATCTTCTGGTCCATGGAACCGTTTTTACTCCGGTCGCCCACCTAGGTCATCCTTTTTTTTTTCAGCGGCTGCCTGTGTGGACGCCGCCAAAGTGTTCAGAAGTCGCCGATCTGCCACCCCACCCCCACCGCGCGCCGCCTCCGACGCCTCCTCCACGCGCCGTTTTTCTCAAAGCTGCTCGCCGGCGCGTGGGGTCCACGCGCCGCCCTCCCGGCCTCCGTTCGCGACGCCGCTTGTTTCGTTGGGTTCGTCGGCTCTTCCTCTGTCTGTTTTGACCACTTTCAGGTCGTGGGTCACACTCTTTGGTGGCTGTTCGGTCGTTTTTGGTTGCTGCCAAACCGTTTTTTGGCGGCTGTTTGACGTTCCTGCTGCTGTTTGGCGTTCTTGCTACTGTTTGGTGGCTATTTGACGTTCTTGCTGCTGTTTGGTGTTTTCTTGTTGCTGCAAGACTGTCTTTTAGTAGCTGTTTGGTGTTCTGGTTGGTGTTCTCCTTCTTTTTCCACATGGCGGAGATTTCCAAAGTTGATAAGGAGGATCCAAAAATTGAGTCTTCTAAAAGGGGACTGGTTTCCTTTGCTTTTTCTGGTTCACCGGTTATTACCTCTGAGAAGTTGAATGGTAAAAATTATTTAGACTGGTCTACTGCAGTTGAGATATGGTTTTTAGGCCAGGGTCTTTATGATCACCTTGTTAAGAAGGCTTCCGAGGTTGATAAAGATGTGAGTGATGAATGGCAGCGAGCAGATTATCAACTTGTATCTGTATTATGGCAGTCCATTGAGCCCAAATTAATGGTGCATTTTCGCCCGTACAAGACATGTTATGATGTTTGGAAGAAAGCTCAGAATATTTATGCCAATGACATCCAGAGATTGTATGAATCTGTTCGTGGTTTAGCAACACTTCAAATGGTTGATCATGATTTGCCATCTTATTTGAATCATGCTCAATCCACCATTGATGAGCTGAAGCTGATGATGATCTTCAGAAAGTATTAAGCAAGCTCGATAATATGTTCATGGTCTTTATCCTTCATGGACTTCATAAGGACTACGGATCTGTTCGTGATCAGATTTTGACAAATCCCACCATCCCTACGGTTGAAGAACTCATAGATCGTTTGATTCGGGTTCCTTCACCTGAGGCAGAATCTCAAACAGCATCCGAGTCCTCTGCTTTTGTCTCCAGTACCACTGAACGTGGAGGACGAGGTCGTGGTCGTGGCCGTGGTCGTGGAAAAGGGGGTAGAGGAAACCTTCATTGCACCTACTGTCAGAGAGATGGACATACACGTGATAGGTGTTACTCTTTGCATGGCTTTCCGAGCAAGACAGCTAATGTTGTTCAATCTCTGACTTCAGAGCCCAAGATTGAATCTGAGAGCAATCATCCAATCTCCTGGTCTGCTGATGATTACAAGGAGTACCTTCAACTGAAGGCAGCCCAACAGACCTCTTCCTCAGTCACTGTTGCTCACACTTGTAATTCTACAGTCTGTCTCTCTCATTCTACGCCTCTTGGACCTTGGGTTTTGGATTCTGGTGCTTCTGATCACCTAACTGGCAATGCCTCTCTTTTCCCTAACTTATCCTCACCTAAAACTCCACATCATATCACCCTTGCTGATGGGTCCAAAGTCCAAGCCACTGGTATTGGCCAAATTTCACCTGTTCCCTCACTACCATTGAAATCAGTTTTATTAGTTCCTGGATGTCCCTTCAATTTAATTTCTATAAGCAAGTTGACTCAATCATTAAATTGTGCCATCACCTTCACTTCTGATTCTTTCTTGATACAGGACCGGAGTACGGGACGGACGATTGGAGCAGGATCTGAATCACATGGTCTCTACTGCCTTCAATCCTCTGCTTCTACCATATGTGCATCTACTGAGTCTCCTGGTTTGCTCCATTGTCGTCTTGGTCATCCTAGCTTACATAAACTGAAGAAAATGGTACCTCATCTCTCCCAGTTGGAGTCCTTAGAGTGTGAGTCGTGTCAACTAGGAAAGCATGTTAGAACTTCTTTTCCTAGTAGTGTTCATGGTCGAGCTGTGTCTCCTTTTGATATTGTTCATTCTGATGTTTGGGGTCCTAGTCGTGTTGCGTCTATTTTAGGACATAGGTATTATGTTACTTTCATTGATGATTTTTCAAGATGTACTTGGATCTTTCTAATGAAAAATCGTTCTGAGTTATTCACAATTTTCAAAACTTTCTGTTTAGAAATCAAAACTCAGTTTGGCAAAGTAATCCGTGTTCTACGAAGTGATAATGCTAAAAAATACTTCTCTGATTGTTTCACTTCCTTCATGAATTCCCATGGCATTCAACATCAATCTAGTTGTCCTCATACACCTCAACAAAATGGTGTTGCCGAGCGAAAACATAGACATATTGTGGACACTGCCCGTACTCTGCTATTAAATGCTAATGCACCTCCAAAATTGTGGGGTCATGCTATCCTTATTGCAGGATATTTAATAAATCGGATGCCATCCTCTGTTTTGAATGATCAAATTCCTCATTCCCTGTTATATCCATTGGATTCTCTTTACTCTGTCCCCCCTCGTGTTTTTGGTTGTACTTGTTTTGTTCATGATCTTTCCCCAGGTCGTGATAAGTTGTCTGCCCGTGCTATCAAATGTGTGTTCTTAGGATATTTTCGTGTCCAAAAGGGGTACCATTGCTACTCTCCCACTACACATCGGTTCTACACCAGTGCAGATGTCACCTTCTTTGAAGACACACCATTTTTCAGTACCTCAGAAGTCTCTTCACTGGACTCAGATCTCTATTCTCAGGTATTGCCTATTCCTCTTGTTGATTCTGTTGAGTCTCCACCTGCTACTTTAGAGACACCTGAGCCTCCAGCAGAGTGTCCTCCTCCTTCCCTACCAGGGTCTGGTCGTCTCCCACACCGATATGGGATAACTTATGAGCGTCGGTTACATACTTTGGTTCCACCTCCTAGTACACCGTGCGATTCCGCTTCTGCTCCAGTCTCCTCACCTACTCTGGCTCCACCTCTCCCAGTTGACTTGCCCATTGCTCTTTGTAAAGGTAAACGTTCTACTTCTAATCCTCATCCCATTTATAATTTTCTCTCATCATCGTTTGTCTCCTACCTATTCTGCCTTTGTCTCTGCTATATCCTCTATTACCATTCCCAAGACAGTACAGGAGGCCTTAACCCATCCAGGATGGCGACAAGCTATGATTGATGAGATGACAGCTTTAGAATTTAACCATACTTGGGAACTTGTTCCACCTCCATTCGGCAAATCTGTTGTTGGATGTCGGTGGGTCTTTAATGTTAAAGTGGGCCCTGATGGACAAGTGGATAGACTGAAAGCCCGTCTTGTGGCTAAGGGATACACACAGGTATATGGTTTGGATTACAGTGACACTTTCTCTCCAGTTGCGAAGATGGCCTCGGTTCGCCTCTTCTTGGCCATGGCTGCTGTGCGACATTGGCCCTTGTTTCAATTGGATATCAAAAATGCTTTCTTACATGGTGACTTGGAGGAGGAGATCTATATGGAGCAACCCCCTGGGTTTGTTGCTCAGGGGGAGTCTGACCTTGTGTGTAAATTACGGAAGTCCTTATATGGCCTTAAACAATCACCTCGAGCTTGGTTTGGTCGGTTTAGCAAAGTTATACAGGAGTTTGGAATGATCCGCTGCGAGGCAGACCACTCTGTTTTCTTTAGATGCTCATTGACCCATAAATTCATTTATCTTGTGGTTTATGTGGATGATATTGTAATTACAGGTGATGATCAGGAGGGCATCAAGGCTCTAAAGCAGCACTTATTTGAGCACTTTCAAACTAAGGATTTAGGTCCTCTGCGCTATTTCCTTGGGATTGAGGTTGCTCAGTCAAAGTCCGGTGTTGCTATTTCTCAGAGGAAATATGCTCTTGACATTCTGGAGGAGACAGGACTCACAGATTGTAAGCCAGTTGACACCCCAATGGATCCTAATGTGAAGCTTCTACCTAACCAGGGGGAGCCCTATTCTGACCCAGGGAGGTATCGAAGACTAGTGGGCAAGTTAAATTATCTCACCATGACCAGACCTGATATATCCTTTCCTGTCAGTGTTGCAAGTCAGTTCCTTAACTCTCCTTGTGAGAGTCATTGGCATGCAGTTGTGCGGATCCTCAGATATCTCAAAGGATCACCTGGGAAGGGACTTGTTTACAGTGATAGAGGACATACAAATATTGTTGGGTATTCCGATGCAGATTGGGCAGGTGATGCAAGTGACAGACGGTCAACAACGGGTTATTGTGTGTTCTTGGGAGGTAATCTTGTTTCATGGAAGAGTAAAAAGCAAAGTGTTGTTGCCAGATCGAGCACAGAAGCAGAGTATCGTGCAATGGCTCACACCACATGTGAGCTTCTGTGGCTAAAGTCTTTAATTCAAGAGTTGCAGTTTTGCAAGGTTGGCCCTATGGAACTAATGTGTGATAACCAGTCAGCCTTATACCTCTCCTCTAATCCAGTTTTTCATGAGAGGACAAAGCATATAGAAGTTGATTGTCATTTTATCAGAGAAAAGATCCTCTCCGGTGTCATCAAGACTTCCTAGGTTTGCTCCAAGGATCAACTTGCAGATATTTTTACTAAATCTTTACGGGGTCCTAGGATAACCTATATATGTGACAAGCTAGATGCCTATGATATGTATGCTCCAGCTTGAGGGGGAGTGTTAAGATATGTAGAGATATTACTGTTTATTCTCTTTGATTTATTGTATGGTTTCCTGATTTAGGTTGATCCTAAACTGATTTAGATTGATCCTAATCCCAAATCTCTAGGGATTGGTTCTCTCATAACATGTATATATATACACTGTTGTATTTGCTAATTCAATCAATCAATATACACTTTTCCATATTTCTATTTCAAGTGAGATCTCTGAATCGCAGACAGAGGCAAAGAGAGACACATCAGGCAGAGGAAATAAATAAATTTGACTTGCAAAAATCTTCACTCATGTATTCCAGGATGCAAATAATAGGGGTTAGTTCTGTTAAGTAACTCATATGTGCACTTTTAGCGACATAGCAGAGGCATAATCATGGTTTCTGATGTTCATCTATGATGCCTTTTGCCAAACCTGCAACCTTTGACAATGTTATTAATTGTGATTTTAACACACCCATTATATTTGGGCCATAGTTTGTCTCCTAGTCACAATGGGTTTTCTTTTTCTTCTCAGAATCAAAAAAATTTAAGGCTGCTATCATCAGAATTGACAGTCCCGGAGGTGATGCTCTTGCTTCTGATTTGTAAGTTCTGGTAAAATTTTCCCTCTGTTAATTATATGTTTAAAAATGCAATTTTAATATAAGAAATTGTTGATTTGCTTTGTGTTGATTTGAAATCATTGGTTGGAAGCATCTAGATCTGATTTGTACTGTTGCCTAATACTATGAGTACCTGTACGGCATTGATTTATCCTTAATTTTTGAGATTATACTTTTAGACTTGGGAGGGGTGAATCATCCTTTCTTTTATGGTCTAGTTAAAATTGAGATGCATCTGAGGGTGTTGTCATGTATGGAATTGTAATGCTAAGTATTTTGGTGATTTTGCATCTATAGCTGATCATATTCTGGTGTCATGAATCGATCATTATCTGGTGTATACAGAATGTGGAGAGAAATCCGGCTTTTGGCTGCTTCAAAACCAGTCATTGCTTCAATGTCTGACGTGGCAGCAAGTGGAGGATACTACATGGCAATGGGAGCTGAAGCTATTGTTGCAGAAAGTCTCACCTTAACTGGTTCAATTGGAGTGGTCACAGGTGAGCCATTGTATTTTACTGTTTCAGTAGGTGAAAGGAGAAGGGCATGCAGATATGATAATAAAAGTGAAACTAAAAATATAAATTTATTGAAAACCTTCACGCACATGACGGAATATTTGAAACAGTTGTTATCCTCTGTATCCATATAACAATCAAATTGGTAGTGCTCAAATTAAGAATTAGGAAACTCCTAATGTGAGCAACAAGCAAGTAGCTAGTTTTCCTTCCATTGAAATTTCTCCAGCTCTAGTTGTCTTGTCTTAGAAACAACTTTTGATAAAAAGAGGAAGTATTAAAACATGTACAGACTGCTAATATCTGTTTACTCTCCACACAAAGGTAACTGCTGTCTAGTGTTTTTTTGTTAAAATAACAATGTAGGATGAAATTTGCTTTTATACACATTAAAATGCCAATACTAAGATATCCAGGATATGTATGGTTGTAAATCTCTATATGTACAAAACTGGCCTTTCAGGCGATGAACAAAATTAAGTAAATTTATTTAATGCATATCTTTACCATTTTCAGTGTCCGATTGGTTTACAATTAGATAAAATTGATTTTAAAATCAATGGCTGAAAATGAATTACGCACGAGTTACGATGAACATTTAATGAAAGCGATTTGAAAGCACTACAAAAAACGATTTTCTACTTTGCCACTGTGTATCCAAACGAACTGTCACTCTAATTTTCAGACAGTAAAATAGCATTTTGAAATTGTTTTAATGGAGAAAAATTTAACAGTTTATGCCACCATTTGAATGGGAATTAAATGCAACCTAAGGAAATAGTCACTGAAAGCAAATTATTTATTTGAGCCCTGAAATAATGAAGCAAAACATCATAACATCACAAACAGTAGGTGCTAAATATTTTGTTCTTCAATTGTGTAATCTGTTAATTTATGATATTACATGCCTTTTTTGTAGGAAAATTTAACCTAGAGAAACTATATGAGAAGATTGGCTTTAACAAAGAAATCATATCAAGGGGAAGATATGCTGAGCTTGTTGCTGCTGAACAACGTCCTTTTAGGTAATATTATTTCTTTATTTTCAGTTCAGGTATAAAGATTCTAGTGGATCAAGAGAGAATATTAGCCACAGTGTAATGTCATTTGATATCTCAACTATCAGGTACTCTATTTGAGAAGGGAAAAGGGATAAGTATTACTTTTTACCTAGTTGCTAGCCAACTCAAACAGGCTGATAGTACCTAGATGATTCCCTAGCTTTTAAAATAAAAAGTCACAATTGAACTTAAATAAAAAAAATCAATTTCCTGAAATTCAGCTGCTAAAACAGATATTTGTATGGACCACAGACTATGTGGCAGGAGCTGCGTGGTACTATTGTGCCTTGTGCCCATTGTTATGGTTGATACAGTGTTTTGCTTTTCTTATATTTATTTCTGGAGTTTCAAGGATCACGTGATGGCAATTGAAAGGTGAAAAACAAAGGAGTTTTGAGAGAAAGGTTTTGAAGGTAGGATTGTAGGAGGCTTAAGGAAGAATTAACATGTGAAATGAGGTGGCTAAAGGGATTAGAAAGGCAGAGACACTTTGAGAATCAAGAGGCTTTGGAGCAAAGGGTAAAGATTCTTGGTAGTGAGATAAAAGTGTGCAAGATGAGGTTAAGGTTAAAAAGAAGTGTTATAAAGCGTGGTCCTTGTGTAAAATTGTTGAACATTGTCTAAGCATGAAACTATGAAGGCAGTGAGTGAAGTGAAAGCCAAAGCATTTTACGAGTTATACCAATCCTTAGGCACCAAAACTAGGAAACGAAAGATGAGACTTGAACTAAGTGAATTCATTAAGGATGAAGAGGGAGAAGTCTCATGGAACAAGATATCAACTCAAGGTGAAAGAGTCATTTCAATGAGCTTTTTAATTTAAGACATGAGTTTTCATTGAACTCTTATAGGCTAAAATCTAGAGGGGAGGATCAAAATAATTATTTCTACCATTGTTAAAAAACACTGAAGAGGATGGATATGAAAATAATATATATCTATTGAGGTATGAAAGGGGTTATGAGAGAAAGCCATAAGACGACTCACAAAGTTGTTTAATGAGATTATAAGAGCATGCAAAACTAGGGAAGTATTTTAATCCTTATTTATGAGAACAAAGTTGACCTACAAAACTGTGCAAATTATCGAAGGATTAAGTCCAAGAATGCCATACTATGAAGCTATGGGAGAGGGAAATTGAACGAAGATTAAGACAAGTGACCCACATTATAGAAAATCAATTTAGTTTTATACCAAGGAGGTCGACCATGGAAGCAATATACTTGCTATGGAGGTTAATGGAGAGATATTAGAGGAATCTTTCAAATATACACAGTTTTAATTGGTTAGGAAAAGGCTTACAATAGGGTACCAAGAGGTTTTGTGAAATGCTGAGGTGGAGAAAGGAGTCTGTATTGCCTATACATGAGCAATCAAAGATATGTACAATGAGGTCACGACTAGCATGAGAATATAAAATGTGGCCATAGAAGACTTCCCTATAACTATATGATTGCACCAACAAGCAACTTTGAGCCCCTATCTTTTTATCTTGGTTTTGGATGTGCTTACTAAACATGTCCAAGAGCTGGTGCCACAATACATGGTTTTTGTAAATAATATAATCCTAGTCTGAGTCAATAAAAGAAATAAATGGAAAGTTAAAGTTGTGAAGACAAGTTTGGGGTGTGCATGGCTTTTGTTTGAGTACAAGTAAAACAAAGTATGTGGAATGTAAGTTAAGTAGGAGGCGCACTAATTTTTGGTTAAAGGTGAAAATTGGAGAGCATACCATACCACAAGTCCCATGATTTAACTACCTTGGGTCCATCATACAAAATGAAAAGTAAATAAAGAGAGACGTAAACTATCAGCCAAGGTGGATAAAATAGAGGAAAGCTTTGGGTGTATTTTGTAATAGAAAAGCACTCAAGATTTAGGGAAAATTTTATTGCACAAGTATAAGACATATTGGGACTTTTAGAATATAGGCTAGGCCTAACTCAACCTCAAAAGCTAACTCAAGGGGTGAGGATTGCCCAAGCCTTATAAGACCTACTTTGGCCATATCTTTAGTCAATGTGAGATCTCAATAGGACTGGATGTTGTGTGCTAAAGTGCCAACAAGAAAGTAAACTTGTTGTAGAGATGGGAATGTTATGATTGATGAGTAGACACACAAAAAAGATAGGATTAGGGATGAAAGCATTAGAAGAAAAAGTTAGGGTACTATCTATTTTGGAAAAGATGGTAGTCTCACCTGGGGTGGTTTGAGCATTTGTGGAGAAGACTTATAGAAGAACCAGTAAGGAGGGTAGATTGGATGAAGGATAATCCAATAGTTAGAGGTAGAGAGAGATCAAGGAAAACTATCGGGCAAACCATTAAGAAGGATTTGAATTTCATTGGTCTGTCATTAGACATGAATCACAACAGGTCATTATGGCGTCATTAAATCCATGTAGCAGGCAACTCCACCAAGTAGAAACTGACTTTGGTGGTTGTAAAAAATGATAATGAGGATATGTTGCTCCAATACTATTGACCATCGTGCTAGTGACATGCTTAGGTTCCTTAAGGGGAGGTAAAGATTCACTTAGAGATTGCCTCCAAGTATTCACTCAAGTTCCACACTTAAGCTACTTGTGTAGCCTTTGGGTCCCAAAGGATCTCCTTTAGGGAAGGATGACCACCAAGAAAAACTACTGACTATAGGGGTTTAAAACCTATGCACTTGATGAGAGCAAAATATTTTTTAAAATCCTTGAACATGTTCAGCTAACCAACGTTGGCTTCTTCCTTTGTATTCACGAAAAAATCCCATTTTGTCAAGAAGGCTATACCATGAGAAGCATTAGTCTGGCTCCATTTTGGTTTGAATATGTCCCTAATTTTTCATTCCAAAATCCAAATTATTACTTTTTTGCAATGTTAGTCAAGAAGTTGAGTATGATGGACCATAGATAAAATCTTGCATGGATTGCCACATACGAAGTTAATATTGGTAGCAGTTGTAGGGTTTCCTTTTCATTATCTCTGAAAAAAGAGGATCAAGTTATCCCTAAAGTTCATTAATATATGAAAGTGGATTTTAGCAAAGAAAATCCACTGAAGAATGAACAATCTCACTATCTTTTACCCTCTAGGAACTATAAGATCTACCTAAGGATGCCCAGGGTTTCTGCTGCCATTTTTGTGTCAAATCTTTTAGTTGATGGCTTTTAGAGGGTTGGTTTTCTTCTATTGTGTCAGACTATCAATACATATTTGACTACTTTTAATGGATGAACATTTTTTATTTTCTTTTTTCATTTTTGGGTGTAGACCAGATGAAGCAGAGCTATTTGCCAAATCTGCGCAGCATGCTTATAAACAATTTCGAGACAAGGCAGCTTTATCCAGATCAATGACTGTATGTTTTAAATTTAACTAGGAGATTCCCATGCTTTTTGTTCATCCTTCTTGAAGATCTTTGTTACAGCTACTATTATGTAACTAGGTAGATAAGATGGAGGAGGTCGCACAGGGGAGGGTTTGGACTGGTAAAGATGGAGCATCGCATGGTTTGGTTGATGCTATTGGTGGGCTTTCTCGAGCTATTGCCATAGCAAAGTTGAAGGCCAATATACCTCAAGACAGACAGGTTTGTTTGAGATCACCTTTATTTTGGCAAATATAAATGTTGTGCTTGAGAAGTACGGTTGTAAAACATGGTGATTGTGCTTGAGCTATGCCAGGTAACTGTTGTGGAGATCTCCAGAACCAGCCCTTCTCTACCTGGAATTTTATTAGGCGTGGGGAATTCTCTCGTTGGAGTAGACAGAACATTGAAGGAATTGCTGCAGGGCTTGACATTTTCTGATGCAGTTCAAGCCCGGATGGACGGAATCATGTTTCAGACACTGGAAGGATCTCCTTACGCCAACCCCATTTTGTCTATAATAAAAGATTACCTTAGTTCCCTGTAGTTGTTCATAATTCATTAAAATCATTGTGTTATTTTATTTCTATAGTTTTCCTTATATTTCTTTTTTTGTTTTAGTTTTTCCAAAGGGAGAATAGATGACGAGGGTCGTCTTCATTAATTGTCTCCTTCAATCCTAGTACATGCATAATGTAAAGTTGGAAAGCTTAAAGCATAATTGAAATCATAGTTTTACACATCAACTAAGCATAGTTTTAAATTATGCTTCTGGGTTATCTCTTCTCGAGTTTTTTAGGGGTATCTTCATCTTGGTCTAGAGGATTCTATAAGGGATGCAAGTAGTGGTTTTCAATTAAGTCCACACATGTTTCCTTGCGGGAAAAAAAAGATGAGTTCATATTATAGAATAATTAGAAGTTTCCTTAAGAGATAAATTATTCGTTGAACAAAATTATACAATAATTTATACAACATATTTTTATCTTTATATTCCTCCAATATATCTCCTATCACATCACACATCTTTCTCTTCCATTTTTATCTCTATCTATGTTGTAGAAAAATATTGTACACAATGGTTGTACAGATATGATTTTTCTTTCCTCAATATCCTCTAATAAATTATTTTTCTTATTTTTGTGTACTAACTACTTTTAAAATTCCGTACATAAGTTTCTATATGCAATAGGATTTAATTGATATATACTGTCAGTGTAAGGAAATTTTACACATACATTCAATGATGTGTTATTATATTTAATAAATGACACCTCATATATTATTAAATTTAATAAATTATCCAAATTCCTACCACTAGATGTATCTAGTGGGTTAATATAATAAACCCTTTTATACTATAAATGGTTGTAACCCGTGATTCATGCATAGTACTAGTTTTTTTTTTTTCAAAAAAAAAGGTTGAATAAGACTTAAAATTATAATTGAAAAGAAAAAAAAATTAAAATTATGAAAAAAAGATCAGCATACTTAATCAGAATAAAGTTAAATCTCAGCACATTTTTTCTTACAAAACTATATGACTTTCTTCTATTATCACATGGATTTTAAGCTTCTATGTTAAATCAAATCAAATTAATAGTAAATTATTTTTTAATTAAATATTCAATGAAAGAAGTCTTTACTTGCCTTAATTTGCATTTAATACTTAAATTTGTTTAATTAACATTAAGCATACGGATAACGTGGTGTTACATTTTATCAGTTAAATAAATCCTTTCAAATATTTTTTTAAGGCTTAAATATATTTTTAGTCCCTCGAAAATTAGCGAATTTTGTGTTTAGTCCCTATAAAAATTTTCACCTAAGTTTAGTCCCTCATTAATTTCCCGTTTCCAAGTTTAGTCCTTACCATTAATTGTTGCTATTAAATGATGATCTGGCACGGTTACAGTACGATCATGTGTCTATTTAGGCTGACGTAACTGCCACGTTGGAATTTAAAATAATTAATTTTGGAATTATTAATAAAAAATTGTAGCAAAATAATTAATACAAAATTCAACGTGGCAGCCACGTCTGCCTAAATAGACACATCAATAGAGTTGTCAATTTGAGTTACCCGACCCGACTTGATGCGGGTAGCAGGCTTTTTTAGGCTGAGCTAAAAAGTCTGGGAATTATTCGGGCTTCTAAAATAGGTGCCCGAGCCCTACATTTTTGCGGGCTTTTTTGGGTAGCCCGGATTTTTTTTTGCGGGGTTTGCGGGCTACCAGACCTTTTGCGGGTAGCAGACTTCATTGGGCTGGGCTAAAAAGCCTGAGAGTTATTCAGACTTCTAAAATAAGTGCTCGAGCCCTACATTTTTGCGGGCTTTTGGGGCCGACTCGGTCTGGCTAGCCCATTTTGCCGACTCTACACATCAGCGCACTGTAATAGTGCCAAGTCATCACTTAACAACAACAATTAACGGTAAGGACTAAATTTGGATACGGAATATTAATGAGGGACTAAACTTAGGTGAAAAATTTTATAGGGACTAAACACAAAACTCGCTAATTTTTTAGGGACTAAAAATATATTTAAGCCTTTTTTTAATTTATTTTTGTTGAAAGTATGGATAACGAGGTGTTATATTTTTTTTTGGGACGAATAACGAGGTGTTACATAAATGATAAATCGATGTCAATTTGCTTGACAAAAAAAAACATAAATCGATGTCAATTCAACTATGCTTGAGGAATGGCTGGGGTCATAAATTAACGGCGGTTGGATGAGTATAGGAAGAAATTTTCTTAAACTAAAATGTTTTTTAGTCATTAATTAATAAAATGATAAGTGATAAAAAATATTTTTAAAAAATAACAACGTAAAAACAAATAATTTAAATCAAACATACCGAAAACGAAAGTCACACAATCAAATGTGGCAATTTTTTAATTTATCACATTAATAAAGATGTTTTTTAAAAATTTTTAATTTTGGGAGAATGTAAATAAGAACATCATAATGATTATATGAAAATTCATTTATTTTATAAAATAAAAAATTATTTTACGCAAAAAACTAATACTAATAAAATAAAAGTTGAACTAGGATAAGTAAAAAACTTCTTTACTTTTTTGTTTTTCCTTTTCAAAATCTTCACTCTTTTTATTTCGGTTTTTGATAAACTAATAACATAAGATCCAAGGCCTGCTAGAAAAGAAAAAGGGTAAAATATATTTTTCGTCCCTGTAGTTTGGGTTAACTTTGGTTTTCGTCCCTATATTTTATTTCCTTTGTTTTTTATCCCTGAACTTTCTAAACACCCTAACTTTGGTCCCTGTCGTTAGTGTGTTCTGTTAAGTTGCTGACGTGGCTAACGGAAGTTCCTGGTTGGCCAACCTACCTGGTAGGCAAGCCTTCCTAGTCGGTCGACCTTCTAGTTAGCCTTCCTACCTGGTCGGCCGGTCACTTGGTCGGCGAGCCTTCCTAGTCGGCCGACCTTCTGGTTGGCCGTTCTTCCTAGCCGACCGACCTTCTGGTTAGCCTTCCTACCTGGTCGGCGAGCCCTCCTAGTCGGCCGACCTTCTGGTTGGTTGTTCTTTCTAGCTGGTCGACCTTCTGGTTAGCCTTCCTTCCTGGCCGGTCGACCTTCCTGGTCGGCTAGCCTTCCTGGTAGGTCGGCCGACCAAGAAGGTCGACCGACCAGGAACTTCTGTTAGCCATGTCAGCAACTTAACAGAGCACACTAACGGCAAGGACCAAAGTTAGGGGGTTTAGAAAGTTCAGTGATAAAAAATAAAGGAAATAAAATATAGGGACGAAGACCAAAATTGACCCAAACTACAGGGACGAAAAACATATTTTACCCAATAAAAAACAAAGTATAATTCACTAAAGAAGAGAAATTAAGAACACTTGTTCCACTAACATATTAAATCAACAAAAAGTATAATATAAAATAAAATAACAATATAATATGTGTGGTTTAATCTATGTTGAGAATTGAGATTAGGTGTTCATATCCAATAATTTAATTCAATGCAAATCGTATAAATTGAATCGAAAAAATTGAAAACTGAATCAAATTAAAATCTAAAAAATCAAAAACAGTAAAAACCAATTTTTTTTATTGGATTGGATTGGATTGGTTTTCGGATCCTATGTTGAAAACCGATTCAATTCAATCCAAACCAAACTTATATATACATATATTATTACTTATAAAATAACCATATATATATATATTTATAATTTATAATTGTATACATATATATTTATAAAAATACTTATACTAATATATTTTTATGTTTTTATTATCTAACATCATGTTAGTATTTTAATAAATATATCAATTTAAAATTAGTTTTAAATTAGTTTTCATGTCTTATGTCCTTCTTTTCATATAATTTTATATTTATTTTAATTTCCAATAAAAAATGTTTACTATTTTCCATAATTTTATCACTTTTATCTAATATTTATTGTCTCTTTAAAAAACCGAAAACCGATCCAATCCAATCTAATTTAAATTGGATCGAACTTGAAAAAAATATCAAAATCGATAGATGATAAAATATTATAAAATCACAATAATTGGATCGAATGATTTTTTTGACTCAAAATCGATTCAAATCAAACCGCGAACACCCCTAATTGATATTGTCTTATGTTTCGTGAATGTATATAAGAAAAACCCTTTAAAGAAATAAAAAATATAAAAAAATACGGTATAAAAGATGGTTTATTTAAAGATTTAAATAAAAACATGTAATAAAAAGGAGATCTCATCATATAAAAATTATTAAAATGATTCTTAATTGATATATTTTTTAATTTAAAAAAGTTAAAAATAAAGAAAAACTTAAATTTTTATAATAATTGAAAATTATATTTTATTAATACTTTAAAGATAACTCAAAATGATATCAAATATAAAATATTATATGTTTAAGTTCAAGGATTATTATTAAAAGATAATACTACTTTCGCTCTTATTTATAAAAAAACTTCATAATTAATACAATTTAAAATTTAAAATAGTATTATATTTTTATATTTAGAAATTAGAACTAAGTAAAAATATTTTGGGAAAAGAGCATAAAATCACCTCGAACTTTTGACCTTTTGTAAATAGGCACCATGAACTTTCAATTTGTCTCAGTTAATTCTTAAACTCTTATCATTATTACAATAGGTTCTTTCATTAATATGAAGTTAAATAATTAACATAATAAATATTAAATTTTTAATATTTTGTGTTTCAAATATTAAAAACATGCAAAGGAATAAAATTTTCAATTTTTTATTTTTGAATTCTTTCAAATTTCAAATACATTTGAAATTCTAAAATTGAAACATAATGGATTGTTCTTTTAATTTAGAGTATTTTTTTCTATTTTTTATTTTTTAAAACTTCATTTTATATTATTTTAATATTTTAAATACAAAATCTTAAATAATTAAGATTGATTTCGTTGATTATTTAACTCTATGTTATTGAAATGACATATTTCAACTACAATAATAGAAGTTTAAGGGTTAATTAGGACAAAATAAGAGTTCATGATGCCTATTTGTAAAATGGTGAAAGTTCAGGGCGTGTATAAGAATAGGTAGTATAAGAATAATGTAAAAAAATAGGGTAAAAACAATAATAATATTATTTTTAATTTATAGCTGAAAGAGTGCAGAAGAATAGAAGACAGAGATAATAGATTTGAAGGACAAAGCAGCAGAGGAGTTAGAGGTTTCCCATGGAGAAGACAACAACCACAACGTTCAGCCACATATCCACTTCTCTGCCATTTCTCACTCGCACTTACCCCTTTCAATTTCAGCTTCTGACTTCAACCCTCTCCTTCCCAACCCTTCGAGTTTCCACTCCTTTGCGCACCAATTGCTCAATATCCGACGACACTGTTCCCTGTAAGCCTTCCCATTTACTACTTTGTTTCTATTATTTCCCTTTGGTTTCTGAATTGAAATTCAACTTCCATTACTTGCTTTTTCGAATTTAAAGACTTTATGTGTGATAGTTAGTTATCATTTTATCTTTGTCCCTCGGATATGATTTCCTACTTGTAATTAACATTTGCTATCCGATAAGCATGTGAACTGTATCTTCTGAAATTTCAAGCTTAAGGATCGATGGGAATAAAATTATAAAGAAGTTTAGAATGCATCCTAATTCGATTGAATAACATGGGTTGGATCCTTTTAGTGGTAATTTCAAAATTGACTCTTAGCCAGTTAATGTTCTTACTCTGTCATTTTTATTTTTTCCTGCCCCATTTAGCTTCAGGAACTAAGGTTGCTGCCACGGATTTAACTCTTGTGGTGAGGGTGAGACTCTATTCCCTTCATGTTGAATTCACATGCATAGATTGGATTACTCTTGCTTTTAAATATGTTGAATTCACTACGTGCCTGTTTGGTTTGGCATTAGAAGTGACCAAACTTAAGTTTGGACCTCTCGATGCAACTATTTCTAGCGTTGGAAACATGAGTTTATCACATTCCAACATTAAACCAAACATACCGGTGTAAAGAATTCATTTTTCTTGAATGTTTCACATGATATCCATGAGATTGAGAAGTAACTGAGATGGGTGATTTTCTAGTGGCTGAAACCTGAAAGTACTCATTCTAACTGTTGAGCTTTGACTCAGAAGAAAGCAGCAGAAGTATCCCCTGAGCTGAAAGGGACCTCCATATTTCTGGTTGGTAAGAATAGCTTATAATGAAATTAATGGATTTGCATGTTTGTGGCTTATGTGACTCAACTCATTTAACTTCACATGTCTATTTATTTTATGAAGGTATGAAAAGCGCTCTTAAAACCAGTTTGGGAAAGCTGCTGGCTGATACATTGCGATATTATTATTTTGACAGGTATTTGTTTATTCTGTGATAAAAGGTTTGAAGAGAAAAAGTAGCTTCCAATTATTAGCTAAACTTGATGTATATGTACTATATTCAGCGATAGTTTGGTGGATGAAGCTTCAGGTGGTGCGGCGGCAGCAAAATCCTTTAAACAGAGTGATGAAAAGGGATTCTATGAGTCTGAGGTGATTGTATTTGACTTTACTTCATGTTTCTCTGTGTTTCATTGGATGTATGTTTATTGCTCAATTGCTTTCAGTTCCTATTGGTAGGTCATTTGTGCATCAGAACAGTGTGGCCCTAATAAACTAATTTTGTTTAACTACTTGGTCTGGCATGTTCTTTTCACTTAAATTTCAGGATAAAGATGTTCATATCCACCAATTGTAAGATGAATTAGAATATAAAGTACTTAAGTTTTACATGTCAAATGCTGCAGACTGAAGTACTGAAGCAATTGTCATCCATGGGTCGACTAGTAGTTTGTGCTGGAAATGGTGCTGTTCAAAGCTCAACTAATTTGTATGGATTTATAATTGCAGGCTATTTGAGCTCACTTTTCTCTTCTTTATTAAATAATATGCCAAACACCATGTTAACTTTAATATTGTCTTGACTGATCGTAAATTTACACAGGGCACTTTTGAGATATGGGATTTCATTGTGGATAGATGTGCCTCTAGACATTGTGGCTAGGGATGTAATTGAAGACCAGAGTCTATTTTCTTCATTTGAGATATCTACTTCAGGATCTTACACAGAGGTTGATTACTTACTGTTAAAAGTTTAATGATATGTTCACTAACTTCTACTTGCAGTAAATCTAATCCTTAATTGTTAATGTTTGATAAATCATATTAGGTATCGGATGAACTAGGTACCCTATACAATAAATACAAAGATGGATATGCTACAGCTGATGCAATTATTTCACTTCAAAGTATATAACCTTTCCTGGTTGTTTTATTTACATATTGTCGCCAGCAAGGGGAGGTGGGGGTGGTTTTCCATGTATGCTTCAAGTCCTAACAGCTTCTTTCTTTTTACAGAAGTAGCTTCTCGGTTGGGTTATGATAACTTAGATGACATTACAACAGAAGAGATAGCTATGGAGGTTATAATTTTTATTCAAGCAATTTGTAGCATGTCATACTAACTTTTTCTTATATGAAAGTACTAGATAAGCATAATTTTTGCTCTATTATTGTTTTTTGGATGGATGAGTGGTTCCTACCATTTTGACTTATCCAAGTATAATCATCTTGACTAATTTTGACTAAATTTTGTCAAAGTTTTTGGCTGTATCATTGTTGTTCTTATAATTTTTTCACTAATTTCAGGCTCTTAGGGAGATTGAGAAGTTGACCAGAGTAAAGAAAATGATGGAAGAGGCTGCAAGACCATTTTAACCAACTCAGGCATGCTCCATTGCTTGGGATGAATTTCACCAATCTAAAAAATATTTTTGAATTAACTATATTGTTACCTTTATTCTTATTTATTTGGATGATTGTATGGGGTGTTATTCCTGAAAAAAAAAAAAACCCTTTTTATAGACATGACAATCAAATCCAAACTCGTACCAATTTGTCATCGCCCCGACTTTAACGGGAAAACCTCGCTTTGACCGGATTTAAATAAAACTTGATCCCGCCTTGACCTGATTTTTACAATGACGTATGGGGCGGGTTTGGGGGAGTAAGTATCCGCCCTGATTTCACCCCCAAACTCGTCTCGATATAATAATTAGATAATTTTAATAATAGTAATAGTTAAATAATGAAGACAAGCTTTTATATTTTTCTTAAAATATAATATAATTCTTAAATTTCTTTTTGTTTAAATATTTTCAATGTCTATTTTTAAACATTACTTAAATTAGAATGTATTATATATATATATATATATATATAACTTAGTTAAAAACATGTATTTAAGAAAAAAAAATGATAGAATCCCCACAAGTTTCCCTGAACCTAATGGGGACTCGCATAGATGATATTGAGTTTCATAATTTTATATTATTTCACCTTAAACCCGGATGCGCCTCGACTTTTGTGTGTGTGTTGGGGGGGTGGGGGAGGGGGGAAATGAGGAGGCAAAACTCATCTCAACCCAGGTTGTTGCCATGCTTATTCCTTTATGTACTGTCACTACGCCTTTTTTATACACATATTGTTATCTTTTGGACTATGGTATTTCAATTTTTATTTTTCTCATTTTACTACTTGCATTTTAAAAAATGCAAAAAAACCGACAAATCATAAAATACATGACATTTCTCCATCTACTTTCTTGTCTTTCTTCTACTTATCTTTTAACACATTTTATCCATTTTATTTACCATTCTTCTATTTTTTTTTCTTATTTTTCCTTTATCTATATCTTTTCTATATTTAAATTATATATTGTAATTTCTCACCATTCTACTTTTATGCACACGAGTGAGTGCTTTTTAATGGTTAAATGATGGTAACCAAGAGGAAAACATGTGTTTAGAGGCTAAAAGGAGCTTGAGGAGTTAAAAATTTTTCATTGAACCCTTTGTAATAAACTCTGTTTAGTTTCATTTGTATCATGTCTTGCACTTTGTTTCAATTTCATTTTTTTGGTTGAATTTCATTTGTAATTAGGAGATATTTAAGTGTGAGTATGGGCTTAGGCTTTGAAGGCCCAATCATCAAGTTGGGCGCCTAAGGTGAAGCTTCCTGTACAAGCTTCTAACGAAAAACTTTGTACTTAGTTTTAATGATTATGAACAAATTGAATCCTCAAGTGAGAGTTGATCCTCTAAAGTTCTTGGAAGAACCATTACTCTTGATCTTATCATGAATATGTTAATGTGACCATCTTCATGATTTCTCATTTATATTGAGTGTGGCGCTCCCTTTCCCTCTTCTCTCTTTGTCCATTTTCATGTTTCAAATTAGAATTTGAGTTTGATTCAATCTCAAATATCCAAATCCATGAGGCATTAACATCGGATGTCATCAAGTGGTATCTAGAGCCTACTTGAGAATGAAGAAATTGCTTGTTTCCTTGTATCTTGCGCAAGAAGCTTCATATATCTACATTTCTACTTGCTGAATTTTGATGAATTCTTCTTGGATCTAGCTTCATCTAGTTCATTTTTACTTTCATTTTGATTTTTTAAAAAAATATTTTTCTTTTTTAGGCGTGCAAACCTGCTGTTTTTTGGTGGGCTAGTGATGAGGCAGGCTGCCCGTTTTGACACACTCATTTACTGCATGTTAGGAAACTTCTTAATCTCTCCAATACTATGACTGTTTGTTGAAAACGTAGTGGGATATGTAAGAAGTGTTTGAGACAAGTGCTTCTCAAAAGTCATAACCATTTTGAGTAGAGATAATAGTGTATCACAACACTAAATCTATATATGTTTCAACTTGCATTGAGAGTCACTCCCAAGCATTAACATCAGGTCTTTCACTATGTATTGCTTTAAGAGAGCCCACACAAAGCTTATGTTATTGCCATTTGATGATCACAATCCAATATATTAATTTCTTCCAAGGAAGAAAATAGCTAGGTAAATGTCCCTTGGGCTCAGAACACTTGCGTAACTATAGAATTTTAAGATGAGGAAAAGGAGAATCTTCGGCCATTCCTACCAATTTGACATTTTCTCAAATTTCAAATGCTCAATGGATGAGAATGGTTGGAATGAAGATATGAAACCTCCTCCCACCATCCCATTAAACTCTGAGTCAATTGTCTCCAATGTCGTGCTACTAATCCTTAGGAGCTCTAGAAAGTCAGTTGTCGTAGTGGTCACAATTTGTGATGCAAAGTACACAAATTTTAAAAAGGTATGAACCACCCAATCAACAAGGAAATGAAGCTAAGCCAAAAGTGTTAATGAAGTTCTAACTCCTTAATTTTATCTTTGTTCTTCCAATTGGCATCATATGCTTATCCAGGTACAATATGTAAGATTTCCCTGATAAAGGTGTCAAAGGTGGGTTGGGCCAGACAAACCCGCCAAACCATCCAAAAAAAGTCATTGTTCAATTTCTTAAAATTTCTTGATTGATGCTATTTATCAACCACAACTTTCTCTGTTTGTGAATCTTCAATTTGTCTCGCCCATTGTAATTCTAATTCCTCAATTTTATTGTTTT
This sequence comes from Sesbania bispinosa, assembly GCA_026901365.1. Taxonomy (NCBI): domain Eukaryota; kingdom Viridiplantae; phylum Streptophyta; class Magnoliopsida; order Fabales; family Fabaceae; genus Sesbania; species Sesbania bispinosa. The sequence continues at coordinate 1,105,696 of QLOH01000065.1, read as the reverse complement.
TTTATTTATTTGCCATCATATGCCTCCATGAAAGACTTCCCAACTAGAGGTGTTAAAGTGGTTGGATCGGCTGGGAAAACCACGTAACTCACCAAAAATGGTGGGCTGGGTTAGGTTCAACAAACTGACCACCCACTTAACTCGTCTTGCCTAACTCACCAACCCAACAAATGTGATGGCGGCATAGCCTGTGAAATTTAATATATTTTAAAGAAATTGTCATTTATTATTCTTTATATTTAGTATTAATTATTTCAAAAGGATTGAGGAGATGTATCAAGGTAATTGCCATATAACTTTGATAGGTAGAGATAAGGATGATTTCATGTCCTTCTTATATATATATGGGTGAAGATCAAGTTACTGCAGGAGTAATTCTTAGTAAAGTTACTCTGTTTAATAACTTTTTATGAATTTTGATTTTAATGATTCTAACCGTTGAATTGAAAGTTCTCATTAAGTAGATCAAGTCTACAAAGTTTCATAAAATTTTAAAATCATTTGATAGTTCATCCAATAACTTCAATTTAATGTATAATATAATTTTCAAAATAAGTAAATATTGACTTTAAAATTACATACTTAATGTCTTATTTATCTAAAATTTAGTATGCATGATCATCATGTAAATATCACATTATTTAACGGTTAGATTTGTGAAATTCCTATTCTACATAAAGTTATTAAGGGGAGTAACTTACCAAGAGTTACTCTTGGAGTAACTTGATCCCCACCCATATATATATTTTTGGTTTAACCACATGTATCCTCCACTGGAGACAATCTTGTTCGAGCCGGGAACATCCACATCATGGTGGGGCTAGCTCTGCTAACAGGGATTTTTTTTATCTACAAGACTCGAACTCGAGACCTTGCTTAAGTGGAATCAAGCATGTACCACTTGCCCCCACCCATATATGTGGTATAGCTTGATCCTCACTCTATACAATATATATATATATATATATTAGAATAACATAATAACAGAGAGAATGTGTTTGAGACCAGTGCGGTTGAGAATGAATTTTAATTTTAAAATAATATTTTAATATATTTATTTTTTTATTTTAATTTATTTTTATTCCATTAAAATAGTTTTTAATCAATTATATTAATTTTTCAAAATATTTTCAATTAAATTTATTAAAATTTATAAAAATACTCAAGAAAATGCATAGGATACATGATAATTTAATTTTGAAATTTAAAGAAAAAATAAATAAAATTGAATCTAAAACGAAAAATAATACATGACCCACATAATTATTAAAATACCTTTCATTTATAGAGAAAAAAAGTAAAAATTAATCAAAAAGGAAAATAATTCATGACACAAATGATTATTAAAAAATTTATTAATTAAATATTTGTAGTTTTGTATTTTAAAATTTAATTTTTAATATTCTAAAAAATGCATATGCAATATAAGGATGCTTATTAGTTTAATTTCAAATTTGAAAGAGAAATAAAAAATTTAAAATTTCATTTTGAAAAAATGAAAATAACACATAATAAACATTATTGTTTAAATAATTATTTAATTAAATTATTTTTTTAATTTTTTAAAAAGTAAAAATGTTCAAATATCTTTTTATATTTTAGCTTACTTTCTTTCCATTTAAATATTTTTTATTAAATAATTTATTTTTCTAAATTATATTTAATTTTTTTATTAAAATATTTTTAATAGGTGGAATAAGTTTTGTTATATTTTGCTAAAAATGCTTCATTTTAAAACTAAATAACAAATGAAAAAAAATAAAAAAACAACATGTGACAGTAGGAAAAGTTTATGGTACACAAACCTGAAACTTTTGTATCGGTACAAAAGAATTTTCATCCGTTGATATATGGCTATTTTTATTAGACGGTTCAGATCTAACTCCTATTAACCGGTTTCTAGGTTGCGTACAACGTAACATTTTTTTTCTGTCCTGGCATGGAATTTCTTTGTATTTACTGGAAGCTGCATTTGTTTCATGAAATTGCATAGATTTCTCTGTTGTATAGTCCTCTGGTGGTCTTTTTGTCTAAACGTCGTAACCTAGTCATTGATGTTGTGGTATCAAGAATATAACATGTGCAATTTGAATGTCCTTTCGGAATAGCAGCAACATGATGTTTAATTAGCCATTTTATGGGTCTTTTTTTGTTGGCAGTGCATTGTAGGGATCGTAGCTTTAGTTATTTTTTGTTGCAGGCAAAGCATAGGGTGGTTAATTACACGAAGAAGAAAAAATCATTTTGGCAAATGGCCAATGATTTTTAACTATTTTAGGTGTGTGGTTATGTTTAGGTGTTTTTGTGTGTGATGGTGAAGGTGGATGTCCTTCTGCAAGTTTTGGGACGGAAAAGTTTGAAAGATGGAGCATTTAGGTTAACGAAAACCTAGAAGAATGGACAAGAGACTTCTTTGAAATTTTATTTAAGTTTCAAAACAAAATAAAAAAGGAAAAATTTACAGGCACTAGTCGGTAACATTTCTTATGTATTGGTACATGAGGAGCGTGTTTGTGTACCATAAGTTGACCCTGTGACGATAACATAATGCACAGAGAGTAAAAAGTCAGGGTAATGAGATAGAGAAATGTTATTTAGCAAGGTAGTTAAAATCGCGATTTACATCGTAAAATTGCCGATTTTACGATCTTTTCCAAGCTAAGCGATCTCGATCCCACAAAAGATCGTTCCTTTCCTAAATCGGTAAGATCGCCGTCTTAGATCGTGAAATCGGTGGGATCGTCTGATCCCATCGCTCACACAAAACCACCTTTTTTTCACCCCAAACCTGAAAAATGCTTCTAACTCGTTTCTGCAAACACAAAAGCCCTAATGGGCAGTCATTTCTGCTATTGAACATCATAGCCAAAGTTCCGTTCAAGTTCGACCCTCTCTCTCGCACTCTCCCTCTGTTTCGATCTCCCTCTTGCTCCTGTTCTTCGTTCCTGTTACCGCATCTGCGTCTGTAATCTGTATTGCAGCTGCCTCTGCTCAGTGCTCACCTTTGCGTGTCTCTGCTCTATACTGCATATGTATTGCGCGTCTCTCCTTGCTCATTTTTTCCTCTGCTTCTGTTTGCTCTCCAATGGCTTCTGTTTGCGTCTGTAATCTAGGGGTGTTCATGGGACAGGTTGGGACGGGTTTTGCTTATCCCTAACCCGACCCTAATTTTTTATCAGGCCAATTCTATGGACTCGAACCCGTTCATAGACCCGAAGAGACCCGATGATGCACGGGTCCAAGTATGGCCGAGTTTGAGAATGACAGGACCAGGTTGACCCGATGTATAAGCTAAATATAATCATGAAGTGATCATATAACAATGTTAAAAAAAAAATTCATACAATTAGTAAATATATTGCATGCAATAGAACTCCTCTCAATGTATGCAATATTTTTTACTTTTTTTAAAGTTTGAGACATTACTAAAACAAGAATAACATTTTATCACTATATAACTTTACGTATAGAATGTATTTTAAAAAGGTGTATAGAGGAAACTTATACTTAAAAACCTTATTTAAAAGGAAAAAATAAAGCTAGGACTTTGCATAATAGAAAATTATAAGTAATAAATATTATATTTATATATAAAGGACGGGTCAGGTAACCCGAAGGTTAACCCGAACCCGTCCTCAACCCGATGTCGGGTCAACAAATTAAACTCGATGAGACCTGATTTAGTTATATTCTTTCTTATAGAACGGGAACAGACCCAACCCGAGGAGGACGGGTTGGGACGGGTCCAAGAGACAGATTGAGCCTTGAACAACCCTACTGTAATCTATTTAGAAGTTGATTAGTTTTTAAGTTTTTTTTTGTCAAAGTTTTTTTAAGTTTTTAAGTTTTATGTTTTTGGCACTTTGTTTAAGGCTTGTAGTTTGGTATTTTCCTAGTTTTATGTTATTATCTTGCAACTTGGTTTACATTTTGAATTTAAGTTTATGAAGAGTTTTTTTTTTTTTATTATGCTATTTTATATGTATATATCTGAATTTATATGTATACAACATATATATATATATATATATATATATGAAATAAGTATTACGATCCCACGATTTATAATCTTGGGACGAATTTGGATTCCTAGCAGGACAGTTACAAATCCAAGTCGTCCGATCAAGATCTGACATCGGACGACCTAAAAATCGAGAGACCCAAATCACATCTCGATTTTTAGGTCGGATTTTGTGACTGCCCAAGAGTCGACTTGGGATCTCTTCCCAATCTTGAATAAGATCTCAATCTTAATTATCTTGGCATTTAGTACTTAGGGTGAACTTATGGTACACAAACACGTGGTATTGAAAAAATACAAATCTATGAGAAATGATTTATCTTTTCAAATTCTATCCTGAAAAAAATGAGTGAAGTTGGCAATGGCTTCTTTGGCACCACCACCTCTCTCATGTCACCACCATAATCTTGGCATTCATAAAAGAACCACTTGGACATGGAACAACACCACCCACTTTCCTTCATTTACCACTCCAAAATCATCCCTTTTATCTCCCTCATTCTCAACACATGACAAAACAGAGTGGCAGAAGAAAGGACCCTATCTCCAACGCCTAAACAATCTCTGCGACTCTGGGAACCTCAACGAAGCCCTCAACTTGCTCCAGTCGCAGTTCCATGACGCTGTTTTCTCCTCAGACCTCAGAGCAGATGATACTATTGGGCTCTTGCTACAAGCTTGCGGGCGCCACAAAGACATCGACGTTGGCAGAAGAGTACACGCATTGGTCTCTGCGTCCTCGCAGCTTCGAAACGACGTCGTTCTCAATACCCGCATTCTCACCATGTACTCCATGTGCGGATCACCCGCGGATTCTCGTTCCGTCTTCAACGCGATGCCGAAAAAGAACCTGTTTCTCTGGAACGCACTTCTCAGCGGGTACGCCAGGAACGCGCTTTTCCTCGACGCGGTTTCCCAGTTCGTTAATTTACTCTCCGTGACGGAACTCGCGCCGGACAATTTCACGTTGCCGTGCGTGATAAAGGCGTGTTCAGGGCTCTCGGACGCGGAACTTGGGGAAGCGGTTCACGCGTTAGCGTTGAAGACGGGTCTTTCCTCTGATGCGTTTGTGAGTAACGCGTTGATCGCGATGTATGGGAAGTGTGGGTTTGTGGAGAGTGCGTTCAAGGTGTTTGAAACTATGCCAGAGAGAAACTTGGTTTCATGGAACTCGATGATGTATGTGTACTCGGAGAACGGGGTTTTGAATCGAGTTACGATTTGTTTAAGGGGCTTTTGAATGGGGAAGAAGGTTTGGTACCTGATGTTGCTACAATGGTAACTGTGATACCTGTGTGTGCAGCACAAGGTGAAGTAAAAATGGGGATGGTGCTTCATGGTTTGGCTTTGAAACTTGGCCTTACTAGGGAACTAATGGTGAATAATTCCCTCATGGACATGTATTCAAAATGTGGTTACTTAGGTGAAGCACAGGTTCTGTTTGATATGAATGAGAACAAGAATGTTGTTTCTTGGAATTCTATGATCGGGGGATATTCTAAGCAAGGTGATTGTTCGGGAACATTTGGGTTGCTGCGGAAGATGCAGATGGAAGAGAAGGTAAGGGTGAATGGGGTGACACTATTGAATGTTTTGCCAGCTTGTGTGGAAGAGATTCAGCTTTCAAGCTTAAAGGAGCTTCATGGTTATGCTTTTAGGCATGGATTTGTTCAGAGTGATGAATTGGTAGCCAATGCTTTTGTTGCTGGATATGCAAAGTGTGGTTCACTGGATTATGCTGAGTGCGTGTTCCAGGGCATAGAGGCAAAAACAGTGAGCTCTTGGAATGCACTCATTGGTGGCCATGCGCAGAATGGTTTTCCTGAAAAGGCTTTGGACTTGTACCTTGTGATGACAGATTCTGGCTTGGATCCTGATTGGTTTACAATTGGTAGCCTTCTTTTGGCTTGTGCCCGCCTGAAATTCCTGCACTATGGCAAAGAGATTCATGGTTTTATGTTGCGTAATGGATTAGAATTGGATGAATTTATAGGGATATCATTGCTGTCACTTTATGCTCAGTGTGGCAAAATGTTGCCAGCAAAGTTATTTTTTGATAACATGGAGGATAAAAGTTTAGTGTGTTGGAATACAATGATTACTGGCTTTTCACAGAATGAGCTTCCTTGCCAGGCCCTTGATACATTTCGTCAAATGATTTCAAGTGGAATTCGGCCTCATGAGATCGCCATAATGGGAGTTCTGGGGGCTTGTTCAAAGGTGTCAGCATTGCGGCTGGGGAAGGAAGTTCACTCCTTTGCACTAAAAGCTCATCTCACAGAGGACACCTTTGTTACTTGTTCATTGATAGACATGTATGCAAAATGCGGATGCATGGAACAATCTTGGAACATTTTTGACAGGGTGACTAAGAAAGATGCAGCATCATGGAACGTTATAATTGCAGGATATGGAATTCATGGGCATGGACTGAAGGCTACAGAGCTGTTTAAATTAATGCAAAACGCTGGCTGCAGACCAGATTCTATTACATTTATAGGATTGCTAATGGCATGTAACCATGCCGGGTTAGTAGCAGAAGGGTTAAAATATCTTAGTCAGATGCAGGGTTTGTATGGCATAATGCCAAAATTAGAGCATTATGCATGTGTGGTGGATATGCTTGGTCGGGCAGGACAACTGAATGAAGCTTTGAAGCTGGTAAATGAGCTGCCAGATGAACCAGATTCAGGGATATGGAGTTCATTGCTCAGTTCCTGCAGGAATTATAGGGATTTGGATATTGGGGAGGAAGTTGGTAAGAAGTTGTTAGAGTTGGGACCAGACAAAGCTGAGAATTATGTATTGCTATCAAACTTTTATGCTGGATTAGGAAAATGGGATGAGGTGAGAAAGGTGCGGCAGAGGATGAAGGATATTGGCCTTCAGAAAGATGCAGGCTACAGTTGGATTGAAATAGGAGGGAAGGTTTATAGATTTCTTGCTAGTGAAGAATCTCTTGTGGAATCTAAAAATATTCAGCAGACTTGGCTTAAATTGGAGAAAAAAATAAGCAAAATTGGATATAAACCCGACACAAGTTGTGTGCTTCATGGACTGGAAGAAGAGGAAAAAATTAAGATACTGAAGAGCCATAGCGAGAAGCTTGCAATTTCTTTTGGTTTATTAAATACGGCTAAAGGTACAACACTGCGGGTTTGCAAAAATCTACGCATTTGTGTAGACTGTCACAATGCGATTAAATTAGTATCGAAGGTTGTTGAAAGGGAGATTGTTGTGAGAGACAACAAGCGCTTTCATCATTTCAAAAATGGATCTTGTACATGTGGAGATTACTGGTAGTTGAGGGTCTATGTTAATTCTTTGTCATGAATTTGCATGAATGAAAGCACATGTGTATGTAATCCTATTTTTTCAAAAATAAATAAATAAATAAGGTTTAGCTCTGCCAAGACATGATAGTCTTTGCGTCATTACTGACAGACAGAAAAGATTTGCCATGCAGGATAGATCCCTAGTCTCTGACATAAATTAATCCTCTAACTTTTTGATTTTTTTAATTGTTGTATGAAAAAATTGAATGACCGAGATTCTGTCCAATTTTTTTTTTAATTGGAGAGGATCCCGATCCGTAAAACAAGTACCTCAATCCTCTGCGGTCATGATCCAACGACCATAAATTAATCCTCCAACTTTTTGATTTTTTTTAATTTTTGTATGAAAAAATTGAATGGCCGAGATTCTGTCCAGTTTTTTTTTTTCAACTGGAGAGGATCCCGATCCGTAAAACAAGTACCCCAATTCTCTGCAGTACTGCAGACTCTGCAGTCATGATCCGGCGACCATAAATTAATCCTCCAACTTTTTTTTTTTTAATTGTTGTATGAAAAAATTGAATGGCCGAGATTCTGTCCAATTTTTTTTTTTCAACTGGAGAGGATCTCGATCCGTAAAACAAGTACCCCAATCCTCTGCAGTCATGATCCGACGACCATAAATTAATCCTCTAACTTTTTTATTTTTTTTTTAATTTTTGTATGAAAAAAAATTGAATGGCCGAGATTCTGTCCAGTTTTTTTTCAACTGGAGAGCATCTCGATCCGTAAAACAAGTACCCCAATCCTCTGCAGTATTGCAGACTATGCAGTCATGATCCGACGACCATAAACAATCCTCCAACTTTTTTATTTTTTTAATTGTTGTATGAAAAAATTGAATGGCCGAGATTCTGTCCAGTTTTTTTTTCAACTGGAGAGGATCCCGATCCGTAAAACAAGTACCCCAATCCTCTGCAGTACTGCAGACTCTGCAGTCATGATCCGACGACCATAAATTAATCCTCCAACTTATTTATTTTTTTTAATTGCTGTATGAAAAAATTGAATGGTCGAGATTCTGTCCAATTTTTTTTCAACTAGAGAGGATCCCAATCCCTTAGGTGAGTAATTTTTTGGCTGTTAAATGACAAACAACTGCATACTTTATAAGTTTGTGAAATATACGTTTCTTCAGGGAAAAAACAAAAACACTTCCAGAAATGGAGGCCTACATGAATTTAGCTACAGGTAGTCAATATTAGTAGCTATTATTACGTAGCTACAATGGCTACAAGAGGCAGCATCCTTTCACTCCAGAAGTTCAGTGGCAGATCATAGCTCATTGAAATGCATTAGGTTACATTTAGTATTTATAATTAATAATTAAAGAAAAACTGTATGTGACCCGTAATGCACGGGTAAAATATGGTACGCTCAGGATAAAACATTATTAGTTATGTTATGATAAATACTTTAAAGTTAAAGTAAATCAATCATATTAATGTAGAATTCATTTCATGTAACTAATCTAGAGATATTGCCAACGCTGATCATTAATAAAAGTTAATATTCTCTTCAAGTTAGCAACGATGTTAATTATGCCCGGCCTCTTTTACCTCCAAGTTCACGCAATGCATAGTAGTGTAAGACATTAGCTCAGTCTGAAGTCAAATTAGTGACAATCTAAAACTAAATACTCTAGCATTCCAATTTGAAACTAAAAGTATATTTGAGGACTTGATGTCTTTGTGAATAATGGGTAACACTGCTTGTGAATATACTCAATTCCCTGACAACATCTATTGAAATTTTTATCCTCATTTTCCCAAGAATTCAAAATGTTGTTACTTTTCTCAATATTATTTTTGTCATGCAAATAATTATTAATTAGTACTATTTTTAATAACAATATTGATAACATCAACCGAATTGAAAATAAAAAAAATAAAAAATAAAAAATTTTATTTGAAAGAAAAGCATTTATCATACTTTTATATTTCTGATATAATAGATATTATTATCCTAAACCCATATATTATCAAAACCATTTTAATAATGACATTTCATTCTACGTTTCATGTAAAATTTGCATTCTTGTGTGATATACATATTAATTTACGCCTATAGATTAGATATTAATATACTGTGTCAAATTTTTGTTATATGACGTAACTAATTGCACGTATATATGATTAACATTAATACTTTTTCATATAAAATTTTATTCCTACGTGATAAGTATTTCAGCCCATGAAAAAATAAATCAAACATCCAACAATCATTAACATACAATGGTTAAAAGTAAGCATACCCATATAATCTTTTAGTGTGACCGGATCATCTTCCAGACGGATAAGTTTAATACACTTCAAAGGCGCAATTTCTTTCAAAAATTTAACCTCAGTTAATTCCTCCGTTGATAGTGCGCTCGTTTCCACTCCTAATATACCCCTAGGGCAGAGAGTCCAATATAATGGAAACTTAAGAGTTCCCGAGTTATCCTTGAAGAACTCGGGTTTACCTTCTTCATTCCTAAGCTTAAAGATGAGATCTTTGAAATGTTTTCAAGATTGTGTATAGGTGATCAATATTTTACAGTTAGGCCGACTACTTATGGGAATTAATCCCAATGCTTAGAAAACTTAACTTGAAAAAAGTAAAAGAATTTTCTGGGAGTAGGCTATATCCCAAAGTATTTACACAAGATTTCAAAATCCCGGATAAAACCCCAAGAATTAGGATGTAATTGGGTTGAGGCGACGTTTATAAGGCGAAGCATAGTGCATTATGCATGTGTTTGGTGTTGTTGAAATAGGATGGAAGTGAAATGGGATGGGTTGAAATGGGGTGAAATACACTCAGCTACCCTGTTTGGTGAGTGAGTGGAAGTGAAGGGAAATACTAAAAATTGGTGGGTCCCACCATAAACACAATTGCCCTCTAAAGAGCCGTGAAAAGGGTGGAAATACACCTTCCCTTTTCTCCCAACTTGAAACAACTGTCCCTCTTCTCCCAACCGAACTCTCTTCTTCTCCGTAGCCCATACAGCCCCAGCCTTCTCGCAAACCTGCCGGCCAGCCCCAGACCAAGGGGTTTCATTGATGCTTGGTCTAATGCAGAAACAGGTGAAGGCAATGCTAACACCAACAACAAGAACTCTGCTGCATCAATTGGTAAATTATCCCTTTCTTCTCTTGATCTATCAATGGGGGGTGGTGGGGGTGGTGCTATTCATGAAAACATGGGAACTATTGGAATGGGGTTGAGACTAATGGAGCTTGATGGAAACACACACAGTGATACTAAAATTTGTCTCTCAAATTGGCTCAACCCACCAGCATCTTGGGTGGCTTCAACACCTGGGGGTCCTCTAGCTGAAGTTCTAAGGCCAAGCACAGTCACTGCCACTAGTGATGCAACCTTCAATCCATCCTCCCCAGTCATAACTCATGTTCCCACACCCTCTGACTTATGAAAAATCGATTACAAATTACATATAATCGATTATTTTGGTCCCAGGAGCAGGGAAGTTATATTCTAACCACCAAAAACTCGATTTCTGGCTCTAAAAATTGATTTTTTTTTTATTCAGGAATACAAAACCAAATACATTGCCTTCTAGACAATCGATTTTTTTTGCACAAAAATCGATTATATACCTACATTGGCGGGAAAAACTCATGAAAATATTAAAAAAATCTATTTCTCTCCTATTTCATCTATCACACCAAACAACCTACCTTAACATTTCTCTTCTATTTCTCACCTATTCCACTCACACCAAACAACCTCTATTTCTCTCTTTCCCACTTCTCTCCATTTCTTCACTATCACCAAACATAGGATATAAGTCACTAAAAGTGGCGTAAACTAAAACAAAAGGACGAAAATTGTCAATAGGCACTCGGGAACAAACTCGGTCATCTTCCATAACCTAATTGCATTCCACATCAGCCGGGAGATCTTCATCCACAAAATCTCGGCAATCCACAAAAGAGCTAAGCTTTTTCGCGTCAGTATATATAGATTGAGTGCGACTAATAGTCGATTCCACCTATGGATAAGAAAAAAATAATCATTTTCCCCTTTAGTTTCTTAATCAATCTTCAAAAAATAACCTTCAAGTTCTCCTACCCCACGAGTACGCATTTCTTCTGGTCTTAGGCTCTTAGTTTTTTTGTTCATAGACCCCGAACCGGAAGATTTTCATTTCCAACCAATCATGATCGGCGTCGCCGTGGCATCAGCAACGTCACCCAAAACATCAACAGAACGTTCGCAGGAGAAGCCAAACTCCCTTGGGCACCGACCAAAGCCCCAATGTCCCCTACCCCAGGATTCACACCACCACTAACATGCACCTTTTTCTCCCCACTAACAGAGCCACCAGAACCAGCCATTTCACAAAACACCAAATGAACCAAAATACTCACACGAATGCAGCAAATTGACCAATGAAATAATATGTAAACAGGAAGCAAGAAAAGGAACCTAAGAGTACCTGAAATGCATTTGAAGTAAGGCGAAGGATAAAAAGCAAATCAGCAGAGAAATTGAAGAGGCAGAAAAATGGAAGAGGAGAGCAATGAAGCAATAGTATTTTAAATAAATATAGAAATATGAAGGGGTGAGAGAAGGGTGTGACAGTTAACACAATCCAATGGGTAGGATCAACCATCTAGAAGAATTTTTGCAATCTCACGGATCAGATTCAAATCCCATAGAATATTAATTTCTTCCGCCAAAAAATGAAACGAGACCCCAAAAAATAGCATACCGCCCAAGGACATAATATACCGTCCGAGGTTATGTTTTCTATAACTAAAGTTATTTCACTTAAACACTTCATAGCTTGGGGGACTATGTGTAACGTCCTAATTTCTTAATTAAAAAATAATGCCGGTTGGAAGCACTATTTTCAAATTCGTGAAATTATTTCGCGTATTATTGATCTCGATATACAAATACATCACAACGCTTAGGTAATCCAATAGTTACTTAAGCATAAATTCAATACAATCATCCAACAATATAGTTGTTTCCAACAAGGGCTCAAAATACACTTGTTCAACCAATAGGCTTAATGGGATATGATGATACATATGTCCTAGAATCATAAAAGGTATCCCTGAGGGCCCCACATGTAATATCATATCCCATCGGAACAATATAACCCTATGACTATACAAAATAATGTCCATCAAAAGAATTGGGTCATCATAGACCTAACCCACAGCTCCAGCCTCCTAATCAAGTGTCTGGACGGGAACCCTGCATATCTGAATATATATCCCACATCGTGGGGTGAGACTAGCGTCCCGATGAGTGTGGTAAAAACATGCAGTGTGGGAAATCATACGCATGAGATGCAACAGTCAAACATATTCCACAATTCCAACATATGCATAAATAACATGAAATCATGCAAACATGGTTGTGACGTGTTTTTACCCAACACCCGGGGTTTTTTCACTATCTGTGACTGTGATTGAGCGCTCGGCCATGTGACCAAGGATCGTCATCCAGGGCCACCTATGATTAAGTTTTATTAGAAATCAATGAATAATGCATGTTTTCATTTTTAGCTTGAGGAACCCCCATCTCCCCCTTGGCCGAGATGTCGATGTGGTTACCTTGTTCTCCTTATACTTGATTGCCCAAAGGCCTGTGATAGTCCGAAATTTCTGTGACAGTTACTTTCTTGGCCATTGGCCCATGAATGCTTGGAGGTATTATAAATATATACATCTATGTGTATGAATGGCATGGTATGCACAAACAACTATTTCATAGAGATTTGCAACTTAAAAACCTAAGCATAACCTAGGGTTTTAAGGCATCAATACATACAACTCAAAAAATACTTACTAGTCCTAGAATCAACCAATAACACTCACAAACAAGGTAAGGAAGCAAGGAGAAAGAAGAATAGGGAACATACAATAGGGAAAGCAAGATGAAAGTGAATGAGTGACCACACTCACCTCAAGAGGAGGAAGAAATAGAGGTGATGAAGGGGTGGACAGGGGTGAATCCAAGCCTTCCTTGATGCCTCAGAGGAGATGTAGCAGCTCTTCTTCTTCCTTCTATCTTTCTCTCTCTGTGTTTCTCTCTCTAGAAGGTAAGGAGGAGTAGGAAAGTAAGAAAAATGAGCCATAATAGTGTTTTATGAAGCCCAGCTCGCGCGCTCTCGCTCAGCCTCGCTTGAAGCGAGGCTGAGCAAGATTTCCATTCCAGAGAGTCCCATTCTGACTCTGTTTTCTCGCTCACTTTCGCTCAAGCGAGCTTGGGCGAGAAAACCAGAGTAAATTCCCTTATTTTTGTTGATATCCTCGCTCAAGCGAGAGATTTCTCGCTTGAGCGAGAATAAGCCTGTTTGGAGGTGAAAATGAGACTGGAATACTATTGTATTGCATATCAAACTGAAGTCCCTATCTTAGCTTTCTAATGCAAGTTGAATCACCTAAATCAGACACCTACAACTCTAGATATCATCGATTTAGTGCACAAAGGTCATTAGGCTTAAAATCCGAAATTGAGCAACATCTTCAGTTGAAGCCCAACGGGGTACACTTCACGTGAATAAGGACGTAAATTATCAATTCAATCCAATTCCTTCGTTCCAAAGCCTCTACTTCCTTCCTCACCTCTTGACCTTGTTAGCCTCTCCACCTTCAAGTGTGACTCCTCCTAAGTTAAATCTACGTTTATGTTTGGCTTAATACTTGGTTTCCCTTCTCAATTCCCTTAAAACTCACAACTCTTGACCAATTCCCGAACTCTTGTCTTATTTTCCCCTCAAACCCCCAAGTTCTCCTCCTACTTCTAACTTCCCTCTCTTTGCAGGATTCACAGCCTAAGTCTTCCACTATAATTTTTAGGCCCTAATTTTATTATTCTTATTTTGATCTAATTCTAATTCTATTTTTATTTTGTAATATGTATCAGATTTAAAAATATATTATTGATGCGTAATATTATTTATATATATAGGGAGCTATCAAGTGAGAACATTTGTTTATTGTAAGAAATGAGAACATTTAATAATAGTCATTTGATTATATTTAATGATCCTGATTATTTATTGAAATTAAAAAAATATTTCTCACTTTTTATTGATTTCTTTCCACGAACGTGACTATATCATTTCCTTGATGCATTATGCAGCCTCCCAATTAATTAACGCAAAATGAAAACAAAACGCTAACATGGATGATGCCCATGACATCTACTAACGTGAAAAAGCCATCAGAGGAGGAGCATTCTAGAGACGAGAAGATTCAATCTAGATTAAATTTATTAAAAACATGTATATAGTATGAGCATTCCAAATACGCAGGGGCAGGGCCATGAATCTGGAGAGGAAAGAAAAACTGTGGGGAAGAAGAGAGGGGAAAGAGGTCAATTTTTTTAGGGAAAGAAATGTATATGGAAAGAGATAAAGGGGAAAGATTTTTAATTTATTTTAGAGAATAATCCAGACCATTAAATATAATCCAAAGGTTATTATTAAATGTTCTCATTTCTCACAATAAACAAGTGTTCTTACTTGATATGCTCCCTATATATGCGTGTGTGTGTGTGTATTTTTATAATTTTTGGAAATTGTTGGAGCTTTCATGAAATTCATGGGGTGTTCTTCATGATGTTCATAAGAGTTCCTGAAAGATTTGTGTTTGATCTAAAGTGTTGGAGAATACATGAGTGTCATGTGTTTGTGGGCTTGATGAAGGCTCATGGTAAAAGTTACAGTTTTAAAAGTAGAATTCGTATACTTTATTTAACCCAAGTAAAACTTTTATTTTTACCAAGTCACCCTGGTAAAAATTTTATGAAAAGGGCCCACAAAAGTTATGTAATAGTTGGACGATTAGTTTGGATTTTCATACTCATAAAACATTATTTTATACCCTAAATAAATATGAAATAAAATATATTTACTTCATGAACACTTATTGAACCTAACTTAACAATTGGGCTAAACCCCTAATCTAACCCATTATTAATTAACCTCATCAACTTAATTAAGAAGCTCATTAATTTAATCCCATGAAATTACTAATTAAGGTGATTAATGATAATTAATTTAACTAATCTTAATTATTCCATGAATAAGAATGATTAGTTAATTAAGGATTAAATAACAATTAAGAGTTAAGTAATTATGATTAACCCTAATCAAGTTTAATTAAGACTTAATCATGGATTAAAGAAGTTAATTGAAGTGATTAAGACATAATTATAGGGTCGCACATAGGTTGGGTATACTCAATCAACCCAACCCAGCCTAAGGTAAGAATGACGAGTTGGGTTGAGTAATTGGGTTAAATCGGGTTTGATGGAGTGGGATTGATTGATTCAGGTTAGGTATCAGGTTTCCGCATTTCTACCCCCACAATCCAACCCAACCTGACCATAAATATAAAAAATAAAAAAACTAATAAAAATGATATAAATACTGAAATATCTAAAATTTTCTCAATTGGACTCGACCTAGCCCGACCCAACTACATGTTATTTTTGTGTTTCTTTCTATTTGTTCTATTTATTTTCATTTATTTTATTTTTTATATGAAACTGACTACCTAACCCAAATATAATCGAGTTGGTTCGGGTCGGGTTTTCAATTAAAAAACAAAGAAAATCGACCCAACCTGAACTTCTTTAATCGGGCCGGGTCCAAAATACCCCTAAACCAAACCCAACCCAAACCATGAATACCCCTATAATTAAGGGTCAAATTAAGGACCTAGGACTTGATTAAGGTTGAATAACCCTAAATAAGACTTAATTAAGGGTTAAACCTAAACTTACTCACTCGATTCAAATTTATTAAACTTTGATTAAATAATAGAAGACTCAATTGAGGTATGTTAATCTTAATTAATGAAGGATAACACTTGTAGAGGTGTACCTAATACATAATCATTAATGATACTTCTAAATCAAACACGTTAAGACTCAAGTTTGAGGTTATAGACTTAAGAGACCATATGAAGTGGATCTTACAACGAATAAGACATTGAGACTCAACATTTGAGATGTGACGTAAGCAGAAATTATAAGACAATTCCATAAACCTTCGTAAGATATAGAGTACAAGTGGAATCAAATATCGAACTTAGGGGTCAATTGAGTATAACAAACCATAAAAGCTTGTAATAAAGACTCTCTAAGTGCATAAGACTTGTGAAGCTTGGAGAGAGAGTGTAGATTGACCCAAGTAGGGGTGTGGTTCCCTTGGGGAGAATTGTAATCGAATTTGTTATTGAATCTTGGTGTGGTGGTTGTGTGATAAAGATTCAGGGTGACTCTGTCGGTGGGGCAGAAGTGTGATGAGATTGCAAAACGTATGTGACTTGTAGGGACACACAGGAAAACACTGCAAGGGGGTTGAATAGTGTTTTTATAAACTAATCGCTTTTATGGAAACCTTTTCAAAAACCAAGTTCAGAAGGCTTTTAGACAGTAATTCAGATGTTGTCTGAAACTTGTGTCCTTGTCTGAAGACTTCAGACAAAGTTTTTCAGAAAGCTTTTTGTAAAAAGTTTTCATAAGATTGCTCATAAACCTAAGTTCAAATTCCTCCTTCTTATTAGAATAAACTGAATGTAAAGAGTTAAGGAAAAGAGAAAGTACTTAGCCAAATTATCCCGGTTCACCCACAACCTTGGGCTACATCCAGTCCTTACACATCGTGAGATTTTCCACTAACTTAACCAAGTTACAAGTATTCTTTGTTACCAACTGCCTCTTCAGGAAACACACCAAATATTCTCCTAACAGGGCCTCTCTAGGCTCCTAAGTATTCTTTTCTATCAAGCCTCTCCAACCTCTACAACAAGTATTCTTTATTACCGAGCCTCTTCAGGCTATACAACAAGTATTCTTTTTCTTCCAAGCCTCTTCAGGCTTCTTACAATCGGAATAAATACAAGGGATTTGAACTTAGAACATGAGTTCTTTGTTCGGGGTGTACAATACAAAATAACAGTGATTTAACACTGGATATAAAAATTAATTCTTGTAAAAAGAGATCAAACATAAGCAGACTTCTGACAGCTTCTAGCTATTGCATATTGCTGACTTGAACCAATCAGCCTCTCAGCTCTAAGCTTAGCAGCTCTGCATTATGCTTTTCAGCATCTCTTCATTTCTTCAGTTTTGCTACACTCATTTTAACTTGACCTCAACCTTGGTGCTTCTCTAATGCATATGTTGTAGATATGCTACACTACGCATCTTCATGCATGCTTGTGCTTACTTTCTTTTGAAAATTCATTCTTGCACACACAATCTCCTTTCTTCACTTTCTTCATTATTAATCTTTTTTCTTTCTGAGAGGACATAGCTCTAACTTGAAGAAGACTTTCTTGAGAGCTCAACTACTCTAAAAACCACCAGCCCTTGGAGTAAAAAAGAAGCTCTATCTTGATAATTCATCCATGAGTGTTTATACCTGAGCTTGAGAAGTCCATTAAAAGAGACGTTGAGAGATAAAATTTTCCAGTTGTGAATCATTTCTGACAAAGGTACGAGATTGCAGCTCTCTTCCTGAATTTTACAGCTTGGCCACAACAAACTTTCCTTGTTTGCCTTGATGTTGAAGTCCTAGCCAAAAAGGTTGTTTCAAGACTTGCCTTTCTGATGTTATGAGGTTGCGTGTAGTTCTGGTACTGGCTTTGACTTTTCCACGTCAGATTCCCTTGTACTTCATATATACTTCGTCTTCATATGAGAACCATCGTCTGAACGATTCTTACTTCAGACAGATCCTTGATCTTTAGAACTTGAGTCTTCATAACTTGACCAACTTCAGATCTTAGCTTGACTTCAGATGGACTTTTCTTCAGAACCTAGGATGACCTCAAATTGTGGCAAGTCTTCAGACAGACAAGTTTCAAATGAATCTTTGAGTATGAGCTACTTGTATATCTGAAACATCAACGCATATATCAATCATTATGTGAAGTTATTACTTAGTTTATCTTGGTTTGTATTCATCAAAACTTGAGACTCAACATGACTTGCATCATAAGGCATTGTGACGTTTGAAAGGTTGTGTGCCTTAAGACGAGATGGGAAGTTGCACTTAGTATTGTTGGGTTATAAGGAATACCATGTGACGTAGGCTCGCTATCTATTGTCGGATCCCCTAGGGTAAAGCTCAACTAACTTGACACTCTCGAGATTCCAAGATCAGTGGAGATTATTCATAAGAAGATTTTATGTTTTATTGATTGAACTATTTTGAGCATGAGGCTTTGTGTACCGGGACTAGTACAGACTCTAACTCCTTATCACTTCTTGGATTGGCAGCTATTGTGTGTATTGTATTGATAAATCCTATGGCCCACATGCATTGCTTGAGTTGTAATGATAGATGAAGCTAGAGGTGTGTGTGGGATAGGTTGGGATTGGTTTTGCTTGTTCTTTCCCCGACCCTAATTTTTTATCGCGCCAAATGTTTAGACCCGAACCTATCCACAAACTCAAAGAAACCCGACAATGTGCGAGTCTAATTAAGATTGAGTCGAAATGGGACGGAACCGGGTTGACCCGAAGTGTGAGTTGAATAAAATCATTAAATAACTATATTGTAATAATCAAACAAAAAAAGTTCATATGATTAGTAAATATATCAAAGATATTAGAAATTCTCTCAATATATGCTTTTTTAAACTTTTCTAAATTTAAAACATTTTTAAGAGAGTAAAATCAATATATCACCGCACAACTTTATGTATAGAATGCGTTTTAAAAATAGATTAAGCCTTTATCATAAAGGAAGATCGAATTTGAAAACCCCCTGAAAGATAAAATGATGTTAACCCTTTAAGTAATAGAAAAATATGAATAATAATTATTATATATATACATATATCGGATGGTTTGGTAACCCAGAGATTGACTCAAACTCGTCCTCAACTCAATATCGGGTTATTGAATGACACCCAATTTGACTCTATGCTTTCATGTGGGACAAGGTCAGACCCGATACGAGTAGCTTGGGTTGGGACAGGTCGGGTCTTGCACACCCCTAGATGAGTTCATGTAAAGTGTTCTCAATCTCCTTATATATTTGTCCGTTTGCATTGCCATTGTTCTTCTCTCTGCATCGTTAAACTAACCAGATTGATGGAGCCAACTTTGATGAGGGTACAACTATGCTTCAACTCGAAAGGCCAGTGGCCCATACTGTTGAGTCTCAAGACTTTAAAGTCTAAGATACCCAATAATTAGTTTTGATGATTAAAAATTAAGTAATGCTTCATACAACATTAACAGTGTTTAAATCTTTCAAATAATGGCATCAGAATGTTTCAGACAACAAAGTTATCTGAAGTCTCAAAGCTATCTACAGGATCTGTTGTCTAAAGAGCTCAAGGCTTTCTGAAGTCAAGCTGTCTGAGGCTAAGTTGATATGAATCGTCTTGGTTGGTTTAGGATTCTAAATTAGGACCCTAGGAATTATGTTTGTTGCCTTGGTAAATTGACAAAGAAAACAAGGTTAAGCATACCAAGTGAACTTAGAATTTTAAACAAGAAATCATTCAGAATGACTAGAACAAATAATGTCAACTCAGCGTTAATTTTTAAATGATTGAGTTGGTGCAGAATTGACCCAAAAACTCAGCGCACATGGGACCAGTAATGTGCAGAATTCTATTCCAACTCAACATGTAAAATTAATGAAGAAAGGTGTAGGTTTTTGGATCAATTCTAGCATGTAATTTGATCCAGAATTAGAGGCAAATTAATCATTACTCAGGGTGAAACAAAGAAATTGAACGGTGCAGAATGCTTCAAAATTCAACGCAAGAAATTGAGTCATTCAGAAGTAAATTTTGTTCACAATTTTAGCGCATAACATTCAGGCAAATCATACAGAATTTGCGTGAAGAATAGTAAGAAGAAATGGATGGAAATTTGATAGACTTCACACTTCCAAGGATGGAAGATAAGTCTAAAAGATTAAACACACAAAGGGGTGGAAATCCTTTGATAAATCTCAATAGATGGATTGCTAAGAATCCTGGAGAAATCACTTCTCACAACTCAGTTTTTCTTTAACAATGAAATTCTGTCTTCTTTAACAATGAAATTATGTCTTCCCTTGCCTTGGTTGGGCGCTACATATAGCCCTTTGGCATTCAGAAAAATTACAAGGTAAATAACTCAATTAACCAACATAAAAACTACTAATTGGTTGCTTAAAAATAAAAGTGTAACTGCTCAGAAAATTAACATGCAGCCCACTAATTTAATCAAGTATGTCTGCCCATTTTATAATGAAAAAGTAACAGCCACGTGAGCCTTTATTTTGAGCATAACTCAGCCTACCATCCTTGCACAAGCTGGCCGCAACATTTAAGCTCAATTGTAACAGCCACATGCAATTTTATTTGAAGCAAAAACTCGGCAAATTTCCTCTAATTATGGCCATCCACAACCAGTCCCAATTACTGTCTATCGTGTGCTTTAATTTATGACAATTGCCCTTCCATTAAGGCCATGCAACTTCCCCTTCAAACATGAGGCAATTGATCAACTTAAGCTTTGATTCTTCAAGGCTTAGTTCTATTTTATTAGTAAGAGTTGCTAACACTTGTTGTAAAGCTCTCATTGGCTCCCTTTGTTCTCATCATTTCCCCCTCTTAAACAAGATTTGTCCTCAAATCAGAAGCATCAACATATGCATAAAAAAGAGATTAAGTCAGACACACTAAAAGTAGCACATATATTGATGTTCCCCCTATGTCCTCATCACATGATTGAAACCAATCCATCCTCCTGGATCAAACACAACTTGTACAAATTCAAATTTTGTCTTCTCATCCTTATGCAATAAGGAAGCATTCCTTTTTAGTGTCCAAGCCCAATCTCCACGATCAAAGGCAATTCTTCTTGTCAAACAAACCTACAAAATTTCTTTGTTAAACACGTATGATTCATCCCCAAAATATTTATGAAAATGTGCAGCTTGGATACTATTCGTAAAAACAAATAACTCCCTGTGCTTGTTCTCATTATCCTCAAGAGGTTGAGTTTCAACATCGGGTTTGATGTACAATGGCGCTTAGGAACGATATCAACATTATTCTTCCTCACACATGGGAATTCTTGATGTGTGTCATTCAAAGTTGCATCCTCTTGCCCCTGTAAGATGCCATCACAAACAGAAGATGAAAAAGCATTAGAAATTAAATTTTCCTTACTCATTTTTTCTATTTCCTTTTCTCTCCTCTTTTCTTCTTTTTCTTTTTCACTCTTCTTTTTCTCAAGTGTTTCACTCATTTCTTTTCTCTCAAGTGCAATCTTTTCTCATTTTTATTTGATCCTCACATACCTCTCTAGGAGTCAAAGGCTTGAGAACCACTTTCTTATCCTGATACAAAAAAGAAATTTTGCTAGTAAAACCATCATGGACAGCTTTGGTGTCATACTGCCATGGCCTCCCTAAAAGAATATGGTTGGCCTCAATTGGAACTACATCACATAACACCTTGTCTTAGTATTATCCAATGGAAAACGAGACTTCCACTTGTTGCTTTACTTGCACTTTTTCTCCTTCACTAAGCCATTGAAGCTTTTATGGCCTAGGATGTGGTTTAGAGTCCAAATTCATTTTTGACACTAATCTTGAACTCACCACATTTGTACAACTTCCCCCATCAATAATTACCAAACACACCTTAACATTGATTGAATATCTTGTATGAAAAATGTTCTCCCTTTGAGATGTATCCACGGCCTTAATTTGGCTTCCAAGTAAGCTCCTAATCATATATAATTCTCCATCATTAGCCTTCACCTCTCCATTCTCCTCTTCACTTTCCACTTCTTCACCACCTCATGTAAAGTGTTCTCACTTTACTTCTCTAGTCCTTTTTGGTGGATTTTCAACTTGCTTTTGAGGTGCTTTCCCAAGGTTAGAGGGCGCTGAATTGCTAGAGGAGGCAACAACTTTCTTGATTTCATACTTTCAATTTGAAGGATTATAGCTAGTAGAACTCCTCCTTGTTGTACTCTTTCTTTTTATCTGTTGTTCTACTTGAATGGCCTTATGCAAAAGGTCCTCCATTTCTACAAATTCCCGCAACTCCACAACATCTCTAATATCATATTTTAAACCACTAAGAAGCGGACCATAGTTACCTCATGATCTTCTTCAATTTTGGCTTGGATGATGAGTACTTCCATCTCCTTATAATACTCTTCCACTCCATTGCTTCCTTGAGACAATTTCTAAAACTTGAGTTTCAAGTCCATATGGAAGCTAGATGGGACATATCGCTTCCTCATGATCTTCTTCATTTCTGTCCAAGTGTCCACCATAGGCTCTTCATTTCTTGTTCTCTCCCTCTGCAACTTATTCCACCAAATGAGTGCATAATCAAAAAATTCAACAGCTGCAAGTCTTACCTCTTGCTTCTCATTATAAATATTGCAAGAGCACACATGCTCAATTTTAAGCTCCCACTCCAAGTATGCCTCTGGGTCACTCCTACCCTTGAAAGGAGGTACATTCAGCTTTACTCCTTCTATTCTCTTCCCTCATTCCTAATCGTCCTTATTCCTCCTACAGGTGGTATCATATTCTCCAATTGGTCCAACCTCTCATGGAACCCATCTTGTTGTTGCTTCATCAATCTCTCCAAATGTTGAGATAGTGCAGCAATTTGCATCTAAAGGTCATTGTTGTTGTTTCTTTCTGCCATTGATAAACAAACACATCAAAGGTAACAAGAACAAAAAAGAAAGTTGCTATTTGAAAATCCTTACCCACTCTAGTGTTTGCACACACAATTTGGCTTTTACTATAATGATCACACTGGCATTTTTCCCCTCTACTCCTCTTGAATTCTTATCAAACCAAGAAGAAAAAATACAAAGTAATTCCACCAATCTGTGTGCAGCCAATTAAACACAAGAAAAGCTAACAAAAATGACTCAATTGATGAACAAAAAGAAAGAATCAAACTAGGATAATAACCAAAATTTTGTGCAAGACAACAAGGACTCTTTTGAATTGAAAATCAAACAAACACACAAGAACAAAACAGGACAGCAAACTCAGAATTTTAGGCACAAACAGGGAAATGAATTTGACTCAATTTGAAGACAATAGGTGCAGCAAGAATTAAAGCAAAGTTGGGCGCACAATTAAACACAATATACAGCCACAAAGACACTATGAATTTGCGCAAAATTGACCCAACAAAGGTGCAGCCACAAATAGAATTTTTTATCAATTAGGTGCAACAAGAAATACAAAATTATGCGCAAAACAAGTGTAGCAAAATTACAGTAGGTGCGCGCAAAAATAGGTGCAACAAAATAGAATGAATTTGTGCACAAATTGCAGCCAACAAAGATGCAAACAAACTCAGAATTTCAATAGAACAAGGTGCAATAATTCTTCCCTAAATCAACCACAATATTACCTTAAGGAATGAGCTTAAAAATTCCTAATAGCATGAACCATTCAGCCCAAATTTTTTTTAACTCATGTGAATGCTTTCTTTGCTTATGTTTATGTTTTATTTTTCAGAATTCACATTTTTTTAAGGCCTAACTTTTGCAATGGTTCAGCCTAATTTTTTTAACTCATTTTGCATGCTCTTTTTCCTTTTGCAAGCTTGAAATGAATCAAATTGAGTTTTTCTCTTTTCAGAGTATATTTTCTCTTAGAACTTATCAAGGGCTATTCACCTCCCTTGTGGCTTCGCATGACTTATCTTCCATCCTTGGAAGTGGCGTCATTCATCCCTTCACCAATTCATCTTCAGCCTTTTTCCATTTTCTTGTTTAAACAATTTCCCAAATTTCTTACTTATTAGTGTCCAACCTAGATAGATTCGTAAAACGAATCCAACCCTCCGGATTTATATCATTTGGTATCAAAGCTTCAGCTCTGGATTTGGAACTGTGATGGATAATTTCTACGCAAGATGTTTAATCGAAGGCCATCCGTGTTTAATTAATTTTGATTACCGAAGCTACAACAATGTGGTGAGCCAAAGATTGGTGGAGAAACTCAACGTACCAACTAGTGTTCACCCCAGACAAGCTAAGATTACATTCACGTTGGGGCAGTATGTAGATGAAGTTTCATGTGAAATCGCTGCTATGGAATCATGTCATTTTCTCTTAGGATGGTCTTGGTTGGGAAATAAAAAGCTCAATCCCGATAAACTTTCACTTTCTTTGAAGCATGCGGGGCACAAGCTTAAGTTGAAATTTCTAACACCGAGCCAAGTCTGTGAGAATCAACGAAAGTTAAAGGAGAAAATAGAAAAGGAGAGAAAAGAGACCGAAGAAAAGATGAGAGAAAAAGAAGAAAAAATGAATAGGAAAATTTTAGTATCTAATGATGTTTTATTGTTTTCCCTTCTGTTTATGATGAAATTTTACAGGATCAAGAGGTTGTGTCTTGATACACACTATAAATTGCTATGTCTGATGAAGAAGAACATCGATATTTTCGCAAGTGCGCCATTGTTCATCCATTCCATCGTTGTTAACCAAATTCAAGAGGATAATGCAGAGAGAAACATGGAAACGTTTTCTTGGTTATATAATAACCACACTTCATGTTTTCAAAAGCCTTTTGGGTATGCAGTATTTCTGTTTGAAAAATTTAATCTGCAGGTTCAACATAAAAGAAGAATTGCGCCCTTTAATCCGGTTTTTGGGTTTGTGCACTCAAGAGGAAGAATTCTTTGATGCATGAATTTTTACGTGTTGTATTTGATCCTAGAGGACGATATTGTTATGTTTTAATTTATTAGTAAATAAATTTGTAGAAAAATAAAGTCTAAAGTTCGAGGACGAATCTTTTCGAAGAAGGAGGGAATGATATGAATCCAGTCGGGTAAAATTTTGTTAATAGAGTTCCTATA
The DNA here is from genome assembly GCA_026901365.1 of Sesbania bispinosa. NCBI lineage: Eukaryota > Viridiplantae > Streptophyta > Magnoliopsida > Fabales > Fabaceae > Sesbania > Sesbania bispinosa. The sequence continues at coordinate 1,080,491 of QLOH01000065.1, read as the reverse complement.
GTCGGACACTGAAAAGGAATTCCAGAACCTCTTCGACTATTGGCTTTTCAATTCTGTAACGTTTCTTTTAATAAGCATTAATGTAACATGCAATTATTTATATGTGGTAATTGCATGATAGTGGGTTATTTAATTTATGTTACACGGTACATTCAAATCATATAGTTACACAATCAAAACTATATCATAATTCAATCAACAACCATCCTCCAGAAAATTATGATTTTATATCAACTAACTTACTCAGGGTACCTAATATCTACTTAGAGCTTCAGGGTCACATTCTATAAGGCTTCTAGGGTGAGGATACCGTAGGAATGAACCTAAGTTACTCTCTTTCTAATACAAGATAGGTGGCTCTAACCTTATTAAGGAAGTGTCCCAACTTCCTGACCAAGGTATCCTACTCACATAACTAACCACAATCTTCATGTACATTGTACACACTATAGGAGTGATCAGTTCCTATAATAAGTACGTGTACTATGAAATCATAGTAAGTTACGGGCAACTAACCTAACCACAGTCCAATTGGATTGAACTGCTTTGATACCAAAATGTAACGTCCTAATTTCTGGACTCAGAAATAATGCCCGTTGGAGACACTATTCCTGAACTCCTTGAAATCATTTCGTTAAATTTCCGATATTGCCATACAATCGCTTAGGCTATCCAACAATTTGCTTAAGTTGGAACTAGTTACATACATGAATATCTCAAATACAAATAAAGTCTATGACCAAGCCTCCGTGGCTAAACATAATTCAAATACAATGAAAATTTATTAACTATCATAATCAAAAGAAACTACTCCTACTAAGCCTTTCTTCTCGTTAGAAGTAAAGCTCCTCTCCAAAGATCATATCCATTCCTTCACCTTAACCTGGGATATCCCTACACAAACTAGAGTGTATCCCCGAAACGTGGGGTGAGACTACAGCCTCAGCGAGTAAAGTATGCAACATGCAGTGAGAGTAAACAATCATATGCAATACAACACCTAGTGCAATTCACAAGGCATACCTAACTATTCTTAATCATTTGAATCATAATGTCCTAATTGACTCAATTGGCATGTTATATAAATTTAACTTAACAGGATGAAAAAACTTAAACAAAAAGGCACATAATCGGCATAACCCATCCGACGGGCTGTGGCGCATACGCCCTCAACTGAACTCAGTGCATACACCATCAACTGGACTCAGAGCATACTCCCACATCTGTACTCAGTGCATACACCATCAACTGAACTCAGAGCATACTCCCACAACTGAAATCAGAGCATACTCTTACAACTGAAATCAGAGCATACTCCCACATCCGTACTCAGTGCATACACCATCAATTGAACTCAGAGCATACTCCCACAACTGAACTCAGAGCATACTCCCACAACTGAAATCAGAGCATACTCCCATATCTGAACACGGCGCATACGCCCACAACAATAACTAGATCTTTTCAAGAAATTCCTAACATCTATTATTCCATTCAAATACAAACATATAGAAAGGGAATTAGAAGAGTGGGGCTCATACATCGAGCATTTTAACCGTTTCGTAAGTTTCGTAACTTCGACATTCCAAAGATCCTTCAAGCAAGCTCTATCACTAGTTACCCAATTCTAATGTAAACATCATAAATCCAATCAATTTAACCGAATAGAAAGGGAATCGAAGGGGTAGGGTTCGTACAATGGGGAGCAATCAAAATCAAGGAAAAGTGAGAGTGTGTGTGAACTTTACTCACTAATTCTTGAAGATCAAAGGAGGAATTGATGAATAGAGATGTGCTCTTGATGTTTTCTAGCTTCAATCCCCTCCTCCAAGCCTTAATCCAAGCTTTCTCTCACTAACTTACTCTCTCTCTCTCTAGGGTTCGCGAAAGGGGAAGAAGAGAACTTAGAAAATCTGATTTTTACTTGCCTCGACATATATACTGGACAGCTGGTAATCGATTACAGTAATGCTGTAATCGATTACCAGAGGTGAAAATTACACTAGAAAACGTTTCTGGGAATCTGATAATCGATTATAACCCTTGGTAATCGATTACCGAAAACTCGGCCCTCAGGTAATCGATTACAACCTGTGAGTAATCGATTACCTAAAAACTAGCTCTCGGGTAATCGATTACAGACCCTCTGTAATCGATTACCAGCAACCCAAAACCCTTTATTTTAACTGGAATGGAATTCTAACTTAGGTTTTATAATCCACTTTCAACCTTTAATTCCCCAACTCACTTTCCCTTAATTACCAATACATGATTATCTTATTTTTAGCCTAATGAGTTATTTAAAGTTCCTAATTTTGCGGGATGTTACATTCTACCCCCCTAAAAGAAATTTTGTCCTCAAAATTCGCTTTAGTCATCTTCCGACATTAGTTCACCTCTCTCGAGATCATATATTGGTTTCCCTAACAAGTCCTTGCACTACTCACTCCATTCTAATATGCTTAACTAATTTGGTTAAACAACTCACCTATTAGGATCTGAAGGAAATGAAAGAGTTCCCTCTGTGGCTTCCTATGTCCTTACTATAAAGCTACCCCCCTTAAGGCTCCATGCCCTCCCTAACACCCTTCCAATAGTTCCTATTCCCCATATGTACCTAAGTGAGTTCTGGTTCACTCTAAGTAGGATAACTATCCTATTCTAGACTAACATTCCCAAATTCCCTCTAGTGTGACCTTAACAATTGTTTGCATCTAATGAAACTTTGACTACATGATTTACTACTTAACAAGCACTTACATTATAACACAAAATGTCTTTAATTTACTCATACAAACTATTGTCACAACTCATATCAAGTTACACGGTACATTCAAATCATATAGTTACACAATCAAAACTACATCATAATTCAATCAACAACCATCCTCCAGAAAATGATGATTTTATCTCAACTAACTTACTCAGGGTACCTAATATCTACTTAGAGCTTCAGGGTCACATTCTATAAGGCTTCTAGGGTGAGGATACCGTAGGAATGAACCTAAGTTACTCTCTTTCTAATACAAGATAGGTGGATCTAACCTTATTAAGGAAGTGTCCCAACTTCCTGACCAAGGTATCCTACTCACATAACTAACCGTAATCTCCATGTACATCGTACACACTATAGGAGTGATCAGTTCCTATAATAAGTACGTGTACTATGAGATCATAGTAAGTTACAGGCAACTAACTTAACCACAGTCCAATTGGATTGAACTGCTCTGATACCAAAATGTAACGTCCTAATTTCTGGACTCATAAATAATGCCCGTTGGAGACACTATTCCTGAACTCCTTGAAATCATTTCGTTAAATTTCCGATATCGTCATACAATCGCTTAGGCTATCCAACAATTTGCTTAAGTTGGAACTAGTTACATAAATGAATATCTCAAATACAAATAATGTCTATGACCAAGTCTCCGTGGCTAAACATAATTCGAATACAATGAAAATTTATTAACTATCATAATCAAAAGAAACTACTCCTACTAAGCATTTCTTCTCGTTAGAAGTAAAGCTCCTCTCCAAAGATCCTATCCATTCCTTCACCTTAACTTGGGATATCCCTGCACAAACTAGAGTGTATCCCCGAAACGTGGGGTGAGAATACAGCATCAGCGAGTAAAGTATGCAACATGCAGTGAGAGTAAACAATCATATGCAATACAACACCTAGTGCAATTCACAAGGCATACCTAACTATTCTTAATCATTTGAATCATAATGTCCTAATTGACTCAATTGGCATGTTATATAAATTTAACTTAACAGGATGGAAAAACTTAAACAAAAAGGCACATAATCGGCATAACCCAGCCGACGGGCTGTGGCGCATACGCCCTCAACTGAACTCAGTGCATACACCATCAACTGGACTCAGAGCATACTCCCACATCTGTACTCAGTGCATACACCATTAACTGAACTCAGAGCATACTCCCACAACTGAAATCAGAGCATACTCCCACATCTGTACTCAGTGCATACACCATCAACTGAACTCAGAGCATACTCCCACAACTGAAATCAAAGCATACTCCCACAACTGAAATCAGAGCATACTCCCACAACTGAAATCAGAGCATACTCCCACAACTGAAATCAGAGCATACTCCCATATCTGAACACGGCGCATACGCCCACAACAATAACTAGATCTTTTCAAGAAATTCCTAACATCTATTATTCTATTCAAATACAAACATATAGAAAGGGAATTAGAGGAGTGGGGTTCATACATCGAGCATTTCAACCGTTTCGTATGTTTCGTAACTTCGACATTCCAAAGATCCTTCAAGCAAGCTCTATCACTAATTACCCAATTCTAATGTAAACATCATAAATCTAATCAATTTAACTGAATAGAAAGGGAATCGAAGGGGTAGGGTTCATACAATGGGGAGAAATCAAAATCAAGGAAAAGTGAGAGTGTGTGTGTGAACTTTACTCACTAATTCTTGAAGATCAAAGGAGGAATTGATGAATAGAGATGCGCTCTTGATGTTTTCTAGCTTCAATCCCTTCCTCCAAGCCTTAATCTAAGCTTTCTCTCACTAACTTACTCTCTCTCTCTAGGGTTCGCGAAAGGGGAAGAAGAGAACTTAGAAAATCTGATTTTTGCTTGCCTCGATATATATACTGGACAACTGGTAATCGATTACAGTAATGCTGTAATCGATTACCAAAGGTGAAAATTACACTAGAAAACGTTTCTGGGAATCTGATAATCGATTACAACCCTTGGTAATCGATTACCGAAAACTCAGCCCTCAGGTAATCGATTACAACCTGTGAGTAATCGATTACCTAAAAACTAGCTCTCGGGTAATCGATTACAGACCCTCTGTAATCGATTACCAGCAACCCTAAACCATTTATTTTAACTGGAATGGAATTCTAACTTAGTTTTTATAATCCACTTTCAACCTTTAATTCCCCAACTCACTTTCCCTTAATTACCAATACATGATTATCTTATTTTTAGCCTAATGAGTTATTTAAAGTTCCTAATTTTGCGGGATGTTACACCTGGGGGTTTAAACCCCGGGTAAATGCGACTGAAAAGTTGCGCTCTGCAGCGCAGCAGAGCAGCTTTTCAGTCCGGTATATATTTTTTTAAAATTTTACATTCCCGGGAGTTTAAACCCCCGTTAATATTTTTTTCCTTGTCATTTCCTAGGGTTTAAACCCCCACGAAACGTTTTTTTTTATCCTTTACATTCCCGGGGGTTTAAGCCCCCGTTAATTCAATAGTATTTTTTTTATCCTTTTCAATAAGGTATATATATATATATATATATATTAAATTTTACATTCCCGGGAATTTAAACCCTTGTTAATATTTTTTTTTCCTTGTCATTTCCTTGGATTTAAACCCCTCGAAACGTTTTTTTTATCCTTGTTATTCCCGGGGGTTTAAACCCTCGTTAATTCAATGGCATTTTAAAAAAAAACCATTGCAGCAATGGTAGTATTTATTAATATTATTTTCATTTTTTATTAATTTATTAAATTTGTGATTAAAAATAATAAAAATTGGATGATGTGTACTTGTGGGACCCATTTAAGATTTGTGAATAGTAAAAAAGTGAGGTGCTGGATTAGAGAAGAGATGTGCTTAATAAGAACTTGCTGATGTGTACAGATAGGACCCATTTAAAATCTGTGAATAGTGAAAAAGTGAGGTGCTGCAATAAAGATGGTCTTAAGCGTTGGAAGGATCGAAGTTCGCTAAGTATGAGGAGCTATTTAATATACCTTCATTGGCTTCCGTACCACTTAGCTTCCTTATTCTGCATACGTTAATTGATATGGTAGTGGACAACTCTTTAGAGGAGAAGGACCTTGTCTATCTTTGTAGCTTCTCTCGGTCCGTCAGAGGAATTTAGTGTGTTGGTGTTAGAGTCTAGTGTCATTTGTAAAACTATAGTTTAATAATCTCCATTTTTGTATGTTGTTTGGGGTCTTTTTATATTTGATGCACAACTAGAACTTGTTGGGATATATGTTTCTGTTTATTTGTTATATTTCAGATTTGGTGGTGTATCTAACTTCTTCATTTACTAAGATATTTGTGATGGTATTCAATGTATATGATGGTGTATGATTTGATATTTCCGCAAGTTAAACTATTATTCTGCATGTGACTAATCACAATTAAGAAGGAAAGAATTTTCACAATCCTTTAAAAAGGAACTAGAAATGAAATAGGTCAATTCAAATGTGTTATTCAATGTACTTATGCTTTTCTTTCTTAATACAAAAAAAAGTCTTTCGCATTGTACCGACTCGTAAACCAATGTATATTAATTAAATAAAGTTAAGTGATTGCATGGTTAATCGTGTTACGTTCTTAGTTCTCAGTGGTAACTAGGGTGTCACAATGGATCAGATATATTTTTGTACCATAACAAAAATTTCTTACTTGTGCATCTTAGAATGGCCCACAAAGAAACATAGAAATACACAATCATTCACAACTCTTCAATGTCAATGTCAAGAGGGAGGGTTGGGAGTCTCTCATTCATATCACAAATTTTCAAAAACACCCAAATATTAATAAATTGCACGTGCACACAATGAATTAGTTTAAAATTAAAAATAAACTCAAAAGAAAAATGAAGATTCAAGCCATTCTAGATTCCTATACTCTAAAAGCCTGATATTATTATGAATTAGGGTATTATCAGCAAGATTCCAATTATCCTTACCAACTTGGCCACACAAACAAAAAAAAAGTTTTATCATCTAAGTAATTACATGTTTACCACATAATGAATCATTTGGGTCTATCTTAAGATCAATGCATTAATTAAGCCATTAACAAAATCATAAGGAGAATTCACAAAATGGAAATTAACCTCCATTAGTATCGAGAAGTGAACCTCACATGTAGCAAATGAGAGCACAATCAGATCAACATTAAACAAACTGTGGTGAAAGTAACGTCATTGATGGAATACATCTAGCTATAACATTAATATTGAGTATTTAATTTTAGAGCATATTCACATGTAGCTAATGGTATGTCTGGGAATATGGAGGGGGAGGGTTAAGGGAAATAGAGGAGGAGAAGGAAAGGGGAGACTTTATAAATGTTAGACATTCCCAAACACACAGGGGGTGATGGGTCCCTACAACCCTCCCTCATCCTTCTCCTCCCCCTATAACTCTCGTTCTTAAACAAAGCCTAAGGGGAAAATTTAACCTCTCAACAATATTGAGTAGATTTACTATTCTATTCTAAAAGAGATAATGTTCAAGAAATTAGTATCCTCTAACAATTAAAAGTCAAATTAGTATGCTAATTATGTTGGTTGAGGAAAGTTAATGGAATAACTATGCTTATTATGTAATATTATTCTCATTTCTGATATTAACTAAACATAAACAAAGATCGTGAATGATTCATCTTTTATAATTTTTAACAATATCAATGGTTACATGAAGATTTTAGACTACAATATTTCAATATGGCAACCCCTTGCATTATATGCTTGTAGAAGTTTGAAAGGGAGGGAAATAAGTAAAAAAGGTATGAAGAATATATTGATACAAGTTTCATTTACTTCTATTGGTGCATGAAATTTATTTATTTGGTCTTTTTATGAATTCTTTGTCTATATTTCTTCCAACTAATTTTGTGCATGTAAGATACTAGGAGAAATGCTAACAACCTAAAATTAAATATGGTTCTGATAATGGATGTGTGTGTTGAGAAAAGTAAACATGAATAGCCAATTAACATTCCTAGGATAAAATGGTGGCAATTAATAAACGGAGGGAAACATATGCTCTTTGAGAGAAAGGTATTCAAGGGAAGGTTTTGAGAGACCTGAGGAAGTGTGAATGTTATGTGGAATAAGATAATTAATTGAAGGTATTAGAAAAGATAGCTAAAGAGGTACTAGGAGAATTAAGAGGCTTTAGGTTCTAAAGTGAAGATTCTTGGTGGTGGGACGATAGCGTGTAACAAAAGATTAAGGTTAAAACGGAATGTTATAAAGCATGATCATTGTGTATGCTAAAACAAGAACATGCGATGATTCGTATTAGTCACTATGAACTAAAGAAAGGGAATGAGGTATCTATAGATGCATTAAGGATGATGAGGAAAAATTATTAGTTCCGCATTAAGATATTAATGAAAGATAAAATATTTATTTTCATAAACTTTTAATGAACGACATGAGTATTTTTTTATTTTAGATAAAGTTAAATCTAGAGGGGAGGATCAAAATTATTCTTATTGAAGAAATTGAGAATTTGAGGTAAAAGAAGCATTAAGGAAATTGACAAAAGGTAAAGCAATTGGACCAGATAATATACTCATTGAGGTATGGAAGGAGCTAGTAGAGAAAAGTATAAGATGGCTCATTAAGTTGTTTGATAAGATTTTATTGTCTAAGAGTATGTTAAATGAATAAAGACAGAGTCCGCTAATATCCATATTTAAGAGCATATATAGAGGACATACAAAACTTTACAAATTATAAGGGATTAAACTCACTGGGCATACTATAAAAATTTGGGAAAGAGTGATTAAGCAGAGATTAAGATAAAAAAAACTACATCACAAAATTAATTTGGTTTTATGTCGGGGAGGTCAGGTCAATAATAGAAGTTATTTACTTGCTATGAAACTGACGGAGAGATACAGGAGGAATAAAAATATTTCTAGACATTGTATTTATTGTTTTGGAAAAAGGCATATGATAGAGTACCTAGAGATGTGTTATAAAAGGCTCTAAAAAAGAAAGAAGTTCGATTACATACATTCAAGCAATCCAATATATGTATAAAGGGTAACAACTAGTGTATGTAAGCATACAAAGAAGAAACATAAAAGATTTTCCTATAAATTTAAGTGTGCATTTGTTGGATCAACCGCTTACTACTAGGCCAAAAGCTATAGTTGTTAGCAAGGCGCAACTTGGATTCTCAAAGAGGCATCTAGCTTAAAGGGTTGCACCCATTATAGGCGACAAGGGTTGAGATGTTAAGCCCATCATATCCTAAAGGTGACGATGACCAATAAAACCCACAACATCAAGGGTCAACTTTGATCCCTTATCTTTTTGTGGATGATATAATTTTAGTTGGATAGTCAAGAAAATAAATAAACGGAAAATTAGAAATATGGAGACAAGCCTTTGAAACACATAACTTAGCTTCCATATCATTAAGAGTAAAACAGAGTATATGGCAGAGGCGGAGCCACTCATGGGCCATGGCCCCCCCCTCAACTTTTTTTAAAATTTTTAATATATATATATATATAATTGGGTAAAATTAATTAGAATTTAGAGATGTAGAAAAGTTAACCGATAGGTAATAAATTAATTTATTAAAGGATTGTGGTTCAATTGGCAACACAGATAAAGATTGTTGGAAGAACTCACAGATTTTATCTCCAATAAACACACTATTAAGGAGGAGTGATAAGTCTTAATTGTGACTAAGTCTCGAAATAAGGGATACCACAGAAAAACTAATAAATTAATATATTGAATTAGAAATATTTGGTTTAACTAACTAATTAATATAAAATGACATAAAAATATTTTTACATAAGTTTTATTATATAAATTTTATTCTTTTTCTAGCCAAAAACATAATATTAGATAATTATAAATTTAGGTTTTTATAAATTTTAACTTTTTTATTATTTTTTAATGATAAAATATTTTATTAAAATTAAAATAAATAGTAAAAAAGAATGATAATTAAAGTACTTCATAAATTTTTTATATTACTTACACTATATATATATATATAAATATAATTATATATATAAATTATATGTGCTTATCTTAATTTGATATTTAATATTTAAATTAGGCTTCGATTTTAAATTTTTACTCTATATATAATAAAATTACATTTAAAATGGACTAATTGATTAAAAAAATTACAATATTGGCCCCTAATCTTAATTCCTTGATATGGAATGTGAACTTTGTAAAGACACACAAACAGTAGATTAGAATTAAAAATCGCGAAATATTCAATACCACAAGTTGCACATGTTAAGTACTTTGAGTCCATTATACAAAATCACAAGGAGATGGAGTGAGATGTTAACTATAGAGTAGCATGAATTTTAATTTGAAGGCAAAAAGTTATTATTTGGAAATACATGACGATCAACATTATTAGGTTGCTTCCATGTAACTGACTCCACCTAATGGGATAAGACTTGGTTGGTTATTGTTGTAGTTCTAAATGTATATATTTATTAAATATTTTTTATTCATATATATATATATATATATTGTTTTGTAATATTTTTAATTAAGATAATATGATACATTTATATATATATATATAATATATAATGCAGACTGAGATTGTGAGAAGAGCTCCTAGGTTCGATCCCTACTAAATATACTCTTAGGGAGGGGTGATGTGTTTTAACTGTGACTAAACCCCGAGTAGGATTGCACCTGGTAATAGAGGATACTTGTGGTTTCCACAAAAACAAATTGAAATATATATTTTCCTGCATCACGTGAGTAGAATTATTGGGGGATACCGAATAGTTGCGACTCACTTGGCAATACAGACTAGGATTATGGGAAGAGTCCCCGGGTTTGATCTCCACTAGACACACTCTTAGGAATGAGTGATGAGCCTTACTTGTGACTAATCCCTTAACAAGACTGCTCCTAGTAATAGGAAATACCTATGGTTAACACCAAAAAAATAATTTATTACATTATGATTATAATGATATTATTCACACAATTTTTTTTAAAAAAAGAAATTATGTGGGTATTGCATATTTCTTAGATTTTAAAAAATAATTAAGCTTTATATGATTATTTATAAAACTAAATGTAAATATCATAAATATATTTTTAAGGTATATTATAGGTGTTAGAAATATGTAAATATTTTAGAGGTTATGTTAGATTATTCAAGATTATCATCTCCATGAAACACTTGGTTATATCTATGTTTTTCTCTAGAAGCCAGTGCAACTATAAATAGGTAAACATGTGAGGGTGAAAATTTATGAATTTGCCTCAAAATAAAGGATTGAGAGGGAAAAGAGAGAAGTGAGAATATTAGTTTTAAATGCTAACATCCTCCCTTCTCTCTTTTTTTATTTAAATTTCTAAATGTTAATCTTTAAATGCTAATCTTATTTTTTAGTTTTAAAAAAATTAATTTATTATATATTTAATTTTAATTATATATAAATATATCTTTATATGGGTATTTTATGGATTAATATACTAGCTAAATTAATATTTTTATTAAAATTTCCATATAAGTAATGATAGCACCGAGATACAAAGAGAGGAACATAAAAACTTGTAATTTTTGCAAAATTTTTTTATCTATTTAATTAAAAAATTCATATTTTTCACTAAAAAAGTTTATAAATAAAAATTAGCTTATTAACCATGTATTTTTAGGAAAGCCTAGGAAAAGTGACATGTTGTTAGGTGGAAGGTCAAGGATACATATCCTATACTATATGTGGTTCGTTTTTATTTTGTTATTTAAATGTTATGATGAAGTTGAATAGGATATGATAAATTAATGAATTATAGATTTGTTCTCGTATTATTAGTTTTAGTATTTTATTATCACATTTCATTTTTTATGTTTAAATTTTACACAATTAACCGTCGTAAATATTAGAATGAAACCATTTAAATATTAGCAAAAGCTAAAGAAGTTGTTAACTAAGGCTATATTTGAAAAAAAAATTGGTAAAAAATTAGATGAAAACTAAAAAGTTAATGGATAATTAAAAAATTAATTTAAAAGTGAAATAGTTAGGTAGAACCTAAAAGTTGATAAGCTATTTTATTTGATTAGAAATGTTTAATAAAATTAGTTGCCGAATAAAAGCTCTCAGGTTTGATCCCACTAAACACATTTTTAAGGAGGAGTAAATAACCTTAATTGAAACTAAACCCTAAGTATGGCTACCCCAATTTCACGAGGATACCCGTGGTTAATAACAAAAATTAGTTATTGAATAGTTAATAAATGTAAAATAACATAAAAGTTATATTTAGGTAATATTTTAATGAGTAAACCACCAAATCAGTCCCTGACTATTTTCACGTCGGGTAATTTGGTCCCTGACTTACGTCAATTGCTCCGTTAGTCCCCGACTTCCTTCCCCCTCGTGCAATTAGGTCCAAAGGCCAAACTTCCGTTAACAGCTTGATGACATGTCACGTTAAGTGACATGTGAGCTTATAAACGACATCGTTTCCCTGGTCGGCTGGCCTTCAAGCCTTCCTGGTCGGCCGAACTTCCAGCCTTCAGGCCGACCAAACTTATAGCCTTCAGGCCAACCAAACTTCCAGCCTTTAAGTCGGTCAGCATTCAAGCCTTCCAGGTCGGCCGACCTTTAAGCCTTCCAGCCTGGTCGGTCAGGAAGGCTTGAAGGTCGGCCAACCAGGAAAGCTGGAAGGTCGGTTGACCTGAAGGCTGAAAGGTCAGCTGACCAGGAAGGCTTGATGGCCGGCCAACCAGAAGGCTGGAAGGTCAGCTAACCAGGAACGTTTGAAGACCGGACAACCAGAAGGCTGGAAGGTTGGCCGACCAGGAAGGCTTGAAGGTCGGCCGACTAAAAGGTTGGAAGGTCGGTTGGCCGACCAGGAAAGCTGGAAGGCCAGCTAACCAAGAAGGCTGGCCGACCAGGGAAAAGACGTCGTTTATAAGCTGACATGTCACTTAACGTGACATGTCATCAAGCTGTTAACGGAAGTTTGGCCTTTGGACCTGATTGCATGACGGAGAAGGAAGTCAGGGACTAACGAAGTAATTTACGTAAGTCAGGGACCAAATTGCCCGACGTGAAAAAAGTCAGGGACTGATTTGGTGGTTTACTCATATTTTAATATAAATTCTATTTTTATTTAATAGATAAAATATATTTTTTGGTAATTTTTAAATTTTTTTATTAATTTTGAACTCTTTAAAGTTTTTATTTAAAAATTGATTATTTTAAGTATATTATATTTTAGTTTCAATTATTTTTATTTTCTAAACAAATATAACCTAAGTCTATTTTCTCATTTTGATTATTTAATTTTGTTTTTGTAACGTAGATTCCACTATTAATATTTATCTTTATCTATATAAAAGTAAGGTATATTTAGGTATGACAATGAGGCAGATTTTGTTCTACCTGTTCATGTCCCTTCAAAAGTTTGTTCAGGTTTGGGTTTAAAAGGAACGAGTATAAAATTATGAAAACTAATCACATCTTTAGGGAAAGAGATGTATATGGAAAGAGATAAAGGGGAAAGATTTTTAATTTATTTTAGAGAATAATCCATACCATTAAATATAATCAAATAACTATGCCAAAAAAGGCCTTAGAGGGCTCTCCCGTGCAGCCTTAAAGGGCGCTCTCGTGCGCACTAATAGAATCTGCTCTTGTTTGGTCAATAAAACGAAGACGCTCATTGGAGCGCCCTGACAGAAGCAAAAAGAGGGCGCTCCCGTGCAGCCTTAAAGGGCGCACACTGGAGCGCCCTCCATAAGTACGTCTTGTGCTTATGGAGGGCGCTCCAAGGAAGCGCCCTGGTTCTTTAAAACAAGGGCGCTCCATGGAGCGCCCTCCTTTCGTTTTTTTTTTTTTTTCAATTTTTGTTTTACAACAAGGGAGCTCCAAGGAGCGCCCTCCTTTCTTTTTTTTTTCAATTTTTTGTTTTTTTAATCTACTTTAACCTGCATATTTATTTCAGTTTGATCTCAATGGCTTAATCCAAAATCATGCATATTAATTCCTTAAAATTCAAACACTTAGTCATACTATGAACAACACTTAGTAAACAACACACATATCTACTTGAAATAAGAATTCAAACTTGTCATAATATGAATAGTTTCCTATGCAAGATATAAGTGGTGAAAGTATGAAGTACCTATACAACTATATAGAAATAACCAAAACACATGACATCTCACAAGAATCAACTCAGTTGGTAAATAAACATGCATCTCATATATATGCTTAACAACTATAAGTCTTCTAAACTAAAAATTTTTTGGCATAGTTTACTCTGTTTATTCAACATTTCCCAATTTATCAAACAGCTGTACAAAACCATACCAGCCGCCAGAATTCATAAGTCAAATAGTGATAACCAGTCAGGAATTTATAATGAAAAGGTGCACAAACTACAAACAGGCCTCTTCTCAAAGTTGCAAAAAGAATAGTGATCATATCTACTCTGCTGAACCCGTCAGTTCAGTCATTAATATACAACTTTTTTCAACATTTTAACAATATGTATATGTTTACTTACCCACATATAATGTACAAATCAATTACAAATAACTGGTAATTACATGGTTTTCTCATTCTTCCCGAACCTCATCAAGCTGCTCCGTTGTGTAGGTTGAGCTTCGGAACTGAGCAAAGTACTGTAAAAGCCAAAAATTGATTTGATTATATGAACTAGTGAATGAGGTTCAAAAAAGTAAATTGCTATCACAAGTCATAATTACCTCTTTAGGTATTGTGAGTCTGTTTTGATCAATGATCTCCTTCATATAAAGCATTACGAAGAGCCCACAATCGTCATTATTTGTTTGGGTAGGACACTACAAGTATAATTAATTTAAAAGTAAGTGATGCTTACGCGCTCAGTAATGAACAAACAAAATGTCCAGAAGAGATCAATATTACCTTAATGCGGTACCATATGGGATCAGGTATAATTCTATTCCGTGCTTCTGGGAATCCACCCAACTTTCTATATTCTTTAAAAGATCTAAAGCAATATAACAAGTAAATTGTATAAGAGCTCTTAATTATGTAAGTGTGATAGTAAATCAAAGGATACTTACTTAATAATCATATTCTTCATGGGATTAAAATGTTCAGGTGGATTATGCAAAGAGTCCAAAAAGTAAACCTTGCCAAAATCACTAAGACTCAATGCAACAAAAACCCAATGTCGCCTACAACTAGAGCTGGGTAACGGGCCGGCCCGCACCGGCCCGCTTAAGCCCGCGGACAAACGGGCTTAACCGTTTAAGCCCGCATGTTAAATGGTCCTGTTTTTTGTGGTCCGCGTAAACCCGCGGGTCCGCGGACCAACCCGCTTAAGTACTTAAACATTATTTTATTTCAAAAAAATTGGTTTTAACTTAAAAAAATGGTTTTAATGAAAAAAAATCTAGAAAAAAGGCATAAATTTTAGTTTCTTGTTATAAATTACAAATCAATGTTTACAAATCTGGAAATGAAAGAAAAGGCACAAAGAGAACTTAGGGTTACGTAACTTAAACATTTTTTTTGTTTTTAAAAAAGTTGCACTTACCAAAAAAAAAAGTCCGCGGGTTTGCGGGTTAACCCATTTAAGCCCGCGGGTTAAACGGTTAAACCCATTTAGCCCGCAACTTAAATGGGCCTAATATTTTGTGGTCCAAGCCCACTTGTGGGCCAATTTTTGCGGACCAGCCCGCGGGCCCAAGCCCATATACCCAACTCTACCTACAACCACAATTTAATTTATGTCAACTAAATGGTTTTTAAAAAACAAGAATATTGAGACATAAACATATACTACACATACCCATCATGATTGTATGGAAGCAGGAACAATTTGTCTTGGTCGCGTCTATTGTACAACACCTCTCCCACCAACTTACTTTGATTGGTGTTCACATTGAATGTTGTGGTGTGTTGTGGAGAGATGAAAACATATCGATCCGTGCGGGAAGATGGTGCTAAGGCTGAATGATATAAATGACTATACAAAAAAATGTACATAATGTCAAAGCCTGGAAAAAAATGAGATAAAACAAACTATGAGATGCTTTGAGTTGAAATTACCTGCAATAGATATTGATCATGGTGGCATCCAACCACTCACGGTACAAAACCGAATGCAGACAGTTGGGATCGATCAATGTATTCATTTCTTCAGGCATAACAATGCCTGCACCTATCGTGACACGAATCATAGAACCACTTACTTGCATCTTTTCAGAGTAGTACATATCTAATGTTTGCAATGAGGTTCTGGTAGATGCAGCAGGGTTTGAAGTCACCACCTCTCGAGGGCATTCTACAACGGGAGACTTCCGCGTAGTTGAGTGGGGTGAATAACGAGACTCCGCATGCGGTCCCGCCGCGGAAGTTTGTGGAGTCTACAAATTCCACAATTTGAATAATTAATATTTGTACCTGAAAGAATGAAAATGCACACTTAATGACACAAATAAAATACAGACATACCAATGCATCCAATCCAACATGTGAAGATGGTCATGCGATGAAACATCCTAATGCATCAGCAACAGTGCTCAGTTCCCCGTAAGCGTCAGGGCATGGAAGTGGCGCATGGGGTTCAATAGCAAGTTGAACCATCACCTTAATTGAGTTGGATGGAAGTGGGGAATTGTGTAACTCCTGCCCTGGGAGATTCCATCGTTGTCCCTTACCCACTACTCGTAACACCGAGTCTCCCAAGTACAATATACATTGAAATACACCCTATACAATTAACACAAGTAATCAAGTTTATGGATAATTAGTGCAAAAAAAAACGTAATTGTTAAGAAGTAAAAAATACCTCAGGCAAGCCAGGTCTAGTAAAAGAGGTAGAATCTCTGCATCTTCGTTCTGACCTAACTTCGTGAAGCTCTCTTCTTGTTTCATCAAGTTGTTGTTGCATGTTCATGTACCCGGCTTTCATTTCCCTCAATTCCGCAAGGATGTCTTGATAATTTTCAGAGACTACATTTGGTTGGGGTTTAGGAGCATTATAATATTGTTCGAGATATACACCAAAGCCCACACCCCGAACACGTCCCCTATAGACATCCTTGTTCAGAACTTGGTCAAGAACTTGTCTATCATCAGAGGTACCACTCTCACCATGTTGAGACAATATTTCCTCCTAATAAGATAAGGGCAAAAATATAAACTCCACGATCAAGAAATACTTGAACTTTAACACACAATGATAGTAACTATATACTTACACATTGTGTGAAGACCTCTTCGACTCCTTCATTGTTCGCATCTTTTTTTTTGTTAATCCTAGCGGTTCTCCATAACATATGTCGTGAAACTTCAGAGGTTCCTTCCCCCGCTTGTTGTAACTGCAAAGTATTATTGAGACACAATCAATACTAAAAAATACAACATTGGGATAAAATGTTAACGACAATAATTACCATTTCTTGCACAAGTCTGGCATAACCCTTACGTGAACCTCTATATGGGTATTGAGGATTTGAAGCCCTGGCCTTATTTTTTTCACTTATTTCCTGGAATAACACATGGAAAATATATTGAAGTCGTTATTTAACGTGAAAAATTGTTGGTTAACTTGACAATGTTTAAAAAAACAATGTATGAATGAATATAGTACCTTGAAATGTTCTTGTGACCGTAGGGCAACAAAATAATTCCATTGCTCCTGTGATATTAGGTCCCCATACCTCTTAGGAGGATGTGGGATGACATTGCCATCTTCATCATGCATAAAATGAGTGGTTAATGTGGACCTAAAAGATCTGTGTCTTTTACCAGCCAACATAAGAATATATCTTTTACGATGTTCTTCAACATCAAATGCGGACTACATATAAAACAAAACATAATAAGATAATGAGTTAATCACGTGCCCTTATGTCCTCTAATTCTTATTAATAAATTAAGGGGAAATAGTACATACCTTAATGTCCTCCCAAATCATTTCCTTGTATCCTTTGCAATCATCGTCCCTCCATTGCCTTATTGTAATTGGTACCCTTTCACGAACAATGGCACCAATGTAACTAGATAGTGTCGTGCCACCAGGTCCAATAGGTTGGCCCTTTATATTCCATGACACCTAAGTAACGGGACTAAGTTTATAATTACATAATTCATCTAAATAAGCATAAAATTATAGCAATGGTGCCAATTAAGTGCTTACCTTGATTATATTTCCTTTGTTTCTTTCTTTCCTTACATGAGCCATTGTTGTAATCCCACGTCGGTGCTCTCTATCCATGTTTTGAGGATCATCATTGTCCGCGCCTGACATGACAACTGCATAAAAAAATATAAAAGATTAATTACTAAAATCTTTTAAAAGTATAAATAAAAAAGTAATTTTTATAAGTATAAACATGCATACATTAACTAACTCATTCTCTTTCTTTTTCTGGTTGGTATGAAACTTGTGGGTCGATTTCTAAGACGAATTGATGGGTTGATCCAAATACCCTCATCGTGGTCCGATCTAGTGTAACAAACATCATCTGTTGTGGAGTCACCTTGTAATATGTGTGTTGTCGTAACAAAAGGATTATCTTCAACATCCTCCAGTTGGTCATCATCCACATTTGGGGAGTCTTTGAATTTGTTACTTAACATCACTATGGAGCAATTTTTGTCTGCGGGATCACTAACATAAAAAATTTGCAGAGCCTGGGAAGCTAGGATAAATGGTTCATCTTTGTAACCCTCCTTGCTTTAATTAACTTTCATGAAGCCAGGATTGTCAACCTAAACACCACTATTATTGTCGACCCACTTACAACCGAAGACAGGCATACGGAAGTTAGTATAATCCAATTCCCATATGCAATCAATGACCCCAAAATAGGACATATTTGCATAAACTGGATTTCTATCTTTTGCACCTGACATATGCAATGCTTGGGTAATTAAAGTGACACCACTATTTTGAACCATTGTTCTATCATCATGGTCCTTTGTGTAGAAAGTGTAGCCATTAATCATGTAAGCCTTGTAAGATATCACATTAAAACTCGGACCATATGCTAAAAATTTAAGCCTAGTAGAGACTGAAGAATTATTGTAGTTCATGTCATGAAAAATCCTAGACTTAAACCATGTGATGAAGCTTCGATTGTGTTCTCTTGTGATCCAATTGTCTCCTCTATTAGGATTAGAGTGTCGAAGTATTTCCTTGTGAATTTCAACATACGGCTCTACCTCATCATCATTATGCAAGACATAAAGGTGTGCTTGAACCCATTCCTCTCTTTTAATGCTTATGACTTCGCTTACCCCAATCCCTCCTAATTGTAAGCTTTTGTTGTGTCTAGAGACCGTAAGCCCTATGGAGTTGACACCACTAAGGTATCCTGTACAAAACTCAACAGCTTCTTCAACTATGTACCTTTCAACCATACAACCCTCAGGACAACTGCGATTCTTAACATACCCTTTTAATATCTTCATGTATCGCTCAACCGGGTACATCCATCTCATATAAGCTGGTCCACACAATTCAGTCTCCCGAACCAGGTGAACTGTGAGATGAATCGTTATGTCAAAAAAAGATGGAGGAAAATACATTTCAAGCTCACACAGTGTCACCACTATTTGTCTTTGCAAAATGGGCATCTTCCTAGGGTCAATGACCTTACTACAAATAGCTCTGAAGAAATGACATAGTTTAGTAATTGTAATACGCACTTTATTTGGAAGAATGGAGCGTATTGCAACCGGAAGCAAATGACCCATCAGAACATGATCATCATGAGACTTGACACCTATCAATCTTTGCTCTTTTAGTGATACTAGATTTCTAATGTTAGAGGAAAAACTCTCTGGAACTTTGACACCCTGCAGAAACTTGCAAAAAGTTACTTTTTCTTTTTTGCTTAGAGTATAAGTCGCCGGGGGTAGATATGTACGTGATCCCCTTTTGTCTGGAACCAATTCTTTCCTTATACCCATTGCCAACAAGTCCCATCTCGCATTTACCCCATCCTTGGTTTTGCCTTTGACATTCAGTAACGTGCCAATAACACTCTCGCACACATTTTTCTCTATATGCATCACATCAAGGAAATGTCTAACAAACAATGTCTTCCAATATGGCAACTCAAAAAAAATGGACTTCTTTTTCCAACCTCCGGTAACGAGTTGTGCAACAAAAGGTTTGCCGAAGTTGTTGGTCAAGTTACCCACCTTTTCCCACAACTGCTCACCAGTCAATGGAGAAGGAGCCCTACCCTCTTCGGTGTTGCCATTGAATGATTTCTTCCATCCCCTATAACGATGGGATAAAGGCAAAATCTTACGATGACCCATGAATACATTCTTCTTACAATGAGTCAAGCACATCCAAGTAGTATTTTCTTCACAAACAGGACAGGCACACTGACCCTTTACACTATAGCCAGACAAATTACCATATGCAGGGAAATCATTTATCGTTCCAAACAACATCACCCTCAACTGAAAAGATTCTTCTTTGTAGCCATCATAGACCTCTACTCCAGTATCCCACAATAGCCTCAAGTCTTCAATCAATGGTGCCAAGTACATATCTATATCATTACCCGGTTATCTGGGTCCCGATATCAACATAGATAACATCATGTATTTCCGCTTCATACACAACCATGGAGGTAGATTGTATATTATCAATACCACCGGCCATGTGCTATGACTACTAGATTGGATACCATGCGGATTCATTCCATCTGTTGATAAAGCAAGGCGAAGATTTCTTGGTTCCTCGCAAAAAGAGGGATACTCATCATCAATCCTCCTCCACTGCGGAGAATCAGCGGGATGTCTCAACATGCCATCCTTGATTCGTTCATTTGCATGCCAAGTTAAGTTCCTTGCATCAATGACACTACGATACATCCTTCGAAACCTTGGTATTATGGGAAAATACCAAACCACCTTTGCTGGTGTAGTCTCTTTCTTATAACGAGGCAAATTGCACTTAGGACACACACTTAATGACGCATGCTCATTTCTGAACAAAATGCAATTATTGGGACGAGCATGTATCTTCTCATAGCTCATCCCAATAGAACTTAACATCTTCTTTGCCTCATATGTTCTGTTAGGTAGCACATTGTCCTCCGGTAACATCTCCTTCAACAAGGTGAGTAACTCTGTGAAACTCTTGTCAGACCAACCATTTGTTGCTTTTAAATTATACAACTTCAACACAGCTGACAACCTTGTGTACTTGGTGCACCCGTTGTACAATGGCTTGTCAGCATCACTGGCTAGGGTATCAAACATTTGGGGACAATCTCTGAGGTCATCTTCAACCACCTTTTGAATCTCATCAATTCGGTCGCAATCCTCCCACCCGGTCCAGGGAAAAGACGTCGTTTATAAGCTGACATGTCACTTAACGTGACATGTCATCAAGTTGTTAACGGAAGTTTGGCCTTTGGACCTGATTGCATGACGGAGAAGGAAGTCAGGGACTAACGAAGCAATTTACGTAAGTCAGGACCAAATTGTCCGACGTGAAAAAAGTCAGGGACTGATTTGGTGGTTGACTCATATTTTAATATAAATTCTATTTTTATTTAATAGATAAAATATATTTTTTGGTAATTTTTAAATTTTTTTATTAATTTTGAACTCTTTAAAGTTTTTATTTAAAATTGATTATTTTAAGTATATTATATTTTAGTTTCAATTATTTTTATTTTCTAGACAAATATAACCTAAGTCTATTTTCTCATTTTGATTATTTAATTTTGTTTTTGTAACGTAGATTCCACTATTAATATTTATCTTTATCTATATAAAAGTAAGGTATATTTAGGTATGACAATGAGACAGATTTTGTTCTACCTGTTCATGTCCCTTCAAAAGTTTGTTCAGGTTTGGGTTTAAAAGGAATGAGTATAAAATTATGAAAACTAATCACATCTTTAGGGAAAGAGATGTATATGGAAAGAGATAAAGGGGAAAGATTTTTAATTTATTTTAGAGAATAATTCATACCATTAAATTTAATCCAACGATTATTATTAAATGTTCTCATTTCTCACAATAAACAAGTGTT
This sequence comes from Sesbania bispinosa, assembly GCA_026901365.1. NCBI lineage: Eukaryota > Viridiplantae > Streptophyta > Magnoliopsida > Fabales > Fabaceae > Sesbania > Sesbania bispinosa. The sequence continues at coordinate 1,058,697 of QLOH01000065.1, read as the reverse complement.
CTATCCAATGATTATATATATATATAGAGAGAGAGAGGAGGGTTTAAATTACACCAGTGTAAGTTACATCAAGTATTACACCGCTGAATAATTTTTTAATAGATCACTGTATTAAGTAATGCACCGTTGGATTGAAAATTGTTATCATATAGATCATATATATGAAAAAAATTGATTTATAACATATTTGGATTACATCAAAATCACATTTTTTGCTAAGCAAAAGAATTAATTAATACATCAAAATCACATTATAAACATAAATCAAGTCTAACACTGCTTTCACTAGTTTTGGATTGAATCCACGTTCATAACATAATTTTGAGTTAAATCAAACATGCTATAAAAATATTTATAATGAGTGTAAAATGTTATTAAGTAAAAGAAATGTGGGAGTACAATTTTATTTATCTGTAAATATTACAATATTGCTATAAGATTTTGTAAGTTAATAAAATGCGATTAATATTTTCATTATTTGTATAATTATTATTATACACACTTGATAGATAATATAATAATAATAATATACATACATATTTAAGTGAATTTTATATAGATATATAGATTTTTAAAACTTGAAGCATGATGATTATATGCCATTTTTCGACATGATCATATATTCCATATATAATTATTGGCTATGCTCTGTTAGTGCTGGATTTCGAATTTATGAAATTGAACTATGCGATAGATTACTATGCATCATTGTCCAACTATATAGATTCATATGTACCTTCACTCACTCCTTTATCTGTTATTGCCTCTTTTTTAAGTTCTAAAAGCATTTTCTCTCACGTCTGGAAAGCCTTTTTATAGATGCTTTTTTTATGATAAAAAAATTAGGGTGAGGGATGGTGAATCTATATGCTTAGACAATGATGCATATAAAATATAAAAAATATTGATTGAAGTGCAAAAACCCTTTTTTTTTCTTTTCATATATGAATTTTGTTTTAATTTTTAAACCATCCCATGGCCATGATATTGACCCCTACTATTATTACAAAAAGGCTCTCTTATTTTATTTTATTTTTTCTTCTGCGTATATATCATGATAAAAATAAATAATATTTTCACCTCCTTTTGTTTATTGTATACGCCTTTACTATTTTTTTCCCTTATTGTTTCACAGAGACGTCGTAATTTACAATTTTAAATAAGGTGGGAACTGATAAATTGGGAGGCAGCACAGGCACAGCGGTGATAAACTTTTTATTTTGTTTTGTTTTGTTGTGGCTGTGGTGTGGAGTCAAAGAGGAGTGGAATTGCAATTGCAAAATGCAAAAGCTAAGAGGCAAAGGCAAATACCAAACTTGAGTTTCGAAAATTGCAAGCGAAGAAGAAGGGAAGAACGAGATGGCCAGCGTACCTTCACCTCGATGCGCGCCTCCCTCTGCCTCAGATTCCGGCAACTCCACCCCTCACTCCCCTAAGAACCAGGTGACTTCACCTTTCTCTCTCCTTCTTCTTCTTGACCCATGCATGTGTCTGTGTCTGTGCCCGCTCGTTGCTAATTACTTCGAGGGTTTTGTTAGGTGGAAGGTGCTACCAACAATGGGGTTTTCCATAGCGATGAAGGAAAACCTGACTTTGCCGATGGTCTTGAGTAAGTTTTTTTTTTTTTTTTTGGTTTCATTTTTCTCTCTCTTGCCCAGTATTAAACTGTTGATTTGGTGTTAAAAAAAACAGGATTTTATTTTATTTTATTTTTTTGCCTTTTAATTTTGTAGAGATCTTGAACTGAAAAAGCCTTTTTTTTTTGTTATTATTTTAAAGCTGTTAGAAATCCCAAGTAGCTTTGCTTGTGATACTTGTCTTTCAGCTATATTATTGCTGTCCTGCAATGACAACATCAAAATTGAAGTTTTCTTTTACTTCGTTCATTTTCTTGCAAGTAATGATTAAGGAAGATAATGGGCATACTTCAAGTCACCCATTGTGAATGGATCTGTCCCTTTTAGGTCTTCTGTGTGGTTTTTGAACCCTGTAATTTGGTAGTAATATGTTGTTGGCTGTTCATGGAAACAGTAAGAATTGCTGACAGTTCGTGTTCTCTTCACGGGTGCAATATGGAAAGTATTAAAAAGTACAAATATATATGTTGATTTGACCAAAACGTCATTTTATGGGGCGATATGTTGACTTTTCATCATATAACTAGCTGCACACAGCCACTAGAAAACAATATTCCCTGGCTCAATTTCTCAGAGTTTATGTAGAATGGATATATACAAATAACATATTTGTCTTGTCTGATTCCTTTATAGAGGAGCTTAACACACTGACTACAGAAAATGCAATTAAACAACGTGAATGCACCTGAATGAGTGTCAATACCTGTAATAAAAATACAGAGAGATAAGGAGGGGGAAAACTAGAAATAAAAAATAAATTATGGAGAGTTAGAGCATGCTGATGTGAATAGTCATGGAAATTTCAGTAGGAATTTAGGGGATCTCTGCATGCTGCCCAGCAAGATTCAAACACTTGCTTTGTAGGTAAAAGTTATGCAAATGGAACTCAAGTTGCCAACTGAGCTAAATAGCTTAAATGCCAAGGTTCATGTCTTATTGGAAGCAGGATGCCTAGAAATTATCATGTGTGACAATAGATGTGATCAATGTTAGAAGTACTTTGAGCCTTTTTTTGAGATATTGACGCAGTACCAAAATATGAACCTTTGTGTTTGAACTGGCTCTGGTATCTGCATATGAAAACAGTTCATGTATATACTTAATCTTTTTCACTTTTGCTGAATGAAGATCTTCTTGAAACCTATTATTCTTATTTTTGAAATCTGTTATATTAATTGAAAGCGTGAAACTTCATGATATTCGCTTGTCTGACCATGCTAGTATGCCTTTTCTATTGTGTTGTTGTAACTTAGTCTCAGTCTTTGGTCCATGTGGGGTTAATACTTAATAAAATTTGTAGTTACTCATGATTGGTTTTGTATCTTATAATTGTTAATTTAGTTTCTGTCCATTAAGCACTGGTTTGGATACTAAAAACCACCAATATTTACTTTTTTATTATCCGTTCCATTCTGATTCCTCATTACCATAATGGTCAATGAAAAGTAGTGCCATTTCAGAATACAATAGTACACAGTGAAATCTCTCATGGACATCTTTAAATGAATTCCATTGTTCATCTGGTCGCCTTAATCATATGACTTCATTGTCAGTTACAGAACTAATAGTTTGACTACAATCACTCCCTCTCTCTTGGAAGCTTTTCCAAAAGAATTAAGGGCCTGTTTGGTTTAGGAAAACGTTTTCTGTTTTACATTTGTTTTCATTTTTCAGTGTTTCCTATACAAATCTTTGAAAATAGGAAATAAAGTGAAAACAAGATGGAATTTTTGTAATTAAAAGTGAAAACATAAAATAAAACAGAAAATATTTTCTCAAATTAAATTTCCCTGAGTTATATCTTTCTCAGATATTTGATTCTTATTCCCCTTTCTTTCGTGGGCATAAAACTATTTGAGAATGCCCATAAAATATGTGCCTTATATTTAAAGGACATGAAGTCTAAAATCTGGATAGAATGCGTTATTTGTTTTAAGTTCATTGTCCAGATTAAGATAATTTACCATATTATTTATTTTACAGTCACCTGGACAGCAAACAATGTATTGAGAGGTTCAGAAAATACGATGCTGATTACACTCAACGTTTGTTGGCAAAATATTTCTCTACAAAAAGCCTTTATGGAGGTATGCTACAATAGCCATTGAAAGGGATATGTGGATCACTCTCTTTATACACCATATAAGATGCATGCTTTCCCTGCTAGATTTTGGACTGGTATAGTAGATTCCTTTGATATAGGTATGAAGAACACATTTTGCCTACCATGGAGAATATTTTGCAGCAATTCATATTATTTTTTGCTTTAAGTTGTGGTTTATTATTTTTTCATCACTATGTAATTAACCTATATATTAGAATATAATTCTGCAGTGCATAATCTCTGTTGCAATCTCTCTTGTGCTTATTTTCTCATGAATTCATGATCTGTATTTAAATAAAACTTTCTTGTTTTTAAAATATTAAAATGAATATAAAGGAGTTAAGGTTAATAATACTAGTGTAGTGTCAATAATGTAATTTTAGACTGATGAGATGAAATACTATATTGTTGTATATGAATTGCATGTTTTGATGTTGTAATATAAGGAAATTGGAATATCTTATTGTTTCTTAATCCATGATGTCAGACTATTTTGTTTGACATTTCTTCTCTCCCTCACTTGTTTGATATAAGTGAAAGACAGCTCTAATCCATTTAATAGAGAAGTGTTTGCACTGTTGGCTCCAGAGTTCAGACATAGTCTGCCAATGTTTACAATAACTCTACATTGTTAATATGATCATTTGCATTTGAATGACAGACAAAAGCAAAATACAGAACTTCTTACTTTGTTTCTTGCCAACATTATGCTGAGTTTAAATATTTATTTTATATATTGAAATATAAATTTTAACTTTTAACTTGTACAAAAAAATGTTTTAATTGATAGTAATTATCATTTTTTGCAGGCAACATATTTGATGAGGAAATAAGGATAGGTGATGAAATTATAAAGGCAAGCAGGTAAGCATGTACAATGAACTTTCTTATGTTCCATGTGAGAGAAAATCAATAAAAGAATACGAATAAGGATAACTCAATGTTGTTATTTCTCCTGTATCTATATTACATTGAAAAATAATGATCAGTACAAAAAATATAGGCACATCCCAATATAATACAAAATAACCTATTAAGCTAACTATTTACATTCCTGAAACTAATCCTTGTCAGCACATCTTTGTCCAGGTTGCCTTGTTTAAGGTCGTATGCCGATTCTGTAGTAGGTTTTGAAGACCAATGCAGCAACGGATCATCTCCACCAGCAGACTCACAACCTAACATCCCTAATGGGAAACACATCGTGAAGAAAAACTGAAGTAATTTGCATGGAGAAGCATCAATGCATCTGCATCTTGTTACCAGGAATTCTGGAACTTTTAACTCTGAAAAGATGGTTATGGCCTCCAAACCCTCAATTTCCCAGCCTATAAAGGATTGCCTGGTCGTGATTTTTGTGGGGTTATAATTATGTGTAAAGGGCTGCTATTCATATGAATCAGTATATTGATCACAAAGCAAATAAGTAAATAACACCCATTGTTATATTTTGCATTCCTGATCCATTCTCAATTTTCAAGTTCTCACAATTCATTGTCACCGGATGGCCTCGAATGTGCATCTCCTTGTGACTTGTCTTGTGGTCAAGAGTCTGTAGCTCCATTCTAATTTAACGTCAAACAAGTTTAAACTGCTTATCATTTTGGTTTTCTCAGTAGCGTTTATCCGGCGGATTCACGTGTGAAACGTGATTGAGGTAAATTGGACACACTAGGCATAGCTATTTTTACCCTTTGGCTCTTCTATCAGAAGTTATAAGATTGTCAATGTAAAATGCATGGACAGTTACAGGGGGAATTGGCAAAGCTGAAGAGGATTATGCAGATTTCATATCCACTCCGGTGAAAACTTGTTTTGATTTTAAAAAACTTGTGTTTAAAAGGCCTTAAGGTTTTTTATTGTAAACTATGTTCTTGTAGTTGTGTTATTGTCCTTCCATTTTTGAATGTGGTCTTGGGAGTTACTCTACTCAGTAGTTCATGCCTTCACTGTGAAAAAATTCAGTGCTACTGTATAATAGGTGCTATCTCTACTAAAATTTTGACACCTATTCATGTATAGTTAGCTTTTTTTTTTTAATTTAAAATTTGTTATAAATTAAAATAAAAATTTTTGACCACAAATTAGATAAGGGAATACTGAGTTTTTTGTATTATAAAAGTACTAAAAAATTATTCCTATGTCACGCTAAATACAAGCAACGAAAATTTAAGTTTGACAAACAAATTGCACCTTTTACTCACACCAAAAACGCATATATATGCACTCTTTATTATTCAGTGTCCTTAAATTTAATTAGGCTAATTAGGGATGACAATGGGTACCCTCTGGGAAGGGTACTATAATGTTCATCCCCCATACTCGTATCTTAAAAAAAAAAAAGAACACGTACCCACGTGGGTAGTAACTTTAATGCCCATCCCGTACTTGTTGGGCACCTATATGCCCATACTCAAGCCCGTTACCCGCAATTTAATTAAGTTTAAAATTTAAACTCTTAAAAAATATTAATTAAAAAAATTATAACTCAATTGAAAAATTACTCCAAATCATCCAAACATAATTATTAAATATTATTAATATTACAATTTAATTAAATCGAAACACAATGTGTTAATGTTCTAAAACACAACACATGATCTAATGTTCAAAATTCTTATTAAATATTACAATATATTTTCACATCACATTGTTTTATAAACTTGGATATCATGTGTTAGCATTCTCCAAGATCTGTAAAAAAATTATTATTAACACTAATTAATCATATATTATAAAGTAAATAAAGACACAAATAGATAGTTTTAAAAATATATTTTTAATTTGTAATATTATATATATATATATCAATTTTAAAATTATGTATAAATATATTAGATATTTTAATAAAATTAATATATCTCTATATATAATTATATATGCTATTATTTATTAAATAATTATATGTATATGAGTGCGGGTATGAGGCGAGTTGGGCATCATAGTGCCCGTGCTCATACCCACGCCCATGCCCATAAAAAGATACAGCTATTACTCGTATCCGCACCCATACTTACTTTATAGGTTTTTACAATGGTCATTGCGGATAATTTTTACGAATACCTATATATCTCAATTTCCATCCTAAGGTTATGTATTTGTTATCTCTTTGTAGGTTAGCTTACACGTTTCACGTTAATAAATGTTAAGTTTTTCTCCAAGCGGTTTTATTGGTACATGCACACTTTTGGTCTTACATATTTAAGAGGAATTTTGTTTTTAAGTGTTGTTTAAATCCAAGTAGTTAAAACATGAAGCACTCTTAAATTCTATCTGAAAGTACGGAGATTTTTGAAGTTTTAGAACAATATTTAGATTTTGTCAAATATCAAACAAATTAATTTAGTATAAATAGGATGTTTTGATAACATTAAAATCACCTACAAACATGAATCAAATGTGATGTTCATAAAAACCAAAGATTTAAATTTTAAAGTATCCCATAATGGAGTTCAATATATTTCTCTCAGTTAGATTTCTAGGAATACATCACTTGAAGCCCACCATAAGTGCATGTTAGGATTCATTTACAGTGTAAATTAAATATAACAAAAGGCACTAAAGTGATCTATTAGAGCTAGATCTACCACCAAAATAATAAAACAATGAAAAGAGATGTAAATGTTAAAAAAAATAACACCAAAAATTTTTCATGGAAAGCTCTCCAATACAATGGAAAAAACCACGAGACAAACTCTGAAAAATATTTCACTATATTTAAGGATAGCTAAAATATCCTTTCACACTCACATATACAAGAGATACAAATATAGGGTTTTCCAGTAAGATTCACTCATATTCAAATACTACAACTTGTAGTACCAAGGAGTACTAGAGATTACGCCCCAAAAATATACCTAGTGTATTTTTTCCACACACTTTTTGCGATTTACTCTCACTCTATTTTTTCTCTCTCTCACACTGCTTCTTGCTTGGTTGGTTCAATGGTTTGCAAAGATCTCTTATTTATATAGATGCATTCCCATATGTGTGCATTGTTTAATTTTCAACCTTGAGCATTGTACACATTACAGCTACACTGTGTGTTTTTCAGTTGCTTCGTCCAATTTGTTGCTTCTCCACTTCACATTCACATGCCGACAAAAGTTGATAAGCCACAACTATTAGTGTATGCACTAGAGACTTATATGTTTTTTAACATCTATCACTCGTATCATACTATTTATCTTATAAAAGCAATTCAGTTTTATTATTTCTTTCGATAAAGTATAATAAATTAATATCCTTAGAATAGTAAACTTAAACTTCATAAGACATCAAGTAAACGACTTGATCATGAGATCTTATGAAGAACTATTCTTAAGATTATCCCTAGTCAAGCATCATCTTAGGACAATTTGATTCATTAAGACTGGTATGTGAGTTTATTGATGATCATATCTTACGGATCATGATATGAGATATCAAGTACTCACATAAGTACATATTAAGAGTAATGACGTACTGGACTGACCCACCATAAGAACGTTGCATGATTTATTACATAAATGTCATGAACGATTATTAAATCGATAATGTTATATAAAGTCCTTTGACATGAAATCAGTATGATTCCTACATGTGGAGTTATATATTTTAATATCATCAAACGTCACCTGTAACATGGTGGTTATAAAGTTGGTTTCTGGACATATAATAAAGTATGTAGTGGAATGTGAGTGACCTAGATGGTATTTGTCTCTCCTATGTAACATGAGTGATATTTGTGGTTCTCTTGATAAAATTAAACTACAAAATGCATGGCCATGCTCAGAGGGGTGGACATGAGATGTTTATTTTCTGTATAGTCTACTTGGGCATCAAGAAAACATAAATTGAACTATACAAGGATGACACATTTCATGTTCTTGTGTTCAATTAGATATCTGGACAAATGGACAATTTGTATAAAATATTATCACAATATAGGATACGTCAAATCACTAACATTCTCCATATTTGGGCATTAGTGATGTATTGCTAGATACCACTCACTATTTATGATATTTCAAAAGGTTTTATTTTAATATCATAACCAGATATTAAGAGAACCTATTGTTCACACGCATACAACAAGCCCACTAGGAATGTTAGAAATTCTAATTGGATTAGAATAATAACATAATGGGTCAGACTCATAAGTGATAGGGTTAATAAGCGACGGTTAAACACCGGCCACCACTATATATATACACACACACCCACATAAGATGCATTACTCTAGATACATGAATAACTGTCTTTTTTCTCTCCAAACACTACTAGCATAAGTAAGGAGAGTTTCTCGGTTTGCTCGTTGGCGTGGATACCTGTAGAGACGTGATTGCAACTGCCTCATTTGTGATTTGAAAGGTAAAACTCAATCATTTTATTTATAACACCTTAATTCATGTTTTCACATTAAAGATTAAAAAGGGGGAATCAAATTGTTTTGTTGCACCCTGACCATGCTGGATGAGTTGATTCCCTTCAACAACATAATTATGTGGCTTCACGTCTCCTTTTTTGTCTTTTTGTCATTTGGTTAGACGCTACAATTCTCCCCCTCCAACCATTGGTGAAAAATAATCGTGGATGCTTCATCTGTTATCCACGTCGCTCAATTCTGAACAAAGTTGAAGCTTTTCACAAGCTACAACTTGTGTCATCATATCAGTAGAATTCTTGTCAGTGTGAATCTTTTCTAGATTGAATTGTTGTTCTTCAACTGCTTGCGTAAGCAATGGTATCTCATATCAATGTTCTTATTACGAGAGTGGTGCATTGTATCCCTACTCAAATCCAATGCACTTTGACTATCATAGTGGATAAGATACAATTCTTGTTTTATTCCCATCTGTTGAAGATAGAAGTGTCAAAATGGGTTATAACCCCTGAGCCAACCCGACCCAAAAAGGCTCACTGGTGGGTTTGGTTGGTAAAAAATAGACTCACATATTCCCAGGTTATATCTAACCCAGGTCACTTAATCCGTGAGTTATGCGGGTTGAGTTAGGCCAGTCCATTATTTTTTTATTTGAAAATATATATTAAAATTTTACACACAATCAAAACCTCTATCTCTCATTTGAAATACCATTTTCACTTACTTGCCAACATTCTCACCCCCTGTCGCTCTCCCACCTGAACGCCACCCACTGTCAACTACTGTTGCACACTCACCACCAATAGCAGCCTCATGAACTAGTCATTCTGCTACCTATACCATTCTTCATATTCAACACGCTAGTAAGGAGCACAACCCCAAATCAAGGATGAGGCCTTCTCCGCCACATCTACCTTCGTCTCCCCCAACAGTGACGACATTAAGATCTCCTATTTCTACTCCAAGGAGATTTGTAAGTGTATGCTTGATACTGTGAAGGTCAGAGCTCCATTCATCGATAAAGCACTGCCAGACAGCCTCCGACGTTGCTCCTTCACACACCTTAGAGGTCATCGGTATTGTCGTTTATGTTTTTAACCTGTGATGGACCATTCATTTTGATGCTCCATTTGTGTTATACATTTTCTTAGCTCATTGTTTTAGATGTTTTAACTTCAGTTCTAAAGCTTCAAAATTTTTATTTCAAAGCAATGCGTGTTTTTAATGTAAATTTGATTCAGTGGAAATATGATATGAATGATAATTGATCTTTTTCCCTTTTCCCGTTTTGGCAGAAATTATTCTTTAACTTGTGATCTAGATTTGTTCTCTTTTTAAAAATTTTTTCTAATTTATTTTGAAATTTTAAAGTTTTTTTAATTTATGTGAGCCAACCTGTTTAACCTACCAACCCGTGGTGGGTTAAGCTAGGTTATTATTTTCTTAGCTCATAAGAAAATGAGCCAGCCCGATTCGGCTCAATTTTGTATAACCCGCGATGAACCAACCCAGGTGAGTCGAGTTGGCTCATTTTGACAGCTTTAGCTAAAAAATCTTTTCAATCAAATCATTTATTTTACTGCTTTGGTCATAACAACATATTATGCTACAATAGTCGATAGGGAAACACGTTTATGGAGTTTAGACTATCATGAGACAACTCCCACTGCAAAAGAAAAAATGTATCTAGACGTAGATTTCCTGTCATCTAGATCACCTGTCATATCTGCATCTGCATATCCTTCCAGAATAGTTTTTGGTCCTCCAAAACACAAACACATTCTAGAATTACCTTTCAAGTATCTCAAAATCCACTTTACTGCTTCCCAATGATCTATTCCAGGACTAGAAAGATACCTTCTAACAACTCCGACCGCATGAGAAATATATGGTCTCGTGCAAACCATTGCATACATCTAACTCCTCACTGTTGGAGAGTGCGATATAGCGACCATAGTTTATAAGCCATAACATAATTGTGTGGCTTCACATTCACGTGCCGACCAAAGTTAATAAGCCACAACATGATTCTGGTCTCTGCACCATAGAGTGAATAATGAAAAAATATAGATATGAAAGCTCCTTAATACGTGTTAAAAAACTTTTAGAGTCTATTTCATTTGAAAAGGTATTTTCTATTTCTAGTTTTTGTTTTGATTCATAATTTTAAAATTATCACATTATTTTTACTATTTTTCAAAGATTTATATATAAAAAAGTGATAAACAAGAACTAAGATGGCCCTATATCTATTTCACAATTAACCTGCTACTCAAAACAACTAAGCTTTGGAACTAGCTAGCAATTTGAGGAGAACTGAAGCTATAAGGCCATAGGAATTATTAATAGTATGTTTGGATAACATTAAAACCACTTTACAAATGTGGATCTCATCCAATACTTTTTAGTAGCGTTAGCCGAAATTCACATTTAGAACCTGATTTTCAGTTGTGTTAGATGAAATATGTTTGTAATGTAATTTTGATCAAACTCAAACATGTTCCAAATGCAAATATAGATTGATAAGTGCAAAATATATGATAATTTCTTGTATAATTAGTGCACTTATCAAGGGTAAAATAGTAAATTTATTCCCCAAATTACCTCTTTTTAGTAATAATTGCATAAATTGTGATTATTTAATTCAAATTTGAATTGAATGCTATTTTAATAGAAAATCTATTGATTTTGCAGATAAAAGGGCAAGTTTTAAATAGAGAAACATGATAGCATCTATTTGAAGAGAGAATCTGCAGATGAGATTCTAAATGGCAGCAGATCAAGATAAAATCCGCAGTCATTTAAACAAGGACTCTGAAGATAAATTCTCAATTTGAATTTAAATATCAAATCAGTACAAGATCAAGCTAAAAAGAGGGAAATAAGGAAAGCAAAGCAAACAAGGATAAGATCAGGAAGAGATCAAGCTGAAAAGGAGGAAATCAGGGAAAGCTGGAACGTGAATCTCGCTCCACCTGCGCTGAGCGTAGGTGGAGTGCAGCAATTAAATTACTCTCTGAATCATGTGCTTCATTTGCGCTGAGCGCAGGTTGGAGCGTAGGAATACGGGATCAGTTTTTCAAAGGATTTCAAAACAGATTCCTTCCAGATTTCAGATGGCTTTCCAACTTCTATAAATAGAACCTTTTACAAAGATCATAGGGAGTTTTTCGGAGGCAGAGACGGCAGAGCTAGGGCTGGAGAAAGTGACAGTTTCTCCGTTGGTTTGTAATGGCTACCATGTGTAGCTAAACTCTCCGATAGGATTGAACGTAGTTGATTCAATCCTCAATTGTATATGAATTCTCTTTAATATTTATGAATCCCTATTTTTATGATATCGGTATTTTTATTCTGTGCTTAATGCTTAGCTTCCGCCTGTGTGCCAGAGTTATAGGTTGATTTTATGGAATGCATTGGAAAATGGTTTTATGAAATCAATAGTGAGTTTGGGGGAGCCTAGGAATAGGAAACTTGAACTCTGATTGGTAAAAGTACTCATAGTAGTCGCTATAGGAATATAGGGCGAATTGATAGTGTTAACAAACGGAAAAACAGATCTTTAAAGTCGGGGTAATTTGTCGCCTGGGAGAACCCGCATGAATTATTTCTGAGTATCTCGTGATATGGGGAACCGGCATGGGATAACCTAGTTTGGCTAAGGTATCATAATTATATATTCATAAATATTATTGGGGTTCACATATAAAAGGGGTGCGATGGAACGAAGTTCAATCCTAGTCCAAGTAACTTGCCATCTCTATCTCTATCTCAATTTAATTTCTGTTTTTATTTTATTATCGCAATTCTCTACTACCAAAAATTATACGCTCTTACTTGATAGTTGTGACCACTAATCTTTACAAATTGAATCATTCCCTATGGATACGATACTCTTACTTACTATTATACTGTTGGGTTTTTGGTACGCTTGCCTGAAATTCAACATAAACAAAGGAGTTTCTTTGCACGTAAGTTTTTTTTTTAGTTTTATCCCTTATCTTGGGTCCATAGATAATCTCGGTGGTGTATGAAAGTATTAAAGAGAACGTATAAGAATCAAGAATAGTATCAAATCACGGTTATATGACCTTTGCATTATCTAAAGGCCTGAGCATAATTGACATATAGGCTCTGTTTCGATGAAGAGTGAAAATGAGAGGAAGAAAAATAGAAAGAAACAAAAAGGGAAGGAAGAAAAAAGAAGAGAAAATAAAAGGAAAGTAGGAGGATTTTTGAGTTGTTTGGCTTAAGATAAACAAAGTAAAAAATGATGGAAAGAAAAATGAGTATGATATACAATTACCCATTTGTCCTCATACTTGAAAATAATAATAATAATAATAATAATAATAATAATAATAATAATAATAATCATTATTTCTTTTTTAAAATAAAATAAAAGAAAGCAAGAAAACCACAGACCCCCTCTTGCATCGTCTTTTTCCTCGCGCAAAAAAGGGTGGGGTCTGCAACTCTCTCTGGCGTGGTGACAGGGAAGGTCTGGCACTATGGAACGGCGCGCCCATGGCACCCTCCTCTTCCTCCTCCTTTCACGAACGACATAACCATGGAATCTGCAAAGGCTGTGGTGGCCGACATAGAAGTGGGAAGAGGATAGGGGAGAAGTGGGAAGCTTCCGCCTTGGAGTTTTCTCACCAAAGGAGGCGAGAAAATTTTTCCACAGGTCCCACGTGTCAGTTTTCCTCTCCCTCGGTTTTCTCGTCTCAACCAAACAACTCCCTATGTCAGTTTTCCTGACTTTTTATTGGCCCCTAGTTCCTTTCCATACATTTTTTGTTTAAACAAACAAAGCAATAGTGATTTAGACCCACCAAATTTATGAAGTGGTTTGGTAGTGGCGAGGGCACTTGAAATTTCCCTTTTGACTAGCATGCTTAGAATGTGGTATGGATACTATAAATATGGGTATGTTTGGTTGGTATTATGGAGGTTTCAACCCTTGATTTGATTCACAGAGGTTATTTAAAAAATTGTTCGGATTCTCCAAACCTGACCATAAATGAAAAGTAAAACGCCTGCCTATGTGACTTCATCTAAAGATTTTGTTTTCTATTGTTGGTAACTACATCTATTGTTTAACCAATAAATTCATGGGAAATTTAAGGATGGATCCCCTATATTTTGTGATAAATCTCACACTTTATTATTATAAAAAAATAAATTTAAATTAATGAAATATATTATTAAATTTTTTAATATTAAATTTTTATTATTTATAATAAAAATCTACCATAGATCCAAAATATAAGTTGCATCCTAAAATTCTCCTACATTCATTACTATGTGCTTCAACTACATCTATCGAAAGCCAACTTTAAGATTCTACTAGCACTTGTTAACCAATCACAGATCTTGTTTGACTGAATAAGAGTGGAGAAACTTTTTTTACGAGGTAACTAATTGCAAACCCTAGCAGAAACCAGAAGGTCCTTGCGCCGCGCCGCCCACTGCTTCCCCTTCGGGGGGCCTTTTTCCCTTTTATGGAGGGGTTTTCTCCCCACTTTAGGTGGGTTTACTTCTCTCCCCGGTGAGAGTTTTTTCTCCTTCTTCCTCCTTCTGTTTTTGCTCATTCCTCCACCTCCCTCTTCTCTTCCACCGCCACTCGTAGGCCGCCCCTCCTCTCCCTTCTCTTTTATTCTTCCTACATCTACCTTTTATCACCCCCATCACCATCTCCCTTTCACCTACTCCAGTCACCACCTCCACTCTCTGTTTTTTCCCCTCTTTCTCCAAGGCCCCACCGGCACGGATTAACCGTTTAGCTCCGATCTAAGACAACAAGGTCTACATCTCCAACAACCTTTTCCAACAGAGCTAGTCAGGCTAGAAAAAAGAAAAAGCAACGAGAAAAAGAGAGGAAAACTTTCTATTTATTGTTTAGCTAGCGGTTGTTTCTGAGGTTTAGGTGGACTATGGCGGAGATTTAAGATTTGCTTAGTTCTGTTTTTTATTTTATTTTCTTGTTATGTTTAGTGTCTTTACCTCTTGATCTGTATCCATATATTGGAGTGAGCATGCCTGAGATTTGTAAGTTTTATTTGTTAGAGTATTGCAGTATCACTTCTTGATTCATATTCAGATGCAAGTTTCATTCGGCTACTGTTAATTTAACCACTTTCGACAAAAAAATAAATAAATGTGAATTTTGAAAAATATAGATGAGAAGAAATTACACGTGTGTTCATGGACATTTATGTACAATTTTTCATTTTATCAAATTTAGCTTTATTCAAGGATCTATAGTCGTTCATTAGAAAATCAACACCAATAGTGGGGAATTAAAACAAGAATAAGAGACTTTATGTTAATTTGACATATGATTAGGATGTAAGAGTAATTTTCACATTATAATATTTATATTTATCATTATGAGTTTAATTTGGGACAATTTCAGAAGATAAAACTAAACATTCCATTTTTTAAAAAGAAAACCAATGTAAACCAACAAATTTTCATTTTGATCCATTTTTATTTCAGTTTTCTTTTTTGAATACCTCTGCACAAGCATTTTTCTTTATGACGGGGCAATTAGCATTTTTTAAAAATGAATGTGTAATGAAAATTCTATGAATTTTCTTGTACAGAGAAGTCTCTTGGTAGGAATCTGAATTTGGCGAGGTTACATTTCCTCTGGTTAACATATTACTATATACAATAGTACAAGATCATGCATGTAATTGAGACGAGTCGTCTACTGCTCCAATAGACCAACCTCCTAGCACGAAACTCCTGAGCTAAGAGGATATGTAGTGTGCACAATCCTCTAAGGCAACTTATCATAGCCCATCATGGCAACAACGCGGTCTAAAGCAGCCAAATTTTTAAGAATGCCGTCAAATCTCTTCATATCCGCTTTCTTGAGTTTTTGTTATTTTCTTTTTCTTTTGATCTCATCACTGTTCTATTATTTAATGTTCTATTATTTAACCGTTTGATAAGAACTATTTAGCATTTCAGCAGCACTGGTTTACCCCGTATATACTGTTTTTATACACATTTTGTACTGCTCCAGAAGGAATAAAAAAATAGAAATGTCCAAGTGACTATTAAATTGTTTTGTAATAGTTGTGTTTTAGTATAGCTAAATAGTTTTTTTGTGTAAATCACAGGTATCCCCTATTACCAGGGACAATCCTGTTCGGGGCTTAGTCACAGTTAAGGCTCTTCATCCCTCCCGAAGGATTTGTGTTTAGTGGGTATCAAACCCAAGAGCTCTTCTCACAATCTCAGTTTGCGTATAGCTAAATAATTTAGATATAAATAGTTTAGATTTATGAGAATGCGTGCTTATTATATTATGTTAATGTGTTATGCACTGCAAAAATGTTCTTTATTTAACATCCTACAAATTATATAAGTATCGTTGGATATTTTTAATCAATGTTATTTTGAAAAAAAAAAAAAGGTGCGCGCTAAATAATGTGTTCCAATATCAATGCCTTGGATATAAATGCCCCTTAATCTCACCCTTGATTCACTTGCATGAACAAGACCTAAGAATTTATATTGAATTCAAGCAAGTTACAATAGGATTTTTTTTTTTTTTGGTTAAGACATTTTGGCAATACAAAGGATTCTTCATTTCGTCAAGGCTTCTTTGCTTTTATAAATTGATCCCTCATAAATAAGAACCAAGCCTCCATTCTATAAAACACCCTAGCTCCACATTTGATCTCAACTAAACTACCTGACACCTATCATGTTTTTCATTTCATTGGGGTAGATAAATTTCTTCACTTGATAGAAGACTTCAAAAATGGATTAGACGGCCGAGTTGATTGTGCCAAACTAGTCTCTGACTTGTTAACTACGTGTTTATTTGACGACTTAATAGAAGGATCTTGTGGATGAGGAGGAGCATGAACCTGACGCATATCCTCCACCTTCCCCCGTTTGTCACTCGTTTCATCACGTGTCTGCTTTACCTTCACACCTTCATTATTCACCAATGCAGTTTTATTAATCCCAGCTTTAGCTTCCCCATGTGTTTTGTCTTTCTTTGTAAACAAAGGAGCTGATAATTTTGGTGATGATGACATGGTAACTTCTTTTGGTGTTTCAGACTTAGTTGAGGCCTTGCTTCCGCTTAATAGAGCATCAGCTGCATTGGGTGCAAGACTTTTTTCTTTGAGGTTGGTCTCGGTTGTTTTTCTAACTTCATTAAGTAACCTTTCCTGTTTTAAACACGCAGGGATTACAAGGTAAAGATGAGAGTGAATCGATACATTAAATATACACACTGTAGTTTTTTAGAATGTTGGAGGCTTACCTCCAATATACTGCTGAACCTTTCGGCCAAGTTTGGAAGCTTCAGAGCAGTTACAAGTTTTATTGCACCTTTCATTGATTTTTCCAGTGACAAAAGCTTCACAAGTTCAGTAGCTCGCTCAAGCTTATCACCTGAAATATCCGTGAGGTATGACTATTTTTCCCTTTCACAATTTAGGTTATACAAAGTGGAGAGAGAGAGAGAGAGAGAGAGAGAGAGTCAAACGGAGACGCATAGGAACTCACTGTTGCAGCAGGATGCTATAAGCCTGAGTATGCATCTATCTTGTGCTGCTTCCAAATTGAAAGCTTCATCGTCAAGTGAATTAGTGTCTAAACCAGCAATAGCCGTTTCTTCCATTCTTTTCTGAATCTGCATGTTAAATATTTACTAATTCAGTTATTGAACAGAAGTGATAAAAAAATTCAAACTCATATTGAAGCCAAAACAACCGATAAGAAAATAAAACTGTTAGTGCCTCTGATGAATTAGATAGATGTGAATCAAGACTTATGGCAGGTTGGCTAGAATGACCATTAAATTTGAGATGGGGTACAAGAGCAAACCTCAAAGAGATGCATGTTATTCATTATAAACTCGTTTTCAAGAGCCTCAGATCCCAAATCAGAGGAAGCGAGAGGAAATGAAAGATTCAGTAGAGTGAGAACAGGTTTAGGCATCACCTGAAAGGCAAGCGAATATGAATTGATGTTTAGCCATGGAAGGAGAAGAGCGAAATGCATCAAACTGTACTACTCATACCTGTGGGAAGGCATCAGGCTTTTTGCATATTACACAAAATAACTTGCTTGAGTTCAACCCCGTCACCCAGTAGTTTTCATCTGACTTCTCTTTAATAGCACTGCATTGAAATTTAATTATGACAAATCACAAAAGATCAGACATAACAAGATTAATAAGTACAATAAACCAGTGCACATGTTTAAACTAATATTAAACCTGAAGACTGGGACCCAGCTACCACCAAATTGGCTAGTATATTGCCTTAGCACACCCTAAATATTATACAAAAATAAGCTAGTATAAGAAGATTCACTCATTAGCAGAATGAAATAAATACCAAATATCAACGCTAATTATAAACGCAATTAATACCTTGGAATCGTATGAACACAATTGACCTTCTTCACTAAACCCAAACCAACTTAGTGATGAACCAGGAGTTAATGGCAAGCGACCTCGAAGGGGTTGGGTTCCATGGGGTATATTAAATACTCTAAACTCTAACACCTGCATGTTTAAGAGAACATTATTTTGTCATGAAGAGATTACATCATTTAATGTTTTTAATCAACAGATGATTATGCTCTCCCACTAACATAAGCTTTTCAAAAAGGTGAGCAATCAAATGTCAACAATGCAATGAAGAACTTCGAATATTTGTGGTAATCCGTAATCTTACATACTAAGAATAAATAAAACCACACTGGACCTGCCAATCTCAGAAGCAACAGCAACCATGGAGACTGAACCAACCTGATCATTTGAGGAAAGGCAATCAGAAGCATGAGTGACAACTGCAAGCTTATCCTTGAAACCTGATGCAGTCACCACTGGCCCATCTAGCGAAATAATATATCTCTGTAATGAATAAATTCAAAAGTGTCTAAATGCTTCAGGATAACCACCATCAACAACTTCAGATTTTATTTGTAACGTTTTTTTCTGTAACGGGTTAAAGTTAAAGATTAAATGAAAGGCTAACAAGTTTATACTTAACTACCCTTATAGCTCTTTTACAGTTGGGGAAGTATCACGCCTCCATCATTCAGTTATTGAAAATGAAAAAACGTCTAAAAAGGTTATGAATGAAACAAACCTGCAAACCACCCTCAGTAAAGATGCGAAGATAGTTAAAACTAGTTACTGCAGCTACCCAAGCAGCACCAAGTGCGACAACCTTCACTTCTTCTCCTTCAAAGCGCATAGACCACTGCCAAATTTTTAATAAAGTGAGCATACAGTAAAATTCCATATCATGCACACTGTTAACCACAAGAACTGAAATGTTGTATGTCCTTTATAACCATATAACATGTCTTCTTTTTATATAAATTTTCTTCCATAAAAATGCAGCGAGTTTTTAAATAACATAGGATGAGTACATATTCTGACCTCGCTATTACTAGCCCAGCTACTAAATGGGCGATACATGAGGGTGCTCATGTTCTTCTCCCCCTTACAAGGATTTGCAAAGACGCCTCCATTCTCATTTAATGCGGCCATTGTAAATCCAAAATGATCAGTCATTGATGGAACTCGTGGACCGCTTCCAGTATCATGAAAATCAATCTGTAACAAAGACATGTCAAGTCGACAACTCATCAACATATTACATGATAGAATTGATGGTTTAACTAAAATCCACATGGACATGATGGTAACAAGGGATGAAATCATGAATCTTGAGCTTAAATTATCTGTAGTTCTCATGCATTACCTCAATGTGAGAGTATCCATCATGTTCAACAGTGGTTATACTTCCAAGCATATTATAGCATAAGAAGCGCCTTTTCCCAGGCTGCACAGGGGTAGATCCTGGTTGAAATGCCTCCTGCATCTTTGGCTTAGATGTTACCATGGTACTTCTAAATGCCACATTCCCATTATCCAAATTTTCCTTGTGGGAACGATTTCGTTTCTTGTGAGACTCAACCTTGGGAAACAGAGTCATTTCATCACCTTCATCCTCATCTAAATTTTCCTCGCTCAAAGCCTGTTTTCGCAATCTTTTCTTGCTAGGTGGCTCAGACTCACCATTACTATTTTCACCAAGATCACTCAAGCTCCCACTAGCACTATTTTCTTGATCCTCCTCATCAAACAAAAGAAGCCCTTTGCTGTTCTTGTACTGCATAGGTATATCCTCAGTTGGAGACTTCATAGATGAAGGAATAACATTATCCCATATACCATACTTTCCCATAACATCAATAACAGCCAAGGCATTCCCAATTGGCTTCCACGCCATACAACACACTCTTTCATCAAACTTCTGTCTGTCAATGTCCTGCTTCCTATTAACATCCCATATCAGAAGCTGCTTGTCCAAACCAGAAGTAGCCATGTACTTCCCATTGGGTGACCAACACAAGAAACATATAGGTTGTGTGTGATCCCCTCTCAGAGAAAACAACTTCTCAGCCGTGTCCCTATCATACATTACGACGTCGTTTCTCAACCCGGGAACAGCTAAGGTCTCACCATCAGGACTCCAACAAAGAACATTCATGGTTGTAACATCTACCCCAGTGTCAGGAGCGATGCCTTTGAGGTTGTGAACGATTCTCCCAGAGTGGAGTTCCCAGAGAATAACAGTTCCAGTTGAATCCAGAGATGCTAAGTATTCACCATTGGGGTCAAAAGCTAGGCCAGTGACAGGCCCTTTATGCCCTTTGAGGACCCTAGCAATGGAACCATCAACTGTGTTAATAAGCTTGATACCCTCATCATCACCAGCCGCTGCTAACATACTCCCTGACTTGTTAAATGCTAGGGAACGTATTGGAAGTGTGAATCTGGTAATATTTGTCTCGAACTCCCCACCTGTCAACAATCAACAACATCAATTCAAATTGAAACATGCACAACAAGAACCAAAGCTTTTCCTCACTAAGAATGGTCAACAATGTAAATCAAACTATATTATAATGTTCTATCATAAATTATGTTTATGATAAACTACTAAAATCTAAATCCTTCTTAATAGGAATTGAAGAACAATGATTAAAAAAGACCATTGACTTGAGATGTAATAAATTGGCATGGTACAGATCCAGAACACTTCAATTAAAAGCAAACAGTCACGAGTCACGACTGCACAAAATACTTTTAGCCAAACCAAAATCAATTGTGTCAGCTAATGTTCACAAGTAACAGAAAAAGAATGTAACAAATTTAAATTTAAGGATTTAGAGAATCAGAAATCAAGGGCGTAAAAGAAATTACTGAAGTTCAATGGTTTACATATATGAGGTTCATTAGAAAAAATAAAAACTCAAA
Organism: Sesbania bispinosa; assembly: GCA_026901365.1. Classification (NCBI taxonomy): domain Eukaryota; kingdom Viridiplantae; phylum Streptophyta; class Magnoliopsida; order Fabales; family Fabaceae; genus Sesbania; species Sesbania bispinosa. Next base: position 1,037,275 of record QLOH01000065.1, on the reverse strand, counting down.
ACTAGTCTTAATAAAGATAATTACAAAAGAAAACAAGAATTCAACAATTTAGTTCCAGAATTTCAAGTAAAATATCCTGAAAATGCGGGGGAAATAATAAATCTCCAAAGAAAAGAGTACAGAACACACACACAGCCAACAATAAGGATAGAACACTGGGCAGTGAGTTGAAGAGCAAAGATAAAAAGCGAATAGAATACCAGGAAACTTGTAGAGCTTGACGGAGTGATCGACGGATCCGGAAGCAAGGCAAGTGGAATTGGGGCTAAGAGCCAAGGCAGTGACGCCGTCACGGTGGTGACGGAGGATCCTTGGAGTGGCGGAGGGGAGAATGGGATTGTGAATGGAAACGGACACATCGGAAGAGGAGGCGGTAACCAGATGTTGGGCTTGCTGGTCCCACACCACGGAACAGAACGAAGGGCGGCCACCCTTGTGTGCGTGGGCCTCCCTCAGCTTCACCGACCTCACTTTCATGACGGATTCAGAATCGGGTCGGTTTCCGTCCGGTAAGTTAACAAGGAAGGAGTAGATGGGAGAAAGGCTTGATTTCGAGGGGAATGGCACCGGAAGGGGAGGGAGGGATAAGAAAAATAATAAATCTGAAAGTGAAACTCGATTGTTTTGGGCGCCAAACGAGGTTTGTGTTTTTGGGTGTTGGCGGGAGGGGAAGGGAATGGGAATGAGAGCTCATTTGTCATGGGGTTTGATTTTCAATGGACGTAAAAAATAGGGCCATTATTTTTCCCACCCCATTTTTGCTATTCCACCCCCTTTTAATTTTTTTGAAATTTTTTTCCTTATCTTTCCCCACCTCTTTCGGACTTTTGTGTTTGGAAAGGAATAAAATTGGCTTACAGACACAATTTTCTGAGAACCAATCTCAGACAATTGTGTTCGTAAGCCAATTTTTTTTCTTAAGATTGACTTGCGGACATTATTGTCCGGAAATGGTTCATGGACACTTGTGTCAAGTGTCTGTAAGCTTATTTTGAAAAAAAAAAATGGTTTCCGGACACTAGTGGTGTCTGGAATTGTTTTCAGGACGTGTCCGGAATTGTTTTCAAGATATGTCCTTAAACGAAATTTAAGAAAAAATTGAGTTTTGGACACTCCATGTCTGTAACCCATATTCGTAAAAAATTTGGTGCAGGAGAGAGGCAAGGGAAGGGGAAGGGGTGCGGGAGAGTGGGGGTGGGGAAGGGGAAGGGGGAAGCGAAGGGGTGGGGGTGGTTATGGAGTGGGGTGGGGGAGAGCTAAGAGGGAGAAGGAGATTGAGTAATGTGGGGGACGACGGTTATAGGTTGTGGGTGGGAGGTGGAGGTGGAGGTATAGTGGTGTGATTATGGGATAGGGGAGAGGAAGAAGGGGTGGGGGAAGGGAGAGTAAGAATGGAAGGGGTGGGGGAAGGGAGAGTGAGAATGGGAGGGATGGGTGGGGAACGATGGGGGAGGGAAAAGGATAGCGAGAATGGGAGTGGGTGGGGAGCGATGGAGGAGAGGAAGAATCATTGGGGGCGGGTGGGGGGATGGGAGAAGGGGACGGGGTATAGGGGTGTTCACGGATTTGTTTGGTTCAATTATGTAGGACAAATAAATCCAAACCAAATAAAACCGTTTGGTTCGGTTAGGATTTTTCAATTTTTTGTAAGTGACCTAAACCAAACCGAACCAATCAAGAACGAGCTGGTTCTATTCGGTTCAATCAGATCATGAACTTTATCATGCCAATATAATAAAAATTATTTTTCAATTTTTTTAGCAACCAATAAAAAAATCATTTAAGAAAAAGACAATCTATGATAAAACCTCATTTTGATATTTAATCTCTCATCTATGATAAAAACTTATGTTAATGTTTAATCCCTCATCTCTTCTAATTTTTTACTTTAATATAGTTTTTTTATTTCGGGGTGGTTCGGTTCGGGTAACGGGTCCATTGTATTTAATCCGTTACCCGGACGGGTTTGATTGGTTTAGTTCAGGTCCAACCCGATTGAGCTAAAAAATCTAATCCAATAAGATTGGTTCAGTTCTGTATATCGGGTTCATCTGATTGAACCAAACCAATGAACACCCCTAATGGGGTAGGTGGGGAAGAAAAAATGGAGGGGTGGGAAAGGTAAGGGCCAAAAATAGACTTCGTATGGGCCACGGAAGGGCCTTTGTTTTTCCCACCCCTATGATCGTTTAAATGCATTTCCCTAACTACCTCAATCTCTTCCCCTTCCCCTTTCCTTTCCCCCTCCCCTTCACCACACCTCACCCCATCCTCACCCACAGGCAGCCACCACCACCCCTTCCCTTTTTCCCTCTTCTCTCTCATTGAATTTTTTATAAAAAAAAGCTTGTGGCTATGTCCATCCAATTTTCTAGTTTGGCTTCCGAACACCTGACACAGGTGTTCGTAAGCCAAACTAAAAATAATTGGCTTACATGTCTAGTAATGACGTCTAGACACATGTTTGGAAGCCTTTTTTTTTAAAAAAAATGTCTTCCAAATGACATTAGAGTGAGAGAAGAGGGAAAGGGGGAAAGGGTTACAGTAGGTGGTGGTGGTGGTGGTGGTGGTGGTGGTGGTGGTTGTTGTGAGGATGGGGTGTGGTGAAGGGTTTAGGGTAGTTAGGGAAGAAATTTGAAAAAAAAACATATAAGGGTAGGAATAGCAAAAAAAAGGTGAGAATAGCAAAACCCCGTAGAAGATTGATGCGAACCCATTTTGTTTCGAGAGACAATGAAAATTGGTGTGCTTTAGGGATGGCAAAGTGGGTTGTGCTCGGCGGTAGGGGTGTTCATAGGACGGGTTGGGACGGGTTTCACCTGTCCCTAACCCAGCCCTAATTTTTGACCGGGCCAATTCTATGGACCCGAACCCGTCCATAGACCCGAAGAGTCCTGATGATGTGCGGGTCTAAGTAGGACAAGACCGGGTTGACCCGCTATATAAGCTAAATATAATCATGAAATGAGCATATAACAATGTTCAAAAGAAAATAGTTCATACCATTAATAAATATATTGCAGACAGTAAAATATCTCTTAATGTATGCAATATTTTTTACTTTTTTAAAGTTTGGGATATCACTAAACCAAGAATAACATTATATCAGTATATAATTTTATGTATAGAATGTATTTTTAAAGGTAAATAAAGGAAACTTAGACTAAAAAACCTCATCTAAAATGAAAAAAATAAGGTTAGGACTTTACATAATAGAAAATCATAAGTAATAAATATTATATTTATATATAAAGGACGGGCCGGGTAACCCGAAGGTTAACCCGAACCCGTCCTCAACCCGATGTCGGGTCAAAAAATGAGACCCGATGAGATCCGATATGGTTCTATTCTTTCTTGTAGTACAGGAACAGACCCGGCCCGAGTAGGAAGGGTTGGGACGGGTCAAAAGGACGGACCAAGTCTTGAACACCCCTACTCGGCGGGCCAGCCCACCTAACCCGCAAAAAATGATGGGGTAAATTAGATCCTTCCAGATAAGGTTGTGCAAAATAACCGGTTATAAAAGCCCAATCCATAACCATATCTATAACCAAATTAAAAAAATATGGATTATTAAAAAAAAAAAAACAAATCATCCATTTCTCATAACTAGATATGTTCACATCCAATTTCTCAAATCCGATTATTCCCTCACATTTAACCATATTCTATTTTCATCTCATTTTCAACTTTCTGTAAAAAAAAAAACGAAAGAAACACTTTGGAAGCAGCCTCGACTCGAACTCTCTCTTTTAGAGAAGAAGTGAGAACCCTAATTCTTGGTTAGATCACATTAGTGTCCGCCATTAATTTGTTTACGACTTATTTTGCTTCGATTTAGGGCACCTGAACTTGGATCATGGTCGGTCGTTTACAAGTACTCTATCTCACTCTATTTTCCTTTTCGCGTTCGTATTCGTTCAACAACTATTTCTAGTACATTTTATGGTGATAATGTTCCTTTGTGTAATATGGTTATTTGAATATGTTATATCTTTGTACGTATTCGTTCAACAACAACTGTGAAAGTTTTGGTAATGATTATTTAAATAGATAGATATTAGAAATTGCTTTCCTGAGTGCCTCCTTCTCTAACACTTATATACTCACAAGATTGGTTCAAAGGAAAACCCTCTATATTGTTTTCAAATCAACAATTCATGGAGCTTGAGAAATTTCAGCAATGTTATTAGGCATGACAATTAAACCCGAACCTATCGACCAACTCTACCACGACTTTGACCAGAAAACCCACTTTGAATGGGTTTAAGGCAAACTCACCCTTAACCCGAGAAAAATCGTGTTTTTGATCATGCCTCGTGGAATGATGTTCGGATTCATTTCATGAAAAAAAAAAAGGCTATTATTGTGGAATAACTTAGTTCTGAAGGGAGACTACATGAATATGTGTTGTTGTGTGCTTATTTTGAACTTGATTGTAAACGAGGGTTTAAAAGAAATTGGTAATTTTGTTATAAGAATGAAAGGTGCAAAAAAATATGTAGGATCTCCACCCTTCAAATTGTCTAAATTCAATATGTGTGTTAAACAAAAGAATATAGAGTATAAGGGACTTATGTTTAAATATGGAAACCAGGTGGAATTCAACTTACCTTTTGTTAGTGAGGCTACATTGAAGCTACAAGATAAGAATTATGGTGAGGAGCTAGGCAAGAGAAACAGTGTGTCTAAAACGGAGATTGAGATTATAAAAGATAAATCTTACCATTTTAAAAGATATTTTGTGAAGCTACTTTATCTATTTATGGGTCATCATACTCACCTCTCTTAAGGGGGCAAAATGGGTTGACCCATCTCGGACCACTAAAAAACGGAAGAGTGCACATTGGCCCATCAAGCAAAATGGGCTTGGATAACACACTCCATTTTGAGGCGAGCTGGTGGGTTGGTCGGATGGCCCAGCTAGCCGCCTAAAAATATATATATATATATAATATTTAAATTTAATAGAATAAAAAATCATTTAGTCTTTTTATTATTTTACATAACGTTTTTTTTCAAATTTCATGAAATAGTTATAATTAAATACTAAATATGAATAATAATAAATAAATTTTCTACCGTCAGTTTTTTTCAATGTAATGAGGCTTGTAATTATCATTATGACTACCATCAGTTTTTTTCAAGCAATGATCATTATGGCTATGGTGAGTTATTTCAATCAACTGGAATCAATAGATCTTAAGTAAGTATGCAGAGGAAAACTTAAAGACCCTTATCGATATTCTAATTGGTGGCAGATGAATTCCGGTAGATTTCCAATTGTCTTAAACATTGCAAGTGATGTGTTGGCTATACATGTCCACACTACGGAATTTGAGTTATCATTTAGTATTAGTGGAAGGCTAATTGATCAATGTCGTAGTTACTTGACTCCAAAACCCATGGAAACACTTATATACACACAAGATTGGCTCAAAGGAAAACCCTCTACATTGTTTTCAAATGAACAGTTCATGGAGCTTGAGAAATTTGATCAATGGGATTAGGCATGACAATTAAACCCGAACTTTTGGGTATCGATCCGCCTCCACCCTGACTTTCACGGTAAAACTCATTTTGAGAGGGTTTAAAGAAAACTCGCCCTTAACCCGGGATAAATCGTGTTTCAACATTGACTGTGGCTGATGCCTCGTCGAATGATGTTGGCATTCATTTCATGAAAAAACAGGCTATTATTGTGAAATAACAGTTCTGAAGGGAGACTACATGAATATGTGTTGTTGTGTGCTTATTTTGAACTTTATTGTAAATAAGGGTTTAAAAGAAATTGGCAATTTTGTTATAAGAACTAAGGGTGCAAAAAAATAGGTACGATCTCCCCCCTTCAAATTGTCTAAATTTAGTATGTGTGTTAAACAAAAGAATATAGAGTATAAGGGACTTGCATGTTTAGATATGGAAACCAGGTGGAATTCAACTCACCTGATGTGAGAAAGGCTGCATTGAAGACTCAAAAGGATCTGAAGAACTCGAGATACAAGATAAGAATTATGGCGAGGAGCTAGGGAAGGGGAACGGTGTGTCTAAAACGGAGATTGAGATTATGCAAGACAAATCTTACCATTTTAAAATATTTTTTGTGAAGATACTTTATGTAACATCTCGATAATTAAGACTAACTAAAAGAATAGGATAATATTTTTAAGAATGAAATTAAGTAAAGGGTAAAAATGATATAAGCAGAAAGGTTTAGAATAAAAACTAAGTTTGAAAGTTTCAGCATTCTCGCTCAAGCTAGAATCTCGCTTGAACGAATTATGCAGCAAAAAGGGATAAGTTTGAGTTTTCTGCATATCTCGCTTGAGTGAGCCAACTCGCTTAAGCGAGATACGGGGGAACTTTTGGGAGGCTCTCTGGACAATTTTCGCTTGAGCGAGAATCGTCCAGAGAAAGGGTCTTTTCTGGATCATTCTCGCTTGAGCGAGATAGTTTCGCTTGAGCGAGAATGTGAAGGAAAAACATGCAACCGACATGCTCGCCCAAGCGAGAATATCTCGTTTGAGCGAGAATTCACTTATAAGCACTAAACCCTTAATTTAGAATCATAATTCAACTTTCTTTCTTCTTCTTCTTTTAGTTTAAAGAGAGAGACTCTGAGTCTTAGAGGGAGGAAGCTTGAATTGAAGCTCGAAGAGGGGTTTTAGGGCAAGGAATCATCAAGTGATCCACCTTAATCTGTTCTTCTTCCTTCGATTGTCAAGTATAGGTGAGTACAACTCACACACTTCCACTTTCTATAGTTGTAAACCTTGAGCATGATCCCAATTCTCTTAATTCCCCTTCTTTATGCTTAAAATGTTAATTGTTAAGGATTGCATGTGTTGGGAGAATTAGGAAGAATTATCTATTGATTATGTGGAACCCTAGGTTACGAAACTTACGAAATTTAATGTTCTTGTTATATGATTCTTATTAGTTGTTAATTCATTGAGATTATGAGCATTGAGTTAATTTAAGCCGGTTTTGACCGTGAGTTAATATAAGTCGGCGTCGGTCGTGAGTTAAAATAAGTAATTATGTGAAAACTTGACTTCGGTCCAGTAATGGGTGGGATTCGTCCCCGGGGGAGACGTTCTCCGTAGTCTGAGCTCAGTTCTAACTCCAGTTTAAGTGATAAGATCATGCCTGCTGGGCACAATAGTGAGTTGCATCATAAATTGCATTTAATTGAGTTGATTATTATGTATGAGTTTATGTTATTACTGTTACATATCATTTATTCATTGTTCCTACACTGCATTTGCATAGTTGTACTTCACTGAGACAATTGTCTCACCACACGTTCTGTGGAGACAATCTAGGTGTGCAGGTACCGCCTCGCACAGATCCTTGAGTTGGGAGAAAGAGTCCGGCTTGGAGTGGAAGACCTAGTCTTTAGTTTTGCTAGTTGTATTCATAAGTATGTATGTATATATATATATATATATGTATATACCTTTAACTTTGAGATGTTAAGAATTGTGGCTTTTGAGCCAGTGTATGTATATGTTATGTATATAAATAGTTTAAGTTTCACAAATTGTTTAAGTTATCGTTGGTTCCTTAACAAGTTGTGAATGTTTTTTATATTTAAAATGGCACGGTTAATTTTCGAAATCTAGGGATTTGGTTTCCAACTGACTAAATCCTGAATTAGAAAATTAGGACGTTACATTTTGGTATCAGAGCTGTTCAATCCAATTGGACTATGGCATTAGAGTATTCTTGTAACTTGTTATTGGTCTTTGTACACTGTTATGTGAAATGAAAGACTTATCACCTCGATATTTGCTTAATGATGTGTAGAGGATTATGGCAAGCGGCAGGAGAGGTCGTCCAAGGTTCAATCCTCCTTCTCCTTCTAGGGATTCGCCTTCGGATCCTGTAGCTGTAGCTCTTCAGGAACTTACTCAGATGATGGGAGAGCAGGTGACTTCCAATCGGGCTCAAGCAGAGGCGACTCGGGAGCAGGCTGCTGCCAATGCAACAGTACTTCAGGAGTTGGCTCGAAGAACAACGGGGACACCACCCCTTCCTACGGTGGATCCGTTTATCTAAGGGTTAGCGAAATTTCGGAAGCATAATCCCCCTTAGTTCAACGGTGTTTATGATCCGGATGTGGCGGCGAACTGGCTCCGTGATCTCAACCGAATCTTTGATGTGATGAAGTGTGTTGATGATTCCAAGGTTGGGTTTGCAGTCTACATGTTGAGGGGAGAGGCTGAGAATTGGTGGAAGACTTCTAGTGTTCAGGCTGCTATGGCGGAGGCCCCTATCACCTAGGGTGCTTTTCAGACTTTGTTCTTGGAGAAATACTTTCCAACAACTGTCCGAAGACAGAAGAAAGTCGAGTTTCTTCAACTTAAGCAGGGAAGTTTGACGGTGGGCCAGTATGTGGCGAAGTTCGAGGAGTTAGCCAAGTACTCTAGGTACCTGCAAACGGTTGCTGACGAAGAGTGGAGGTGCACTCAGTTTGAAGGAGGCCTGCGTCCTGAATTGCTGGATCGGGTCAGGACACTTGAGATCAGGGACTTCCCTACCTTGGTCAACAAGTGCTACATTGCGGAGAAGAATCTTAAGGGAGCTACACCATCAGCACCACCAGTGGACAATAAGGGTAAAAGGAAAATGGAAGTGACGAACCAGGGCAAGGGCCCGAGGCCTAAGTGGCAAGGCACCCCAGCCTTGGCCACCGAGCCGACCCAACGCCAAGGGGTACCTACTTGCCCTAAGTGCGGTAAAGAACATTATGGAGAGTGCCTGACGGGGAAGAACATCTGTTATTTCTGTAAGCAACCAGGTCATATGAGGAACGAGTGTCCAAAGAGGAAGGACCTTCCGAAGCCCCAAACCATTGGGAGAGTCTTCACCCTCAGCGGAGAAGTGGCAGCTTCTGCAGATAATCTGATGCGAGGTATGTGCACCCTAGGAGATCAGACCTTAATTGTATTATTTGATTCGGGAGCAACCCATTCTTTTATTTCTCATGATTGTGTGAAGCAATTGAATTTTGCATGTTGTTCCTTTACCTTATCTTCTCAGTGTTACAACACCCGCCAAGAAGGCTATTTCTACTTCCCATTTGTGGCGTCTCCTTTGTCCTGTTAAACACATCTGCAACAGGAATAATCAAAGTTTTAGGTACCCATATTCTTTTGGGTCCTTTTTTGTTAGTTCTAGGTTTGTTCTCCTTCTTGTGCTTGCATTTAGACACATGGTGTCCAGGCTTGCCACAGTGAGAACAACCATTCCCTTTCTTAACCTTTTCAGCTGGTTTAAAAGTAGAGTTGTATGATGAATCACTGTCAGAGTAACCTAAACCACTTTTGTCTTTGGGGACTTTCTGACAACCCAAAATTCTGTTAAGGTTCTTAGTTCCATTGACAAAATTGGTAAGATATCTAGTAAGTTCAGCAACTTTCCTTTTAAGTTTTTCATTTTCTTTCAGCAAGTCCTCTGAACTACTAGTTTCAGTTTTCAGAAGCTTTTCCTTGAGTATAAGATTCTCTGTTTCAAGAACTTCATTTTTGTTTGAAACTTCAGTGTAAGATCTAGAGAGATCCTTATACTCATGGAAAAGTTCCTTAGAACTTTCTAGTAGATCATCATACATTTCTTGAAGAGTTTGAGGGATTACCTCTGATTCTGAGCTATCAGATGAGGGGAGGCTAGCCATCAAACAAAGGTTGGCTTCTTCAGCAGCTTCATCATCCTCTTCAGAGGTTGAATCATCACGATCCTCCCATGTGGCCATGAAGCTTTTCTTTTTCTTGGAAACTTCTTCTTCTTCGAAGAGAGCTTTTTCAGCTTCGGGCAATCAACTTTCATGTGGCCAGGTTGTCTGCACTCATAGCAGATAATTTTGTCAAAAGAGATAGTCTTTTTACCTGACTTACCCATTTTGCTGTCAGATGAGGATGACTTTTCTGAACTTGGCTTTCTTCTGAAGCATCCTCTTTATCCTCCTGCTCATCAGAGCAAGGTCATCTTCATCATCAGAGCAGCTTTCTGAGTCTTCAGAACCTTTTGAGGACTCCTCCACTCTTAAGGCCTTTTGTGCACAAGACCTAGCCAGTTTGGACTTGGCATTCAGGGCAAGTGACTTCTTCTTGGGGGCATCTTCTCCAAGCTCCAACTCATGGACTTTAAGGGATCCCAAAAGTTCCTCCATTCTCAGAGAGTTGAGGTCTTTTGCCTCTTGAGTGGCAGTCACCTTGGGCCTCCAAATCTTTGGTAGACTTCTAAGGATTTTGCGATTATTATCGCCTGAATCATAGGTCTTTCCCAAGGATTTGAGTCCATTTGTGATGGTTTGAAAACTTCCAAACATCTTATCAATGGATTCAGATTCATGCATCTTGAACATCTCATACTGATGCACCAACATGCTGATTTTGGATTGCTTCACATTGTCAGTTCCTTCATGAGCTGCAGCCAATGTGTCCCAAATTTCTTTGGCAGAAGAGCAGTCATGCACCTTCTCATACTCTGATTTACTCAAAGAACAAATCAGGTAGAGTTTCTCTTTGGCATTAAGTTGTACACGCGCCTTCTGATCACCAGTTCATTCTGACTTGGGAATGGGCACACCATTGTTGGTTGGAATATAATCACCATCAGTGACTACATCCCATAAATCTATGTTGCTACTTTCAATGAAGAGCTTCATACGATCTCTCCAGTAATGGTAATCAGAGCCATTGAAAGCAGGGGGTCTGGAGACTGAGGCACCTTCAGCTATGTAGTGAGAGTTGCTTGTAGAGGTTTCCATCTGGATCTTTTCCTTCAGCACTTGTTAGATGCTCAACCCGAAGTTGAGCTCTGATACCAACTGTTAGAACAATAGGAAACACTAGAATGGGGTGAATAGTGTTTTATAATTCTTTACCGATTTTCTGAAAACCTTTGGGAACAAGCAAACTGTTTGTGAAAATAATTTAGCAACCTTCTGAAACTGGAAGCTTCAGCAACTTGCTGATGCAACTCAGCAGGTTGAATAAAATCCTTTTAAAATGATTTTGCATGATGAAAAGATTGTTTTTCTGCGTAGATTTATAAACACACTTTTCAGAACCCTCCTTGGTTAGATAAAAACTGAATGTAAAGAGATAAGGGTTGAGAGAACTTAGCCACAAAAATTTATCCTGGTTCACCCACCAACTCAGTGAGCTACGTCCAGTCCCAGGGCAAACACACCACTGGATTTTCACTAATCCCGCAAAATTACAAGTATTGTTTGCACACCTAGCCTCTTCAGGCTCAACTCCCAAGTATTCTTTGAACACACGGCCTCTCCAGGCTAAAAACCCAAGTATTCTTTGAACACAGCCTCTTCAGGCTAACCCAGTAAAAACTGTTTGAAAGAAAATGCTCAAACTCTTAAACTACACAAGTTTAGAGCTCGAACTGAAAAACTTGTACAAATAACTGAGTAAGACTCAGGATATAGAAGTCTGTACAAAGATGAAACAATGAAACAGATGAATATGAATTTAAGCAGCGTTTCAGCAAGTTGATTTCTCTAAGTTCTCTTCTCCTTCTTGTTTATGCATGGAGTCAGGTATATATAGAGTTGGGAACTTCAGCTCGTTGAGCTCCAATCGATTTCCTGTTGAGAGATAGCATTTAATGCAAATGCTCCCGTTGAGACACATAGCCTGATACCTCTGCATTAGCAGGTAGTAGAGTCAGCAGCTCACGCTTCACTTTTCTGAGCAGCGCGTACTTTACGACAGACTTTGCCTTTTTTGTGAGAGAAATTTGAAATAAGGCAGAAAGCACGTCCTCTGACTTTCCAGAAGAATGAGAAGCACAAGTAACTGAGATAGCTACGATTGACTTGAGTCTTCAAGGAGAATAAGCAGAGAATACTATATTGGAGATGTACAGACTTCAGTACGACGTTTCACGACTTCGAAAGGTTCTCCATCTTCAGCAGGTCGTGATATCTCAGCAGGTTCTTTTTTTCGGAAGGTTCCACCATTTCAGAGGATTGGATTTCTTTAATTGATACCTTCTGAAATATTGAACACTACCTTTAGCAGAAACTGTTCTTTCTCATAAGAACGTTAATCAAATTTGTTATTCACTAGTGTATAACCCGTGCAATGCACGGAGATCACTTTAAGAAATTGATTTCGATAGAATGGTGAGAATATTGGTTTTTTAAAATTGAATTTTGTGTATATGTGGATGGCGCGATAGTAGAAACACAATCTAACTAAATGATATAGGTTATAGGGAACTCAGGTGGTAATATATAGGATTTAGTGAATGTTTGTAGTAAAATTGTGTATATTCACCTGGGTTTGCTTTAGTCGATGTGACACCGGTAAGACTTTAAAAGGATATCATCATTATATCACATTATAAGGCTAAATGCAGGAATCCGAGTTACTGACTCTATGTATTGTTTTGTTATTTCATTTTGCTTTATATATTGATATATAAAGATAAAGTATCAAAACACTCTACCTTATTAACAATCATTGTTCCATGTAGCAAACCCTAAACCCTAAATAATATCTCAACAAATAAATTTGTACTCATGTGTATGTTGATGATTAATCTCTCATCTCTTCCAATTTTTTTTATTTTAGTACAATTTTTTTTTTATTTAGGGTGGTTTGGTTTGGTTCGGGTAACAGATCCAGTATCTTTAATCTGTTACGTATCAGAACCAATCATTGACGGGTTTGATTGGTTCGGTTCGGATCCAACCTGATTTAGCTAAAAAAATCCAAACCAATCAGATTGGTTCGATAGGATTTAGGGTTTATCGGGTTCGTCGGATTGAATCAAACCAATGAACACCCTAAATAATATATTAGCAAAATACATAATAAATTTGATGTAAATCAACACATTTTATTATATTACCACATCCAAACTTTAGTATCAATCTTAACAAATATATCTGTACTCATGTGTATCAATCTCTACAAATTAAACAATTTTAATGTAAATAAAATATTAGGAAAATACACAATAAAGTTTATGTAAATCAACACATTTTATTATATTACCACATCCAAACTTTAGTATCATCTCAACAAATATATTTATACTCATGTGTATCAATATCTATAAATTAAATAATTTTAGTTTGAATAAAAAAGATTACACGACTTTTGATAACATAAAAGTAGTAAAATAGGCTTAAAAAACTTTTTGATCCTTGTAAAATATTCGATTTTTGTTTTGGTTCTTATAAAAATATTTCTATTCTTTTGGTCCTCATAAAATTTGAAAATTTTGAAACTGGTCCTTATTATCATTTTTTGATGATATGCCATGCATCTAGACACGCCACATCATATGCCACCTCAACATGATTACTTATGTGGCATGGTTGGATGCATGACAAGTGGCAATAAGGACCTTTTTCAAAGTTTTTGAATTTTATGAGTACCAAAAGAATAAAAATAATTTTATAAGGACCAAAAGCAAAAACCATATATTTTACAGGGACTAAAAAGTTATTTAAGCCTTGTAATAAATTGAATGAATGTGAAAAAAATATTAAAATACCTATAGAATTATATAACTATAGATTATAGATAGATGTAAATCAACATATTTTGTTATAATACCACATCCAAACTTCAATATTAATCTCAACAAATTTATCTGTGCTTATCTGCATCAATGTCTGCATCTTAAATAATTTTACTTTAAATAAAAAATATGGCACGACCTTTGATAACAAAAAGTAGTAACAATACCAACGGAGGTTGGTTCAAGTGGTATATGTTTGATTCCCCTTAAGCAAGGTCTCGGGTTCGAGTCTTGTGGATGGAAAAAATTCCCGCTGGGAGAGCTAGTCCCACCATGATGTGGATGTTCCCGGCTCGAACAGGATTGCCTCCCGTGGAGGATACCTGTGGTTAAACAAAAAAAAAGTAGTAACAATAATAAAAAAACAACTAATAAAATATTGTAATAAATTGAATGAATAGTGTAAAAAATATTAAAATATATGATTGTATAATTATAGATTATATATAGATGTAAATCAACATATTTTGTTATAATACCACATCCAAACTTCGATATTAACCTCAACAAATTTATCTGTGCTTATTTGTATCAATGTCTGCATCTTAAACAATTTTACTTTAAATAAAAAAGATGACACGACTTTTGATAACAAAAAGTAGTAACAATAATAAAAAAACAACTAATAAAATATTGTAATAAATTGAATGAATAGTGAAAAAATATTAAAATACCTATAGAATTGTATAATTATAGATTAAAACTTGGGGTTATGAGACTTAAAACATTATTAACCTTTTAATAACATTTTGAGACTCAACAGAGTTATCATTTAGTATTGGTGGAAGGCTACTTGATCAATGTCGCAGTTCCATGACTCCAAAACCCATGGAGGCACTTATATACACAAGATTGGCTCAAAGGAAAACCCTCTACATTGTTTTCAAATGAACAGTTCATGAAGCTTGAGAAATTTGATCAATGGATTAGGCAAGACAATTAAACCCGAACTTTTGGGTATCGATCCGCCTCCACCCTGACTTTCACGGTAAAGCTACTCACTTGAGAGGGTTTAAAGAAAACTCGCCCTTAACCCGGGTTAAATCGTGTTTCAACATTGAGTAGATGATGCCTCGTCGAATGATGTTGGCATTTGTTTCATGAAAAAAGAGGCTATTATTGTGGAATAACAGTTCTGAAGGGAGACTACATGAATATGTGTTCTTGTGTGCTTATTTTGAACTTGATCGTAAATAAGGGTTTAAAAGAAATTGGTTATTTTGTTATAAGAATTAGAGGTGCAATAAAATAGGCACGATCTCCACCCTTCAAATTGTCTAAATTTAGTATGTGTGTTAAACAAAAGAATTTAGAGTATAAGGGACTTGTATGGTTAGATATGGAAACCAGGTTGGATTCAACTCACGTGATGTGAGAGAGGGTGCATTGAAGACTCAAAAGGATTTGAAGAACTTTAGATACGAGATAAGAATTATGGCGAAGAGCTAGAGAAGGGAAACAATGTGTCTAAAACGGAGATTGAGATTATGCAAGACAAATCTTACCATTTTTTAAGATTTTTTTATGGGTCATCATATATGTCGCCTCTTAAGGGTGGCAAAACGGGTTGACCCGTCTTGGACCACTAAAAAATGGGGCAGTGCGGGTTGGCCCGCCTAGCAAAGTGGACCAGGATAACACACTCCGTTTTGAGGCGAGCTGGCCTGGCGGCCTTATATATATAATATTTAAATTTAATAGAATAAAAAATCATTTAGTTTTTTTATTAATTTACATAACGTTTTTTTTTCCAAATTTCATGAAGTAGTTATAATTAAATTTTGTCAACTCTCTAAATTAATTCCTTCAATTACAATATAATTCCCTCATTCAAAACCTCTATTTCCCTCCCCATCTCTATACCTTGCTAGTTTCTTCACCTCATGGTGTGATCCCTCCTAAGTTCTGCCTACAGTTGTGTTGGGTCTAATACCTGGTTTTTCTTCTAAATTCCCCTTAAAGCTCGTAAACTCTTAATGAATTCCCCATCTCTTCTCTTAATATACCCTCAAATTTCTATATTCTCCTTCTACATCTAACTTCCTTCCCTTGGTGGGATTTACCACCTTAGGCTTATACTATATTTCCTGGGTCCTAATCTCTGGATGTTACAATTCCACCCCTTAAATAAATTTTATCCTCAAAATTTGCTTCATTTACCCTCAATCTCTCTACTTCACCCCCATGAATCCCTTATGATCCCATGCCAATGTAGTGTTCCTACCCTCCACCTACTAGAGTCTTCCTAACGGACTTGACTCTAGTTTCTCGTGTGAAGCATCACCTAATCGGTGACACATGTCCTTCGTGTTCTCTGTAACATCCCGAAAATTGAACTAAAACCAAATCAGAGGAAAGTTAGGAGTGGATTGAGAAGTTGAGAAGGAGAGGAAAGATTACAAGAAGGAATATGAGGGTTAGTAATAGTTTATGGGTCTTAAGGGGGAATTTAGAAGAATAATTAAGTTAGGAATGAGTTATGGCAAAAAGGAACTAGGAATGACGGAGTAGGTGAGAGTTAAGAGGAGTTAAATTTAAGAATGTAAGTGTTAGGATCCTTGTTCCAGTAACATTCCGGTAATTAAGATTTATGATGAATTAAAAGAGATTAGGATAATGATTTGTATGTTTAATAACAAAGAAAAGAGTAATTAGGAAGTAGGATACAAGACTTAGGCTAAAAACATTAGGTTTGGAAGCTTCAACATTCTCGCTCAAACTAGAATGGCTAGCTTAAGCGAGATATACAGAAAAAAGTATACAAACCAGTATCTGCAAGTCTCGCTTAAGCGAGATACAGAACAGAATCATATAGCTCTCTGGACTTTTCTCGCCTGGGCAAGAATGGGCTCGCCTAAGCGAGACTGCATGCAACCGACTCGCTCGCTCAAGCGAGAATGTCTCGCTTGAGCGAGAATGTCTCGCTTGAGCGAGAATGTCTCGCTTGAGCGAGAATGTCTCGCTTGAGCGAGAATTCACTTAAAGGCCTTTAAACGTGTTTTAGGGTCGGACTTCTTCATTTTTCTTCTTATTATTCCTTTCTTTTAGAGAGAAGGCAGAGAGAATTTAGAGAGAGGAAGAGACTTCTTGTAAGAATTAGTGGTTTTGGAGCTTGGAGGAAGAAAAGGGAGCCATGGATCTTCACCTCAATCCTTCTCCAACTTCAACTATCTTCCCTTTGAGTACCCTTAAAGTGAGTACAACTCACACACCCTCACTTTCTATGATTGTGTGTCTTATGTATGAACTCAATTCTCTAATTCCTCTTCTTCTTGGTTATAAATGTTGATTGTTAGTGATTATGTGTATTGGGTGAATTAGGGAGATTTATGTATTGAATATGTTAAACCTAGATTGTGAAACCCAAGGAATTAGGGCTTGTCCACATTTTAGTTGGTAATTTTATAATTTATTGAGATGATGAATTTGTTTTAGAATGCTAATTTGGGGTTTTTTCATAAAATATTATTAAGTTTAGTAATAGCATGGTTTTTACGAACTGAATATGAGCATTGAGTTATTTTGTTCACATGATTCTTATTATGGTTAATTCATTTAAGATTATGAGCATTGAGACATCTTAAGCCAGTTTCGACCGTGAGTTAATATAAGTCGGCTTCGGCCGTGAGTTAAAATAAGTTATTATGTGAAAACTTGATTTCGGTCCAGTAATGGGTGAGATTCGTCCCCGGGGAAGACGTTCCCTGTAGTCTGAGCTCAGTTCTAACTCCAGTTTAAGTGAGAAGATCACGCCTGCTGGGCACAACAGTGAGTTGCATCATAATTGCATTTACATTAAGTTGATTGTGATGTATGAGTTTATGCCATAACTGTTGTGTATTAGAATTGTGCATGTATCCTTACCTTGAGTTAAAAAAGTTTCCACTATGTAAAGAATCAGAATTTAGTTATGAGCTTTGTGTTAATTTATTATGTGTTGTATTTTTATATAATTGATCCCCACACTGCATTTGCATAGTTGTATTCGCTGAGATCGTAGTCTCACCCCACGTTTCGGGGATATACTCTAGTTTGTGCAGGGCGTTCCAGTTTATTGGGAAGCAATGGAAGGGAATTGGGAAGATGAATCTTTTCCTAGTGGGATGTTATGCATGGTAGAAGTAGAGTTCTTATGTAATTAATCGTTGAATACACATTGATGTAAACACTTTTGTTTAGCCACATAGGCTTAATTATAATTGTTGATGTTATTGTACTATTAAACTGCATTGGTTAGTTTTACTGATTTACAGGTTAAGATATAAATTGGTAAACATCCATTTTTAGGGAAGACTCTACTGGATTCTGGTATGAGTCTCGTGAACCATAACACTTCGAGTGTAGGTTTCTTCCCTAAGTTTAAGAAAGATATTAGTTTGTAATGAAATCATGAGGTATGTATTTAGTATCAGCTTAAGCAAATTGTTGGATAGCCTAAGCGAGTGTTTGTCGATATCGAAATAAGCGCGAAATAATTTCAGATATTCAGGGATAGTGTTTCCAACGGACACTATTTCTGGTTTAATCGATTACTTAAGTTGGTAATTGACCCCAAGTTGACTCAAAGTTGAAAACTACTTGAATTCAAGTTCAGGATCGATTTAATCGATTACGTGATATATATGGTTAATCGATTACCTGCATAACCTGAGAAGAGTTCTTTGTTGATTCGCTCTGGTTTATTCGATTACCAAAGCTAGTAATCGATTACCACAGAGTCTGCATAATTCTGGACGTTTTCTAAACTGTTTGTAACTAATTTTTAACAGATTTTTTCTGTTTCTAACTAATAAAAATTGTTTTATACTCATGATTTTCGAAATAAAAAAAGAGAGAGCTAAGTTTTTTAAAAACAAATACAAGAATCTCTTTTAGAAAATCTCTCCAAGAAATCATTAGAAAAACTCAGAAATTCTGCAGCACCAAGAACTCTTTGCTCAAGAAGATTAGACAAATGGAAGAAAGTGTTTGATATTATTCATAGAGTTTATCTGCACAAACAAGGTGCTATTGTTCTTTCTTAATTTTTCTGTATTGTGATATCTCTTGAATAGGGTATTCATAGAGATTATTTGAAATCTTGTGACGGGGTGTCATGAGTAAGATTGATGTTCACATGGCGGGATGTCATCTATCCCATTACACGGGAGTAGATTTTTGAGCACTGTTCACTCCCGTGTAAATTTTTTTGTTGAGTCAATTGGACAATCATTGAGATATGAAAGTGGGCTTTTATTGAGGAAATTAGTTGGCCCATTATAAGATGTATAGATGATATTTAATCTATAAGATACATAGATAATAGGTAGATAAATATGGAAAGTTTAGGGAGGAGAAAAATAGAAAGAAAATATAATAAAGGGAAAGAATGTGATATGAAATGAAAAGAAAATTAAGGTGTTAAAGAAAGTATAAAACAAAAAAAATGTGAAAAAATTATTATTCTTTTTTAAAAGTATTAAAACTTTTATAGTTAATTTTTTGGTATTGAAAGTAGATAAAAGAAAGAGATAAAAATAAACAAATCAAGAGAGACTGTGAAATAAATAACAATTGATGTGATAGGAAAGAAAGAGAGATAAAAAGAAAAAAATTCGGGGTGAAAAAAATCTTATATATTTTAAAATTAAACTATTAAATACATAAATACATTACATGTCGCAATCGAAAATATATATAAATAATAGGAATTTAAGTCAACACAAATGACAAGACAACACTAAATATTTTGAAATGAATACAACAAGAATTGAAATCACCTAAATACATACTCCCTCGATTCCTTTTTATAAGGCACCTTTTAGAATTTTTTGCGTTTCTTTTTATAAGTCAATTTACAATTTGAAGAAAACATTTATTATAATTTTCCTTATTTGCCCTTATTAACTTTATTGCCTTTCCAACTATCAAATGATAGTGGATTTAATTAATAATATTAAAAAAGGGCAAAACTAGAAAGTTAAACTATTTTTTAAAACTCAAATAAAATAATTAACTAGCTTTAATCACTTTTATTGGTCTTTATGATTCAATATAGTGTGCCTTATAAAAAGCAACGGAAGGAGTATATTATATTTGTTTACATTTAAATATATATAAACTAGATTTTCATTTTTTTCAAAAAAAAATAAGAATTACGGAACACATTTGGGGACACCTCGAATGAATTTAATTCTATTTGATCATCTCACTCTGAAAGATTCAATTAAGACAAATTTCATTTTTCTTTGTTTTGTTGTGACCATTAATAAAAGTCAAAGCTAGACATTGTCACATGTTGGTGTTTATTTACCAAAAACTGTTTTCTATCATGGTCAATTATATATTGCTATATCTAGGGTGAAGTCTCGATAAGAATTTATGATTCTTATATGTGATTATTTTTTTAAACGTTATAATTTAACGAAAAATATAGTGTATAAAGGGATATTTTAAAAAATATAAATGATATGATATGGTATATTTTACATTTGTAATTATTAATGTTGGAAAATTGTTATTTCAAATAAATTTTTTATGTTTTAATTTTTTTAATTCTTTCTATATAAACAAGTATAAATTTTAATATGAAAAAAATCACTAATCATTATCATTTTCTAAAGTTTGTATATTTATATTAATTAAATTAAATATATTATAATATTTAGTATAAACAATCTATTTGAATAATAATACCCATGCATCGCATGGGTGGGACACTAGTTGAAGAACGTGCTCTTGTGGGGTGCAAGAGTCAAACCTTTGTTTGTTGTTTGTAACTCTTTCTTTAGGATTGTATGTGCATGGTGTTTGTAATCAATTCTATAGTGAAAGCAGGTATAGTGGTGTGCTAAATCTAAACTGGATGTAGGCCCCTTTTTGTGGCTGAACCAGTATAAACAACTGTGTCATTCTCTCTATCTCTACTCTATTTCGATTTGAGTTTCTTAGCTTGTTAATCTGAATGTTAATCTTGAATTGTAAGTTCTAATTTGATTCTTGATGCTATAGAAAACTGAACATTGAATATTGAATTGTGAAATTTAAGGAATCAATCTTGGTAATCAATTACCCTTCTCAATACATTGATCCGCTGCACTTTTGGTTTTAAACTCTGAAAAATTGTCTTTTGAAAACTTAATTGAAATTATTTTGAAATCAAAAAGAAAGGGGTAAAACGATTTCAGATTTTGTTAAAAGGTATAAGTTTTTAGTGAATTTATTCAACCCCCCTTATAGATTCCCTTTGGGACCAGCAAGAGGGTTTCCAGAGAGAGAAACTCCATTGGAGCTTGAAGAAAGGAGATAAAAGCCAATGACCTCCCCCTCCAACCTTCCTCAACTCCTTCCCTCTTCCATTTGAGCCTTTGAGGTGAGTAAAACTCACACACCCACCTCCATTTTTGGTTGAATCTCTTGTATGAACCTTAACCCTTTTCCTACCCCTTTTTTCTAGCTTTAAATGTTCTTGTATGAGTGTTGATGGCTCTTTAATCGGTTTAGAATAGACATTGTATCTTAGGGTTTACTCATTGCCTTATTATCCCTTTTCTTTAGTTTTATATGTTCTTGTGTGGGTGTTGTTAGCTCTCTAATTGGTTTAGATTAGACATGTTATCTTAGGGTTCACCAATTGCTTTATGTTTATATATTATGGTACATTGCATATTGCTAGCATGATTGGCTTATACTTGGAAGATTGAAAATGAATTTGGCCTATGGCCACCAAACCTTAATTAAGCAAGCTTGACTTCGGTCCAGAATAAGACTAAAATGAGTTTGGCTTCGGCCCAGAATATTTGGCTCCGGCCCAGATTATGGGTATTGGCTTCGGCCCAGGATAATGTATGAAAACTTGACTTCGGTTCAGAATAAGTACTGGCGGGTATTAGTCCCCAAGGGAGACGTTCTTTGTAGTCTGAGCTCAGGTCTAGCCTTAGAATTAATGAAAATTAAGACCTCGTATGCTGGGAAAAGCAAGTTATGAGTATTTCAATTATAGAAATGAGAATGATTGTGTTCTTTGACATCTATTGAATTAACTGTTGCATAGCATTTTCTTGTTTATCCCTACACTGCATGAACATGGTTATATTCACTGAGGCATCTGTTTCACCACATGTTTTATGGTTATATTTTAGAGGCACAGGTTCCTTCCCGGTCATGGCAGTGAGTGTGGAGGCACTTAGAAGTATTGATTATTTTGATGTAATTAGATACCTTAAGTACTCAGATGTTCATACTTGATGATTGTACTGTTATGATATTATTTCGAGGGATATGACTGTACATGTGCAGCCTGCGAGCCTCTCTATTTTGCTTAGGGCACATGTATGGGGGTATCCCAAAGGATGTACACAGTTATTACCTAGTTGAGCCATTGAGGCATCTATATATTTAGTTTATGTTTTCATATAATGTTTGAGTAAATGTTGGGCGCTTAAGCGTTATATGATGTTTGTTATACAATATTTAAAATGACGCGAAATAATTTCAGAAATTCAGAAGTTTGGCCTCCAACGAGCTTAACTTTTGGGTTTAAAAATTAGGACGTTACAACAAATGCTTTTAGTGAGGCACTCTTAAGCTTTTAATGACGGATTTTGTCACCATAGAAAATAATTTTTCTTGATTACACACGAAATAATTGATAATATATATCAAATTCGTGTCCTTATCTTTAAGAGTGGGATAACCTCAATATGTATTTTCATTCACATGTCTTTTTCGTGAAGTGGGGGCATGCTCTAAATTTCCATGTTAAATCAAATTAAATCAAAATTAACTTCCTCCGTAACCAAATATTCAATCAAAAGATATTCTTAGTTTTTCCAATTTATACTTAAAGTTTTTTCAATTAACATAAGACATAATATGATATTCGTTAATCTGCATTAAAATAAATTTCTATAAATTAGACCAAGATTTTAGCGTTTTTGAAATTAAAGTTTTAAATTTTTATATTTTATATCATATTTTTTATTATCATTAAAATAGATTCTTTTATCAATTAAGCAAACCTTTTTGAAATATTTTTTTTCAAATTTTACAAAAGTATCCATATCATAAGGCATATTTATAAAATAACACTCTTATCTTGACTCATTCTTGTAAAATCATGTGTCTTTTTCATTATATGACATGCATTTTTTTTTTTATATTTTTAGTTTAGAACTACAAGTGTTTTCCACAACACAAAATCCTACTTAAGTATGTTTTTTTGGTGAATATCCTACTTAAGTTAGTTGGCACCATTATAAATGGCAACATTTTTTGTTTGAGCTAGTATTTAATGCAGTTGCATACTTGGGGCTAGAATTTGAGATTACTTTTTAAATTAAATCAACCCACGTCTATGGTGTGACATTTTTATGAATTTTCATAATAAAATAGTTTCTCTTCTTTAATTAAGAATTAAATTAAAGGATATTTATACTTTCATTAATATTTTTAAACTATAATAATTTTTCTTAACAATAAGTATAATGGGATATTTATAAATTATTTTTAAAATAATTTTTTACCAATCAAATAAATTTTGAAATTTATTTTAAAATAAAATTTTTAAATACTTTCATTGTTATATTTTAATTATAAAAAAGACAATTTTTATCCATTCGATGAATTGTTAATATTTTTATAATTTATATTTTTATATTTTACTTATATTTACGAGTATTTATACAATGTATGATATATCTAGTAAGTAAATAAAAAATTCAAATAAAAACACTATGAGTGTTTACAAGCTTGAGTTTAAATTAACTTGATTTTATAAATTTGATGTTATTTAAAAGCAAGAATTTGAAATGTAATTTATATTTAAACACTTTTGACTTAAAAGTATGTTTGTAATATAATATAATATAATATAATATTTTTAATTAATGTAAAAGTTACTATAATTTATCACATTCACTCAAATTGGAGAGGTAAAATTAATAAGAACAAACAAACATGTAAAAAATATGTAAAATCACATTTAACAAAAGGAAACATGAATTTAAAGCAACTCAATAGGAATCCAAATTAAACACATTAACAATTTAGGAATAAGTAGTAAATGGTAAGTCAATTATTTCAAATTAATAAGAACAACCAAACATGTAAAAAATCTGATAAAATCACACATTTAACAAAAGCAAACATGAAGTTAAAGCAACTCAATATGAATCCAAAATAAACACATTAACAATTTAGGGATAAGTAGTAAGTGGTAAGCTATTTCATTTGCATGTTGCATCGAAAGAGGAATGGAATTCAACCCATATTAAACAAACATCCTGAAATGTTTAAAACAGTTAGTTAGCAGGAATTTTCACACACGACTATTAATATGATGGTCATTAATCATTATGGTCATTAATATTAGACGAAGTTTATCTCATTTGGTTTATATATTTTCATAGTAATTGAAAGAAGCCCATCGCTCAAGAAAAAGCCATGGAAGAAGTATGCAAAAATCATGAAATGGGAAATAATTTCGGTTGAAAATGATTTGTTTCCTTACATGGGCGAGCAAGAGCAACAGCAGCATTCATTGGCAAGTTAATGAAATCTCGCGATATAATGTCGGCGCGAGAGAATGAAAATAGTCTAAACGCTAAGAAGAACTTTTGGAAGCCCACAATCAAAGGTCGCCACGTATAGAAACTGAACACCTCAATGGAGGGGCCCGCAAATTTATGAGCTGGTTTAATGAAACGCACCCAATAAACACACACAACACCTTCTCTTAACCACGGTCCGGTTGTGACCAGCGGTGTACGGCTCGTGCTCGTTCTCTTTCTCTTTCCTATTCGGTTTTTTTTTTTCCGTGCGAGCCGAGCCGGTCGGCATGTGTCACCAACCGTGAATGCGTTCATTGATTGTGTGTGTCTCTCTCTCTCGCTTTTGTGACGCGTTTTATTATTACTCTCTCTTTTTTGGGTCCCTATAATAATTGTGTTCTCGCGCTCCGTTACTCGCCGGCGATTATTTCAGATCAGTCGCCGGCGATTCCCCGCCCCCGTTCCGACTCACTCGTTCGTCGGAACCGTTTCAATTGCAATACTCTCAGGCGCGTTGCGGTTCTTTCTATGAATTTTGAAGATCTTGCCGTCTCGGTTCCGATTCGGATTGCGCGATTTGAGGTTCTCTTGCAGTGCGCAATGCGCCTGAGAATTTAAGGTTCCGGCGTTGCTTTGCTTCTCGAACTCGTCTCTTCGGTTCGGTAGGCTTTGAATCTGGCACCATTTTTGGATCGAGGAAGCGGAAATTGAAGTGCTTATTGTTGTTGTTGTTGTTATTATCCAATTTTGAATCAGCGTTTTTAGGGTTTGGTATTTGCTGCATTGATCGAGGAGTGGTATGAAGGAGGCGTTGTGGGGGAAAGAAGAGAGGAGTGAGAGCAAGAGAGGGAAGGTGCTTTGGGAAGGGTTGATGATGATGGGTTTGAAAGGGGAGAGTAACAAGGTTGAGAAGCTGAAGAATACGGTGTCCTCTAGGTCGTCGAGGATGAAACTGTGGATGATACGGGCGACCACATCGGTGTTACTGTGGACGTGCGTCGTTCAGTTAACTGCTTTGGGTGACATGTGGGGGCCTAGAGTTTTGAAAGGTTGGCCTTCTTGCTTTTCCCACGAATCCGCACTCATCGAGTTGCCTTCTGCGCGCCCCAGAGTTCTCCCACCCAAGAGTCAGTTACTCATCTCTGTTTGTTGCTTTGTGCCTTTGTGTGTTTCCTAGAATTTGATGCATTGTTTTATTCAATTTAATTGCACGTTAGTTTTTTTTACTCTTGAGAATGTAAAAACCCCGCTCTGATCTTTAAGAATTACAAATATCGGTTATATTATTCCTACTAATGTGTCCAATGTCTAATATATGGTTGGTGTTTGAGGATTTTAAGGATTAGGATAGAATTTCCGCTAATAATTTTTTTTTTAGAAATGAATTTGGATATTTATGCTTAATTTGATGTGATGTGTTTCAAATGTTCCACTACTTCCCAATTATTCTTGTGGGTGATCTTTATTTCGTGATTGGTGGCAGGGGTTTATAAAAACAACGGTTACCTAATGGTGTCGTGCAATGGAGGCCTGAACCAAATGAGAGCAGCGGTAAGTGGTTGGCACATGCGCTTGGCGTTTGCCTTTTGTGCAACTAAGCAGTGGTGTGGTCTTTCAGTTTGTTTTTCTGATTCACTGATGTAATCGTGTACAGATATGTGACATGGTGGCCATTGCAAGATACTTAAATGTCACGCTCATAGTCCCTGAACTGGATAAAGCGTCTTTTTGGGCTGACCCTAGGTTAGTTTTTCATTCCATCTTGGTGTATATGTTTATAGCAAACTATCAATATTGTTAGGGTGTGGAAGGCATTCTGCCCCTTTTTTCAACTTGAATCTCTTCTCCATGACTGTTTTTTATTTTTGTGTCAGTGAGTTCCAAGACATATTTGGTGTGGATCATTTTATTACATCCTTGAGAGATGAGGTGCGGATATTGAAAGAGTTGCCTCCTAGACTCAAGCTGAAAGTGGAAAACGGGTTTCTTTACAGCATGCCACCCATTAGTTGGTCTGACATGTCTTACTATAAGAACCAGGTCAGTTTTTATAATCCTTGGGCCAATAAGTTCAAGACTCAAGAGTTTAAACATGCTTTATCCTATCAACCCTTAGATTAGCCTCAATTATGTTGTTTCCAGCTTCTGATTTGTTGATTAAAATGCAAATGGCATGGTTATTCTTTCAGATTCTTCCTTTGATACAAAAGTACAAAGTTGTCCATTTAAATCGAACGGATGCTCGGCTGGCCAATAATGGCCAATCATTAGAGATTCAGAAGCTGCGTTGCCGAGTCAATTTTAGTGCTCTTAGATTTACTTCTCAGATTGAGGAGCTAGGCAGAAAGGTGATCAAGCTTCTGAGGCAAAATGGCCCATTTCTTGTGCTTCACCTGAGGTATGAGATGGACATGTTGGCATTTTCTGGATGTACTCAAGGTTGCAACAGTGATGAGGTGGAAGAATTGACAAGGATGAGGTGAGTGATCTGCCTAGTTCAGCTGTTCCATAGTTTTCAAAATTTTCAATCAAGGTGGAGTTTGATAGGAAATTTGCTATGAATATTTCTTAAATTTCAATTTCCTGTACATTGGCAGATATGCTTATCCTTGGTGGAAAGAAAAAATTATTAATTCTGAGTTGAAAAGAAAAGATGGATTATGTCCTTTAACACCAGAGGAGACTGCCCTTACGCTGAGGGCCCTAGACATTGATCAAAACATTCAAATCTATATTGCAGCCGGGGAAATATATGGGGGGGACAGGAGAATGGCCAGTCTTGCGAAGAACTATCCAAAATTGGTAACTAACTTAAGGCTTAAGGAAACCTTCAAAATTTGACGCTTGTTGCTGTTTAATTTCCTCTTACTGTTTGCCTTTGTGCTTTTGTGAAACAGGTCAGAAAGGAAACACTGTTGGAACCATCTGACCTTCAGTTCTTCCAAAATCATTCCTCTCAGATGGCAGCATTGGATTATCTTGTTTCATTAGAGAGTGATATCTTTGTCCCTACATATGATGGAAATATGGCCAAAGTAGTTGAAGGCCATCGCAGGTAAAATTCGGCTAATAAGATATAAGAATTGTTATTTGTCTACCTGATTTACTGTCACTCGTCCCCCTTCCTGCTATGAATAACAATTTTTTCAAGTTTTATTTTATTTCTATCAATGGTAATATAGTAAACTTGTTTTATTCTATATATTTGGGAGAATATTCTTGGTGCACTTCAAATCTAGAGCACTTCTAAATAATTTTTCTATCCATGCTTCTGAGGGATGACCTGGCTGCTTTTGTTGATAAGAGACGAGGTGTGGACTTAAAAATAGCAGTTTTTGGCTACTTTAAAACTTAAAAGTCTAAGCACTGTTCTATTTTACTCTGAATTCTTTTCCTCCTTATATGTTATGAATTGGGAGTACTTAAGCACCAAGTGAGATGACTTATACCCTCAAATGCTTCTGCAGATATCTTGGGTTCAAGAAGACCATTTTATTGAACAGAAAGCTCCTAGTTGATTTGATAGATCAATACAATAATGGGGTATTGAACTGGGATGAATTCTCTTCAGCAGTGAAGGAAGCTCATGCTGATCGTATGGGCAATGCAACTAAAAGATTGATAATCCCTGACAGGCCCAAAGAAGAGGATTATTTCTATGCCAATCCAGAGGAGTGTTTGGAACCTTCAGATGATCTGTTGAGTAGTACAGCGTGAGTGATGTGATTGGAAATAATGGAATTTTACCTGTGTCCTCTGCTGGTGCACTTGGTTTTCTACCACAGATACTAAGATAGGTCTCTACACAGTTTTAGCAAAGATGACAGCTTTTTGTATCAAAGAGGCAGTCATAGTGACTGTTAGAAGAAGAGGGGAGGGGAGATAGACTTTGCATGAAAGCTCGAGAAGGTCAAGCAAAGTAGCCGAGGGATACTTAATATATAAAATATGCAAATAATCCATCACATTCATGTATAGAAGCTACCCTGCCATTACAGGGTAAGAGCAGATCAAACTGCGTTGTACACGAGAGGGATTCAATTCATATACAAAATTGGATTTCTGGAACTGCAGTTCGAGGAAGCTTTATTGCTTGGTACCTCTCATTTTTTCCTTCTCTAATATAAATATATTATAAATTGTTTTTTTTCTTCCTTTACCACGCATCATTTTATCCATCAGTATAGAATTTGAGATTTTTTGGATTGCTTCATCCAGCTTTATTGCTTTATTCTGATTTTTCTAATTACTCACAACAGAAATTGTTTGTTCGTGTAGATCATCACCTTCTAATTTCTTAGCTTTTGCTCATGATTCAGAGATTGTTAGGTTGGATGCTTTTTTGTATTTTCTCTGATTTATATTTATATTTGACACTGAGTGCCATATTTTGGTTAATTCTCAATTGTTTAATAATGCTATCTTATCCATCAACCTCAAATAGCCCAGAACCAATAAACACATCTGAACAAGGAACGTTTGTCCTCTCATGATCATCTCTCACATGTGGTTTGGATGGAACTTAGCTTGTTTAATCGGTTGGAGTGCTTATCATATAATTAGGCAGATTGGAGTTGGAGTCGGCTTTCTTAATTGAGAGTCTTTGTTTTCCTGAGTAAGACAGCTGACAAACACAAGCAATCAAAGCCAGTCAAAAGTGGGCCATGGGATTTTTGGTTTATTCCATTATAAAGTAAGAAATGATATATGATTTATGTGGTCGTTGGAGGAAAAATATCATTTGTTAATCCCTCTTGACGTCTTGCGAGTCGAGTTGGTGGTTGGTCGTATTGTGTCACAATAAGGTAAATCTTGCTATGCCCTGTGCCTTTCCTTTCTTTCCTAAATATTAATAAGTTTATTTTTTGTGAATAATAATTCGTTTCTTTTCTCAAAAAAGTCTGGTGATTGTTAAAAATCCTAACGGTTTTATTATAATATCATTTTTTAATCTTTAATCAAGCATACTGACCAAAATTTGTTTTTTTTTGACGGCACAAAAAGAAATCTTTAATCAAGCATAATTTCAGGTTTTTATATCATAGGTAAAATTTCTCTTTAATCATAGCCTCTTTTTAATTTGGACACACATTGAGACAAAAGATTTAATTGATATACACTGTCAATGTAAATAAGTTTTACATAAACGTTTAATGGTGTACTGTCACATCAATTAATGAAGAGTTTAATTACTATATACTGACAGTGTAAAAAAGTTTTACATGGTTATCCAATGATGTGCTGCCACATCAATTAATGAGTATGACACATCATGT
This sequence comes from Sesbania bispinosa, assembly GCA_026901365.1. Taxonomy (NCBI): domain Eukaryota; kingdom Viridiplantae; phylum Streptophyta; class Magnoliopsida; order Fabales; family Fabaceae; genus Sesbania; species Sesbania bispinosa. Next base: position 1,007,910 of record QLOH01000065.1, on the reverse strand, counting down.
GCTATCTAATCTAATATACTATAGGAAAACAAAACTCCTACTTGCCACATGTCACCTTCTCAATCAATTTCTTTTTCTCTCAAAAACATCACATCATCCCTTTTATTTATTTTTTATTTTTCTTATCAAAATTGTATCTCCATTTATTTGACTTCTATTATAGTGTTCTTTTATGAATCATGGGTATCCTCCACGGGATATAGTCTTAATTCTGTCGTTTTATTTTTTTTTATCTCACTTTCATTTAATTTTTTATTATGATATTAAAATATTTTCTTTTAATATGTTTCATTATAAAAGAAATTTTTTTATGAACTGTGAGTATTCTCCATGGAAGACAGTCATGTTCCTATCATTTTATTCTTTCTCACACATTAATTTTCTTTTTTTATTATCCTTTTTACTTTCTTTTTATTTTTTTATCAAAATTGTATCTCCATTTATTTGACTTCTATTGTAGTGTTTTTTTATAAATCATGGGTATCCTCCACGGGAGACAGTCTTAATCTTGTCGTTTTCTTTTTTCTTTTATTTTTTTTATCTCACTTTCATTTTATTTTTTATTATGATATTAAAATATTTTCGCTTAATATGTTTCATTATAAAAGAATTTTTTTTTGAACTACGGGTATTCTCCACAGGAGACCGTCCTGTTCCTACCATTTTATTTTTTCTCACACATTAATTTTCTTTTCTATTATCCTCTTTACTTTCTTTTTATTTTTTTATCAAAATTGAATCTCCATTTATTTGGCTTCTATTGTAGTGTTTTTTATGAATTACGGATATCCTTCACGGGAGACAGTCTTAATCTTGTCGTTTTCTTTTTTCTTTTATTTTTATCTCACTTTCATTTTATTTTTTATTATAATATTAAAATATTTTCTCTTAATATGTTTCATTATAAAAGACACCTCAAGTGTTATTAAATTCAATAAATGATGTGACAGCACACCATTAGATGTCTGCGTAAAACTTCTTTACACTGATGGTGTGTGTCTATCTATATATATATATATATATATATATATATATTAAACTCATATATATATAAAACTCTTGAGACAAAATATTATAATGAAGTTCTACAAGAAAATTATAATGGCAGGATTCAAAATTATTTACTTTCTAAAATAATCTCGCTAATGTCAAATATTAAACTTTCCATGTTTTAATGATGTAAAGAACATGATGGTGATAGGAATGGCACTCGCATGGAGCTTGTCAGAAAAGTACTCTCCCACTTCCCATTCCCATATTACAAGCCAGGGTTTTTTTGGTACGTCTATCTAGAAGACCTTTTAAACTATTGGACTGACATATTTAAGTAAATATAAATAAATATAAATAATATAGTAATTTTTTTATATTATTATTATTATAAATATTTTTATTATAATATCTTATAATATATATTTATTAGTTTACTTAAATATATGAGTATATTGTTTTATAATATATATTTATAATTAATTTTATTATATTATTTTATACTTTTATATCAAAGTCTTGAGACTATATGTATATTTTAATATATGTATGTTCAAACACCTTATTATAAAGTAAATTTTTAAACATGTATTCATGTCAAGTTAGACTTTAAAATAAAGCTTATATTAAATAAAAATGCCAGGCTCAAATTTTAGATTCAGTAAAGCATAACAGGTTGAAGCTTTTGAGAGCCCTAACCTAATCCATCCCTAGTTAACTGTAACCAATTAATTTTTGCAATTTTTTTTAGTGTCTGTTTGGTTCCCAATTGGGAACAGTGAGAATTGGAATTATTTTTAAATCACTTTTGTCCAACGTGTTTCGTAAATCGTGCATAATTTATTTCTAGGGATAGCAATGGGTACCCTCTTAGCAGGGTATCATAGTGTCTGTCCCCATACCCGCGTTTTAAAAAAAACCTGTACCCTCGCTCGTACTTGTGTGGGCAGTAACTTTAATACTTGTCCTCGTACCCGTTGGACACATATATGCCCATATTCGTGCCCGTTACTCGGAATTTAGTTAAGTAAAAAATTAATAACGCATTAAAAAATTTATAATGATAATTAAAAATTTACTCCAAAATCATCCACACATAATTATTAAATTAAATATCAGTGACATAATTTAATTAAATTGAAACAGAATACGTTAATGTCTAAAATACACCACATGATCTAATGTTCAAAATTTATTAAATATTATAATATATTTTTACATCACACTATTTTATAAACTTGGATATCATGTGTTAGCATTTTCCAAGATCTGTAAAAGAATGATTATTAACACTAATTAGTTATATATTATAAAGTAAAAAACACAAATACATAGTTTTAAAAATATATTTTTAATTTGTAATATATTATTTATATATATATATCAATTTTAAAAATATGTATAAATATATTATATATTTTAATAAAATTAATATATCTCTATATATAATTATATATGATATTATTTATTAAATAATTATATATATGAGTGTGAATATGGGGCGGACTGAGTATCATAGTGTCTGTACTCGCGCTCATCCCAATGAAAAATGTGAGCTCATATATGCTTTGCAGGTTTTTATTTTGTTCATTGTGGGTCATTTTGCGGGTATCCATAGGACTTAGGCTTAATTGTCATCTCTATTCATTTCTTACCATTAATTCTATAAATTTATCAAAATCAATTCCACTCAATTATAAATTAAACGAAATCCTCCATCAAGATGAACTTGAAACTTTGAAAGCATCAAAAGAAATGGAAAACAAGAAAATCACTTCCCTCGTTGTCATGTCTGCTTCCCAAACACAATCTACGGAAATCAGCAACATCGTACTCCTTCCATTCCTTTTTAAATGTCATGTAGGGTAACAATATATAATGAGAAATCTAATTAATTTTTTCATTTATATGTTAAAGTAATTTTTTAATTTTCTAATATGTTCCTTTAAAACGATAATCAAGAAAAAACAAAGGGAGTAATTAATGCTTTGTGTTGAAAGGAGATCCCAAGAAAATATTCATTATTTTTTCCGTTTTAAATATAAATTCAATGATCCAAGAACTCACCTGGGAAAAAGGTGTAGTTTTGTATCTTGGACATTTTTAATTATATTTGAGCTGTCACTGGTTACTTATGCGAATACCTGGTAGTAGTATATAAACTCGGACAATTAACTGCTCTTGCTTGAAGTCAGGATCAGCCACACGTTCCTCTTAATTAACGTTTGACAAGTGACATTATGAAAGTTAATTAATTACTACATCCGGTCCTATTTATAAAATTAATTTATGTTGTGTTTGGTTCAATTAGAGAAATAGGAAAGAGAAAAATTAAAAAGAGAGAAAATGGTGTGAATTTAGATAGAAATAGAGGTTGTTTGGTTTGAAAGAGATAGAAGAGAAATTAGTTTAAAGAGTTGTTTGATTGTGTAAAAATAGAGAAGAGAGAAATTGATAAATATATGAAATTACAAAATTATCCCAAACTTTATAATAAAATAGAGTGATATTTTATGAGAGAATGTGAAATATAAGGGTAATAGTGTAAAATAACCAACTCACCCCTCTTTCTTCCCCATTTCTCCCCTCCCACCCAACAAATACAGATTAGGTGGGTCCCACCTATTTACTGTACTCTATCCCCCATCATTGTATCAAACCAAACGAGGTGGATGATACAAATTGACAACATCTCTCTCTCACCCTTTTCTCTCTTCGCAAAATCGACGATAACAAACAATAAGGTTAGAGAGTTGTTCTTGGTTCTTATTATAAGAAACTTTTTACATTGTTCCTTGCATTAATTATTTTTTTTGACAAAAATATCCCATTAGCGGAGATAGGTGAACAATTAATGAATAGAGAGAGAATGACACAATAAAGTAATAAATGGAGAGAGAAAGATAATGAATCTTAATAAATTCAAGGGTAATTATATAAAAATGATATATATTGATAACAAATTTATTGTGGTAAACTAAATTAACTAACTTCCTTAATCCTTGTGAAGTGGTTAAAATGTTCTTATAATTATGACCGGAGATAGTACCTGCAACAATAGTTGTTGTGCAAAAACAATATTATTCTAACCCATTATCAAACATGTTCCAAACTTAAAAATACCCAGTATATTAAAACACATACTTGAAGCAACCCATTCTGCTTTTAAAAATCCAATTCAGTTTTTTACCCCATCAAAGGTGCTCGAGTACCTGGGATCCAGTTTTAACATTTTCAAATACGATTTTCAGTTCACAATGAATTTGTTAAGCTTGCGAGTTGCGATTGCGAACCCTAATCCCCAATTCTCCTCATTCATCGCTTCGGTTCATATAATCTCGATCGTGATTTCACGCTCATTTGGATCGATGAATCATTTCCTTCATCTAAGTCATTCCTGAAAGCTACGCTAAGGTATTTCACGTCGTTTCTGAAGTTCACGAATCGTTTCTTCTTATCCATAATAATAATCATTCTTGTTCACGATTTCAATTGGTGTGGCTTTCAGGGTTGTTCGATTTATAGGGGATTTTCAAACCTATCTTCTTGATTCAGTTGAGAGGCCATAAACTTGTCAAGAGCTCTCTAATCAGCCACAATCTTTGAGAAGCTGCAAGACAGGTAAATAATCTAATCTAGGCCAATAAGATTCAATAGTCCTTTATAATGTTTTCTGCTCAAAAGCCTTAAATCCTGTAAAATTGATTTTCCCGCTTCAATTTATTAAATTTCTTCTATATCTATAATAATTTTTTATATGTAAATTACTTTGTATAGAATCTACTACCTACTATCTACACAATTACTTTGCAGTTTGCACTTGAATGCATTTTGAAATTAGATAACAAATGTCTTTTGTGAGATTTGTGTGTTTAAATTTCTGTGTGTCGAAGACACCAACTATTTTTCTACTAGAACTAACCTATAATCATATTCCCTGGTTAGGAAATGATCAGGGTGGTGGTACTTCATTTTGATCGTTGCAGTTCCCCTGGACTGTGTAGGCAACTAAATATTCATTTTATAATCTGTCGTTTGCGGATTAATGTTTATATGTAAGCAATCTATTAAGGTACCTTGGATTGGATGGGAAAAACTCATCCGATAGAATATTTTCTATGAATGGGAAAAATATATTAGATTTTACATCTAGTATTTCAAGTATGAATGGCAGAATTAGAGAGAAGTAAGAAATTAAACATGCTGAAAGTCTTTTTATTAGGAGTGTATGCTCTAATTTGGTATTTGTTGTGCCTCAAATTAAGTAATGATCTTCGGAAAATGATTATGTTCAAAAGGACCCGTCATTTATTGTATGAAACGACGACGATTGGTCAAATAACCGTCGTTAAAAGGAGCAGGAAATGCAAAACTACTACGACTCCTTTAGAACCGTCATCATTTCTCATTTATACCTGTGTAGAAAATCCTTCTTCCTCATTTTCCTTAGATTTACAAAATTTCCCCTTCCCTCACTCGTCTCTCTTTCTCCCACCATTTCCCCTCTTCTCTCTCCCTTGCGCCCTTCCACTTCCTCTCTCCTTGTCCGTCTGACTGCCTTCGTTGCTGCAGCTGGCGCTACTCCGCTAACGGCCTTTGTCGCTGCACACAACTAGTCACTGTTGCTGCCGCCGCCGCACATCGTTTGCGACTCCATGTTTTTAATGAAAATAAACCATTTTTTTTGGGTCCCACTAACGAGTGCCCTAAGGACATTGGTTAAGGATACATAAAGAGAAGGTTTTTATTAGAAATCATAGTATTGATGACATCTGTGACATTAATATCACACACTCCAATAATTTTTTTTTACTTTCGATTCCTTAACGAGTGCCCTTAGGACACTCGTTAGCATTTTCCTTTTTTTTTTACATTTTACAATAAATTAAATAAAATTCTAATAAAACATAAATGCGAACTTTAATAAGGACTATTTAGCAATATTGACAACCTTTGCTACATCTGTTAACTACCTTTAAATCTACATTATTTAATAATATAATAATTTATCAGACAGTCAAAATTGTTGATGGTTCACTTTTGCATGAAACTTCTTGCAGCCCGTTCATAATTACTATTGTGAAAAATTGTCACACTACACTACTTCAACTAAATAAGTAATAAACTCAATAAACAAAACATAGAGTGGAACACCTCATGGGTGTTTCACCGATAAAACACTGATTTTTTTATAATTTTACCTGCTATTTCATGTAAATTTGACCGGTTAGATAATATACATTTCGTTTATGTTTATAAAAGCGGCCCGCATGGACATTGTATTTGCTGTTAAGGGCCCGTTGCCTTGTTCACTGTTCAGTATGATGTGCACAAAAATCCAAATTAATATGCAGTCAGGCTTCTCACATTGACCATATTTTATTGATTTCAAATTTTCAATGCTACTCGAAGTTAAAGCTCCCCCTGACCCTGTGATTCTTGAAGTATAATGACAAACAAAAAAAATATTCATACATATAATTTTTTTTATACATCGACAACAAAAAACAAATTATATGTAAAATTACATAAACTAATATATATATAAATTATATATTAAAACAACAAATACCAACTATATATCATAGATAATTTAACTAAGTTGAATACCAAATACATATTGAAATTACCTATATTATACAAAGGTGTTAAGAAAAAAAATTCCATGAATGAAATTTTGATTTATCATATTAACCACTATAGGCCTAATTATAATTTAAGGTATAATTAATATTTTTTTTTTGGTTACATAGGAAAGCAAAAGTAAGCAAAAAGACTAAGTTAACATATCCAGAGCAATATCAGGAGCCAACTCTAGAGGGGGATCATCCCAAATAGACACACCATCAACACCATAATTATGCAACTTAGCCAAAAGATCAGCTAACAGATTGGCCTCCCTCATGACATGGATACACTGCACATGCCAGTCTTTCTTCAAAAGCTGCTGGATGTGGCGAACGACTTCCCCGAATTGGTCTTCATAGTAGGTTTGATTATTCACTAAGTGAATTACTTCCATAGAGTCTGATTCCACTATCAATTTTTTGTGTCCTCTTTCCCAGGCTATAATCAAGCCTTGTTTAAAAGCAAGGAGTTCAGCAAGTAAGCTATTCCCCTGCCCAACGGAGCCTGAGAACCCCCAGCCAATTGCCCTCCGAATCACGTAGGATACCTCCAATCCCTATCATGCGAGACCTCATGTTGTAGCTCCCATTTACATTCATTTTTATGACATCTCGAGGAGGAGGGGGACCACCAAAAGGCGCTGTCAAGACACTCGCCATCAGTCAAAGAGGTGGGACTATAATCATGCTGCAAACAATAAATTCTCCTAAGTGCCATCTCCACGTCCCAGTTGTCATCTACAAACAAAATGGAATTTATCCACTTCCATATAGTCCATAAAGCCGCGAGAAAAAGAGACCCCTTGGATCCTTTGACATGTTTGATTATCCAAGTATTAAAATCCCTGGTGAAAAAGGATCTGTCATTACCAAACCCCAAACGGTTCCAGACCTGCTGGACTTGGTTACAATCGCGAAAGCAATGAGTAAGAGTCTCACAATCATTGGAGCATCTTGGGCAAAGATCATCTTGGAGTATATTGCGCTGGTACAACGTTTCTTTAGTGGGAAGAGACTTGTGGAATGTTAGCCAGATCATGAAGCGAATTTTCTCAGGTGTGGGCAACCTCCATATCCACCGCCATCTATGCTCAGGGGATCTCACGTTATCTTGTTTGAGCAGCCACTTGTATCCTGCATTGGATGAGTAATTACCAGCAGTACTATCCATCCAACACCAAGTATCCTCTTCAACAGTAGTAGCCAGAGGAATTGGAATTTCACCAATATGCAGAACAATATCATCCGGTAGGAATGTGTTTAGAGATGATAGTGACCAAGTGCTACCATCCCAAAGATCTTTGACTGTGAGGTTGGTGTCTGCTATGTGAACAAATGGTAGTTTCCAACACAATTTCCCTAGACCCGTCCAATCTTCATACCACATAGGAGTGTTCCCATTGCCAAGTTTCATAGAAAATCCATCTTTTAGAGCATCCTTAGCCTTGACAATACTTCTCCATACTACAGATGCAGTAGGGGAATAAGTAGCAGCCAGAATAGAATTGTTATGGAGATATTTGTGGGCCAACTCCTGCACCCAAGGACTGTCCTGTTTCCTGAGGAATTTCCAAGTGTGTTTTCCAAGGAGGGATATATTTGTTTCCCTCGCACGTCTAATTCCTAGGCCTCCTAAGTTTGTAGGTTGAGAAATTTTCTCCCAACTGACAAGATGGAGTCCTCGTTGGCCATGAGAGTTTGACCAAATAAAGTTGCGAACCATTCTATCAATATCATCACAAATGTGAGTTTGTAACCTTAAGCATTGCATGTTATGTACCGGTAGAGAGGTAAGGACCGAACGTGCCAAACAAGCTTTACCAGCTCTATTCAACAGGTTGGTCTTCCAACCAGCAAGACGTTGGGATATTTTTTCAATAATGGGATGAAAAACATGTCTTTCAACTCTTCCATTGATGAGAGGGAACCCGAGATATTTGCCTAGGTTGGAGACTGGTCTGATTTGGGAAAGAGCCGAGAGAGATACCTTAGTATTCTGAGTAACCTCTTTAGAGAACATCAACCTGGATTTATCTAAATTGACCTTCAAACCAAAGGCCTTGCAGAAAGCATCTAAAGTATCCACCACCTGAGTCACTTGAGTACGAGAGGCTCTACAAAATAAGAGAACGTCATCAACAAAGAATAGATGTGACAGCCCCGGTCCGCCTCTAGAGATATGTATAGGCTTCCAGTTGCCAACCTCCACTTGCTGTTGAATGAGAAGAGCTAGTCTCTCCATACAGAGTATAAAGAGGTAAGGAGACATAGGGTCACCCTGGCGTAGACCTCTTGAGGGAGAAAAACTATTCAGTTGGGACCCATTCCAAAGAATAGACAATGAAGCAGAAGTAACACACCACATAATCAAATCAACTGTCTATTGAGGAAAATCAAAAAAGATAAGTGTCTCTTTCAGGAAGTCCCAACTTAGTCTGTCATAGGCCTTTTCCAGGTCAATTTTAAAAGCCACTAAGCCTTTTTTAGCTTTAGACTTATGCATTGTATGTACTATTTCCTGTGCTAGGATATAGTTATCAGATGCATTTCTACCTGGTAGAAAGCTACTCTGCATGGGTCCAATCAAATCATCAAGAAAGGGGCGCATACGATTAACAAGCACCTTAGTGAGCAACTTGTAAATCACATTGCACATGCTAATAGGACGGAAGTCCCTCAGAGTTACTGGGCTTGGAACTTTAGGGATTAATACAATTAAGATTTCAACTAATTTTTCATAAGATTTCCGTTCCACAAGGGCCAAACGGATCATATTTGTGATGTCCTCACCAACAATATCCCAATATTTTTTATAAAATATAGCTTGGAAGCCATCAGGGCCAGGTGCTTTGAAGGATCCCATACCTTTGAGGGCTTTGTGTACCTCCAATGCTGTAACTGTAGCAACAAGAGCCTCTTGGCCAGCAATGCCAAGCTTTGGGCCAAAGTGGTGGGGTAGAGGCTGAGTGATATCAAGAGTAGAAACTCCAAATAGCCTTTGGTAGAATGATTGGGTTGCCTGAATCATGATATTATCATCTGTGCACCACGAACCATCCTTAAGATGAATGCCATGGATTTTGTTCTTCTTTCTCCTTATAACTGCTTGAGTATGAAAAAACTTGGTATTTCTGTCACCAAAGCGCACCCATTTCTCTCTTGATTTTTGGAACAAAAAAATCTCCTCTCTCTGAAGTAGAATGCCATATTTTTTCTGCAGTTGGCGCTCAAGGTTTAGAAGATTTGTACAATCATTTCGCTCCCAGCTTTGTTGCACCCCTTTCAGCCTTTTCTCAACTTGGCGCTTCTCTTTGAATATATTTCCAAATTGGTGCTTGTTAAAAGTTAAGGAGTCCTTTCTAACAAGCGAAATGGATTTAAGAACATTACCCGAACCTGTGCTCCAAGCATTTCTGACCACGTTTTCATAGTCTGAATGGGAGCTCCAAGCAGCTTGGAATCTGAAGGGTCTTGGTCCCTTTTTATCCATCACCCTGTCAAAATGAATGAGAAGCGGGGAGTGGTCAGATTGATGTCTGCAGAGATTTTCAACATAAGCCTCTGGGAAGCATAATCTCCAATTCAAATCATATAAGGCTCTGTCTAGTCTTTTAGCCAAAGGAAGGGATCCTTCTGCTCTACAGAGCCAAGTAAAAGTCCCACCCATACAGCCCATGTCCAGCAAGTTGCAATCATCTATCCATCCACAAAATCTAGCAGCCCGAGAAGTGATGAAATTCCCACCTCTGATCTCAGATGGAATGGCAACTTCATTAAAGTCTCCAATAATAAGCCAAGGAATCTGGTATAACTGTCTAATTTCAGTAAGATGTCCCCATAAAGCTTCGCGGGTGGAAGGAGTAGGGCTCGCATAAACAGCACTGCCAAGCCACGAAATTTTTTTTATTGAGCACCTGAATGTGATGGCTTGTTGGAATACATTTAACACAACCACTTGCATGTCAACTTCTTTGTTTTTCAGTAACCAAATGCCCCCAGAGTGATTTTGTGCCTCCACAATTGCGCAGGGTTCATAACCCAGATTATTCCAAAACTGTTCCTCAGCATTAAAGAGACAATGTGTCTCTAAAATAAAGCACATAGATGGTTTATGAACACGAAGCATTTGTTTAACATATCTTTTCCCTCTACTGTTCCTGGCACCTCTGATGTTCCAGGAAATGATAGATAGTTTTTTGGCGTAATCCATATAGAAATGATTGGAGTTGTCAAAAGTCCTCTCAGGACGATATCCCTCTGTCACTTTCAAGTGCGCCTTTCTTCACATCTTCATCTGGCATGTCCACCTCATCCATCACTTCCACATCATGCAAGTTGTCTGGGGGCTCCTTTGGTTTTGGAGAGGTCACATTTTTACTTGGTGGCATTACCTCCATTTCTGTGTCCGAGACAGGTTGCTGAGTCACTGAATCCAAGAAGCGGAGTTGATTTGAAGCAATCCGTACTAATGGGAGAGAGGTTTGGGTGCCATCTGGCCACGTCTTAATATGCGGCTGGACCTTTACGGGCTCCTCCTTATCGCTCCTAGCTTTGTTCTCATATTGCTGTTTGAATGTCACCTGCGAAGATGAATCTTTGGGCTGTTGCGCTAGATTTGGGCCAGCACTGACACTTGGGCCCTCTCCATCCTTTCTTTGTCTTTTCCTCACCCAGGTTTTTGGAGTTTTTTCAACTTGGGCTGAGTTGCTGACCATAGTTTCTTTTCCCTTATTCCCCTTAGTATCAATCTTGGGCCCAGTAGAACTTTGATTTGCAAGAGTCTGGAATTTATTCTGACCGCTCCTCTTGTTCACCTCATTAGGGCCCGCATTTTTAGAATTATGCTTCAAATTTTTTCTAGATTTGGACACCATAATCCACTCCCCATAAATAGGTCCATCATTAATGTCCCCCTGACTCGGAGATTCTCCTGCCACCTTCCTGAATTATCATGATTTGTTCCCAGAATTTTCCCTGATTGAACGCTAGGGTTGACTGTGGTGTCAACGCCACCTCCTTCCTGGGCAAGCATTCCACCGCCGCCGCCCTCTTTGTTAGCTTGATCAGCACCTAAGTTTGCATTTTGTGAACATTCCCTTGAGCGGTGGCCATAGCAGCCACAGGTGGTGCAATAACTTCAACCTTTCAATTGCATTCAAATAAAGTAAAGCTAATATTTTAATGGTACTTAATATTAATTAAAGTCAATAAATCTTAAATTAAATTCAACCCCACTAATATAACATTGATATTATTTCATATTAATCAAGTGGATATTGTTCTGGACCGTGATAAGGCACAGTTATCGCCGACGTCAGAAATAGATTCCGACATAAATGAAAGTTCCAATATACATTACCGAGGTCTACGCATCCGAATCTTCCCTATCCGTTTATTCTTTTTGCATTATACTTCTCAAGTGCAGCCGTGGTCGACTAGTCGTCATGCCATCACGAATTACCCATACTTATCACGACGCATGCAGTCAATCTCGGCCAAGCGCGTGAACGCAATTTCAGGGATCCGTTACAACCGTCAAACGGATTTTCCCGCCAAAATATGATTATAAATATACAGTGGTGTTACTTTCCAGGTACGCTTTCAATTCATACATACTGAAACTCTGCTCAAGCAAACACCGACTTAGGCATCAGAGTCCTTGCAGGTATACCACCAACCGCCGTCTCTCCGCCGTTGAAGACCCTTAGCACCATCGTTGCAGAATTCCTGGAAGATCAGATATTAAATTAATCTTTTTAACTATATTTTTTTAAAGATCCTATTCCTACTATCATTACTATTTTTATAATTACTATCATTACTCATTATGATGTAAACATAATCATAAAATATCAAAAATATAATCATTAAACAAAATTAAAATACAATGCATAATGTGATATTTATATATTGATTACATATATTTATATTGTAGGGGTATAAATGAACTGAACTATTTGTGGACTATTTGGGCTTGACTCATTAAATTCTTAATCAAACTTGTTCACCTTAATTAAACAAACAAACTCAAATCTAAAGTTGGACCCGATTATTTAAATGAGTCAGCTTAAACTTTATAAGTTTGATATTAAGGGCTCGCGAATATATAGGTCGTTTATTATTTATATATATAATAATTAAATAATTAATATAAGTGACATTAATATATAAAAATTTAAAAAAAGTAAATTTATAGATTTATTTTAAAAAATATAAAATAAAAATGCTATGGAATTATGAAAATATAAATTTGAAATATTTTTATATTATTCAAAAAGTTATGCATTGAATTTCGAAAATAAAATACTCTATAATCTTTTAACTAAACACCATATTTTAGGAACATGTTTTCATTTTTAAATTATCATTTAATATTAAAAAATTATTAAATACTATATTGATAATTTTTAAAAAATTATTTAAGGAAAATTTTCTTAAAAGTACAAATAATTAAATTATGAATGAGTTAAATAAGACAAACTCAAGCTTTTTTTATATTTAACAAGTTAAACTCAAGCTTTAAGTTTGGTTTATTTAAATAAATAAGTCGAGCTTGAGCCACCCATTTTTTCATAAGCTAAGTACACACAGGAGATATTTTAATTAAATAATTATGTATGTATCTATATATGTATGACTCATATAAGTTACTTAATAATTATATGTATGTGTCTATATATGTACTTGGATGGGGATTGAACCTCAATTCATTTGGTGTTCATACACGTAAGGAACCATGCAAACTATAACCCTATGTGTCACATCTCATGGTGGGAGCACATGTCATGAACCAGGTTTTGAATTTATGTTTGGGGTTTCTAAGGGTTGTTAGGGAGGCCATGAGGACTCCAAATATGAAATTTTGTGATTTTTTTAAACAAGATATAACTTTAATGAATTATTTTATATAAAAAATCATGAAAAATTAAAATAAATTACAAAATTTCTCATTAAAAAATCTTGAAAGATTATTTTTCTAACCTTCAACATTGTACTTGATGCTGGATTGAACCTCAATTCATTTGGTACTCACATGTGTATTGCCAATTGTGATGTATATATGTGAAAAGAAAACTTGCAAACCCTAATTATTTCACTAATTATGAAAACTTTAAAATTGTATACTTTATCTTTTATGCTATTTATTTCAGTTTAAAATCATTCAAAAGAAAGTCAAAATGTAGCTGTTTAAAAGGTGAGATTTTATGGTCTCTATGAAATTCTAAAGGAAAATAATTTATAAATGGTGGACTGTTTTATTTTGTTATGTACTTAAAAAGCTAGATTAACGTGATCATGTTCCAACCTTTTAACATGGTTAAGTAAATTTGAATAATGGTAATATGTTAAACTCAATACAATTTAATATTATTTTATAAAAATTGACAATAAATCAATATAAAGAGTAACTTTACTTGGAAAAATGTGGAAAAATAATTTTTGTGTCCTAATAGCACAACCACAAATTTGTGTTTAAAATTTATGTTAATATTATATATTTTGTTATTTTTATATATTATTCATTTATATATTTTAATTAAGTATTAACAAATCACAATGAGGTAAAATTAAATTTATAAATTATGATATATATTTTATTATATTAAAATTAAATATTTATTTCAAATATTTATTTTTTTTAAAATATAATTTACGTTGTTATTGAATTAAAAAGAAACAAATATAAAAATAACCATCGTGGTTTGTGGGATTGAGAAACGTAAAAGAAAGATTGATAACTAGTTTTATAGTAAAGTTAGGTTGCTCTTAATGACTTGTTTTTTTAATCACTTAAATCCAATTTTGCTTTTAAATATTGCATTGACAATACGACACAAAGCAAATAAGCAATATATACACTGATGGCCCATTTGGTGCACATGATAGGATATGACAGGAGAGTTGGATAGTGACATGATAGGATAAAAGCAGGATAAGCTCTTATCTTATTCTATGTTTGATGTACACCAGGATAAGAAGACAGATATGATTATTTTATCCTATCCTACGTTTGAGATTGACAAATTATGGTAGGATAGGATATAAACAATATTAAAATGACAAAATTACCCTTATTACAAATTTAAATTGTTTTTTTCTTTTCAGCAAGCACACATAAATAAAAATTTATTTTTTATTAAAAAATATTTAAATTTATTTTACAAAAAATAAAATTGTTAAAAATATTAAAATTAATATCAAAATTACCACAAAAATCGTTATTATAGAGAGAGAGGAAGGAGAGAGAGGGGAAAGAGAGAGAGGAAAGAGAGGGAGGGAGGGAGGAGAGAGAAAGAGGAGAGAGAGAGGAGGCAGAGGGAGCAAGAAGCAAGGAGCAGAGAGGAGGAGGAGAAAGAGGGGGGATAGAGGAAAGAGAGGAGAGAGGAGGGGAGAAAGAGAGAGGAGGAGAGATGAGGGGAGAGAAAGAGGAAAGAGAGAGAGGAGGAAAGAGGGGAGAAAGAGAGAAAGAGGGGGGATAGAGGAAAGAGAGGGGAGGAGAGAGAGAGGAAGAGAGAAAGGAGAGAGAGGAGAAAGAGGGGAGCAAGAGAGAGAGGAGGAGGAGACGAGAGAGAAAGAAGGGGGATAGAGGAAAGAGAGGAGAGAGAGGGGAACAAGAGAGAGGAGGGTGAGAGAGAGGGGAGAGAAAGAGGAAAGAGATAGGAGATAGAGGGAGGAGAGAGAAAGAGGGAGGAGAGAGAGGGAAGAGATAGGAGAGAGAAAGAAGGGGAGAGAGGAAAGAGAGAGGAGAGAGAAAGAAGGGGAGAGAGGAAAGAGAGAGGAGAGAGAGAGGGAAGAGATAGGAGAGAGAAAGAGGGGAGAGGAGAGAGAGGAGAGAGAGGAGGGAGGAGAGAGAGAGGAAAGAGATAGGAGAGAGATGGGACAGGGATGGAGGAGAGAGAAAGAGGGGGAGAGAGGAGAGAGAGGAGAGAGAAAGAGAGGATAAATGAGAAATTTTTTTATCTTATCCTATCCTATCACTCCCTAACCCAGCTCCCCCCTCAGGATAAGAATTACACTAGAAGGAAAGGATATGATAAGCAATAGGATCAAATTATCATATCATATTGGTACAACAAACACATGATAAGTGATGAGATAGGATAAAGTTATCATATCATGTCTCTTATCTTGTGCACCAAACGGCCCTGAGGAGCTGTCAGAGTAAATGATAAAACAAAGGTTGTCAAAATAATATTTTTTTTTATTTATGCACCCTGCTTTTAAAAACAAGGAAGGGTGTGTATGTAATAACCAAAACAAGGTAGCACACGGTCTGCACAAAATAATAACCGGTTGCCTGTAATACAGAGTAGCCGTTCATTATAAAATTCTTAGATCTAACGGATAAAAAGGGGGTGTAACACCGGTGAAACACCCATAAGGTATTTCATTCTAGACAATAAAAAAACGGGAGAATTATAACGTGAACATTCGTTACAACCAGGTTAAAACACAAAAATTCCATCAATGACTCATAAGATTATAAGGGTCAACAAACTAACAATAAGTAAAGTTAAGTTACCTTTTGTGTGTTGAATTGAAGGATTCTCTATTTAGAATTAATATTTCTACACAACCAAAATTATTTAATGTAATTTCTCTTCTATTTCTTTAAAACCAAATAATTTCTATTTTATCTGAATTTACACCACCTTCTTTCTCCTTTTATCTCTCTTTTATATTTCTTTAATTAATCCAAATAGATGGACAATGATAAATGCAAAGAAAGATTATAGCATGACAATGGACGACAAAAAGATGATATATTTTTTTGGTAGATACAAAAAGAGAAAAAGAGAAAAAAAAATATGATATTATGTTGAAATTTTTAAATATAACATAATTACTTTATATTATCACATGAATATTCAAAAAAATAAAAAAAGTTCAAACATTTAAAATTAATATTCAGAACTCATCATTTAAAGGAGTTGAAAAAAATTGCCAAGCGTGAAGGAAGATTTTATGACTTAAGCATGAAAAGCAAAACCTAAAAAATTAGTCCATATCAATGTAGGAACTTGTTACATTTAATATTTTATAAGTTTTCACATTTTCCTATAAAATTAATAAGTAATCCGTTCCTTCGCACGGGTAAATTGATGACGCAACTTATGTTGCTCGTGCTTCACACGGGATAAAACATTAGTAATGATAAATACTTAAAATATAAAGTAAATAAATCACCTTAATGTAGAGTTCATTTCATGTACTGAGTATAGAGATGTTGCCAAGACTTACCCTTAATAGAAGCCAATACTTTCTCCAAGTTAACAACAATGTTTGTCTATCCAACTTCTACTTTGCCTCCAAGTTCAATCTCCATTTTTTTCAATTTAAAAATTCAAAAGAAAAAAGTGTTGTATTAATAAAAAAATTCAAAAGAAAAAAAAAAGCGAGGATGAAAACGAAAATATTATTAGTTAAATGTCTCATTCTTTCTTTATATCTAAATTTACTTTCTAAAAAAAGAAACTATCAAGAATTTACATTGACCTCAAAAATCAAAATTTAAATTTTGTAAGGTATTAAATATAAATAATTTACATTTTCTTGACTTCATTTAGTTTTTCAATATCAAATAGTTCCAAATAAATTCATTATCCAAAGTATTAATAAGTTGTACATTTATAGGCATGACTTTGTTATAATGCTAAACTATTCAAATGAAGAATGGAGAGAAAGTTTTTAACCAATAAACTTGAAGAACTTATTTGTGAATTATTTTTAATTAAATTGATTTATAATGTAATTATACATACCAATCAATAGAATATAAAGAGTTTATTTTAATTTACACTATAGAGTTTTTTTTTATCATTGTTTAATAATATTATTAACTATAAATAGCACTCATACAAAGCATTGATTGGTTCAATGTTTAAATAAAATATTAAGAGTTGCTTAGATCATAAATAATAAAGATAAAGACTGGATTCAAATTAAAAAGTGCTATAAAATATATAAAATGATCAAATTTGTTTCAATGTTTTTATCTTCATATGATTTAATTATTGGGATATTAATTAAGTAACTATTCATATATTATTTTTTTCATTTAATATAAAGATCCTAAACTATTGTGTACATAATTAAATATTTACTTAAAATCTTATGTTAATTAAGTATTGATGCCATTATATGAAGATAAAAAAGATAATTCACTATTTAACTTTTTTTACTCTAAAATGTTTTTTAAGGTTTTTATAAATATTTTTAAATCATCATTAATAGATATAATTGTTTTTGCAATTGTTATTTTAACATTAGAACAATTTGAAGTTATTATAAAAAATTAGCCTCTATGTGTATAGGTAATCTTCAAATTGATTACCGTTTGTTGTGAAAATTTTCAAATTAAGTTTGAAAACTTTCTTGATTCTGAAAGTACAATTTTGAAATAGAATCTAAATCCTCTAAAGGTTCTTTTAAGAACTAGGTTTACTCAGAAATTGCATTCAAGAAGTAACAGAAATTTGAATGACTTGATTCTTCACAAAAGTGAATCCGAAAACTTAATTTGCAGAATGAAACAGAATTTCAAAGAGAAAATAAGAGTAAAAACAAAGATTTGAAACTTGAAAAGAAAATAAAGTAAATGCAGTAAAAAACTGAAAGTAAAGTGCAGAAATTTAGAAGCAAAAAGTAAACAAAGAAAAGAAAAAGTTGCAAGAATTTAAATGCAAGAAGTAATCAAAAAGAAAAGAAAAGTTGCAGAAATGTAAATTGCATTAATGAAAAGTTGGTATGGATACACATACTGGACAATCTCCTTAGTAACCACTTAGTCGTTTCTGATTTTAGACGTTGGGTGTTTTCAGAGAGTTTCAGTAAATTGAAATCCAACCCTTATTACATCAGAATTCTGCCTATTTATAGACGTCTATTCTAACGACTAACTAACAGGATTTTGACACGTTTACAAGCCTAATTGAGGTGTCAAATTTCTAAGTATGACACGTATTAAAAGCAACAACGGTCTTCTACTTGCCAAGTAACTGATAGCCTAAGATCTTGACACTTGTCTCTCAATGATAACTTCCAATAACTGCTTCATTTGAAATTTGAATAATCTTCGAATTGGCTTTCAACAACTGATGAGTCTTCGAATCCCTTTCATGAATTTGTCCAAGTTATGGGCCTTCTTTATGTTTCGAACAAGTCTTCAATTTCCATCTGAATCTCTAACTGCGCTGGGACACTTAGCCAAAATTTTGACCAATTTATTCCTTATATCTTCACGTGTTGTATTTCTGATTGGTCAAAATATTGGTGGACTTGACCACTGACCACACGTGGGTTTGACCTTCAAACTAATTGGACAACTTTGTATGCACATTAATAGCACTGTCCAAATTCTTTAGTATAAATACTCCTGGACTTTGACGTTCTTCTTCATTTCTTCTTCATTCCTTACTCTAAATTAATAACCGAGAGTAAGTAAACATACAAAGTTTTATTCAATTTCATGCTTTATTCATCGTGTTCAGGACAAGTATGAATCAGAAAAGCTAACATGATATTATTTTTGTTCTTCAAAAGGTAAAGATTTATATTATAGATACTCATTCCGGCTCTGATTCATCATACATTTGGCCTTGTGACTTCTGTGGAAGAAGCTAAAACTATGGTTGGACATAGTATGTTTTTAAACTAATATTTATTTGTATTCAACTATTTTATTTTTATTTTGTCACCTGCAACACTTTCTTATATCCATTCTTGGTAGTGCCTATATAACATTTGTGCTTCTTTCATAGGTCTAATGATTAACGATTTTGTCACTCAAGTTTCTCCCAAATTTCATTGTGCATATGCAAGAGATAAAATATGTGAGATAAGAATAATTTCTCAATAAATCCAAGACAATATGCAGATGGTCATACAACGTTCTGCCTTCATATGATTACTTTATCTAATCAAATATAATATTTCTTGAAAAGGCTGGTACCACACAAATAAGTTGCAAAAGAGTTATGTATTTCAATACTCAATAGTCAAAAGGAAAGATTCTTGTTATTGGTCACTGACAGCCGTAGCGTCCTCGCCACCCGCTGCTTGCTTCATTTTTCTTGAACCTTTGATAGTCTGTTAAAACTGATCATCAAAATAGTGAGGTGAGACAGTAGATTTTGATCCCATGAAAACATGATTATTATCTTAATAAATGAGCAAGTGTGTTTTGGCTCCCAGATGAAGTTCACATTCACATCCACAATAAAGAGATTAAGAGATTTTTGTATGATTAATTTAATGTCAATTGAGATAAGAATTGAGAGAAATGCATGCCACATGGCTGTCACAGTGAACTCCAAACAAATAATTAGGCATCATTCAAATGTCAAGGGACTCTTAATTGAACATATATTGAATTAAACAAATTAGATTATTTACATCAGATAACTTGGTACAAACGTGGAGGCTGAAAGCATGAAACTAATGATTATTTTCGAGGATTCAAAACTGTGGGAGGTGCAATTTAGAAAGCATTTGATTGTTTGGAAATTCAAGTTTCAAAAAAGCTATTATGCAAAATGAAATCATTACCTAAGTGACCAAACTGTTGCTGTTAAATCGTTACCTATTCTAAAGTAGCTTATTTCTTCCAATAAGCTACTTCAAAAAAGGTGACAAAACTCCACTCATAATCAATATATACATGTTAATTTATTTTCAACCATCAACTATTAGTGCAGTCACTTATGCAGGAAAAAAGGTAAACGATGAATGTAGATTAAAGGTTCACAAACAAACTATCGCTGACTACCGAGAATAACAATATGGAGATGCTTAGTTAAGTTTTCTCCCCGTTTAAATTTCTCACTCTAATATTAGTTCCAAAAGCATTTCTATTTTTTAACATAAAAGAACTATCTAAAGAAGAAAGCAATTAATAAGCTTCAATACAAAGCCTCTATATCTATTGCAGAAGCTAAAGTGAACAAACAACCTGTTGCAGAAGCCAAAGTAGTGAAATTGACTTTTCTATTCTCTTGTATAAATGCATTAGGATATCAAAGAATGCTCAACATCATAGTGTTGGAGGAGGAAGAACAAAATTTAAGCATAGATCCATATCTTTTGACAGAGAATGTAAAAAAGAGAGTAAAAGAACTATACAAATAACTATTCTGCCATTTAATCCTATATATTGTACAGATCAAAACATCAAAAGATAGACATCACTGTATTCAAAAGAAAACATGTTAAAAGGATTAAGAGAATGGTGAGTATTAGAGGAAAAAATGAAATAGATTCAAATTTAAAATATTAGCCACTCAAAAGGATAAAAATATTGAACATTCAGTGTGATTCACGTTTACATGAAAATGATCAAGCTTCCATATAACCAATGATAGCAAATGTGATTCAAAGAGCGATTAACAAAATAAAACCTATGTCATCCAAACTTCCACCTGTTTTGATCAGATCCAAACTTTCTTCTATAATACTCCCTCTTGCCAATGCCTCTTTAGGGCCATGAGGGTTAGGTTGAAAGGGATGCCTCTGCAGTATGTAATGTATTAGTCATACTGTACTAATAATAAGGCATAGTCATTAATTTGTAGTGGCAAGTCACCTACATGCTAGATGATGCCTCACGGTACTCTGGATGATATTGTAGCATCACATTCAAAGATTAGCTTTCTTAACTCGAAAGGGACAATTGTTGGGATCATTTCGGTCCATAAAACCAAGTGCCTTCCCTACTATCAATATGCAAATACAGTAATGAAACTATTAATGTAATAGAAACCATTTAAGAACACTATAATGTAGGGAATGAGAATATATATAATTTAAAGTTGGCATCAAAGTCTGACTTGGTAAAGGAAACTTTCATAGCAGTTGCAAAGTCTGACTTGGAAGTAAAATCTCATTGATTTCCTTGACTATTAGTTGCTCTTATTTAGAAGATGACATGAAGGTAAACATAAAGCAAAATCATAAATATAAGGCCAAATGACTGAAAAAATAGACATTTGTTTTGTTAGCACTTAGCAGTAGAACAACAATCACCATCAAACCATATCCCACAAACTAAGTTTAACCTCATACATTGATCAATCCATGTTATTGATCTATAGAATAAATTATGCAGGGTTTAGGCGAGAGAATAAATAGAAATTATACAGAACAATGTATCATGTCACCACTGTGTTGGACGAATTTTTTTTCTTCTTATTTTAGCTTTTAAAAGAAGCCAACCTTCCAGAGGGTCTTATGTTTGTTAAGCGCCAATGTTGATTTATTCATTATTTCATAAACAATGTGAAGGGTGGTACGTACAGGAAATAAAGTGAATTGTAACGAGGAAAGTGTGATAATATATTTCTTCGACTATAGAATATCTTAAGTTAATCATGATTAACTTACGATGTATCTCTTCGACTAAGTTCACAAAGAGCATTTCACTCTTCATTTTAGCAATTACATAAGTAGAAATTAATCTGAAAAGCATGTAAAAGACACCGAGAACTATCCGTAAAACCAATTGAAATACAATGGAAAAAAAATACTCAAACCTTAAAACCAATAGAAAAAATCTAGAACCTTTTCTTTTAAACCAATGTTATTTGGGAGAGTTGAAGTTATCACATAAAATAGGAAAAAATCATATAAAAAGTATATAAAAGTAGGACTTCAACAGTAAGGTGAGTAGTCTAAAAAAAATATTTAGATAACAACAAAGCATAACAGAACCTTTAACAACCATGTTTCAAAATTTCAAAAATCCTTCAATGAATGGGAAAAAAAAAGCGTGTAATCTACATACAAGTAGCAGAACAGAAAGACAATCTTTAGATGGTTGCATGTAAGGAGCAAAACAGATATATCCAATTTATTTGGAGAATAAATAGAAAATGAAAAATACTGGGAGAATAAATACAAAATGAAAAATATTGGAGAATAAATACAAAACAAATTTACCCATTTTGAACAAAAATTAATTTATATTCAACTATACCCCATCCAGACTTGAATATAAGCAAAAAAACACTCACCTATGGTGGACTAAAATATAAGCAAATATTAACTAATTTTACCCTATTAAATGAGATAAACCCAAAATGTCCTTTATTTAATTCATATTTTACTTTTCAACTGCTTTATTTAATGAATGATGTGCCAATAGAAAGAGAGTATGTGCACTTGAAACAATTTTCAATAAAATTGAATGTAAGGTAATTTAGGCAATACAAGTACTTTTTACATGGTACCAAGAAAATTTAATGAGTTTAACCAACTTTCTTAATACGTGTGAATTTAGTTATTTTTCTTATATTCAAGTCCGGAGTAGTATATGTTGTGCCCTTCAACATTTGATTCTTATATCCATTCTTGGTACGACCTATATTTCATCTTGTCCCCTTCAATATTTGTTAGCATGTTATTCAGTTCTTAAGAGATTTATGGAAGAAAAAACAAAGAGATTTAGTGAATAATTAATCCAAACTTTCCAGTTGGGAGTTATCTCATACCTATGATAGTGGAGAAGACTTCTTCAAACTCAAAATGCAGGCGACGGTGTTCACCCAAAGCGTAAAACCTGTAGACACCACAGCAGAGCAGTAGACAAATTATCCTGTAGACCAAAAAATACAAATGGGGGAGGGACAATAAAAAATGGGAGAAGGAAGATTAGTAGAGAAAAAAAGTGCTCACCCAGTTCTCTTTCAGAATAAGCTCTTCTTTCTATCTGCTGGAGAAATGGAAGGTTTTGGTTTCATCAAAGAACAAATGGTTTGCATTCTTTTAGACACAATGTATACAGAGGAAAGAAGAGAAAATTTTCTGAATTGTTTTTTACACCGCTACATTGATTGATAGACAACAATGCATATACTTTATCTTACAGTAGGGAAAAGTAATCTGTAGACTGCTGCGTTGATAGACAAGGCTACATTAATATTGTAACATTAAATTTTTGAATTTAAATTTTACGGGAGCAGAACAACTATTAGACTTGGGAGTGGATATATTTTTCTGAAGTGAAACAGCAGGCATTGACTGTTGCATTGATAGACAAGGTGCAATAAAGGTTACAGGACTTGATTTAATAATAGAATAATATAATAATAAAACAGGATGAATCTTGCAATGGAGAGCAGAAAAGGTTACAATAACAAATATAATAATAATAATAATATAAAAACAAAATAAAAAAATAGGCGGGAAAATGGTTTAATGAGAGGAGGACACGTGGAGGTTTTGTAAACAATAATTTTTCGGAGGAGAACAAATTTTAGACTTGGGAGTGGATATATTTTTTCTGAAGTCAAACAGCAGGCATTGACTGTTGCATTGATAGACAGGGTGCAATAAAGGTTACAAAACTTGATATAATAATAGAATAATATTGTTGGCATCTAAAAGAAACTTTTATTCGAAGAGAAATAAGAAACAAATATATGAATCAAATAGATGCTTTGTTTTATTAATGAAATTACAAAAGGAAATACAAAGCAGTCATTTAATAGATTCTAGTTATTCTTCGATTAAGTTCTTTCTCTTTTTCAGTCTCGAATGAAGCCTTGTTGTTCCTCATCTTCGAGCACGTCTTTGCCGCTCCTCGTCTTCGAGAAGGTCTCTGTTGTTCCTCATCTTCAAGTACCCACTCACCGACTCGAAGTGGTGACCAGGAGTACTTTCCCAAGGCATTTGTAAAGGGGTAAGTCTGGTGCTTGGGGTGTAATCAAAAGAGAGTCCCTTAGAGGACTGGGACTCCCCATTTTGGCTGGCTTGTTTGACCTAAGGGAAAAGCTAAAGGAAAATGAAGAGGCCTTTGGCAGTGGACACCCTGTCGACATGAACAAAGGCAAGGCTAGGCAAAATCAGGTCGAACAGAGCAGCCAATAGCAAAAACCACTCCATGAAGAGTGAGGTTATGAGGTTGTGACGAAGATAACAACTATTTATAAGAGAGGAAGGGAGCCCAAGGCGTAAAACGCCACCAATTCAGACCAATAACTGAAGGCTTGCATTTATTACATGGAAATGGCCGGTGGTCAAGGGGTTTCCTTGGACGACAGAGAAACTTAAGGCACATGCTCAAAAGGAAATTAGGGAAAAAAGCCTTGCGCAAGGTCAAAGTCAAGGAGAAGCAATGTGTCACTCGAAGGCGTTGAATCTGTTTCATCCCTCGAAGAGGTTTTAATTCATAATCCACGTCAGCAACAACAGTTACAACATAAGTGCCATACAAGCATTAGAGAACGTGGGATCATGGAGGTTGATGGAGAACCTGCATGGCAGTTACATGCAGTTCTAGAACAGTTCCAAGAGGTGCCTATAAATAGAGTTTGAGAAGATTAACAAAGGCTCCGCAAACTGAACTCTCAAGCACCCTGAAGCCAAAGCATCCATCCAGAGATCAAGGCACCCAGTTGCATAGAGCAAGTAGGGACTGCAGACCGCCATTTATATTGCTTCCTAGTTTCTTTAAGTTATCTGTAATTTACCATTCAATCATATGTACTTTGTTAACTTATGTTTATTGCAATCAAGAGTATGTCCGTCTTTGGGACACACCATTAGAGATCTCTTCTCCTCCTTCTAACTTATTTAAAACAACATGTAAAGAACCCCTTTTGGAGGACTTGTATCTCGTCCCAGATTATTCTTGAGATACATTTGTTTAGACTAAAATTCAGGATAAACAAATTGGCACGCCCAGTAGGACCTTTCTTTAGTGTTGTATGAATTTGAGAAGCGGTAGGAGAACCGTGGCAAACAAAACCAGAAATGGATCAGGAACTCCTCTAGGAAATTCCTCAGCCAATGAAGCCTCTCAGGACAGCCTTAATGGTAGTTAGTGTTCCCCAAGTGGAATTGGAAGGCATGTTGAGTCTCAGAATTAATTTAAGTATTTAAACTAGATTTAAGACTCATTATCCTTAGGTTTTAATGATTAACAAATTAGATCATTTAAGAACATGTTCTACTGAGAAAGGTATTGTTCTGTGCATTGTGTTTCAGGTTAAAGGATGAAGCATCCATCTAAAGACAAGAAGACGAAGATAGCCAAAGAAGCATGCAAAAGACAGGAAGAGGAAATTCGAAGAAAGATGAAGCAAATCTGAACAAGAAGAAACGCTGAAAGAAGAAATCTGCTAAAGAAAAACAACATACAAAGACAAAGAGAAAAACATTGAAGCAACTATCTGAACGCGACCAATTATCTGAAGAAAATGTGGAAAGAAGAAGTATATCTGTGGAATCAGAAATAAAGACAAGCTCAAAACCCATGAAAGTCTGTCAATCAAAAGAACATCACTTTGTCTTAGATAAACATACTTCAGATCATTCAGTCAGATGATGCAAACATACTTCAGATCATTCATTCAGAAGATGCAAGCATACTTCAGATGATTCATTTCAGACAAATAAACAATAAACCATGCAGAAGCAGTTCAATCTTCTAAATCAAAGATAGAATTGAAGAGAAGTAACCGACCAAAGAAGGAAGACATACTGAAGGAAGAACAAATAGGTAATATGCTGAAGAAAGGAACTTGCCAAAAATCAACCAACCTACTGAACCAAAGAAAGAGTACATATGGGGAAAGCTGAAATGAAGATAAACTACATGCTCCTGAAGAATGAAGAAGAAAGAAGCAAACATCCGAAGAAGAAACTCGCTGAAGGAAGGAACTTGCTGAAAGCATCCCTAAGATGAAAAGCTAAATCAAGCTGAAGTAATGCAACCTGCTGAAAGTATGTGTATACTAATGTTGAATCTGCTGAACACATACCTCCTGAACATGATGACGTGGCATTTCAAACTTTCTGAAGAAGAAGAAGCCAGACACGTCATACAACTTTCTGATGACTTACGAGTCAATCTGAATAAGTTAATTAAGAAACTCAAGTCTCAGCAAACATGAGTGGTGAAGCTGGATTGGTGCAAAGAAAAAACAAAGGGCTTCGGGCTCAGCTTCAGAATCCAACATGAAAGAGGAAGCCTACTGTAGAAAAGCAAATGGATGTCAAAGATAGGTCAGCGCTGCTGCACACCTACTTCTGTATCTTCTCTGCAACACACTATCAGAGGCATGTACCTCAAATGAAAAGAAAAGTAGAAAGCACAACAGGACAAAAGTGAAGTCTAACGCTGTCATTTCTAAAGACTTCCTGGTGTAAAGAAATGAGAAGAAGAAATAAAGAAAGAAGCAAGCCAAGCAAAAAGAAGCAGAACTCACAACGGTCAAAAGGAGTAGACTAACGAATTTTTATATCCTATCTCCTTACACTCCGAAGAAGACAAATAAAGAAAGAAGTGAGAGAGAAGAAATATAAACCTGCTGAAGACGAAGAAAATCTCTCATGATTAAGAGCTTATCTACAGTGTGTCAGAACCAAGTCATCTGCACACCTAATCTGCTTAAGAAAGAAGCTACCAAATGAAAAGTTATTTCACAACGGCTTTATGAGCTTAATCATGTCTTCTCAACGGTAAAATCAACAATTTTCAAACGACTATATTTTCAGAACATATAAATAGCCTCAAGAAAGTCTTGAAAAGTGCTGATGGGTTGGCCAAATTCCAAAAGATTCATTCACTGGGAACTGACCATAATGAGCTGCCATGAACTCTAAATTATCTTCCCTTGAACTATGGCATTCATCAAGCCCGCAGAAGAAATTGGCCAAGCTTAATACAGATTTTATAAAGCCAACCTTCTGATCCTACAGAGATGAATGAGAGCTTAGAATTAAACACTTGTATCTCTGTTATACCTTGTACTTAGATTTACTCCATGTATCCTGAGTAGTACTCAGTTAACCTATAGTACGAGATGAACCTCAGTTTAAGTTTCTAGGAAACTTAAACTTTTCATTGTAAACACTATTAAGTGTCTGAGAGCCTGGAGAGGCTTGGAGGAAGAAAGAATACTCTGAGAGCCTGGAGACGCTTGGAAGAAGAAAGAATACTCTGAGAGCCTGGAGAGGCTTGGAGGAAGAAAGAATACTCTCGAGAGCCTGGAGAGGCTTGGAGGAAGAAAGAATACTCTGGAGAGCCTGGAGAGGCTTGGAGGAAGAAAGAATACTCGGTTTAAGCCTAGAGAGGCTTGGTTAAAAAGGAATACTTGGTTGAGAGCCTGAAGAGGCTTGATGATAAAAGAATACTTGTATCGGTGATCAGATAGTGGAAAATCCAGTGGTGGTTTGCCCTGGGACTGGATGTAGCTCACTGGATTAGTGGGTGAACCAGGATAGATTCTTGTCTGAATCTTCTCTATCCCTTAAGCTATTTTAATTTAGTTTTCTTCTAACAAAGGGAATCTAAAAGTATTTAAGTGAGAACTTTTCTTCTGAATTAAAGTTGTTTTCAAACTACTTTGAGTCTGAACCCAGTTCATAAGGTAATCAAAACTTCAGACTGAAACTTATCGTCTGAATCTTTTCAGAAGCTATTCTCTCTACCCTTAACTCTTCATTCTCCGCTATTATCTGATTATTTCTAACTAGGAAAGAGTCTGAAAAGTAAAATCACAATCAACATAATAAAACTCCACTCTTGACCAAATCATTTGAAACAAGAGTACTTATTGAACCTTCTGAAGTGGGTTCAGCAAGTTCTTTAACAAATTAGTTTTCAGCAAGTTACTGAAACGTTTAATACATTAGTGTAAATCATTTTTGAAACAACACGTTTTCTATTTTGAAGTCTTTACTTATCAAAATTAGTTTAAACAAGTTTCTAAAATGTTTTCATTAAATCATCTGAAGTGATCTCAGAAAGCACATTAGTAATAATCAAATTCAGTAAGTCCCTGAAAAACTCTCTTTTTTATAGCCCACGCTTAACTCTGATATTATTCACTATTTGGCAAAAGAGTTTTTCATAAGAACCTGTAAAGGTTTAATAGGAATTACAATTTGTTAAAAAGGATTTCCGAAAATTAGCGTAAAGTCTGAAACACTATTCAACCCCCCTTCTAGTGTTTCCTGTGGTTCCAACAAGGCATAGGGAGGATATTGTGGTAGGAACACTTTCTTAACCAGAGGAACCGGTGGTCAACCATGTCAGGCCATATGAACCTCTTAGGGCCGAAGGGCCACCCCTGGCTTTAATACACAAAGCATGATGGCCCCATTAGGAATGCCTCAAATGGTATATACGAACCCATTAGTGGTTCCCGTTCCCCCTAGGAATACAAGAAATACCCCAGAGATGTGGTCTAATAGGGTAGGGCCAAATACCTTCACCAACGTAGCCTTACAATCCATGAGGCAACAAATGGATGAAAGCAACCATGATATGGTCAACATGTTGACCCATCAAATGGCTACAGTAATCACTCCCTTGGTAGCAACCACAAATCAAAACTATCAAGTGTTAGCAAGGCAAATGGCAAGGCTTGCTGACGTGTTTGGGGCTGGACAAGAGACTTTAGGTCTCGAAAGGCCAGAAATGTCTAGAAGAGAGGTTCAACACGAACCTGTTCTGAATAGGCTAGAGGGGTAGCCCCCATGATTTTGGCTCGAAACCAAGACCCAGATAGAGTGGTAGAGAGAGTAAGGCAAATAAACTTAGGGGGCAACAAAATGTAGCCAATCTAGTTGAACAGGTACTTAATATATATGGTTTTAATGTAGGATATGCGAACCGACCCTATTTTGTATCTGTATTTCCCCAAGATATTTTACAAGCAGAGTTGCCTAGAGGTATAAAAGTACTTGAGTTCTCAAAATTTGCTGGGGAGATAAGAGAGTTAACAACGGAGCATGTGGCTAGATATCAAATAGAATGTGGAGATTTAGCCAACAACGAATTGTTGAGGATGAAATACTTCCCAAGTTCTTTAACTGAGAACGCATTCACATGGTTCATGACATTACCTCCCAATTCTACCCATAATTGGGTCCAGTTAGGTTAGTCTAGTAGAGTTGATGAGCATTAAGAGAATGCCAAGTGAAACCATAGAAGATTACCTCAATAGGTTTAGGCAATCTAAATCTAGATGTTTCACCCCTATACCTGAGAATGAATTAGTACAAATGGCTGCAGGGGGTCTTGAGTTTCACATTCGAAAGAAACTAATCAGCCTGCCAGTTCGAGACATGGCACAACTCGCTGACAGAGTTAGGTAGATCGAACAGATCAAGGCTGAGAAAGTTAAGTATAAGAAATATGATCGAATATGAAGGAGAGATAAGGTAGCTTACATTGATGTTTTAGAAGCCAGTAGTGACTCAAATGTTAAGGAGCAAGAAAATGAAGTCAATGTGGCTGAGTTGAAACCTGGACCACCTTATACTTGTACTTTTCTGAAACCCGTAAAAGAGGAAGCAAATTCCTCGAATAAAGAAAAGTTCAAAAAGCCATCATATGGTTTTGATATTACTAAATCTTACCAAATATTTGAAATTTTGTTAAAAGATAAACAAATTATCTTAAGTGATGATCATAAAATCCCTTCACCTAAACAAAGGAAGGGAATAAAATATTGTAAGTATCATCATGTTTATGGTCATTGGACTAACCATTGTGATCATTTCAAGAACTTAATCCAAAAGGCAATTTCAGAGGGAAGACTGAAGTTCGAAGAGAAGATGAAGGGAACCATGAAAGTCGACTCAGATCCCTTTGGATCCAATGTGAGCTATATTGAACCTTTCGAGGTGAACATGGTCGAAACCAAACCAGTCGATGATAAGGACACAAACATGGCCATTGATGATTTTGAGAAGGAGGTCAAGGACATTTACCCCTCTGCTGAAGAAAGTCTTCTTGAGTTTCTTACTAGGAAATAAGGAGAAGAAAGAGGTGTTATGTTGTGCCCCAGGTGCAGCGCTGTATTTGATCCATACTTAGTCAAGACCTTCGAGGAGTCATTGGCTAGGAAGCAACGGTTGAAGAACGTTCTGAATCGACAAAAGTATGAAGAAGGCCAAAAGATGTACAGGGCCTTGAAGGGCGTAGGAAGAGGCACAACACTTCCAGAAAAAACTTTTGTGCCGCCTTCCAGAATTCCTCCTAATCAGTGGGTCAGACTTGTGCCCACAAAACCGAAGCCTCAAGCTACATGGCAACCTGTAATGCCAAGAGGTGGAGCACCAAGCAATGCCAACGGAAAAGAAGTAATGATGCAACCATCAAAGCAAATGAGGCCTCCACATGAAAGCTGGTATCATTTCAGCCATTATTCTAAGGCCAAAGGTTCGATGACAAGGACCTAATGGCGCAGAGCGCAAATGATGTATAGGGCCAGAATGGAACAGATGCAAGCGGAACATGTTCCAACAAACCAAAGGTCCAAGAGGAGGTTTGAGGCCTATTTATCAAAGACACAAAGAGATCTGCGCGAACAGATTAATGCCAAGGTAAGAGAGATGGAGGAAGATGACCTCCTTTTTTAGGAGTTTGAGTCAGGTTTTCCTGATTCAATTTAGGATATATGTGGTATAGTCTCGATCTTACCAGTTGAATTTGCTCAGCAGGTGCAGAGGCTAGAGGAAGAGGAAGATTTTAAGGATGAGGACTTACAAAGTCCGGTGATGCTAAGTCAAATAGAGGCAGAGACTAAAAGTGAAGTGGTCAATCTCATGAAGCCTTTCTCAATTGACATGGCTCACACAAAGCCATTATACATAAAGGCAGTTGTTAAGGGAAGCCCAATTAACAGGGTGATAATTGATGGAGGCGTGACCATTAATTTGTTGCCCAAGGCTACCTTTGATAAACTAGGGAAAACCACCAAAGACCTTGTTCCTCATAACATCGTCTTAACAGATTTTGCAGGAAAGTCTTCGAACTCTGAAGGTGTGGTGGCACTAGACTTGGTGATTGGTGGTCAGGTTCGAACCATCATATTTGTAATGATCCAGACCAAGGCAAGCTTCAATATGCTATTGGGAAGGGAATGGATCCATGGCATAGGGGCAGTCCCATCAACAGATCACCAAAAGTTGTTCTTGTAGGATGATGCAGGCAACCCTATAGTGGTCGAGGCAGACCAATGAATCTACACTGCCGAGCAAGGACTGATTGAAGCAGACTTTGACAAAAACTTAGCACACATAGGTCCATATGAGTTGGACTCAAAGTCTGCAATGCACTCAACTAAGGTGCCACACTCAGTAAGATTGGACCCTATCAAGTGTTTTGTATTGAAGAGGGAGGTCGACCTTGAAACGACCCAAGAAATTCTTAATTCTTCATGGCAAGCATAGAAGAATTGATGAAAAGAATTACGACCTATGTGGCCGAAAGGAAAGCTGAAACAACTTTGATATCAAATGAAGGCAACCCGAAGAAAGTTAATGATTCAAATGGCCTAACACAAAAGGCCAACAACGAGGCAGGTTTCAAGAACCTAGATTGTATCTATGATGATGGACCCATAGGATTCGAAGGTGATCAAGAGAAAATTCCCAGGTTCAAAGCTCAGGATCAACTAGAAGAAATCAACCTAGGAACAATTGAAGATCGAAGGCCTACCTTCATCAGTACACAAATGGACTCAAGAACCAAAGAAGACTTGACTAAGTTACTTATAGAGTACAGGGACTATTTTGCTTGGAGTTACGATGAAATGCCAGGATTAGACAGAAGCTTGGTCGAACATAGACTCCCCATTTTACCTGAGAAGAAACCAGTGAAACAAGCCCCTCGAAGGTTCGCTCCAGAAGTGGTCTCGAAGATCAAAGAAGAGATTGAAAGACTCCTCAAAGCCAAGTTTATCAGGACGGCCAAGTATGTAAATTGGCTTTCTAATAGTGTTCCTGTTATTAAAAAGAATGGTACTTTAAGGGTTTGCATAGACTATCAAGATTTAAATGAGGCTACGCCCAAAGATGAGTATCCAATGCCCATTGTCGACATGTTGATAGATTCAGCAGTAGGAAACAACGTGCTAAGCCTCCTAGATGGCTATTCCGGTTATTATCAAATCTTCATTGCTGAAGATGATGTTTCAAAAACAACATTTCGTTGTCCTGGGCATTGGGGACTTTCGAGTGGGTAGTCATGTCTTTTGGCCTAAAAAATGCAGGGGCCATGTACCAAAGGGCAATGAACTTAATTTTTCATGATTTTATTGGTGAGTTCATGTAGGTGTACATAGACGATGTCATGGTCAAATCGAAGACCAAAGTGCAACACATGGAACACTTAAGATGTTCACTCGAAAGAATGAGAGCACATGGGTTAAAGATGAATCCTATGAAATATGCTTTTGAAGTATCCGCAGGGAATTTCTTGGGATTCCCGGTTTAAAAGAAGAGGATCAAAGTGGATAAGAACAAAGCTCAAGCCATTATCGAGGCGACACCTCCAACGAACAAGAAACAACTGCAATGTCTCCTGGGAAAGATTAATTACTTAAGAAGGTTCATCTCGAACTATCAGGAAAAACAAAGGTCTTCTCCCCTTTACTTAAGTTGAAGAAAGAGCATGGGTTTAAGTGGTGTGAAGAACATCAAAGGGCCTTCGAAGAGATTAAGAAATATTTGGCCAATCCACCAGTGATAACTCCACCCATCCCAGGAAAGCCTTTGAGGTTGTACATTTCTGCATCAGAAGAGACCTTGGGGAACATGTTGGCCAGGGAGGACGAGAATGGCTTCGAAAGAGTAATTTATTAATTAAGTAGAAGCCTGAATGATGTGGAAAAAAAGATATAGTGCTTTAGAGAAGTTGTGTTTGTGTTTGTACTTTTCTTGTATAAAGTTAAAGTATTATCTAAAGCCTTCTGAAGTTTTTGTAAGTTCTCATTTCGACGTTATAAAGTATATGTTGATTAAGCCAATTCTTCATGGCAGAATAGGAAAATGGGCGCTTGCATCAACTGAATTTTCATTAAAATACATGCCTCTAAAGGCAATAAAAGGGCAAACACTTCCTGATTTCTTAGTCGAACATTCAACGGTTCAAATAAAAGAAATTAATTTTGTTAGGCTCAAGCCTTGGGAATTATTCTTTGATGGCTCGAAACATAACAAGGGAAACGACATAGGAATGCTGATAATATCTCCTAATAGGATAATGACTAAAGTTATGTTTCAGGTCAAAGGAGAATGTTCTAATAATGAAATTGAATACGAAGCTTTTATTACAGGACTCAAATTATTGTTAAGCTTTAACGCAACACATGTACACATCAAGGGAGATTCTCAATTGGTTATTAACCAACTAAAGGGACTGTACAAGTGTCACAACGTGAAATTGGCAAAGTATTTTGCTAAAGCTAAAAGCCTTATGAGTCACTTTGACGAATTGACCTTAGAGCATGTACCCAGGGTAGAAAATGAAATAGCCAATGAACTGGCTCAACTAGCATCTGGGTATAAATTTAAACAAGGCCAGTTTGAAAGCCTGATCGAGACAAAACCTCTCCTCTCCGCAGAAGAAAAAATAGTTTGGAACATCGACGCTTTAAGCCCTTCAGATTGGAGGAAACCTCTAGCCGAATACTTGCGGGATCCTTCGAAACCTACTGATAGAAAAGTCATATATAGAGCTCTGAATTACACCATCCTCGGTGACGAGCTTTACAAGAAATCTAGTGGGGGGGCATTTGCTGAGGTGTTTAGGAGAAGCCGAAGCATACTTAGCCTTGTCTGAATTACATGAAGTCATTTGTTGAGCACAACAAGCAGGAGAAAAAAAGAGGTGGACGTTTCTAAGGTATTGTTATTACTGGCCAACAATGCTAAAATATTTCCATGAATACGCCAAGAGTTGCGAAGAATGTCAAAAGCATGGACACTTGCAGCATGCACCAGCGGCGGAGCTTCAATCAATAGTGAAGCCTTGACCATTTCGAGGTTGGGCCTTAGACCTTATAGGGATGATTCATCCCCCATCCTCTAAGGGTCACAAGTTTATCTTAGTAGGAGTGCATTATTTTACCAAATGGGTAGAAGCCATTCCCCTAAAAGATGTGGGCCAAAAAGAGGTCATTGACTTCGTTGAAGAGCATATAGTCCATAGGTTTGGGATACCTGAAACCATAACAACAGATCAAGGGACTATGCTTACAGAGGAGGAAAGTAACGTAATACGCAGAGTCAAGGAAAATTAAGTTACTCACATCTACTCCCTATTATGCTCAAGCTAATGGCCAAGTTGAGGCCATAAATAAAATACTTATAGGGTTAATTAAAAAACACATTGGGCAGAAACCCCGTAATTGGCCTGAAACGCCCAGCCAGGTATTATGGGCCTATAGAACATCACCAAAGGATTCTATTTCAACATCCCCATATAGGTTGGTATATGGGCATGAGGCCGTTCTTCCAGTGGAAATTAACCTTCAGTCTCTCCGAGTTCAGAGGCAAAATGAATTGCCTGCCCAAGATTATCTTAGTCTAATGTTCAATGAACTTGAAATCTTGGATAAAGAGAGAATTATTAATCTAGAAAATATAATTAAGCAGAAAGAAAGAATTTCTCGTTTCTATAATCGAAGAGTTAATAACAAAGCGTTTCGAGAAGGGGATTTGGTTTGGAAAGTTTTGCCACCTTAGGCAAAAAATCCCCTAAGTATGGGAAGTGGACCCCTAATTGAGAGGGACCATTTAAAGTTGAAAAAGTGCTTTTGAGCAATGCCTATACTATTCGAGATGTCGCATCCAATTGCTTAATCAGAGCCATAAATGGAAAACATTTAAAGGAATATAGACCAACCATACATGAAGTAAAGATTCCTTTAAATTAGTTCATAAGGCCAATAGTGGCCAGAAAGTCATATATATAAAATATATTCTTACAAAAAGAAGCTAAAAAGAAAAAGAGGGGTAAAGCCAAAAACAAGGATTTGGCTTTAAATTCGAGATACTCCTCTTTGATCTTTGCAAGCGTGGCTTCGAGGGTTACATGCTAGTTTCGAGCCTTCTCTATATTCTTCAAATAATTGAGGAGCTTGGCAGAGTCATTCTTTAGCCCTACCTTCAAGTTTTCTTGTTGTTCTCTGCCTTTGGGTAGTGCTGAAGTGAGGATGTTGTACTCTTCAGTTTTTTAAGCCAATAGTCTCTTCAAATCCTCAATTTCTTTACTCAATGTATCGGCTCGAGACTCCCCCTTTGCTAAAGAATTAGAAGAGTCCTGGAACTTGCTGTCTTTCTCTAAAAGTTAAATTCTCAGGGATGCCTCACCACTTTGAATCTCCTCCTGAAGCGCTTCATTTTCATGGAGTCAATTCAGGTGAGTGTAAGGGAGTCATACCATGCACAAAACACACCTAGAGCCTCGTCAAGCTTGAGGGTAAGCCCTTCTGGTAGTTTTTGAATTCAGCAAGCACGTATCGAATCTGACAATTGATATCGTCACTCAGAATGGCCATCAAATCTTGTGAAAATACCAAGTGGCGAAGCTTGTTGACTAAAGCCTGCACCCGATGATGAGTACTAGATTCTGAGGTCTTAATGCTTAAACTTAACTTAGCAGAGGGAAGAGTGCTTGCTAATAAGTTGTTGATGATTAAGAAGGGTCATCCTCGAGTTGCTTACTTAACGCTTCCAGATCCAGAGTAGGTTTAGAAGCTTGAGGGGAAGCTTTATCTTGAAGATTTTCTTGCTGATCAGCCTGACGAGGAGTGGCTTCTCGAACTATTTTTTCACCTGAAGGCAATTTGTGAGGAGAGCCTCGAGGAGGAGTTTGACCAGATCATTCCATATCCTCATCTTGAGCAGTAAAAGAGGGTGTAGTGGGTAAACCCCCATAAGGTAAAGTTTGGTCATCTTCTCGAGGAGCCAAAGGCTGATCCTTAGGTGAAAGTGTGGGAGCTTCATTAATTGGGACTTGCTTATTTATTGGAAGTCCTTCTTGTTCTGTAGAAGCAATAGGTTGTTGTTTAGTTTAAACTGTAGTAATATCAACACCTTGATGTTGTTCAGAGGCTTGATGCTGCTCAGAAGCATCCCCAATTTTCTCCAAGACCTTATCAACAAACTGCTCACCTGATTGGTCAGGGGAATTGACTTCAGGTTCCTAAAAAATGGTTCGATCCCCTGCAGGTCTAAATCTTATAATTCTGTTCGATCCAGGATATTGCATAGCAAGAGGGAGAGAATCTAAAAGTGAATCAATGCTTGAAGAACTAGAACCTGTTTGCTTTCTGCATGGGTGTCATCAGAGGAAATTACCTGAAAAATGGTAAATGAAAGTTAGCCGACATCTATAAGTTATTAGGGGCACAGAGAATAAAGATAAGAAGGATACTTACAACCCTATTTGCCTTCAATGTGTTTAACGGTTGTTGCAGCATGCTTTAGCCGTAATCTCTTAGTAGAACCCTGATCAAAGTACATTAAGGTTAGGAAAAGTCCATGCAAAAGATAGCAAAAGGATTTAAAGAGAAACGAACCTCAGCAGCAGAGGGTTTTGGGCATGTTAAAGGTCCATCCTCATTTCGAACATCCTCCCTAGTAATCACCTTCTCCACCTGAGAAGGAGATGCCTCAGAATCAGAAGTAGTTTTTTCCACATCATGGTCCTTCGAGCCAGAAGTGGCTAAAGGCTCGTCCTTCGAATGCTCAGAACTAACTTGGACTTGAGTAGGTGTTGGAGAAGGTGCAGCAGATGTAATTTCTTCTTGGTTCGAGGCAACAAGAACATTTTCTTTAGCTGTGGCAACGGGAGTCTCCTCTCGAGCAGAAGAAGCAGGAGCCTTCCTTTTCTTTTTCGAGGTAGCCACATCCTTCGAAGCAGGTGGTCGAGGAACTTGTTTTTTATTGGTTTGAGCCTTCTGAAAGTAACCAAGAACGCAGGGGTTTAAAGACCAAGACGTAGATAGGTATATTACAAGGCATAACAGGGCATACCTTAGGTTGCTTAGTTCCTTCAGAACCTTTTCTATTCTTACTGCCTCGAGGTTTCTTAGGTTCCGAAGCCTCTTCAGCGTCTTTAGAAGCTGTCATAAAGGAAAGATGAGTTAAAAGACAAGGAAAATGGAAGATTTGAAAAACGAAAAGAGGAAACCAAAGTACCTTGTCTCTTTCTTGTCAATTATGGGATAATCCATAGTGTTTTTAAGGCGACCGAAGCACTCCTCCTTCGAACAAGCCATTTCCTTATAAGATGACCGCCACCAGTGGTCGTATGCAGCAATGCAGTAGTTCGAAAGAGTAAAATCAGTAGGGACATACTCTGGTCGAGTAATCTCAAACTCCTTGATCCTCCTTTCTACATCCTCGATGGAGTCACAGGGGCCAACATCTTGCCCTCTATTGAAGAATGGAATAGGTATGTCTTGTAGAAGACCAAATTGTCTCGCCACTAAGGTGTGTTGATAATGGATCAAACAAGGCACATATTGGTCGTAGTGAGGGAAAATAAGTTGATTTCGAAGGATCTCACTCCATCTCGAGTCCTGGTCAGTTTGTTCATCAAGATTTTTAGTAATAATGGGTTTCTGAACACAAATGGGACCTATATCCCTGTTGGAGTAAGGACAAAAGGAATCATCGAATTTCTGGTGGTCGAAAAAGCAAGATATGAAGATTTTTAAACCATCTAATGGTTTGATTATATTGCCAGAAAGAATAGTGAAGATCAGATCCTTGCCAGTAGGATCAAACAGGTTGTTGGCTTTCTTGGAAAGGGAAACCTTCTCAGTGAACGTTGCTCAAAGCCAAAGGTCTAGCAACCAAAAAGGACCATAGAAACCACCCAGAATTTTTGGCTGCCTATACTGATTAAGGATGTCAGACATACCAAGTACAAATGGCCAAGAAGCAATTTGGCCAGATTAATTTTCCTACCTTCATGAAGGCAGGTAGCCAAAGGGAGAAGTCCTTGAGGAACCTGTATCGACCTGGTACAGAAAACAAAATAGCAGTACATTTCCAGGATATGCATTATCAGGCTCGCTCGGACTCGTACCCAGGCATGCACCCTGATCAGTTTAGAGATTATTTGCAGTGGCCTGGGGACAGACCTATTCTTCCAGGGGAGGGTGGAGCAGCTGGAGATGGAGCAACTCATATGGACCAGGAGGACTGATATTTTTTATTTGGTGCTTTTCTTTCTTTTTTCTTTTTCTTTTCATTTTTATTTTCTTTTATTCTGGATAGGTACTGTATATATATATACTCTACTGATACATCATTTTGTTATGCAGTGCATTTTCCGCATTTTCTTTATTTTTCTTTTTTTTTTATTTTGTTAGAATTTTAAAAAAAAATTTAGGATTTTAGGAATTAGGATTTAAAGGAGAATTTTTCAAAATTCTCTGAAATTAGGCACTTTAACTAACCAGATTAGGAAAGAAGAAAGGGTTTTGTGATTAATTCCATAATCAGTTAGGATTAGGATACTTCTCAGGAGAACCTATCAGGGTAGTTAATTAAAACCAGTAAGTGCTTTATCAATGAATTTAGCCAAAAGACGGTGAGTTGTGAGTCTAAACACTTAAATTGAGAGTTTTCACCGCTGCTTGTCAATTGTTATTGATTGAGTTTTTGGATTTTATTCTGCTTATGGAAAATATGGAAATGACAAAGGCAATTTGTGTTTTCAAAATATTTGCTCAGTGCCAAAAAACCAACCCTTGATAAAATTTTTCCAATTTTTTGTAACCCATTTGAGCCTTTAATGATTATTCTTGCGCACCCAAGCTATAATTGATATATATCCTGTCCTTTACACATTTGGGATAGAGAGCAAGGTGCAAGATGAGATAATGGGAAGAAAAGGTTGGTGAATTGAAAGTCAAGAAATTCAAAGAGCAGGTACATGAAAGCAAAAAGAGGATCACTCCCCCAAAAAATCAAAAAGAAAAAATGTGAATAAATTGAATAAGTTGGGGGAGTGCATATTCAAACAAAGAAAAAGGCCAACAAAAATGAGACAAATCAAGAATGAGATGGTGGATAGAGAGAAGTTCCAAGTCAAGCATAAATCAAAAGATGCTCTCTATTCCAGGTGTTCTTTGATTATCCAGAAAAACCATGATTTCTTGATAACCCAGCCTTATTACAACCATAAAAAGACCTTTTGATCCATATTGACCATGAGCATGTTTAGGAACTAGAAACGACTATCAATTTTAGTTGTTCAACTGTGGTGGAAAAATTGAGGGAAACAGTTACCCGTGAGCATGAGAGAAATTCCTTGGTTTATCATTTATTGCTTTAATTGCTACTTTTGAGAAAGTTTAATTGTTGATTGTGTTCTGTTCTGATTGAGATTGGTAACATCTCTTAATTCTGACTTTTTCTGATATTTGGAAAGTGACTTCTACCCAGTAAAGAGATGATGGAAATTTGTCCTTATATTTGTTAATGAGAATTGTACAGGGGGTTGAATTGATTTTTTATTGCAAAAGGTTTTCTTGCTTGAGGACAAGCAAGAAGTTAAATTGGGGGGTATTTGATAAGTGCAAATTATATGATAAATTCTTGTATTTTTACTGCACTTATCAAGGTTAAAATAGTAATTTATGCCCCAAAATAATCTTTTTTAGTAATAATTGTGATTATTTGATTTGAATTTGAATTTGATGCTATTTTAATAGAAAATCTGTTAAATTTGCAGATTTATGAGAAGATTTGAATGAGGAAAGAAGATAACATTATTTGAGGAGAGGATATGCTAATTTGAAGTTTAAAACATAGCAAATAAAGATAAGATCAGATGCCATTTAAACAAGGATTCTGCAGATAACTTCCCAATTTAAATTCAAAGACAGAATAAACACAAAATCAGATCAAAAAGAGGGAAACAAGGAAAGTCAAGCAAACAAGGATAAGATCAGGAAGAGATCAAGTTGTTAAAAGAAGAAACAGAGCAATCAGTTACGCGTTCCACGCTTCACTCGCGCTTAGCACAAGTGAAGCGCAGATTTAGAATTTGCTTACTGTTTCCTGCTCTGCAGATGCGCTGAGCGCAGATGAAGCGCAATTGCGCGGATTAGTTTTAGATCTGTTTTTAGATCTATTTTCAAATCAGATTTCTTCCAGATTTAAGATAGCTTTCCTTAGTCTATAAATAGGACCCTTTTTAAAGAAGTAAATGAGGTTAGAAAAGGAGCATCTAGGAAGGAGATTAGAGAGACGACAAAGGCAGAGCTAGGATTGGAGCAAGGTGACAACTTCTCCATTTGGTTGTAATGGCTACCATGCGTAGCTAAACGTCTCAATAGGATTGAATGTAGTTGATTCAATCCCAAAAGTGTATGTGAATTCTCGTATTTATTTATGAATCCCTATTCTATAATATTGATATTTTTATCCTTGCTTAATGCATAGCTTCCGCCTGTGTGCCGGAGTTATAGGTTAATTTTATGATTCAGGTGACAGATGTTTCTATAAAATTAACAGTGAATTTGGGGGAACCGATACTTAGGAAACTCAAAGTCTGATTGGTAAAAGTACTCATAGTAGTTACTAAAGGGTTATAGGAGAAAGTGACTATTGAAGAAGAACTAGGCAATCTCTTCATAGCTGACACTATAAGTCTATAGGGCGAATTGATAGTATTAAACAAACGAAAAGGTAGAGCAATCAAGTCAGGGTAATTTGTCGCCTGGGAGAACCCGCATGAATTATCTTCGAGTGGTTTACTACATGGTAAATCGGGGTAAAGCAATATAGTTTGACTAGGATATTATAGAAATATGTTCATAAATAATATAGGGATTCACATGCATAAAGGGGTGAGATGATACGAAGTTCAATCCTAATCCAAGAAAAGTATTTTATCTTCTCTCAATCGTCTCTTTCTTTTATGCAAATTTACTTTCCTCACCACAAACTCTCAAATACCATTTTCTACTTGATAATCTAATCACAAGTAAATACGAAGCAAACCGTTCCCTGTGGATACGATAAAACTCATACTTACTATTATACTACTGAAATTTTGGTACGCTTGCCAGAATTCCATCAGTCTACTAGGGGACCAGCTCTGAATACTTATTTTTCTGGTTCAACGAAGTAAGCCCGGACTAGATTACCGAACGCAAGGATGTTCTCCAAAGAATATAAAGCTTGAAAATCTTTGAACTGGAGAGTTTGTGTAGGGAACTCATAATGGCCAAGGTGGGCCATACACAGGTCATCAATATTGGTGGGGATGAGCACAATGTGCTTCCACACAGCAAGATTTTCTTCAGTGGCCTCAGGCTCCGGTCCGAAGGTTTCGCCATCCCTAACTACCAATTGCCCCTTCTTAGCAGCAAGGGGAGTAGGGCAAGTCACCCTGTACTCATCACTAGGGAAGACCAGATTGGCAATGGCATTGGCCATGAGGAAAGAGCTCAAAGGTTGTTGAAAGAGTGGAACATGAGAGACCAAGAGAAGATACAGGGAAGGGAATAGAGCAAATGTAGAGAAGAAGGTAAAGCGCCAAGAGAGAGTTCTAAGGATTTAAACCTCACTACGTGACAAAAGAAAATGAAACCAAAGGTTTTTGCTAGTTACAAGCCCATTCAAGGGTCGAATAACGACCCAAACAATAATGCGTTCAGCAGAAAAGGAACGTGGGAGTTGCATGTAACATCCCAGAAATTGGAACCTAGGAAACATAAGGGAAGCCTTAGGTGGTGAACCCAGCTAAGAGAGGGAAGTTAGAAGTAGGATGAGAATTTAGCGGTTAAGTGTGATTTCATACAAGAGATTAGGGAATCCATTAGGAACCATGAGTTTTAAAAAGAGTTTACAAGAGGGAACAAGAGTTAAGCCAGTCAACTGTAAGTCAAACCTTGAAGGAATCACACCCTGAGTCAGAGAGAATGTAGTGGTTAAGGGTAAAGAAATGAGGTTGGGTAAAGAAGAATTAAGTTGAAAGGAAAGGTCAGGAGAAAAAAATAAGGAGAAGAGCTACACCGAGGTCTTAGCCATTAAGTGTGGGAGAATGAGCTTTGTAGTCAAGGGAATTGATTTATCAAGAATTAGAGTGGGGAAGGGTTTGGATGAGAAGAATTAAGTTACAAGAAGGTTTTCATGGAGAGGAATTAGGTTTGAGAAGGAGAGAATTGAATTGGAGCCAAGAGGGGCACAAAACGAGGTTATCGCTTAATTTTGGGTTTTAGGCCTAATGACCTTGGTGCACTAATTCGAAAATATCAAGAGCTAAGGGTGTCCAATTGAGGTGATTCCACTTGCATTAGAAAGCTTAGATCCGGGGCTTCAGTTTGATATACTATATGATAGTATTCTGAGTTCATTTGCACCTCAAAACAGCAGGTTTTTGTGCTCTAGCGCACTAAAACGCGCTCCAGCGCGCGCGGGACAGCAACCCCTGTTTGGAGTGAGCCCCAGTGCACTAAAAGCGCACTCCAGCGCACGCGGGACAACGGCCCCTGTTTGGAGTGCACCCCAGCGCACTAAAAGTGCGCCCTAGCGCGCGTTGCAGCAACGTTTTTAAAACGCGAAGTCTCCCTTTTCTTCTTCATTTTCTCCACTTCTTAGGGTTTTCTAGTGAGAGAGAGGGGGTTTTAGTGAGAGGAAGTAAGAGATAGTTGATTGGAAGCCTTCCCCACCCCTTGGAGCTTGAAGATCATCCTCCTCCTCTCCCCATTTTCACCAAGTTTCTCCTATTGGAGGTGAGTGGTGGTTCTCACTCACTTTTCTTGATTGTATTCCATTGTATGTCCCCTATTCTTTTTACCCTTGCTATTATTGTTGATTAGAGTTGATTTTATGCAAACTTAGGATGAATTATTGGATTGATTGAATATATGATTTTTGGCTTAAAAGAGGTAACATTGAAAAGACACCCGGGTGTGGGTTACACACTTGATTTCTCATTGTGGGAGATTTTGATTGAATTACGTGGCATGACATATATGATTGAATATTTGTTGCATGATCACCGTTGCACTTATAATAACTATTGCATGATTAACGTTATATGTATTGGTTTGCCATCACGAATGTTGTTCTGAATTGATTTGGCTTGTACATCACTGTGTATCCTGTATTGCCTCCACACACTGCACACACTATTACCTCACTCACTGGGACGTAGTCTCATCCTACAATGTGGGAATCATATTTCAGTTGTGTAGGTCGATGTCATACTCTTGGCGGAGCAGTTAAGGAGTCGAGTGGAGTAGAGAATAAGATTTGTTATTGTAGTTTAACACTTAGAAGATTGATGTATTATAGTGGAGACTTAGTTTGGCCATGGAGGCTTAGATGAGAATTTAAATTGTATTTGTGTTGTTATCAACTGTATTGGTATTTTTCTGAGTTTCAGGTCAATTTGTAAAATTGGGAAATGTCCACTTTTCAGGGGAAACTCTGCCGGATTTCCGGTATGAGTTTTATGAACCATAACACTCAAGTGTAGGTTCGTTCCCTATGCTTTAGTTCAGAATTAAAATTGAAACTTTTGATGTGTGAATTTTGTGGAAGCCTAAGCAAGCGTTGGATTGTTTAAGCGTTACGTGAATGTATGTCGATACTCGAAATGCGCGAAATAATTTCAGAAATTTGGAATAGTATTTTCAACGGACATTATTCTGGAATTGAGAAATTAGGACGTTACACTGCACGTGGACAGTTATCAGAAGATGGAAGGTTTGCCGCGTGTACTTAAAAATGCCATAGCTTTTCATTTCGAAGCCAGGCATTTTGGGGGCATCTGTTGGCATCTAAAAGATACTTTTATTCGAAGAGAAATAAGAAACAAATATATGAATCAAATAGATGCTTTGTTTTATTAATGAAATTACAAAAGGAAATACAAAGCAGACATTTAATAGATTCTAGTTATTCTTCGATTAAGTTCTTTCTCCTTCTCAGTCTCGAATGAAGCCTTGCTATTCCTCATCTTTGAGCACGTCTCTGTTACTCCTCGTCTTCAAGAAGGTCTTTGTTGTTCCTTATCTTTGAGTACCCACTCATCGAATCGAAGTGGTGACCAGGAGTACTTTCCCAAGGCATTTGTAAAGGGGTAAGTCTGGTGGTTGGGGTGTAATCAAAAGAGAGTCTCTTAGAGGACTGTGACTCCCCATTTTGGCTGGCTTGTTCGACCTAAGGGAAAAGCTAAAGGAAAATGAAGAGGCCTTTGGCATTGGACACCCTGTCGACCTGAACAAAGGCAAGGCTAGGCAAAATCAGGTCGAACAGAGCAACCAATAGCAAAAACCACTCCATGAAGAGTGAGGTCATGAGGTTGTGACGAAGATAA
This sequence comes from Sesbania bispinosa, assembly GCA_026901365.1. Lineage (NCBI taxonomy): Eukaryota > Viridiplantae > Streptophyta > Magnoliopsida > Fabales > Fabaceae > Sesbania > Sesbania bispinosa. Next base: position 963,204 of record QLOH01000065.1, on the reverse strand, counting down.
CAACTATTTATAAGAGAGGAAGGGAGCCCAAGGCATAAAACGCCACCAATTCAGACCAATAACTGAAGGCTTGCATTTACTACATGGAAATGGCCGGTGGTCAAGGGTTTCCTTTGACGGCAAACCTAAGGCACATGCTGAAAAAGAAATTAGGAAAAAAAGCCTTGCGCAAGGTTGAAGTCAAGGAGAAGCAATTTATCACTCAAAGGCGTTGAATTCGTTTCATCCATCGAAGAGGTTTTAAGTCATAATCCACGTCAGCAACAACAGTTACAACATAAGTGCCATACAAGCATTAGAGAACATGGGATCGTGGAGGTTGATGGAGAACCTGCATGACAGTTACATGTAGTTCCAGAACGGTTTCAAGAGGTGCCTATAAATAGAGTTTGAGAAGATTGGCAAATGATCAGCAAACTGAACACTCAAGCACCCTGAAGCCAGAGCATCCATCCAGAGATCAAGACACCTAGTTGCATAGAGCAAGTAGGGACTGCAGACCGCCATTTTTATTGCTTTCCTAGTTTCTTTAAGTTATCTGTAATTTACCATTCAATCGTATGTACTTTATTAACTTATGTTTATTGCAATCAAGACTATGTCCGTCTTTGGGACACACCATTAGAGATCTCTTCTCCTCCTTCTAGCTTATTTAAAACAACACGTAAAGAACCCCTTTTTGGAGAACTTGTATCTCGTCACAGATTGTTCTTGAGATACATTTATTTAGACTAAAATTCAGGATAAACAAATATAATATATAATAATATAATAATAATAAAACAGAATGAATTTTGCAATGGAGAGCAAAAAAGGTTATAGCAGCAAATATAATAATAGAATAAGATAATATAATAATAAAACAGAATAAATTGATAGACAAGGTCCAGAAAAGGTTACAGGAACAAATATAATAATAATAATAATATAAAAACAGAATAAAAAAGTAGGCGAGAAAATGGTTTAATGAGAGGAGGATGCGTGGAGGTTTTGTAAACCGTATTAATATTAGTAAATTGATGATTCATACTCCTTTCATTTCTTTTTATTTGTCGTTTAAGATTTTTATATAAGGATTAAGGAATGCAATAACTATGTCTTTTTAACTTTTTTTTTTTCAAATATGACCTTTCTCTTTCTCTCATGAATGCATTTAATATCTCCCTTTTTACAATGAAATGAATTCATTTTTCAAATTTGTTTTATCACTATACCATATTTTTTTTATTGGAATCATAAAAAATACATTTATCAAGACCTTGAACTTGTAGAACATTTATAATATAACTTTATATTAAACATTTAAAATAAAATGAATCAAATTAAGAAAGTGGTAAAATTGAAAAAATAGCATTTATTATTGTTTTGGTATCGGAAAACGATACTTATTTAAAAACAAATTTGAAACCCCAAAATGACATATATAAAGAAACAGAGGGAGTATCATCTTATTTATTTTGAGTAATACTGTCGATTCTTCCTTTAGCCCAACAACTCTAAAAATTTGTTTAAATAAATCGCACAATTTACATTACTTTTTCATATTACTACCTCCGGTACTAATTATAAGAACATTTTAACCACTTCACGATAATTAAAAAAGTTGGTTAATTTAGTTAATCACAATAAATTTGTCATAAATATGCATCATTTTTACATAAATATTCTTAAATTTATTGAGACCCATAATCTTTCTGTCTCCATTCAATCGCTCCATTATGTCATTTTCTCTATTAATTAATTACCCACATATTTTCACTAATGGAGTATTTGTGTTAAAAAATCAATTAATGTAAGGATAATCTTAAAAAGTTCTTATAATAAGAACTTAAGACCAACTCTAAAAAAAATTCTTATAAATAACATGGAAGGTAGTAATTAATTTTTTTTTATAGATAAAATAATTGAATTAAAGGGAGAATAAGAGTGACTCTAAACAATCACTTTCGCTACCTACTTCAATCCTCACTGATTTCTTTTTTATGTTCCGTATTCTGATTTGATTTCGATATACCACTTCGGCTTCTCTGTTGTCCATCACCAAGAATTCCAGCACAGCCCCCCACCATGACGGTTCAAGGCGTGCTGTCACACGTCTTGGTGATTCCGTTCCCAGCTCAGGGCCACATGATACCCCTTCTCGACCTAACCCACAAGCTCGCTTCCAATGGCAACCTCACCACCATCACCGTCCTCACCACCCCAAAGAACCAAACCTTCCTCACTCCTCTCCTTTCCTCCCACCCTTCCATCATCCGCCCTTTGGTCCTCCCATTCCCCTCTCACCCTTCCATCCCCCCTGGCATTGAGAACGCTAAGGACATGCCCATATCCCTGCCAGCCATCATGCTCGCTCTCTCAAACCTCCACGACCCTCTAATCCGCTGGTTCAACTCCCACCCTTCCCCTCCTCACTACATAATCTCCGACATGTTCTGCGGTTGGACCCAACACCTCGCCTCTCAGCTCGGCATTCGCAGGATCGTCTTCTCCCCTTCTGGCGCTTTCGCCTTCTCCACCTTCTGTTTCCACTGGAAGGAAATCCCAAAGCGCACCAACGACAACCATGAAAACGAGGTCGTTTCATATCACAACCTTCCTAACTCCCCTGAGTATCCCTGGTGGCAGGTGTCTCCTTTGTTTCGAAGCCACGTTGCGGGAGATCCTGATTCAGAGTCTTTCAGGGAGTGGTATCTCGGGAACATTGAAAGCTGGGGACTCGTTGTGAACTCGTTCTCAGAGTTGGAGAAGCCTTATTTTGATTACCTCAAGATGGAACTAGGCCATGATCGTGTGTGGGCGGTAGGACCGTTGCTTCCTAGGGACGATTCGTCTGCGACTCAGAGAGGTGGCTCTATTTCTGTTTCGGCAAACGATGTCGTATCGTGGCTTGATCAACGAGCGGATCGCACGGTGGTGTATGTGTGTTTCGGGAGCCAAACTATTCTGACCAAGGATCAAACGGAGGTGATTGCATCAGGGTTGGAAAAAAGTGGGGTCCATTTTATATGGTCAATAAAAGAGGGCGTAAAGGCAGAGAAGGAAGAAGATTGTTCCGTTGTTCCGTTGGGATTGGAAGATAGAGGCCTAGTGATTAGAGGGTGGGCACCACAGGTGCTGATACTGAGGCACAAGGCTGTGGGCGCGTTCTTGACTCACTGTGGGTGGAACTCGGTGCTGGAATCGGTGGTGGCTGGGGTGCCACTGCTTGCGTGGCCAATGTCCGCTGACCAGTTCGTGGATGCGACGCTTCTTGTGGAGGAGTTGAAGGTGGCCAAGAAGGTGTGCGAGGGTGTAAAAACAGTTCCAGATTCAGACCAGTTGGGTCGAGTTCTGGCTGAATCGGTTAGTGGAAGTGGTGATGAAGCGACGCGGATGTTGAAACTGCAGGCGAAGTCGCTTGACGCCATAAGAGAAGGTGGAAGCTCCGAGAAGGATTTGCGGTGCTTAATGGAACAACTTCATTTGCCGTTTCCGTAGATATTTTTAGTTCCGTTTAGATTAGAGTCCAAATTCCAAAACCAATGTTACTTTTGTCCAAATGGAAAGCAGGAGCATGGCGGTTGGTTTGGTTTGGGTCAAAACGGAAACAGAATGACACTTAGATGTTGTTTGGAAGAACTTATTTGAATTTATCTTATGATATAAGCACTTACGTAACTATTTTGGTAAACTTATGAAAATAGCTTATGACATGTTCATAAGTTGTTTTCAGCTTATTTCAATAAGCTCCTGAGAATAGCTTATGGAGAATTTAAGTACACAACACCCTTTTCAATTTCCATTTATTTTTTAAGAGCTTATTAAATAAGAGTTTATGTTATAAACACTTAAATAAATTGTATTTATAAACGGGGCCTTAGTAGGGGAACGGGGTCACCGACAACGGCGGCTGGGCATCTTTCATTTAGCGAGAGAAAAAAATACAACCTAGGTATTTTGTCTAAGGTTAAGATTTGTATTCTAAGTGTACAATAATTTGAAGAGAAGTTATAATAATACATCAATTTATCATAATCTTCTACTATCGGAGTTCTCGGTTTTGGTTTGGATATTTTTAAAATAAAAAATCACTCAGATCCAATTTAGATTAAATGTGATGGTTTTTGGTTTTGTAAAGAGATAATAAAAGGGTGAAGGTTACCATGGATCTTGTGAATGGGATGGGATGTTCACACGTTACTAAACCCAAGTGACTCGCTAACATCGGTTTTGTTAACCGGTTGGCCAAGAAAATTATTTTGTTACTTGGTCCTTTCATGTTAATGAAATTGCAAAAAATGACTTAATCAATTAAAGTGTATTATATCAAAATTGTCACAAGTTTGTATCATGTAGGTACTGTAATCTAAAAAGGATCCCAACTCATTTGATTGCTGTCGCCGCTTCATGCCAAGGTTGTTAGGGAATCCCTCAAATATGAAGGGGCTATTAGTCCGAGTCGAGCTTTTGTGGAGATACTTTCATCGACGTTTTCAGACTTTGTGTGGTGCGAGGGTTGCTTGTTCATTTCATCGTTCCTCCATTCCAACTCAAAAAACCGCCCTCACTCTCACTACTTCTTATCCTAATCTTTGCTCAACAATGGGGAATGTGAATCGTTCCGAAGAAGAAGCTTCAACAACAGTGCCCCCCCGATGGTGAAAATAATGGGAGCGCCTTGGCTCACTCTCCCCCACCAGCCCTAGAGCCACCCATTCTCCGTTCATCTTCACTCCTCAAGTAACTTCCCCTTTCTATCTCTTCAAATTATGTGACACTTTGCACTCGGCCTCACCGCACTCTTACTTTCTTTCAATAATTTAAATCAAATAGGACATTTCGAAGAAGGAGCTTCAGCCACTATGCCCCCCCGATGGTGACAGTAATGGGAGCGCCTTGGCTCACTCTCCCCCACCAGCCTTAGAGCTAGGGGTGGGAATAGGCCGAGCCGAGCTAGACTTTCCCAGGCCTGAGCCTGGCCTGCACCTTAAATCCATGGCCTGAGCCGGGCCTGTTTACCTGACATACGCTTTTTTTTTTGGCCCGAGTCTGGCCTATTTAAAGCATGACATGGCCTAAAAGCTTGTTTAAAAGCCTGTTTTATAGTAAGGTACTTGAATATATCATAAGCATATGTATGATTAGACTTATAGGCTCAAGTTTTTAACAAACTTAAATGTTTATACAAGCTAATAAGTATATAATTATAAGGAAAAGTAATAAAAAATCTTTATAATAATAATAGCAATATAAAAAATATTAGTATTTTTTTTATATTTAGTTAAATAGGCCGGCCTGATAGGTTTAAAAGGCTTTTTCAATGGCCTGAAGCCTGGCCTGTTTTTCTATATAGGCTTTTGAAAAAGCCTTGGCCTGATCGATTTAAAAAATTGGCTTGGCCTGGCCTGGGCATGATGTAGGCCGGGTAGTAGGCCCCTGACGAGCGGCCTGACCTGTTCCCACCCCTACTTAGAGCCACCCATTTTCCATTCATCTTCACTCCTCAAGTAACTTCCCTTTTCTATCTCTTCACATTATGTAACACTTTACACTCGGCCTCACCGCACTCTTACTTTCATTCAATAATTTAAATCAAATAGGCAATTCACATTTGTTTTCGCAATTGACCGATAGTGAATGGCAAGCAATTTGCTTTGGTTTGGTATTGGAGTTACCTTAAGAAAAACAACTACTAAACAATAACAGTGTTCTAAATGTTTACACACTTAGGTTTTGTTTGGAAGAGCTTATTTGAACTTATCTTATGATATAAGCACTTATGTAACTATTTGGGTAAACTTATGAAAATAGCTTATGACATGTTCATAAGCTGTTTTCAGCTTATTTCAATAAGCTCCTGAGAATAGCTTATGGAGAATTTAAGTACACAACACCCTCTTCAATTTCCATCTATTTTTAAGAGCTTATTCATTAAGTGCTTATTAAATAAGAGTTTATCTTATAAACACTTAAATAAATTGTATTTATAAACGGGGCCTTAGTAGGGGAACGGGGTCACCGACAACGGCGGCTGGGCGTCTTTCATTTAGCGAGAGAAAAAAATACAACCTAGGTATTTTGTCTAAGATTAAGATTTGTATTCTAACTGTACAATAATTTGAAGAGAAGTTATAATAATACATCAATTTATCATAATCTTCTACTATCGGAGTTCTCGGTTTTGGTTTGGATATTTTTAAAATAAAAAATCACTCAGATCCAATTTAGATTAAATGTGACGGTTTTTGGTTTTGTGAAGAGATAATAAAAGGGTGAAGGTTACCATGGATCTTGTGAATGGGATGGGATGTTCACACGTTACTAAACCCAAGTGACTCGCTAACATCGGTTTTGTTAACCGGTTGGCCAAGAAAATTATTTTGTTACTTGGTCCTTTCATGTTAATGAAATTGCAAAAAATGACTTAATCAATTAAAGTGTATTATATCAAAATTGTCACAAGTTTGTATCATGTAGGTACTGTAATCTAAAAAGGATCCCAACTCATTTGATTGCTGTCGCCGCTTCATGCCAAGGTTGTTAGGGAATCCCTCAAATATGAAGGGGCTATTAGTCCGAGTCGAGCTTTTGTGGAGATACTTTCATCGACGTTTTCAGACTTTGTGTGGTGCGAGGGTTGCTTGTTCATTTCATCGTTCCTCCATTCCAACTCAAAAAACTGCCCTCACTCTCACTACTTCTTATCCTAATCTTTGCTCAACAATGGGGAATGTGAATCGTTCCGAAGAAGAAGCTTCAACAACTGTGCCCCCCCGATGGTGAAAATAATGGGAGCGCCTTGGCTCACTCTCCCCCACCAGCCCTAGAGCCACCCATTCTCCGTTCATCTTCACTCCTCAAGTAACTTCCCCTTTCTATCTCTTCATATTATGTGACACTTTGCACTCGGCCTCACCGCACTCTTACTTTCTTTCAATAATTTAAATCAAATAGGACATTTCGAAGAAGGAGCTTCAGCAACTATGCCCCCCCCGATGGTGACAGTAATGGGAGCGCCTTGGCTCACTCTCCCCCACCAGCCTTAGAGCTAGGGGTGGGAATAGGCCGAGCCGAGCTAGACTTTCCCAGGCCTGAGCCTGGCCTGCACCTTAAATCCATGGCCTGAGCCGGGCCTGTTTACCTGACATACGCTTTATTTTATGGCCCGAGTCTGGCCTATTTAAAGCCTGACATGGCCTAAAAGCTTGTTTAAAAGCCTGCTTTATAGTAAGGTACTTGAATATATCATAAGCATATGTATGATTAAACTTATAGGCTCAAGTTTTTAACAAACTTAAATGTTTATACAAGCTAATAAGTATATAATTATAAGGAAAAGTAATAAAAAATCTTTATAATAATAATAGCAATATAAAAAATATTAGTATTTTTTTTATATTTAGTTAAATAGGTCGGCCTGATAGGTTTAAAAGACTTTTTCAATGGCCTGAAGCCTGACCTGTTTTTCTATATAGGCTTTTGAAAAAGCCTTGGCCTGATCGATTTAAAAAATTGGCTTGGTCTGGCCTGGGCCTGATGTAGGCCTGGTAGTAGGCCCCTGACGAGCGGCCTGGCCTGTTCCCACCCCTACTTAGAGCCACCCATTCTCCGTTCATCTTCACTCCTCAAGTAACTTCCCTTTTCTATCTCTTCACATTATGTAACACTTTACACTCGGCCTCACCGCACTCTTACTTTCATTCAATAATTTAAATCAAATAGGCAATTCACATTTGTTTTCGCTATTGACCGATAGTGAATGGCAAGCAATTTGCTTTGGTTTGGTATTGGAGTTACCTTAAGAAAAACAACTACTAAACAATAACAGTGTTTTAAATGTTTACACAAATAGATCATTGGAGCCAAATGTACCTCCTAACAAGATGAAAAAATAAATTGGCCACTTTCACCATCTCCACCTCAACCAAATATGGACACACACACCATACAAAAATGACATCCAATAAATGCTTATGAAATTCACATCCCACACAACCGCACTCATACAGAATCCATCATACCAATACTCATGGATTATGGGTTGGACTTCTCCACTATGCGAACCACAACTCCATAATCCAACAAACTGAAAGCTCGATTTCATCTACAACCACCTCTCCTGGACCACCTACAAAACGTCGGAGATCACAATGGTACTTGTTTGAACGATGGACGAAAATTAATTGACGTTGCCGGAAAATTACGAACCTCATTGAAGAAGACAAAATATTCTAGCCAAATCACAACCATGTTTAAAAGGGTTTAGGACTATATGAAAAAAAATAACATAACAGGGTCAAAAGACAAACAAAAAAATCGTCTAAGCAAATATATTGCATTCGATTGCCAATAAACGTTTACAACCATTGAATTCATTTTTCATCAATCTAATGGTTATAAAAAGTTATTCACGCTTTACATCACTATCAGAAGATGCACTATAGTCGTCGCCTAATAAAACTGATAAAATCATTGGAACTTATATTTATTAAAATCCCTCGGTCTTATTTATAAGGCACAGTTGACCTATAAAATTGGTTAAAACTAGTTAGTTTTATTGAGGGTTTAAAAATTGTTTAAATTTCTAGTTTTACCCTTATTTAATATCATTGACTACCTCCACTATCATTTGATAGTTGGAGAAACATTAAAGTTAATAAGGGTAAATAAGGAAAAAAAAGATAATAAATGCTTTCTTGAAATTGTAAAGTGACTTATAAAAAGAAAAAAACTTATAAATGATGTCTTATAAATAAGAATGAAAGGATATTTATTGATATAAATATAAAATCATATAAAAAGAAGAACATGAAATACTTCTCATATTTTCACCCATTTTCTTTAACTTTCATTCATAGCACATTTTCATTGAAATACTTTCCAATTCCAAGGACCGCAACATCGGGCCAAAACCGCTAACCGACCAAAAGTGGCGGGATGGGTTAGGTCCCCCAACCCACCATCTCACTCAACCAGCCAAACCGGCAGGCGTTATGGCCAACCCATTATATTTAATAATTTAAATAGAAAATTTATTTATTATTATTCATATTTAGTATTTAATTATAACTATTTGATGAAATTTGAAAAAAAAAACGTTATGTAAAATAATAAAAATTCTAAATGATTTTTTATTTTATTAAATTTAAATATATTATATATTTTTTATTATTTTTAGGCGGCAAGCCGTACCAGCCCGCCTCAAAACGAAGTGTGTTATCCAGGTCCACTTTGCTTGGCGGGCCAACCCGCACTTCCCCTTTTTTTTTTGTCCGAGACAGGCCAACCCGTTTTGCCACCCTTAAGAGGCGACATGATGCCCATAAATAGATAAAGTAGCTTCACAAAAAATCTTAAAAAATGGTAAGATTTGTCTTGCATAATCTCAACCTCTGTCTTTAGGCACACCATTTCCCTTCCCTAGATCCTCACCATAATTCTTATCTTGTACCTCAAGTTCTTCAAATCCTTTTGAGGCTTCATGTAGCCTCTCAAACATCAGGTAAGTTGAATTTCACCTGGTCTCCATATCTAAACATACAAGTCCCTTATACTCTATATTCATTTGCTTAAAACGCATATTGTGTAACATCCTAAAATTTGTAGGACAAATAAAATTATTAAGAGATAAATCATAAGATTGCAATTAACATTAATTGTTATAAATATAGTAATTGTTATATTAATATAATAATTCCAGGATTAATAAGGACAATCTTAGGAGAGAGATATGGTTTAGTATTTTAAATTAAGATCAGATTTTAAAATAGGAATAATGAGATCACAAGGATTAAAGATAAGAATCAATACAAATTTAGGATAAGATTTAATTATAAGATTTGAATTTAAATTTGAATGTAGATGGATAAGGACTCTATAATATCCTAATAATTCCTAAAGAATAAATAAAATAAAATAAAATTTATGAAGAAAATAATAATAATATCATTATATTATTATGTTTCAGAAAAAGATATTATTTAATTAAAAGGGTAATGAGTGAGTGAGTAGGCCCAACTCAGTTAGATATTTAAATGAGGGGAGGGTTATCTATTTCACCCTCTTAGCTTTCAAACGTCAGATGACCAAACCTGTCTAGGAGGAGAGAAGCAACTTCACAAAGGAAAGGTGTAGCAGAGTAGATCATCAAGGGAGTGGAGTGCTGCTATTTGTTTTCTAATCGTGAACTCTAAGGTACGGTGGGGGGAAGGGTGCTGCTTATGCGTGTATGTTTGGGTGCTTGAGTAGTGAGGGCAACCATAAGACCCTCTAAGACCTTTAAATTCGAATTTGTTATGTGCATTATGAGTTGTATGATGAAATTTGTTTGCTTTGATGTTTATACGTGTTAATCTTGATGGATTGAATGATGGTAGCGAGAATAGCGAAAAGGGATAAATAAGGGTTTAGCGATAAGGATTAATAATGGATTAGATGTGGTAATTTGTAGTAAAGATTGATGTTTTCATTGAATTTGTTCGGTAAAAACGTGTAGGATTGAAGTATTAACAATGGGGATTGATTAGGGGTTGAAGAAAAGGGTTTAAAAGGGGTAAAAATCGCAAGAACAACATTCTCGAGTCGCCGGTAATCGATTACAGCAGTACGTAATCGATTACAGGGTTTTCTGGGCAGCATTGAGTGAGTTTGGGTTGCTGGTAATCGATTACAATGGGTATGTAATCGATTACCACGCTTTGACAACTTTCTCGCCTGAGAAAGAATGTGCCTGTTAAGGGTGCAAAATGGGCCTGTATAACACACTCCGTTTTGAGGCGAGGTGGTGGGTTAGCGGGCAAGCCCAACTAGCCGCCTAAAAGTACTAAAAAAATATAATATATTTAAATTTAATAAAATAGAAAATGTTTAGCCATATTATTATTTTACCTAACTTTTATATTTCCAAATTTCTTCAAACATTTATAATTAAATTCTAAATATGAATAATAATAAATAAATTTTCTATTAAAAATTATTAAATATAACAGGTGGGTCATACCGCAACTGCATGTTCGTCGGCCGGGTTGGCGGGTTGAATGGGTTGGTGGGCTGAGGACCTAACCCATCCCGCAACTTTTGGTGGCTTAGCTGGTTGGCCCCGATGTTGCCGTACTTGGAATTGGAAAGTATTTCAATGAAAATGTGTTATACTATGAATGAAAGTGTAAAGAAATTGGCAGAAAATATAAGAAGTTTTGGGTAAATCCTTAGAGCTAGTTTGAACATGTTGATAGCTATTGCTGTTTTTTTTGTTTGTCCTAGTTACAAATTGAAGCTTGTAAATTGGTTGATTACTCAAGTTTTTTTTATTATAGTGAGATTATTAATTTGAAGGATAAATTGGACACGTGTTTGAATTCACTTTAGTCAATGAAACGGGGTTTGTAATGATCATTATGGCTATCGCCGGTTTTTTCAGGTAATGATCGTTATGGCCACTGTCAGTTATTTCAATTAAGTGGATTCAACAGTATTTGGAGCAAAACTTGAAAACCCTGATATCGATATTCTAATTGGTGGCTATTGAATTTTGGTAGATTTCCAATTGATAAACAACCCTTGCTAAAAAATCTTGGTAAAACAACCCTTGCTAAACACATTTACATTGATCCACATGTAAAGAAAAATTTAATTTGAAAGCTTGGGCATATATCTCAAAGGATTTTGATATTATCAGGGTGACTAAAACCCTTCCTGGATCTGTCACTTCCAAAACAATGGATGACAATAACCTGAATGCTTTTAATATTGAATCTCTCGCTTTCAAAAAAATTGATACATATAACCTGAATACTCTACGAGTGAAATTGCAGCAGAGTCTGCCATAAATTTTTTTCGCTTTGTAATGGATGACATATGGTATGGAAACTATGTTGATTGGAACAATCTAATGAATATCTTTAATGATGGGGAAATGAGAAGTAAGTTCATCATCACAACACGAATTGAAGTGTTGCACTAGCCATGCAAACCTTTCTTCCTATCCACTATTTGACACCTTTGGAAAGTGGAGATTGCTGGTCTTTACTTGCCAAACATGTATTTGTACAAAGTAACTCCCAACAACTGTCCGAATTAAAGGGGATTGGCACAGACATAGCCTAAAGATGTGATGGTCTACCATTAGCTGCAGTGCGGGTTGGCCTGCCAAGCAAAATGGGCCTGTATAACACACTCCGTTTTGAGGCGAGGTGGTGGATTAGCGGGCAAGCCCAACTAGCCGTCTAAAAGTACTAAAAATATATAATATATTTAAATTTAATAAAATAGAAAATGTTTAGCCATATTATTATTTTACCTAACTTTTATATTTCCAAATTTCTTCAAATATTTATAATTAAATTCTAAATATGAATAATAATAAATAAATTTTCTATTAAAAATTATTAAATATAACAGGTGGGTCATACCGCAACTGCATCAGAAGGGAAGAACTTGCATCAGTATCTCAATTTCAATTCAAACATGGGTTTGATTCACACTCCATGTTCTGAGAAATATTTACCATCCGAAAAGAGGAAAAAATGGAGTCCTTGTCTAAAAAAATGCCTTGAGAAAGGGCAGATGTATAGAACCTTTCAACGAGATAGTGCTTTTTCAACTCTCTCAAAATGGAATCTATTCCAAACATATATACCATGGTTCCTTACCTCGACAGGGTACAAATATCTAAATTTCCTATTTTTAGATACTTTTTCAGACCTATTGTCGATACTAAGTAGCAGCCAAAAATTTGTATCCATTTTTCATGAAAATAACCTTAATGCTTTTCATATTGAATCTCTCACTTTCAAAAAAAAATTGATAGATATAACCTGAATACTCTACCGAGTGAAATTGCAGCAGAGTCTATGCCATAAAATTTTTTTGCTTTGTAATAGATGACATATGGTATGGAAACTATGTTGATTGGAACAATCTAATGAATATCTTTAATGATGGGGAAATGAGAAGTAAGTTCATAATCACAACACGAAATCGAAGTGTTGCACTAGCCATGCAAACCTTTCTTCCTATCCACTATTTGACACCTTTGGAAAGTGAAAATTGCTGGTCATTACTTGCGAAACATGTATTTCAACCAAGTAACTCCCAACAACTGTGTCCGAATTGGCACAGAAATAGCCAAAAGATGTGATGGTTTACCATTAGGAGCTATGCGGGTTGGCTCGCCAACAAAATGGATCTAGATAACATATTCCCTTTTGAGGTGAGGTGGTGGGTTAGCGGGCAAGTCCGGCTAGCCGCCTAAAAGTACTAAAAATATATAATATATTTAAATTTCATAAAATAAAAAAATTTTAGCCATATTATTATTTTACATAACTTTTTTTTTCTCCAAATTTCATCAAATAGTTATAATTAAATTCTAAATATGAATAATAATAAATAAATTTTCTATTACAAATTATTAAATATAACGGTTGGGCCATACCGCAACTGCATGTTCGCTGGACGGGTTGGCGGGTTGAATGGGTTGGTGGGCTGGTGACCTAACCCATCCCGACACTTTTGGTGGGTTAGCGGGTTGGCCCTGATGTTGCCGTACTTGGAGTTGGAAAGTATTTCAATGAAAATGTGTTATACTATGAATGAAACTGTAAAGAAATTGGCAGAAAATATAAGAAGTATTGGGTAAATCCTGAGAGTTTGAACTTGATAATTATTGTCCTAGTTACAAATTGAAGCTTTTAAACTAGTCGATTACTAAAGTTTTTTTATTACAGTGAGATTATTAATTTGAAGGATAAGTTGGACACATGTTTGAATTCACTTTATTCGATGAAACGGGACTTATAATGATGATTATGGCTATCACCGGTTTTTTCAAGTAATGATCGTTATGGCTGCTGTCAATTGTTTCAACCAAGTGGATTCAATAGTATTTGGAGCAAAACTTAAAAACCCTGGATATTCTAATGGGTGGCTTTTGAATTTTGGTAGATTTCCAATTCTTAAACAACCCTTCCTAAACAATCTTGGTAAAACAACCCTTGCTAAACACCTTTACAATGATCCAGATGTAAAGAAAAATTAAATTTGAAAGCTTGGGCATATATCTCAAAGGATTTTGATGTTATCTGGGTCATTAAAACCCTTCTTGAATTTTCACTTCCAAAACAATGGATGACAATAACCTGAATGCTCTTCATGTTGAATCTCTCACTTCCAAAAAAATTGTTACAGATAACCTGAATACTCTACAAGTGAAATTGGAGCAGAGTTTAAGCCATAAAATTTGTTTTTTTTTTGCTTGAATTGGATGATATATGGGATGGAAACTATGTTGATTGGAACAATCTAATGAATATCTTTAATGTTGGGGAAATGGGAAGTAAGATCATCGTCACAACACGAGATCGAAGTGTTGCACTAGCCATGCAAACCTTTCTTCCTATCCACTATTTGACACCTTTGGAAAGTGAAGATGACTGGTCTTTACTTGCCAAACATGCATTTGGCCAAATAACTCCTAACAACGTCGGAATTATAAGTGATTGGCAGAGAAATATCCAGAAGATTTGATGTTTACCAGCTGCAGTGCGGGTTGGCCCGCCAAGCAAAGTGGGTCTGGATAACATACTCCATTTCGAAGCTAGTGGTGGGTTAGCGGGCTAACCCGGCTAGCCACAAAGTACTAAAAAATATAATTTATTGAAATTTAATAAAATAAAAAATCATTTAGCCATATTATTATTTTACATAACTTTTTTTTTCCAAATTTCATAAATTGTTATAATTAAATTCTAAATATGAATAATAATAAATAAATTTTCTATTAAAAATTATTAAATATAACGGGTGGGCCATACGACAATTGCTTGTTCGCCCACTGGGTTGGCGGATTGAATGGGTTGGTGGGCTGGGGACCTAACCCATCCCGCTACTTTTGGCGGGTTAACGGGTTGGGCCCGATGTTGCAGTCCTTGGAATTGGAAAATATTTCAATGAAAATGTGTTATACTAAGAATGGAAGTGTAAAGAAAATGGCTGAAAATATAAGAACTGGGTAAATCCTGATAGTTTGAACATGTTGATAATTATTGTTGTTTTTATTATCCTAGTTGCAAATTGAAGCTTGTAAATTGGTTGATTACTCAAGTTTTTTTTATTATGGTGAGATTATTAATTTGAAGGATAAATTGGACACATGTTTGAATTCACTTTATCCAATGTAACGGGGCTTGTAATGATCATTATGGCTACCGCCAGTTTTTTCAAGTAATGATCATTATGGCTACCGTTAGTTATTTCAATCAAGTGGATTCAATCGTATTTAGAGCAAAACTTAAAAACCCTAATATCAAGTGGATTCAATCTTATTTGGTGATAGTTGAATTTTCGTAGATTTCCAATTGCTAAACAACCTTTCCTAAACAATCTTGGTAAAACAACCCTTGCTAAACAAGTTTACAATGATCCAGATGTAAAGAAAAATTTAATTTGAAATCTTGGGCATATATCTCAAAGGATTTTGATGTTATGGGTCACTAAAACCCTTCTTGAATCTGTCACTTCCAAAACAATGGATGACAATAACCTGAATGCTCTTCATATTGAATCTCTCACTTCCAAAAAAATTGATAAATACTTTACAAGTGAGATTGCAGCAGAGTCTAAGCCATAAAATTTTTTTGCTTGTATTGGACGACATATGGGATGGAAACTATGTTGACAATCTAATGAATATCTTTAATGCGGGGAAAATGGGAAGTAAGATCATTATCACAACACGAGATCGAAGTATTGCACTAGCCATGCAAACCTTTCTTCCTATCCACTATTTGACACCTTTGGAAAGTGAAGATTGCTAGTCTTTATTTTCCAAACCTGCATTTGGACAAAGTAACTCCTAACAACGGTACGAAATAAAAGTGATTGGCAGAGAAATAACCAAAAGAAGTGGTGGTTTACCATTAGCTGCAGTGGTTGGCCCACCAAGCAAAGTGGGCCTGGATAACACACTCCGTTTTGAGGTGAGCTGGTGGGTTAGCGGGCTAGCCCGACTAGCTGCATAAAAGTACTAAAAATATATAATATATTTAAATTTAATAAAATAAAAAATATTTAGCCATATTATTATTTTACATAACTTTTTCCCCCAAATTTAATCAAATAGTTATAATTAAATTCTAAATATGAATAATAATAAATAAATTTTCTATTAAATATTATTAAATATAACGAGTGGGCCATACCACAACTGCATGTTTGCCCGCCGGGTTGGCGGGTTGAATGGGTTGTTGGGCTGGGGACCTAACCCATCCCGCCACTTTTGGTGGGTTAGCGGGTTGGGCTCGATGTTGCAGTCCTTGGAATTGGAAAGTATTTCAATCAAAATGTGTTATACTATGAATGGAAGTGTAAAGAAATTGGCTGAAAATATGAGAAGTACTGGGTAAATCTTGAGAGTTTGAACATGTTGATAATTATTGTTGTTTTTATTATCCTAGTTACAAATTGAAACTTGTAAATTGGTTGATAACTCAAGTTTTTTTCTTATGGTGAGATTATTAATTTGAAGGATAAATTAGACACATGTTTAAATTCACTTTATCCAATGTAACGGAGCTTGTAATGATCATTATGGCTACTACCAGTTTTTTCAAGTAATGATCATTATGGTTACTGTCAGTTATTTCAATCAAGTGGATTCAACAGTATTTGGAGCAAAACTTAAGAACCCTGATATCGATATTCTAAATGGTAACGGTTGAATTTTGGTAGATTTCCAATTGCTAAACAACCCTTGCTAAACAATCTTGGTAAAATAACCCTTACTAAACACCTTTACAATGATTCAGATGTAAGGAAAAAATTTAATTTGAAAGCTTGGGCATATATCTCAAAGGATTTTGACGTTATCAGGGTCACTAAAACCCTTCTTGAATTTGTCACTTCCAAAACAATGGATGACAATAACTTGAATGCTCTTCATATTGAATCTCTCATTTCCAAAAAAAATTGATAGAGAATGAATACTCTACAAGTGAAACTGCAGCAGAGTTTAAGCCATAAAATATTTTTTTGCTTGTATTGGATGACATGTGGGATGGAAACTATGTTGATTGGAATAATCTAATGAATATCTTTAATGTTGGGGAAATGGGAAGTAAGATCATCATCACAACACGAGATGGAAGTGTTGCACCAGTCATGCAAGACATAATAATCATTACAAGTTTCGTTACATTGAAAAAAAAATGATGGTAAAAAATTTATTTATTATTATTCATATTTAGTATTTACTTATAACTATTTCATGAAATTTGGAAAAAAAACGTTATGTAAATTAATAAAAAAAACTAAATGATTTTTTATTCTATAAAATTTAAATATTATATATATATATATTAGGTGGCTAGCCGGGCCAGCCCGCTAACCCACCAGCTCGCCTAAAAAAGGAGTGTGTTATACAAGCTCATTTTGCTTGGTAGGCCAAACCGCACTGCCCCGTTTTTTAGTGGTCCAAGACGGGTCAACCCGTTTTGCCACCCTTAAGAGGAGACATATGATGACCTATAAAAAAATCTTAAAAAATGGTAAGATTTGCCTTGCATAATCTCAATCTCCATTTTAGACAAACTATTTCCCTTCTCCCCCTCCTCGCCATAATTCTTATCTTGTATCTAAAGTTCTTCAAATCCTTTTGAGTCTTCAATGCACCTCTCTCACATCAGGTGAGTTGAATTCCACTTGGTTTCCATATCTAAACATACAAGTCCCTTATACTCTATATTCTTTTGTTTAACACACATACTAAATTTAGACAATTTGAAGGGTGGAGATCGTACCTATTTTATTGAACCACTAATTCTTATATAAAAATTACCAATTTCTTTTAAACCCTTATTTACAATCAAGTTCAAAATAAGCACACAACAACACATATTCATGTAGTCTCCCTTCAGAACTATTATTCCACAATAATAGCCTCTTTCTTCATGAAATGAATGCCAACTGTAAAATCCAAGCCTGGACCCCACTAATCAAGGCAGTAACTCGTGGATGTTAACATACTGAGCCTTGGCACCCCCTGAAATGCCTTATTCCCACTAATCGGGAACCTCCGTGGGTTCGAACCCAAGACCTCAGGGATATAGTCTTAGACCTCAACGAAAATTTTTTCCTCTTTAAAACTAGGAAAGAAATATAAGTATCTCTTTAAGTAATAAGTGGTTCTACAAGGGCCCATGAATGAAAATCGCTTATTCCTAATCGAATAAGGTATCAGTACCTGGGATTTCCAAATAGCAATTTTTTTACTTGGTTTTCTAGCTCAAGAACATAAACCATGTCGTTTCGAGCCAACAAATCACCCTTTACCACTGCCAAAGGGATTGCATCTAAGCTTTCTAAAGCCATTAATGGAGGTTTTTCAAAACTCAGAGAAAGCTTAAGAGAGAACGAAGGGACATAGTAACCTAAAACAAGAAAAGAAATATCAAAACAGGGTCTTTTCACATTTTTAAACGGTGAAAGGATGATTAAAAAAGAGAAAGAGCAAACGAAGTAAAAAAAAATCAAACCTTGAGGATGAAAATCAAAAGGACGCCACGTGTGTAACGTCCTAATTTCTGAATCCAAGAATAATGTTCGTTGGAAACACTATTCCCGAATTTCTGAAATTATTTCGCGTCATTTCAAGTATCGTTGAACAAATCATACAATTGCTTAGGCAATCCAACGCTTGCTTAAGCTAACACCACATCTTACATTTTTATTTACACTACAAAAACCTTAACTAATTACCTCGGGAATGAACCTAGACATGGAGCGTCATGGTTCGCCAAAACTCCTGCCGGAAATCCGGCAGAGTTTCCCCTAAAAACTGAACATTTACCAAATTTTCCTTCTGAACCTGAAACCCAGAAAAGTCCACCAGTGCAGTTTATAAAGTATACCACAATAACAACAACAACTAGCCTCCATGGCCAAACTAAAACATCCACATCAATACATTCAATACCATGTAATTATATATACATATAGTTCAACAATTACAATCCTCATAATTCCAAGTTTCCCTTTTCAATAGCAGTACCGCATCATCCTACTTAATTAAATCCTCAATTCTTCTGCCATGCATCTGAACAGCAACCTGCACACTGAATATAATTTCTCATATTGTGGGATGAGACTACGTCCCAGTGAGTGCGGTAACTGTGTGTGTAGTGTGGGGAAGAGCAAGCAAAAGCATATACAACATGGATACACATATATACATACGTCATTAGCTACAGTAAGTGAAGTAATGCACATGGTAGTGAGAGTAATGATTATAAGTCATACATGAAAAGCAACCAATGTAAGGTTAGTTTGAAGTGTTTTAACCCAAAAACCCAGTGTAACATCCTAAAATTTGTAGGACAAATAAAATAAAATAAAAGGAAGGAAGGAATAATAATAATATTATTTTTTATGATGAATAATAATAATTAATTAAAAAGGGGATGGGTGAGTTGGAGTAGGCCCAGTCCAATTAGATGTTTAAGTAGGGGAAGGGTATCTATTTCACCTCATTAGTTTTCAAACGTCAGATAACCAAACCCTAGGGAGGAGAGAAGCAACTCCACAAGGAGAAGGTGCTGCAGAGTAGATCAGTAAGTGGGAGCCACCATTCGCTTTTGGATTGTCATCTCTAAGGTACGGTGGGGGAAAAGGTGATGGTTGTATGTGTATATGGGAGTGCTTGGGTAGAGAGGGCAACCATAAGTCCCTCTAAGGCTTTAAATTCGAATTTGTTATGTGCATCATGTGTTGTATGATGAAAATATGTTTGCTTTGATGTTTAAACTGTAAGGTCCAAGAATCCCTTAAAGAATGTTTTAATGATGACAACCAATCAAGGTTTACTTGGAATAATTCTGAACTTTAAGGACTAATGATTTTGTTCAAGTGAATGTTCAGAATGAAGTTGGCTGAACATCTCTAGAAGGGGGGGTTGAATAGAGACTTTTCGAATCTGTTCCTGCGATTCCACACTAAAATTGATAGTTGAGATGTGCTCTCATGTTTGTTAACTTGGAGTCTCTGTTAAGACAAGATGGAGTTTATCAATTTTGGTAAAGATCTTTGTCTAGACTTTAGTTTAAAGTCTTTTCTTTATTATCAATTCAATAGTTTCTTTAGTTATCAAGTTGTATTAATTGATTCAAGATAAGCAGATATAAGAATAAGGTAAGAGACAAGAGACGGAGATCTTATCCTGGTTCACCCACTCCTTGGGCTACGTCCAGTCCCCACAACCTGTGAGATTTTCCACTATTGACAAACCAGTCAATACAAGTATTCTTACAGCCTCTTCAGGACGTCTCACTCACACTAAGCCTAGGCACACTCCTATCTTAGCTGAGTCACAAGTATTCTTACAGCCTCTTCAGGACGTACACACCTCACTCTAAGACTAGGCACACTCCTATCTTAGATGAGACAGGTTACAGTATTGGAATGATATTCACAGAGAGGAGATGAAATTGACAGATGTATATTCTCAAGATGAGATGTGTCTGTGCTCAGACAGCTGGTAGATACACTTGAGATGTCTGTTGAGATGTGATAAGATGCTTAATGATTTCACGGAAATGTAGGCAGTCTCTCTCACTTCTCGGCTCTTGATAATGTCTCTTTTATATCAAGACTTGAGAAACTAGTCGTTATATGGCTGTTACAGTCCGTTGGAGGGTACAACAGTAGGCACAGTCTTTACAGTAGGCAGACAACAGCTTTTCAGTCTTTAAGGTACTGTGTCAGTGTCCTTGTTTGTCTTCATGCTGACTCTACTTACTGTCTTCTTAGCTGAGCTTGAATTCTTGCCTCTGTTCAGAGTCTGACTTACTTTTCTTGCATCTGTGCTAAGATCTCATCCTTCTACGTCTGACCTTGAGACAATGTCTCAAGCTGTTCTTGCATCTCAAGCTGAACTTGCATCTGTTCATAGCTTGCATCTCAAGCTGTGCTTGAGTCTCTTTTTAGTTCCAAGACTTCTTGCATCTTAGTTGGGTCCTCATCTAATCATGAGATGACATCTGAACATACAAATCTTGTATCTCATGTTGTGCAGGTGCATAGCCTTCTTCTGAGCAGTAAGGGAAAGGTTTTCCTGTGAGGTTTACTGAGATTTGGTGGTCTCAGTGGGATTACAGAATCTGCAGAAGGTACTTGCAGTATTCTGAGTAGTGAATCTTCTGCAGAAGGTTCTGCAGTTGATATTCAGTTGTAAGACTGAGTTGGTTAGGTTGTTGTTGGCCTGAAGAGGCAGGTAAAGAATACTAGTGGTAAGGTTACCAAAGAAGATTGTAAGTTGTTTGAAAGAGTGAGAAAATCCTACAGGTGTAGGGACTGGAGGTAGCCTCAGGTTGGAAGAGGTGAACCAATATAAATTTCTGTGTGTCATCTTCTTTACTCTCCCTCTTTATTATTATTGCACATTACCTAACTTGAGATATATATTCTAAATAATTAAAACAAGCTAACCATTACCTTCTGGAAGTTTATTTCTTTATACTTAGCCAAGGCAAACCCTTGAGCAGAAGAAGTATCAAAAGAAATTGCAGATAAAATTTATTCAATCACAATTCAACCCCCCTTCTTGAGATTGAAGCCAAAACTTCAATTGGTACCAGAGCTTGCCTCTAGGGTTGAACTTACTTAACAGTAAGAGAGGAAAAGATCAAGGGAAATGGCTAATCATGGAGCTGCAATGTTCATACCAGAAGGATCATCCACAAATAGACCACCAGCATTTGATGGAAAGGACTACTACTATTGGAAGGATAGGATGAAATTGTTCCTAGAATCCCAAGACATTGACCTTTGGGATATTATAGAAAAGGGAAATTTCATTCCAGTAACTAGAAGCACCAGAACTCTTGCTCAGCCCAAGGAAGGAGAATCAGAAATACAGCAAGAAGATCCTCAACCAAAAGCCAGAGAAGATTGGACCTCAGAAGATAAGCAAAAGTATCTTCTGAACTCCAAATCCAAATTCTTTCTTCTCTGTGCACTAAGCAGGGGAGAATATGACAAAGTTGCTGGCTGTTCAACAACCAAAGAAATATGGGATACACTTAAAATAGCCCATGAAGGAACTGACCAGGTTAAAGAATCTAAAATCAATATATTGATTCATCAATATGAAATGTTCAGCATAGTTGAACATGAGTCTATTGATGAAATGTTCAGTAGATTCACTATCATTATCAATGACCTAAAGTCTCTTGGAAAAAGCTATTCAAACCAAGAGCAAGTGAGAAAGATCCTTATAAGTCTTCCAAAAATATGGAGACCTAAGGTAACAGCAATCCGAGAAGCTAAGGACCTTGCTGTTCTAAAGCTAGATGAACTGCTTGGTTCACTGAAAGTTCATGAGCAAGAACTCATGGATGAACTGCCAAGAAAAGGAATGTCCATTGCTTTGAAAGCAAGCACTTCTAGAAGAAACAACTTGACTCCTACTGAAGTTAATCATCAGAAAGGGATGATGAACTTGCCTTCATCTCAAGAAAAATCCAGAAGCTGATAAGGAGGAAAGGCAAAGGAAAGAAAAGTTTCAACTTCAAGAAGGAAGGACAGAAAGCTGAAAACTCAAAGGCACAAGTCATCTGCTATGAATGAAACAAGCCAGGACATTTCAAATCAGAATGTCCCCAGCTAAAGAAAGATTCAAAGACTTTCCAGAGAAGGAAAGCTATGATGGCAACTTGGGATGACTCAGACAGCTCTTCAAAAGAAGGAGATACTGGAGAAGAAGAAGCAAACTTATGCCTCATGGCTGGAAGTGATGATGAAGAAAATGAGGTAATTACTTATACTCCTACTGTATACAAAGAATTAGAAGATGCATTTGAGAATCTATTATCTGATTCACACACACTTGCACAAAAATGTGCACTTCTAAAAGAACAACTAGTTAAAACTAAAGAGGAAAATGAAAAGTTAAAAGAAGATAATGATAGACTAAGTAAAACTAATCAATATCTTCAACAATCACACTTTAAGCTATCGGAACAAGTAAGGATGATAAAAGAGAACTCTGCAGAAGATACAAATTCTGCAGCACTGCAGAAGGAAAACTATCTTCTGCAGAAAAAGATTGATGAACTGCAAATAGATTTAAGTAAATTTGTTAGTAGCACACATAATTTGAATAAATTAATAGGAAGTGGTAGAGAAACAACTGATAAAAGTGGATTAGGATTTCATGAGGCAGGAACATCAAAATTCAAGAAAACTGTTTTCATTCCTGCTAAAAGGCAACCTCCTAAATGTTCTTGGTGTAACAAAATTGGACATATTGCTCAAAATTGTTACAAAAGAAAAGGGACCTGGAAAAGAAAGGTATCTAACCCTTCAGGACTCAAAAGCATTTGGGTACCTAAATCTTTGCTCTATTCTGATGTAGGAAAAAGGAGGATCCCTCAAGAAGAAAGAGCTATGGTTCTTGGACACTGGCTGCTCAAGACATATGACTGGAGACAAAAGCAAATTCATACTTCTCCATAAAATGGAAGGTGGAACAGTTACCTTTGGAGACAACAACAAAGCTCACATCAAAGGTATTGGAAAGATAGGTATGAAAAATTCTACCCAAATTAATAATGTATATTATGTAAAAGGGTTAAAACATAATCTTCTTAGCATAAGTCAACTATGTGACAGTGGCTATGAAGTTATGTTTCAACCAACATTTTGTGAAATTATAGAAGCATCTACAAAGAAGGTCCTATTTTCTGGTGTTAGAAGCAAAAATCTATACAGCATTTGTCTAGAAGAACTATCTGATCATACATGCTTTGCTTCTTTTGAAAATGACAAATGGACATGGCATAGGAAAGTAGGGCACCTAAATATGAAAAGCATTTCCAAATTATCTAAGCTAGACCTAGTTAGAGGATTGCCAAAAATCAAATTTGAAAAGGATAGAATGTGTGATGCATGTGTAAAAGGAAAACATACGAAATCAAGTTTTCATCCTAAAAATGTCATCACTACTAAAAGAATATTGGAATTGTTGCATATAGATTTGTTTGGACCTTCCAAAACACCAAGTCTAGGAGGAAAGAAATATGGACTTGTTATTGTAGATGACTACTCTAGATTCACCTGTGTTTTATTTCTTACATCTAAGGATGAATCCTTTGATGCTTTCAAAATCTTCCCAAAGAAGATACAGAATGGAAGGATCAAAATCCATGGGAACTCCCATGCATCCTTCTATAGTTCTAGACCAAGATGAAAATGGAAAATCTTTATCTGAGAAAGAGTATAGAGGAATGATAGGATCTCTATTATATTTAACTGCTAGTAGACCAGACATTCTATTTTCAGTAGGACTATGTGCTAGATTTCAATCTTCTCCAAAAGAATCACATGTTGCTGTTGTGAAAAGAATACTCAGATATCTTGTTGGAACCACTGATCTTGGTCTTTGGTATAAGAAAGGTACAAAATTTGACTTAACAGGATATTGTGATGCTGATTATGCTGGAGATAGACTAGATAGAAAGAGCACAAGTGGTGGATGTCAATTTCTTGGAGAAGCATTGGTATCTTGGTCATGCAAAAAGCAACCTACCATAGCTTTATCTACTGCAGAAGCAGAATATGTATCTGCTGCAAGCTGCTGCTCTCAAATGTTATGGATAAAGCATCAAATGGAGGATTATTGCTTAAGGTACACAAAAATTCCTATATTCTGTGACAATACAAGTGCCATAAACTTGTCCAAGAATCCTATACAACATTCTAGGTCTAAACACATTGATATAAAACATCATTTCATTAGGGATCATGTGCAGAAAAATGAAATTGAACTTAAATTCATTGAAACCAAGCTTCAAGTTGCTGACATTTTCAGTAAACCCCTTGTAAAAGATAGGTTTGTATTTATTAGAGAAAAATTGAATATGTGTAAATTATTAAATTGATGAATTGGTTAGTTTGATTGAAATTTAATTCTGTCATGAACACAGAAGATGTTCGTATCTTCTGCAGAAGGTATAATATCAAATAGGAATTGTTCCTTCTGCAAAAATATGAAGAACTTCTTCCTTCTGTTCAAGAAGAAGAATGTTCTTCTCCAAAGTTTGAACCTCATCTGACATATCCTCATAGTTCTTCAGAAAGACTGAACATCAATACTAGGAAAAGTCACTATCAACTTCTCTCTCTCCTAGGGCAACTCTGAAAATGACACTACATGAGCAGCTAGGTGCTTAGCTCTCCAAGTGTTATAGATAAAAAGGTTCCTTTTGTCCCTTTAATTCGGAAAGAAAGATAGTTACACAAATTAGGTAATTAAATTTATGACCATTTGAAACAACAAATTGTAGAGATGCGCGCTATTCTCTCTTCCTCTCTTCTACTATAATGTTCTCTCTCCTATCAAACGGCTAGTTAGAATAACTATATCTCAGCTAAGGAACTCAGTCCCTTCCTCTCCTAACCCTTTCTGCACTCCAAAAACAAAACTGCTTATCCTCTTCACCATACTCTGTTTTTCTGCTAAAAATGAGAATGAAGTCCATTGCGTGCAAAAATGCCTCTACCTCCTCACCCCTCTCAGAGGAAGATAATCCAGAACCATTTGAAATTACAGGGATGGAGATGATTCCATACTCAGAACCCATTCGTGTTGAACCTTTATCCACATAACCTCCCATGGCAGAACCTATCTCAACTGCAGCAAAGCACTCATCAGCTTCACCTACTTCACCCATAGATAAATCACCAACTAAAGAACCAGCACCAATATCAGCTGAAGAAATTGCTCCTGAACCATCCAAATTAATACCAGAACCTTCTCCAGCCTTCACCAGAACCAAACCTGTCTCAGCTCCTTCCTCCTCAAATATTCCCTTTGATATCCCTATTGTTAGAGTAAGAAGGTCTGAAAGGAATAAGGCCTCTTTCCATACCATTGGAAATGATCCAAACAATCCCATTGGGATTGATTCTCCACCCAAACCCTCATCTCCTACTGGCACTCACAAATCCAGTTCTCAAACCCGTACAGAAGATGAGAAAAATGCTTCAGAAGGAGGAAGCAAAGAAGAAAATGATCCTTCTGAGGATCCTGAAGATAGTGATTTGGACCTTTTTGAGAATTCTGAGATGCTCAAGGCATTCTCTGAGAAATGGAAATGGAAAAGCATCATTCCTGGTAGAGTATTCATGATAAGAGAGATAAAAAGAGGAGGATGGGATATTAGTCACTTTCTCCAGAAGCAAGGATGGGGAGATTTCCTTGTCTTTAAGGAACCCATATATCCCAAGATTATAAAAGCTTTCTATGCTTCTACAAGCAACTATAAGAGTGATGGGAACTCTCTTGTTGCTGATGTCAAAGGTTTAACTATCATCCTCACCCCGAGCATTATTGAAGAAGTTCTCAATTTGCCTGCATGTCAAAATCATCTCTATGAAGACACCTGGTATGCTTCTGTAGGCATTTCCAAGGAAGAAGTTGTCAGAAAAGTCCTCAGCAAACCCAACCTACCTCTTGTCTCTAGTAAACTAATCCCAATTTGCAGGCTATTCCATAAAATGTGTTGTTACTCCATTCTTCCTAGAGCTGGAACCCTTGAAAGGGTTACAGACCAAGACCTACTAGTTTTGTACCATTAGTTGATTGGAAAACCACTTTCCCTATCCTACCTGCTTCTTAGAAGCATGATTTACTCAACCAATCCACAGAGAGCTTATGCCATCCTACCATATGGCATGTTGTTAACCAAAATCTTCAGATTGTACAATGTGCCTCTTGAGGATGAAGAATGTGAAGACAACTGCACCTTCTTTAACAGAAAGAATATTAAGAAAATGAAGATGGTACATCCCACTCATTCTGAGATATTTTCCAGCAGTAGCAGTGGAGAAGAAGGAGCTTCTGAAGAAGAAAGGGCTCCAAGGACTAAGAAGAAGGAGGAGGTACTTAAGACCTTCTCCAGAAAAAGGAAAGGTCCAACAGTACCTGCTGGAGATGGAGAGCCCAGTAAAGCTCAAAAGGTTTCTTCTTCTGGAGCTGAAAAAGACTGTCCAACCCCTTCTTCCTCACATGACAACATGGACACCTCACCCTTTGAGGAAGATAAAGTTGTTTCTCCAGTAGAGCATGCTTTTATAGAAGAGGAGTCTGCAGAAGAAGAAAGGGCGCAATCGCTTGCTTCTGCAGAGGGATTAGTTATCAATACCCTAGCTATGCTTTACACTGCTCAGCCTACCTCTCCCACCATTCCACTCCCAACACCCCCCACTACTGCAGCTGCTCCAGAGGAAGTAGCTACTAAGGAAGCAGTGCAGAAGGAAGAAACTCCATCAGGTCCTTCTGCATGAACCTTTGGAACTGATATGGTGAATCAATTCCTTGCTTCTCCCATTTTGGACTCCTCCATTCCCGCTACTATGCCCCTCAAAGACTCTATTCCTGTTGTGTCTACTCATCTCTTATCTATGGAGACATTTCTCCAGAAACTAAGTGCTGAGAAGGAAGAAATGCCCTCTGCTCCTCTGCAGAAGGAAGAGGTTGATGAACCTAAAGCTGCTGCATCTGAAGATGCTTCTCCCACTGCCCCGGCTGAACCTACTCCTTCCTCCCAAACACTTGAGAGACAAGTGAGGAAAATAAAGGCAGATATCAAGAAACTATTTTCTAATATCAATGTTCTGCAAAATTCTGTAAAAGAGATGATTGAAAGATTCACACAACACCAGTTTTGGTTCAACACCTTTGTCCTACCTGCCATTGCTCCTCAAGCACCACAAATGCCATTTAATCAATACCAGCCTCCTCAGAATATCCTCCAACCAACTACCTCATCATCCTCTGACCATTCTTCACCCTCTAAGTAGAAGAAGATGACGATTCTACTTCTCCTAGGACTTATTAGATTCTTTTTGATAGATGACAAAGGGGGAGAAGTGGTATGTAGTAGGTTATGTGACATTGTTATGTCCTAGGAATCTGATAGGAGAGATCTTATTTGGCTTATTTTGTATGACATTGATCATGTCTTTTTGGATGATCTTGGATGATCTTTTTTTTATGATTAATGAATGTTCAAATTAAATTATGCTTTTTCCTGCTGATATAAATTGCCCTACAATCTGATCAATTGATTAACTATAACAATAAAGTTCTGTGTGTGCATTCTTGAAACTTACATGAAATTTACAATAATCTGAATGACATAAAAGGAAATGATAAAGGTACATGCATACACTCAGGGGGAGTACCTTCAGAATTATAACAATGTAAAACTTGATAGGTTGTCATCATTAAAAAGGGGGAGATTGTAAGGTCCAAGAATCCCTTAAAGAATGTTTTAATGATGACAACCAATCAAGGTTTACTTGGAATAATTCTGAACTTTAAGGACTAATGATTTTGTTCAAGTGAATGTTCAGAAGATACAGGTAAGCATCAGCAGAAGGAACAATTGAGCAACAAAAGAAGGAAATGAATGACACTTATTTATAAAGATAAGTCTCAGATTTGACAAGAATGACAAATCTGTGAAAAATAGATAGAATGCATACTGAAAAGCAATAAGAGGCACACTGTCATTGTCCAGAAGATCAGAACAACTTTCTAAGAGAAGAAATCATAATAAAATTGTGTTAGAAGGAAGATTCATTTTGAGACAGTAAAAGAAAAGCTCATTACTGACTTTCTAGCATCAAGATATGCTTTCTTTGATATATGAAATTAATTACCAGAAGATGGATGGCTGCTTCTTGGAAGAACCTAAGATTACTAATTCTGCAAAAGGAACAAAATATGTCTTAAACCAAAGAACAGATTGAATTCCTTGTCTTCTAAGAACACAACTGTACAATAAAAATAAAGATATTCTCAATCAAGCAAAGGATGAATATTAAAAGGATCTGCAAGAGAAGTGAAGCTCCAGAAGCCCTGCAGAAGGAATGCATTGCTGCAGAAGATGCAAATAAGGCTAAATTAATGATAACCTTCTTCTTCTCATCTTCTCATGATTCCAATGGATCAATTAACTCAAGAATAAATAAAAATGCTATACTGGAAGGTTTCAGCTTATTTGAAGAAGAATTGCCTTGAGAAACAGCCCAAAAACAGCCTGCCGAAGGAACCCTGCAGAAGGAAGAGCTGGTCAAACTTGACAGTTGTAAAGCTTTACTTGCTGCAGCAGAGAAAGGGACATCTCCTTAGACCCAGCTGGCTGCCCAACGGCTATTTTGCTCCAGCCCTCTATAAAAGGAGAGTTCCTCCACACTTGGAACTCACCTCACTCCAGAAGAAACATATAAATTTGATGTTTCATTGCTCCTATCTTCTGGAAAATTTCTCTCTCCTTCATAAGAGTGCTTTCTGGTCTGAAAAGCTTTGGAGAGGGTCTTGGATCATCAATTTGCTTCTGCTGTGCAAGTATTGTAATAGTTTGAGCCTTGTTTTTTTTATTCTTTCTCATATTGATTGTAAAAGTCTCAAAAGAGGTGTGTAGGTGCATAGCCTTCTTCTGAGCAGCAAGGGAAAGGTTTTCCTGTGAGGTTTACTGAGATTTGGTGATCTCAGTGGGATTACATAATCTGCAGAAGGTACTTGCAGTATTCTGGGTAGTGAATCTTCTGCAGAAGGTTCTGCAGTTGATATTCAGTTGTAAGACTGAGTTGGTTAGGTTGTTGTTGGCCTGAAGAGGCAGGTAAAGAATACTAGTGGTAAGGTTACCCAAGAAGATTGTAAGTTGTTTGAAAGAGTGAGAAAATCCTACAGGTGTAGGGACTGGTGGTAGCCTCAGGTTGGAAGAGGTGAACCAGTATAAATTTCTGTGTATCATCTTCTTTACTCTCCCTCTTTATTATTATTGCACATTACCTAACTTGAGATATATATTCTAAATAATTAAAACAAGCTAACCATTACCTTCTGGAAGTTTATTTCTTTATACTTAGCCAAGGCAAACCCTTGATCAGAAGAAGTATCAAAAGAAATTGCAGATAAAATTTATTCAATCACAATTCAACCCCCTTCTTATGATTGAAGCCAAAACTTCATAAACGTTATAATCTTGATGAATCTTGATGAATTGAGTGATGGTAGCGAGAATAGCGAAAAGGGATAAATAAGGGTTGATTGATGAGGAACCATAATGGATTAGATGTGTTAATTTGTAGTAAAAACTGATGTTTTCATTGAATTTGTTCGGTAAAAACGTGTAGGGTTGAAGTATTAACAATGAGGATTGATTAGGGGTTGAAGAAAAGGGTTTAAAAGGGGTAAAAATCGCAAGAACAGCGTTCTCGAGTCGCCGGTAATCGATTACAGCAGTCCGTAATCGATTACAGGGTTTTCTGGGCAGCGTTGAGTGAGTTTGGGTTGTTAGTAATCGATTACAAGACGTCTGTAATTGGTTACCAGAGAGTTGAGTTGTTGGTAATCGATTACAGTTGTGTGGTAACCGATTACCAGGCTTTGACAACTTTCTCGCCTGAGCAAGAATGTGTCTATTAAGGGTGCAAATGAGCTCGGAATACTATCATATAGCATATCAAACTGAATCCCCGGATCTTAACTTTCTAATAGAAGTAGAATCATCTTAATTGGACACCTAAAACCCTAGATATTTCCAAATTAGTGCACCAAGGTCATTAAGCTTAAAACTTGAAGAGTCCAAAATTGAGGAATCGCCTCTGGTAGTCGATTACAGCTGTTTGGTAATCGATTACCAGGTCAAAAATGAGTATGAGAGTGTTGTGTTTGTAATGATTGTGATCCTTTAATTATTTGGTGTTAATTATATAACTTGTTTGTGGAATTGATAGATTAAATGGATGTTTAAAGTGTGTTGATTGTGGTATGAGTATGATGATATGAATATCCCATGTGATGTTAGATGTTTATAATATTGTGATATGATTATGATGATGCATTGAGCATATGAGTTATGATATGATGATGATGATGCATTGACCATATGAGTTATGATATGATGATGACGATGCATTGAGCATATGAGTTGTGATATGATGATGATGCATTGAGCATATGAGTTATGATATGATGATGATGATGCATTGAGCATATGAGTTGTGATATGATGATGATGATGCATTGAGCATATGAGGTGTGGTACCTGAGATGCACTGGCCCATTGAGGGGGTGCAACTCAGGAGGTGAACTGCACGGGCCCATTGAGGGGGTGCAGAGACCATGATGGGGGACATTCTATGCACGGGCCCATCGAGGGGGTGCAACCTATCGGCCAAGAGAGGGCATTAACGGTAGGGCCATCATTGCGGGGTGGATGTCTCTGCACGAGCCCAAGAGAGGGGTGTTGTGCAACCTATCGGCCAAGAGAGGGCATTTAACGGTAGGGCCATCATTGGTAACAACTAGGGAGATTGATGAGGTGCACCCATTGTGCGGAGTTCCGAATCATGATCCTTAGGATGAGTTTTGGTGTGCATGATTATAGAGTGAACCTACATTGTATTTTATGATGGAATTGAAATGTGATATGATAATATGAGTATTATATGTTGAGTGTAGAGAATGTATTTTCTTGATGATTTGCGAAGTGTGACTTATACACTTGTGATGAGATAATATATTTGATAATAAGAGTGTGAGATGATATGGTTAAGATATGATTTGATGATGTTTTGTGACTATGTGTGGGTGAGGATAGGGTAGCCTTCTACATGCATGTATGAGTTGGTGTTCTTTTCCTCACCGTGCTCTCTGTGGTTAATTTACAGGTGGTGAAGATGGCATGTCAGGTGCCGAGTATTGAATTGAAGGGGTGTCGGTCTGATACTTGTGACATCAGGGCTTAGTAATAGGGGTTTTATTTTATTAAGAGGAGATTATGAAAATTATTTTAAGTGCCTTACATGGCCAATATGGATATTTTGATGTTAACATTTGAGATTTTGATGTTTTATTTATTTTGAAAACCGTTGACTTTAATTTCTATTTTAATTGAGTTGATTTTGAATCAAATGACGTTTTATTAGAGAGAAATGTGAACCTTTTTACCCGATGTGGTTCGTAACTTTTCCTAAATATTTCAATTTGATGAATGTATAAGAGATTGGGGTAGAAGGGTGTCACACCCAGGGTTCTTTTCACTGTTACATGATTTAAGCGCTCGGCCATGTGACCAAGGACCATCGTCCAGGGCCACCCTGATTAAGTTTTATTAGCAAACAACATGAACTTTTAGTTTTGTTGAGGAACCCCCATTTAACTCCTTGGGCGTGGAGCAAATGAAGATTACATCTCTTGTACATGATTTGGTCCAAAGACCCTTGACTTGGCCCGAAGACCCATGATTTAACTGATTAATCTTTTGGCCCAAGGCCCATGAAAACATGATACATGGTTAAGAAACATGATATATGGTTAGGTCTTTCCAAAAACATCAGAACATGGTTTATTGAGTGTAAACATGGTATTCACAAGTTTAAAGAAAGGTTCATAGAAATTCAAATGCACAATCATTCAATATCACAAAAGCCCCAATCTCCACACCCTAGGGTTCTATCTCAATTCAAGCAATCCAAGAATCCTTCCTAGATTTGCATAAAACCAACCCTAATCAACAATAATAGCAAGGGAAGAAAGAATTGAAGTTGGCTGAAGGTCTCTAGAAGGTGGGGTTGAATAAAGACTTCTTAAATATGTTCCTGCTATTTCACACTAAAATTGATTGTTGAGATGTGCTCTCAAGTTCGTTGACTTGGAGACTCTGTAAAGACAGGATATATAAATAAATACAATTTTAGTGATGATTTATATTCCTAGATTAATTCAGAATCTTATTTTGAATATTGGTTCAGTTATTGCTTTTGTTACTAAGTTGTTTTAGTTCTTTCAAGATAAGCTTAGTAAAGACAAGATAAGAGACAGGGGGCAGAGATCTTATCCAGGTTCACCCACTCCTTGGGCTACGTCCAATCCTCACAACACGTGAGATTTTCCACTATTGACAAACCCACCAATACAAGTATTCTTACAGCCTCTTCAGGACGTCTAACTCACACTAAGCCTAGGCACTCCTATCTTAGCTGAGCCACAACTATTCTTACAGCCTCTTCAGGACGCAAACACCTCACTCTAAGACTAGGAACCTTCCTATCTTCTTCATTCCTTGCTTCATCTTTTGCTTCTCCTCCTTGCTCATGGAGTTTCTCAGGTGCTGGTTCAGTATGAGCTAGAGCAGTGAAGTCAGATTTTGATTTCTTCTTCTTTCTCCTAGTCTCAGTTTCTGTAGAGACAGAAGGCTGAGCTTTCCTTTTCTGTTCCTTTACTGGAAACTCAGAACCTGCTTGAGTTTCATCACCAGCTGCCTTTAAGGCCTTCTTTTTCTTCTTTTTCTTGTATGCCTCTGACATTTTGGATGATGGAGAAGCTTGTGTGTTTGTAGGGACAGCAGGAGGAGGATTATTTAAAGGAAAAGTAGGAGTGGGGATGTTCTTACCGTTTAAGCCAAGAGATTTCAGGTTTTTGTTTCCAACATAACCTGGTCTTTCTTCAGACTTTTCACAGCCGCTGAAATCAACCTTGAAATGCCTCATGATTCTGGTAGTGAGCATTCCAAAGGGAAGAGATGCATTGATCTTGGAGTTGTGGAAGGCATGCTCCATATGCCTTAAGATGAGAAATGGGAGGTTCAGAGGTATCTCATGCTTGAGGTGATACATCACCATCAAGTCTTGATGATAAACCTTGTTAAAAGTGCCAGCCCTTGGCATGATGCACTTAACAACCAAATGAAACAGAAATTTACCAAATAGGTTTAGAGATGATGCAACATCTGTGATGAGACCACCTTTGAAGAGAGAGGTTCCTACATTGGCTGATGGAATTCCAACTTCATTCCACCAGTGTTCTTCATTGTACAGCCTATTCCCAGCTACAGGTGCTTGGATGATGGCACCAAGAGTTTCCTCTGTCAGTTCTATGTGGACACCTCTGATGTCATAGATGATGTGGGGTTGACCCTGGGAGGATCCCTTAGCTTTGTATCAGGCTGCATAGAATGCACTAGTCATCTTTGGAAAAACTGACTCAGTCATGCCCAAGTATTCCTTCCATCCTTGTTTTTCCAGATAGGGACCAATGTCCCATCCTTCATCTCTTAGCTCTTGAAATGAGATCACTCTTCCTATTATGATCTTCTTGTCTACGAATCTTTTGGTAAACTTCTCCTCCACTTCAGCATTGGAAAAGAGATCAGATTGGAACGAAAGCTTCTTCCTTTCTACAGCTTTTTCTTTCCCTTTCCTTGAAGCCTCTGGTTGAGTTAGGTCTATGTGAACAAGGGATTTAGGAGCTGCAGTTATGGTGACTTGTGAAGCAATCCTTTGGGATTTCATCTTAGGAGGCAAAGGGGTGCTCTTTTTGGAGGATGTGGACTTTGAAGATGGAGAAGGCTGGGTAGGTTGGGAGGATTGTGAGGGTTCCGTTTCTGTGCTAGGTTGTGGAGATGGAGAACGGCTCAGGGTTTCTTGGCTTGAGTGGATGCTCTGAGATTTTGATCCTTCTTCTGATCCAGAACTCATTTTTGCTTCTGGAGATGATGATGATGAGGATTTATCAGAAAAAGGGAGTTTGAGAGCAGTGATTTTGATGCGCATTTGCAGAAGAGAGGAAAGTGAGTTATGAGTTAGAGATGAGCTTTAAATAGAGAGAGATCTGAGAGAGAGGGTAGGATAAAAAAAGGAGTAAATGCGCTAGTGGGAAGTTATTGAAAACGGTTGAAGAGTGGTTGGCTCTTCTTTTTATAGCATAACGGCTAGTTTGCCAAGTAGTGGCCAGTTGCTAGTCGTTGACTAACGGCTCTTTCTTCCATTCAGTAACGTTTATTTATGTCTCAGTAACCACATGAGACGTGAGTTGAGATGAGTTACGAGACGCGTCTGATAGAAGATGCATCTGAGACCTTGTCTCTTCACAGATGACCCCTGAGTCTCATCTCTGACGAGATTCTCAGCATATAACCCAGTACTAAGTTGAGCTTAGTTCATCATTTTTAATCAAGACAGCACACATTTAACAATTTTAAATTTTCAATGAATCTTTCTTCCACCAAGGGTTTTGCAAAGATGTCAGCTAGCTGACTTTTGGTATCTAAAAATATTAATTCAATATTTCCTTTTTGCACATGATCTCTTATAAAGTGATGATTGATGTCAATGTGCTTAGACCTAGAACGGTGAACATGATTCTTTGCAAGGTTTATGGCACTAGTGTTGTCACAATAAATAGGAATTTTAGAGTACCTGACTGTATAATCTTGCAATTGAGATTTGATCCATAGTACTTGAGTACAACATGCAGCAGCTAAGACATACTCAGCTTCTGTAGTGGACAAGGCAATGGTATTTTGCTTTTTGCATGACCAGGAGATAAGGCATTTTCCCAAGAATTGACAGGGTCCACTGGTGCTCTTTCTATCCATCTTGTCACCAGCAAAATCAGCATCATTGTATCCTATGAGATCAAAACTTTTTCCTTTCTCATACCATAAGCCAAGATTAGTGGTTCCAATCAAATACCTAAATATTCTTTTAACAGCAGTGAGATGAGATTCTTTAGGATCAGATTGGTACCTTGCACATATTCCCACAGCAAACTGAATATCAGGTCTGCTGGCTGTTAAATACATGAGGGAACCAATCATAACTCTATAAAGCTTGTCTGAGACAGCTTTTCCAGCTTTATCTTGGTCAATCTGAGTTGAGGGGTGCATAGGAGTCTTCATTGGTCTGGCCTCACTCATTTTGAACTTGTTGAGCAGATCTCTAGTGTATTTTTCTTGACTAATGAAGATCCCATCAGTCAGTTGCCTAATCTATAGCCCTAAGAAGAATCTCAGCTCACCCATCATATTCATCTCAAATTCTCCCTGCATGAGACTTGAGAATTCTTGGCATAGAGATTTATTAGCCGAACCAAAAATGATATCATCAACATAAATTTGAACAATTAATAAATCTTTGTTGATTTCCTTTTTAAATAAGGTAGTGTCAACCTTACCCCTGGTGAAACCATTTTTAATTAAAAAAGAACTCAACCTGTCATACCAAGCTCTTGGAGCCTGCTTGAGACCATACAGAGCCTTGGAGAGTCTGAGCACATATTCAGGATGGTCAGGATCTTCAAAACCAGGAGGCTGTCTCACAAAGACTTCTTCTATGATTCCATTTAGGAAGGCACTTTTTACATCCATCTGGTACAATTTGAAGTCCTTGAATGCAGCAAATGCCAACAGGATCCTTATAGCTTCAAGTCTTGCCACAGGTGCAAAGGTCTCATCATAATTTATTCCTTCTTGTTGATTGAACCCTTGTGCCACCAGTCTGGCTTTATTTCTCATGACCTTCCCTTTCTCATTTAGTTTATTTCTGAAGACCTATCTGGTTCCAATTATGGATTGATGAGATGGTCGAGGAACTAAATTCCAGACTTTTCTCAAACTGATTTAACTCTTCCTCCATAGCCTTAACCCAAGATTCATCATGGAGAGCTTCATCAATGTTCTTTGGTTCAGTCTCAGATAATAAGACCATTAAGTTTTCATTGTTTCTGAATGAAGACCTAGTTCTGATTCTGTCTGAGGTTTCTCCAATGATTTGTTCTCTGGGATGAGATCTCACTAATCTCCAGCTTCTAGGCAGTTGAGACGCATGCTCATTTTGGATCTCAATATTTTCTTGTCTTGTTTCTTGAGTTTCAGTTTCATCATCTGGCTTGTTTTCTTCTTGGAGGTTATGAGATGTCTCAAGGTGGCTGCTTCTGTGAGACAGTCCTTCAAATTGAATATTTCCTCTTTGCTCAGATTGAGATGATCTCACTAGCTTTTGGTCAGGTGAGGATCTTTCCTCAGCTTCTTGTGTTGAGATCTTTAGTTCTCTCATCATTTCTTCAATCTCTTCATCAACTTCTTTTTGGAAGTTTTCCTGTATCTCATTGAACACTACATGCATAGATTCTTCAGTAGTTTTGGTTCTCAGATTATATATTCTATAAGCTTTAGATGTTAGTGAATATCCCAGGAAAATTCCTTTATCAGATTTAGTGTCAAATTTGCCTAACTGATCTTTACTATTCAAAATATAACAATCACATCCAAAAATATGAAAGTAAGAGATTGAGGGCTTTCTGCCTTTCCAAAGCTCATAAGGAGTTTTATTCAAGATCTTCCTTATGGTAACTCTGTTTATAATGTAGCAGGATGTGTTGACAGCTTCTGCCCAAAAGTATTTCTCAATTCTAGAGTCACATAGTAAAGTTTTTGCCATTTCCTGAAGAGTTCTATTCTTCCTCTCAACTACTCCATTCTGTTGAGGAGTTCTTGGACAAGAGAAATTGTGAGTGATGCCATTTTTGTCAAAGAATCTTTTAAACTTGGCATTCTCAAATTCTCCACCATGGTCACTCCTTACAGATCTAATTCCATATCCTTTCTCAGATTGAATCTTTTTGCAAAAGGTTTTGAAAGAGTCATAAGATTCATCTTTCTGAGATAGGAACAGAACCCAGGTGAACCTTGAGAAGTCATCCACTATAACAAAACCATATTTTTTGCCACTAAGACCGGCAGTCTTAGTTGGTCCAAACAAGTCAATGTGGAGAATCTCAAGTGGCCTGGTAGTTGAGACATGAGTCTTGGATTTGAAACTTGATTTGTTGTGCTTGCTTTTTATGCATGACTCACAAATCATATCCTTGTAAAATTTAACTTTAGGTAGTCCTTTGACAAGAGATTGATTTGCAAGCTGACTCATGGTTCTCATGTTGATATGTCCAACTCTTTTGTGCCATAGCCATTTTTCATGGTCATGAGACATGAGACATGTGAGATCAGACAGACTCTCAAGAGAGACTGAGTAAAGATTTTTATTTCTGATTCCAGAAAAGACCTTGTTTCCAGTTTTTGAATCTATGATCTCACAGAAATTTGGTTGGAAATTCACATGATAACCATTGTCACACAGTTGGCTAATGCTCAGCAAATTATGTTTCAAACCTTCAACAAAATATACATTTTCAATTTAAGCTGAGTTGGTCTTACCAATCTTACCAATCTTACCAATGCCCTTAATCTGGGCCTTACTGTTGTCTCCAAAAGAGACAACCCCAGTAGCCTTCTCTTCAAGTGACAGAAACTTGCTTTTGTCTCCTGTCATGTGTCTTGAACAGCCACTGTCCAGTACCCACACCTTGGCTGCTGCCAGGTACATCTGTCACACAATGAGGTTTAATTTTAGGTACCCATTTATACTTGGGTCCTTCATGGTTAGTGACCTTTCTCTTGGAGGCTACATGTCTTAGGTAGCATTCAGTGGCCTTATGACCAAACTTACTACAGCAAGAGCATCTTTCTTTCTTCCTTTTTCTTGCAGGAATGAAGAAATCCTTGTACCAGATCTCACTGGAGGACTTCTCATAGCCCAGTCCAGCTTTATTAAAAATTCCTTTTTGAGACCCAATGAGTCTCTCAAGGTTTTTTGTTCCCTTAACAAATTTTGCCAGATCATCTATGAGAGTTCTGTTTTGTTTCTTGAGATTTTGGTTTTCTTCTGAAAGATGCTTTAGCCTTTGCTCATCAGGAGGTTGCCTCATACTTTTAGTAAGTTCACACAGCTTCATGTGAGACAACATGAGACTATTATTTTTATGATTCAAATTCTCATTTTCTTTTTCCAGAAATTTAACCTTTTCAAGAGCTATATCTAGTTCTGATTTTAAATGAGAGCTTTTTGAAACTAGGAGATTTGAGTCATAAAGAAGATTTTCAAAGGCACACTTGAGTTCAGTTAGAGTCAGTTCAGAGTCTGAGTCACTTACCTCATCATTATCTGATGAATCACTGTTTTCCATAAGACATATGTTAGCTGATTCTTCACTTGGACTGTCATCTCCTTCAGTGTCATCCCATGTAGCCATCATTGCTTTCTTCTTAGGACTTTTCTTTATCTCTCTTCTGAGCTGAGGGCACTCAGGTTTCATATGTCCAGGTTTTCTGCACTCACAGCAGATGAATTGACCTTTCTTTTCTGATTTGATTTCTCCTCTTCTTGATGGAAACCTTTTCCTTCCACTTCCTCTAGCCCTTCCACTTCCATCAGTTCCTGCTCATGAACCTTTAGTGATCCAAGGAGTTCATCCAGTCTGAGGGTGCTCAAGTCTTTGGCTTCCTGAATAGCTGTGACCTTAGGTCTCCAGGGCATGGGTAAGCTTCTCAGGATCTTTCTTACCATGTCTTGGTTAGAGTATGTTCTTCCCAGAGATTTTAGGTCATTTGTTATGACAGTGAATCTTCTCACCATGTCTTCAATGCCTTCATCTTCATTCATCTTGAAGAGCTCATACTGTCTTACTAGTATGTTGATCTTGGCTTCTTTGACTTGATTTGTTCCCTCATGTTCAACCTCAAGAGCATCCCATATTTCTTTGGCTGTTGTACATCCTGCTACCTTATCATATTCACTGCGACTAAGAGCACAGGTTAGCAGATATTTAGCTCTTGAGTTTAGAACATACCTTGTCTTTTCAGCATCTGTCCATCTGTCTCTAGGCTTAATTATTCTTTGTTCAAGCTCATAAGTGATGTAGGGTGTGTAGGGTCCATATTCTATGATTTCCCATAGATCAACATGTTGGGACTCAATGAACAGTCTCATCCTATCTTTCCAGTAATAGTAATCAGTTCCATCAAAGGCAGGTGGCCTGTTGGGGGAAGCTCCTTCAGGTATGAACAGACTTGCACTAGGTCCAGCCATGGATCTTTTTCCTCTTCACACACAGGTGTGCTCAACCCCTTAAGAGGCCGAGCTCTGATACCAACTGAAGTTGGCTGAAGGTCTCTAGAAGGGGGGTTGAATAGAGACTTCTCAAATCTGTTCCTGCTATTTCACACTAAAATTGATTGTTGAGATGTGCTCTCAAGTTCTTTGACTTGGAGTCTCTGTAAAGACAGGATATATAAATAAATACAATTTTAGTGATGATTTATATTCCTAGATTAATTCAGAATCTTATTTTGAATATTGGTTCAGTTATTGCTTTTGTTACTAAGTTGTTTTAGTTCTTTCAAGATAAGCTTAGTAAAGAAAAGATAAGAGACAGGGGGCAGAGATCTTATCCTGGTTCACCCACTCCTTGGGCTACGTCCAATCCTCACAACACGTGAGATTTTCCACTATTGACAAACCCGCCAATACAAGTATTCTTACATCCTCTTCAGGACGTCTAACTCACACTAAGCCTAGGCACTCCTATCTTAGCTGAGCCACAAGTATTCTTACAGCCTCTTTAGGACGCAAACACCTCACTCTAAGACTAGGAACCTTCCTATCTTAGATGAGACAGGTTACAGTAAATGTTTATGATGAGTCTAGCTTACAAGCATACACAGTATGGATATAGAGAAGGGTAAGCTAGGTGATCTCTCTACTTAAGATACAATATAATAGTGATGCACACAAGAGAGATGGGAAGAGACAGGTGATCTCAAGATGAGATGAGTCTGTTCACAGACAACTGAGATGTGCACTTGAGATGTCAGTTGAGATGTGATAAGATGCTTGATGATCGTATAGTAATGCAGGCAGTCTCACCCTCTTCCAACTATTTGATCTTGTATCTTTTATATCTCCAGTTAGAAAAACTAGCCGTTATATGATTGTTTCTAGCTGTTGGAGTGCACAGTAAGGAGACAGGCATTCCAAGTAGGTGTACAACAGCTTTTCAGGCTAAGTCACTGTGTCAGTGTCCTTGTGTCCTTGTTTGACTTTATGCTGACCTCACTTGCTGTCTACTATCATTGAGCATGCAGTCTTGCTTCTGTCCAGAGTTAGTTATAACTTTCTTGTATCTCTGATGAGATCTCGTCTGTTCGCGTCTGTCCATGAGTCAGCATCTCAAGCTGTTCTTGCATCTCAAGCTGAACTTGCATCTGTTCATGGCTTGCATCTCATGCTGAGCTTGCTTGCATCTAAAGCTGAGCTTACATCTGTTCATGGCTTCACGCTTATGCTTGCTTGAACTATGATAGCTTCTGAACATAGGCTTGCATCTCAAGTTGTGCTTTTATCTGAATCTTGTTGGAGTGTTTCTTTTTAGACTTAGTGATGAGCTTGGTTGTATACTTTCTGTTCTAATTCAAAAACACGTGTTGTATGTGTAAATTGACTTGCTTGAGCTCTAGTCTGATCTTTGAAGCACACAACTGTTGTAAAGCTCTTTATAGCTTCTGTTCTTGTGCCACTGTTACTTATGTTATAGCTGATCTTAGTGGTCTAAAGATCCTTTCTGTCTTCACGTATTCCTGCAGTAACTTAGATACAGAAAGTCTCTGCCACACTTGAGCATACAGTTAGTAACACAAGATGCATCTCATATGCATATTTAAACTTAGTCAGTTTGTCATATTAAAAACTTCTTGGAGGTGAGCTTGTCTCAACAAGAATAGGGAGCATACATAGGATAGTAATCAAGAATACATGGTGAGTGAGAACCACACTCACCTTAGAGTAGAAATAGGGATGGTGGAGAGATGGAGAGTGGTGATCCCTAGCTCTTTAAGTGATTTGGGGCTCCAACCAAGCTCCTTGATCCTCTTCTTCTTCCTCCCCCATGCTCCCTCCTCTCTTTAAGGGTCTCTCTCTAAGGTGAAAAGGGAAGGGAAAGAATGAGAGAAAGCGAGCCCTAATCGTGGTTTATAATCCTGAAAGTGACTGCTCGCTTAAGCGAGCCTGTCGTGCCCTGAAATGCATGCTCTCTAGACAAATCTCGCTTAAGCGAGTATGACAGCAAAAACTTATATAAGATTTTTCTGCATAACTCGCTTAAGCGAGTATGACAGCAAAAACTTATATAAGATTTTTCTGCATAACTCGCTCAAGCGAGCCTGCCTCGCTTGAGCGAGAGGTCTGATGCCTAAATTCTCAATTTTCACTCTTCCTCTCCTTTCCACCCATTCCTAGGCCTAAGACATACCGTTACACTTCAGAATTCTTGCTCTACAGCTCTACATGCAGCCTAGGTGTAATTATTTGGGATGTTACACTAATCCTCCTTCCTTAACCTCATTTCCTTACCCTTAAACAATATATTCCTCTTTGACTCAGGTTGTGACCCCTTCTAAGTCCGTCCTACGGTTATTTGACCTAACGCTTAGTAAATCCTCCAGAACCTCTTACATCTTGACCCTATTAGTTTAGATATCCATTTTCACATTCAATCCCCAACTTCCTATCTAAATCTACATTCTAAGCTCCAACTTCCCATACCATTCCCAATTCTCAGATTCTTGGCTAAACCCACAACCAAAGCCTCCACTACAGTTCCTAGGTCCTAGTTTTTGGGATGTTACAACACGCAGAGAAGAGAGAGAACAAAGAGAAAGCTTGGAGGTTGAAGATGAAGTTTTGAGGTAAAAAGTGAAAAATGAAAGGTTTAAGGTATTTATAGGCCTAGGTTTCAAGGCCCATGATAAGGGAAGTTAAAAGATCAAGAAGTTGATCATGATTACACGTTCTTGCAACATGAGAAAGTGGATAATAATCATGGATTTGCAATTAATTTCTTGATAACTGTGTAACAAACTGATAACTTACTGCCAACTGTACAAATGACTACGCAACCAACAAAATAGCAAGAATATGAAGAGTTTTTATCTTTTATTTTTGAGATAAAATTGAATTTATTTTTCCCTCCTATTTTATGAAAAATACTTGAAATGATAAAGAATCAAACAAATTCGAGAAAATATATCTCTTTTTTCGAAGAGAATAAGCAATCTTTCTCGAAAAAGAATATTTTGGGGGGTATCTGTTGGTGTAGTAAGTAAAATTTTTCTGAGTGTTGGAACCAATACCATGCTGTCAATATCGAAGAATATTATGAATATACTAAAGAGATTTTCGATTTTTGAGTAAGGTTCCCATGAGATTAGAAATTGAATGGTTTCTATGTTCAAAATGAGTACATTTTGATTTTTAGAAAGAGAACAGAAGACTAGAAGAAGACTTAGGGAATTTCGAGATGCAGATATGTGAATCGAAAACAAAATAAAGAATTCAAGGAATCAAAAGAAAAGCACCACTTCAGAAACACTTTGAAGAAATTTGAAGGTTCAAGAAGGCTTATTCGAAAATGAAGTTCTGAAAGACAGTTGGGAGCAGTTATTGGAAGTTAGATATTCAAGACAAGTGTCAGAATCACAGTGAAGTATTGTAAATAGTTTTAGGAAGTTAAAGTGATTTTTGTCTGTTAGAATATGTGTCAGTTCTTTATTGTGCCCACACAAATGTAGTTGTTGATGTGTCTTGTTGGCATTAGTTATCCGTTAGAATGAAAATCTATAAATAGATGAATTGTTGATGTAATAAGGGTTGGATTTCCTTCACTAAAACTCTCTCAAAACCTAAATGTTCATTCTGCAACGACTATTGGTGAATAGAGAGCACTAGTTTGTTAATTCCACCCACATTTCAATTAATGTAATTACTTTTCTTTATAGTTCTTTGTTCTTTACTTTTTGTTTCTTTCAATTATAGTTTCAGTTTCTATTTATTGTTCATCTTTTCTTGTCGTTATTTCCCTTTCATTTCTTACTTCTGTCCATTTCTTTCTTTCTTCTTTTCTCTTTTCTTCGATTCTTCTACTGGGTAAACAACAAATAAGATTGGTTACAATTTTCAAATTTCATATATCTTTGTTTTAAAATCAGAACACTATAAACCTACTTCTTAAAAGTTCCCTTTTGAGGACCGGATTCTAAGTCCCAAATTGCTCTTAGAATAAAAACAGTGAAATATTTCTTTTGAAAGAATTTTCATGCATTAAACACCTTCATACTTCTTTCCATTAGGAGTCTTGTCACTTTAGTCTCGATTTTAGGAGATCAGGAGATTTGGTTGAGGAATGCCACAACACTATCTTTTCTCTAACCCTTATGTTTTTGTGCTCTTTCGTTCAGCGTTCAATTCTCAATAGAAGGTTCATGACGACGTTTGTTACCTACCCAAAGGTTTCCACTGCACTTCGACACAACCTCAAGCATAATGGATTTAGGTATGTGCCACTAACCTTAACTCTATAATCTGACATAACGATCCTCTATTGATTAATGGAAAATTTTTATTTAGCTTAAGAAATTATTCCAACAAGAATCATTCCAACACTCTAATCTAACCACGATGGGTTGGGTGGGGCTGAAACAGAAGGGACACCTTCACTCCAATCAATTGGGCCCAATGAGTTAAGCCCATCGTTGATAATGACACATTAAAAGGAGGGGTGCTAGTGCTACCAAGAAGAACCATCAAGACCATATCTTTTCCAATTTTAAGGATTCGTAACGAACAAATTTGAAAAACTCCATTTTGTACAAGGATCCCTCAAAGATAATCTGATTTGCTTGCACTTGGGAGCGTGGTACGATCAGTCTAGAGCTTTGATTTGTGTAGAAACATCACTGATGGATAGTGTATATAAGAACACAAGGTATAGCTAGCCTCTAAATTTCTTGGGAGAGAGAAAGATAGAAGTGGACAAGTACTAGAAGCCCAAAAAAAGGAGCCACCCCAACCCGACCC
The DNA here is from genome assembly GCA_026901365.1 of Sesbania bispinosa. NCBI lineage: Eukaryota > Viridiplantae > Streptophyta > Magnoliopsida > Fabales > Fabaceae > Sesbania > Sesbania bispinosa. The sequence continues at coordinate 918,633 of QLOH01000065.1, read as the reverse complement.
ATGTGCACGTGAACATGTTCCCATCAAATTACCTGTTCACTCAACCCATATCACAAATTCACAATCAATGGACAATGTTGTCACTCCATTTTGTTAGAGTGCATGCCTCACTTTTGGCTCTCTTGTATTGTTTTCATGTTTCCTAATCAAGACCACTTGACCAATGAGTCAGGGAGCAAAATCGTCTTTATATGGAGAGAGTAGATTCTCAACTTAATTTTATTTGAAGGCACGCTCAATCACTACTGGCACACACAATTATATTTCTAGAACTAGCTAGCTAGTTTATTATTAATATATGACTAGTTAATTAAACCATGTGAGTTTCTCGCACACTTTATTATCAAGAAGATCATTATTAATTTATAAACGGTTCTAACATTTGCATCTACAGGGAGTGAAATGACAGGTAAATAGTCATTAATCCTGTTTTAAATAGTTAGCCAGTCTTGTAGTAGGTTCTGCAACTTAGGGTACCACACCAAAGCTTATTGAATCACAAGTTGACACTTGGACGAAGAATTAAACAAGTTGGTACTTTTAATGGGAGAGAGTTTTGGTATCTTCTAAGCATAAAAGCCAAAGTTACATAGAAATAAATAGTGTACTTCCTGCTAAATCATTGCGAGAACATATAGTGTGAATTTTGAATGAGAGATATGTCTATTGCAAATGAAGATGTGAAAAAAAATGAGAAAACACAGTAAAAAAATACAATAGACTTATTATAGGGAAACAAAAAGTTTTTACAAAAATTAAAAGTATAAATTGTAATAGTTAAAATATTGTCGTGTAACTATAAAGTTATTAGGACGATTTAAGAAAAAATAAAAGAAAAATGTATTTATTGATTGGTCAAAGAAAATACCAAAACTTTTTTTCCATGGGACGGTATAATAGAATTTCTCATTAAACAATCCAATACCAAACCCAATTTAGTTTACATTTATATGCATTGCTAGATGTGTCAAAACGGGTTACCCGGCCCGGCACGAAGCAGGTAGCAGGCTTTTACGGACCGGGTTAAAATATCCGGCTAAAATTCGGTCTTGTAAAATAAGAGCTTGAGCCCGAGCCCGGATCAGGGTAACGGGCTTATGCGGGCCGGGCCGGTTAAAGCCTAATTTATTAAAAATTGTAACTCATTAAAAATTATAAAGAATTATACTTTTACAAAATTAAAAAAATTACAATATAGTTATAAAAAAAAATAAAAAAGAGTTCATATACCCTAATAAAACTCATTCAAATAAATTTAAAATTCATTCTAAATTCCCAAACGTATTCATCCATCAATCATATTAAACTAAAATACATTTAACGTATTCAAATAAATTTAAAATACATTCCTAAGTTCTTAATCCATTCTAAAACACATTAAAAAAGTTTTCTCAACTTTTCATTCTTACTTTTCTAAAATTATCCTTTACTGATAGAAAAATAGACAGTTTATATCACAAAGAATATTCAACGACGAGTATTCGAAATAAAAGAAAGAAGTGAAAGTTACATTCGATTTATTATAAAATGTAATATATATAACTATTTCATTTATTTATATATTTACGAACGTTGTTAGTATTTTTTTATGATTATGAAAAAGATCAGTATTTTCAATTTAAAGTTCCTCAGGTGGTACTTATATATTTATAAATATTTATTGAGTACTATATAAAATTTTATTATCAATAATTAAATTAGAAATTGTCAAAAATAATTATAAAAATAGTAATAATAATTGATTGATTTATTGTTTTATATTTATATATAGTAATAGGCCAACTTTAAAATGGATATCATTTAAAAAAAAATAGACTAATTGAAATTTTTACTGTGTTTTTCAATTTCATATTGGTATGATATTTGTAATATTTATTGCTTTTTGTAATTTCATTTACGAATCTAACAATGACCTACATATATTAGTTCATTAAACCATTTTTATTATTTTCTAAAAAATGATAAAATAAAATAAAAATTCAAAAGGGAAAAATGAACATAGAATTTAAAAGAAAAAAAACTAACTCTATATTCAATTTTTAATTTATTTATATTTATAGAGATAAAAAAATGTGTATACGAATTTAAAAAATCTGAACTGATTATTAATCGTTTAATTTTTTTAATAATTTTTTACAAGACCATATGTATTATTTACAGGAGATAATTATGTTAGAGTTGAATAAGATCTTTATGTATGATAAAACTCTTCCTCTGTGTATTTAACATAATTGTCCGGACTCCAACTCGAGATCATTAATTAAGCTGAAATAGCTTTATCAGCTCGGTGGACTGGTACTTAATTTTTCAGATATGATTTGGTGGAATAATTTCTGTAAACTTTTGTCACTATTATTTCATTGATTTTATTGGTTTTGCTTCAAACAAATACGGAAATTAATATGAAAAGTTTAGACTAATTGCGGCACAACCAAAAATAATTACGAAAATATTAATTTATTGAATTTTTAAAATAATTAACATGTTATATTTATAATAATAGTTCTATTTCAACATGATCATTTAGAAAACTTCATATTATTGAAATTTATGATTTCATTTTTAAAATTTATTATTGATCTATTAATATTGATATTTCATACTTTTTATAATTTTTGATTCTGAACTTAATCTCCAATGATCTACATTTATTAATTTATTAACTTATTTTTTATTATTTTCTCATAGAAAATTATTTAAAAAAAAAAAAAGAATCATGATAATTTTGATTTTTGACGTAACAAACGTGATTATAACTTATAAGTAATAGTGTATAATATGGGATTAGAAATAAAAAAACTTACTTTATAGTTCTAATATAATAGTATTAAATTAATTATTAGATTAAAATTATACATTACATTTATAATTTTTTTAATAAAATTTATTAACTTTTATCTAAAGCATGATTTTGGTATGAACTGATTATTAATCATTTAATTTTTTAATATTTTTTTACAAGATCATGTGTATTATTTACGAGAGATAATTATGTTGGAATTGGATAAGATCTTTATGTATGGCAAAATTCTCCCTCTGAGTATTTAACACAGTTATCCGAACTCTAACTCGAAATCATTAATTAAGCTGAAATAGCTTTATCAGCTCGGTGGACTGGTGCTTAATTTTTCAGATATGATTTGGTAGAATAATTTCTGTAAATTTTTGTCACTGTTATTTCATTGATTTTATTGGTTTTGCTTCAAATAAATACCGAAATTAATATGAAAAGTTTAGACTAATTGCGGCACAACCAAAAATAATTACGAAAATATTAATTTATTGAATTTTTAAAATAATTAACATGTTATATTTATAATAATAGTTCTATTTCAACATGATCATTTAGAAAATTTCATATTATTGAAATTTATGATTTCATTTTTGAAATTTATTATTGATCTATTAATATTGATATTTAATACCTTTTATAATTTTTTTATTCTGAACTTAATCTCCAATGGTCTACATTTATTAATTTATTAACTTATTTTTTATTATTTGCTCATAGAAAATTATTTTTAAAAAAAGAAGAATCGTGATAATTTTGATTTTTGACGTAACAAACGTGATTATAACTTATAAGTAATAGTGTATAGTATGGGATTAGAAATTAAAAAAAAAAACTTACTTTATAGTTATAATATAATAGTATTAAATTAGATATTAGATTAAAATTATACATTACATTTATAATTTTTTTAATAAAATTTATTAAGTTTTATCTAAAACATGATTTTGGCCGATAACGCGACAACAGATTTCAGGGGCGTGTGACCTCTCTTACCTTCTCTCCGTCCACGTGGTCCATTCCTATTTGCCTATTTCCTTCACAGTCTTCCCTCGTCAACCCCTCTGCTTCCACATCACCTATATAAGGAGAGAAAATTTTCGATGCCAGTGGTCTCAATATTCATATTATATTCTTCCTTCAACATATTCATATTCATCATGATTGATTACAAATATAAACTAATTTATAAATACTTATAAGTCGAAAAAAAAAGAACAGTATACAATATGTGTCATTTGAGTGGAGAATGTGTGCTCTATTCAATGAATTTTACTTATAAGAATTTTGAATGGAGACTATGTTTTTAGAGTTAAAAAGGGAGCACTTTTTTTTTAGAAAATTACTTTTAAATTTGTTTAATTTTATTTAAAAACATAATTTATAAAATGGTCAGATTTTTTGTTCAAGAGTAACTTTCTGATAAAAAATGAACCTATTTATTTAAACACGTGATTTTAAAATTGTACAAAAAAATTTTATGTCTACAGATTTAAAATTATAAAAAAGTTTTTATCTTTTATTTATTATACAGTTATAATTTCTATTTGTTTAAGAAAATTATTCAAAATAACTCAAAATAATCAAGTTTCTGAAAATTTTCAGATTTTACCCATTTTAAAAGTTTTACCCAAACATACTAAAAAAAAAGAAAATATTCTTTAAAAAAGTCATTCTTATTAAAATAATAACTACCTTTTTAAAATATTTTTTTTTAATTATAATCTAATAAAAAACAGCTTGTACTTTATAAAAAATACTTTAAAAATAAATCATTTATTTACATAATATTAATTAAAATCACTTTTTTGCTAAAAAAAATAAACAAACAAACGAGCCTTGATTAAAAAAAACCCCTTGGAAATATTTTTACAAATACTTTAGTTTAGAGCAGAAAATTCAAAATTAATTTTTTTTCTCTGTAAAATATTTTAAATAACATTTAAATATTGTTTAATTTAATTTTTTTATTTAAAAATTTCTTCAACGATTGTTTGGTGGTGGTGTAATGGAAAAATTATTAGATGGTCCCGGACCACCACATCATCCATGGTCCCGACCAACTAACATTTGACACATAAGTAAAATTCATGGTCCGAACATGAATTTATTTTTAATTCTGACCAATTTTTCTTATGTGTCAAATATTAATTGATCGGGACTATGGATGACGTGGTGGTCCGGGACCATCTAATAATTTCTCGGTGTAATGGTGTTCTCATTTGGACCCACCTAGGGTCGTTTAGGTCAATTGGCTAGAAAAATGGAAGATAGCAGTACAGTAATAGCAGCGCAGGGATATTTGTCAGTGAGAACTGAGAAGTCCTTCGCACTATTCCACAAACCTTGTTAACACGCTGACACAGTTTCAGCCAAACACAGAAGAAAATCTCAGAGAGAGAGAGAGAGACGCTTTCTTCCTCGGTCACCACAGAGCAGCAACATTTTCCCTGAAATCCAGCCGTGAATTTTTACACGCCAAGTTTCAAGGCTTTTTACTCTTTTTCGGTTTTTCTCTTCTCATCGAAATTCTTTGGAGGAAGAAATGCAGGAAATACATTCCATCGGCGGCGGAGATAGGAGGCTGAGGCCACACCACCACAACCAGCAACTTCAGGCGTTGAAGTGTCCCCGATGTGACTCCTCCAACACCAAGTTCTGCTACTACAACAACTACAACCTCTCTCAGCCGCGCCATTTCTGCAAAAACTGCCGCAGGTACTGGACCAAAGGCGGCGTCCTCCGCAACGTCCCTGTCGGCGGCGGTTGCCGGAAATCAAAGCGCTCCAACAAGCCTAACAACAACACTACAACCTCATCCTCCACTGCTCCGGCATCCGCACCAACACCGCAACCGCAACCACAACCACCACCAGAGCACAAATCGAACTCTCACTCCGGCAGCGAAAGCTCCACCCTCACCGCCGTCGCTGCCACGGAGGCGATGTCGGCGCCGACATCAAACCCTCCGTTGGAGGACATTCGCGAGACCAAGGTGTTCGCGAACCCTTCTTTGGAGCTGGAAAAGGGAGGTGGTGGCGTATTACGGAGCTTCACGAGCCTCGTCACTTCAACCAGCAACGCATTGCCGTTTGGGTTTGGGAATAATAACTTCCTCGATGCGTCGTCGTTTCGGTTCGGGACTAATCATCAGCAGGGGAACGATCAGGTACACGTGGCACCAGGTGGTGGCCCGTATGGTGAGTGCCAGTGGCAACAGCAGAAGGTGATTGGCTTGAGCGGTGATCATCGCCATCAGGAGTTTGAGGAGGCGTCGCTGCTGCATCACACGGTGCCTGTTGAGTTTTCTTCGCTGCAAAATAAAACTGAGCATGGTGGAGGATTTGGATCGTTGGATTGGAATGCCGGTGCAGATCAAGGTTTGTTTGATCTTCCTAACACCCTTGATCAGCCTTACTGGACCCACACTCACTGGTCTGATCAAGACAATTCTACTCTCTTTCATCTTCCCTAAAAATCCCTCAAGAAATCTCTCTTTTTTCTTCTCTTTTTTTTTTTATAACTTAAGAAAAGAACAGAGCAGAGAATATCTGGAATCAAAACCAAAAAAAAAAAAAAGGAAAGAGAACCAGGAAGGATCCCATATAATTACGAGGTGTAATTTATTTTTCTTTGTGTTTTCTTTGAGGTGATTGGGCTTGATCTTAAGTCGTGATGTGCATGTGTAACTAACATCCATGCTAGTTTCCCTTTTTTTTTCTAATTTTTTTTATATTTTAATGTATGTACTATGTATGTATTTGGAATACAATTTATTGATAAAAGGGAAAAGCGGTGTTTTGAAGATTCAAAGGAAAGTTAACTTAGGTCTTATTTTGCAATGCTTGTTTTTAATATTTCTTATTGCTGATAAATTTTAGAATAAATACTCAAGTTCGTCCTGCAAGTATTTATCTCTTTTTTAATTATTCTTTAAATTAAATTAATTGTATAAATAGGTAAATATTTATCATATTAGTTCTTCAATTTTTACATCATTGGTCCTTATTAAAAAATTATTATTATGATGAATATTTAAAAATTTGATGACCAATTTTTATTTTTATTTATTTTAAAAATTAAGTAGAAGAGTCTAAATTTTAATTAAGTGTGAATAAAGTAATATTATTGAAAAAGATTTATACAAAATGTAGCTAATAATATGTTTGTTTGGATGGGCGTGGGACTGTAATCTGATTTTGGTGTGTATGAGATCCTATTCCATCCGCACTATATATCAGTGGATATTGAATTGAAAATGACGCAAAACACGTAGTTTATAATGTGCCGCGTCATGGTGCATGTTGATAATGACGGTAATTATGGCCTTATCTTATAGCTTAAGGTGGTGGTTTAATTATTAAGATGGGAAATAAAAGGAGGGATATTTATTTGATGGATGGATTGGGAGTTTTTGTCAGTTTGAAGAAGGAAGGAAACAATGTGGGGGCTGTACAGTAGTGAGTAGTCACATTCGCGATGATGACTCCACGTGGCGGTAGTGATGGATGGAGGAGGGTCTAAATGCAAAGTGGGAGACGTGGACATGGATGTGATGTGAGGGTCAGCTTTGGCTGTGGACTGTGGTGGCTGATTCTGATGAGGCTGGAGGTGATATTTGGCTCAGTCGCTTCGCTTAGATACAAAGCAGAATGCAGGGGAAGCAAAAATAATCAGGATGGAGTGGTGGACAAGAAGCCTGGGGAGATAGATATTGGACACGAAGATGAGGATGATGATGATGATGGCTGAAGGCCTCAAGGCGAGGGAGCTTGTTACTTACTTGCTACTAATGATGCAGGTTGGTGGGGTCTTGAGGCTACGGTGCAAGTGGGTTTCGTTCATGCATGATGTGTGCCTTTTGGACTGGGTCAAACAAAAGAAGTGTACCTCCAGTATTCAGTAACCTTGCCTTTACAACAATCCTCTAACATAAATTGTGTTAAAACTTAGGTAAAAAACTAAAAATTAATAGAATTAGGTTGTTTTTGAAATAAAAAAAAAAACAAATTTTCAGTGATATTAATTAATTAGTTGTGGCCTTCATTGTATGTGTGAGTCGGCAAATAGTCATGCAATATTTTTGTCTGTAATAACAGAGGAAGGTAATTAGTGTGATTTAAGCGTTAATTACTATGGTGAGAATGGATGGATTTATGGATATAGCCATAGGTTAAAAAAATGATATCTCCCCACAAAAAAAAATTAAAAGATGTTATAATTGATGTAATGAGAAAAAAATGGAGAAATAAAAAAATAAAGTGTAAAAAATATAAAAATAGTGAGTGTGGAAAAATCATTCCAATAGATTAATCCGTGTTTTACATTAAGAACTAGGTGATCCACGTATTATTCATTGATATTATATATGACTTTTTAAAAGGGGAGCGTAATTTATAGAATTAACAATAACAACTTTATAACATAACTATTTTAGTACCATTTTAATAATTAATTTTGTAATTAATAATTATAATTGTATATTTTACATTTTAAAGTATATCTTTTATTTTAGAGGACTCAAATTTTATTATATGTCAGCAATGAGCAATGTGATGCCTTTATCCATGCTAATATAGTGATGAAGCATTAATTAGAATTTGAAAATCTTCAAAACATTTTTAAATTAACTGCTAAGTAATTTATGTAACAAACTCCTTTTTGGTAATTTGGTCGTGATCTATAAGACCATATTCTTCTACATATGCGATCTTATATCTTGTGTTACAATAAAAAAAATGATTAAATCCATTATTTCATAACATTTTTATGGTACCAAAGCTTTCACTTAACAATTTGTATTAATTCTAGGTGCATAACTATGACTATGACTTTCCCTTTCTCCTCCACCTCCAGTACTTCCAATACTATTCACATCCTTAACTCCTGAACTATCATTGCACTTGACACCTAAAACTACAGCAAATTAATCGACTCTAGCTAATTATCCTGCTTAAAGAGTTCAAATTAATACTTTGCTTATTTAATTAGTATTATCACATAAGGTTTGTCAACGACACCACCATGTGCCTCACACCGAGTGATTGTGACTATAGCTACCAATCCTCCATGCCATTCTCTCATTTATTAATTTACCAAAATGTTGTTACCATCTGAATCAACATCAAAACCTCCACGCAAGTGTGGGATGCTTAGGGAATCAAATCCTTAGTGAATTGGATGTCATCAACTTACCAATAATGGATGGTTTTGACCTTGCCATACACACATTAAAGGGACTGGGCACTAATTAAGTCTTACTAGAATAGAATATGAAAAATTGCCATACAAATTCATTTTTCATTTCTCCATTTTCTGTTATTTTCTCTCAGTTGCAACAGACATATATTCCTTTTGGTTTTGTCAGCTGTAATAATTTGTTATTTGGTTATCAGTCTTGGCCACCTGTATTGGCAAGGGTAGCTACTATAAATGCTCCCTTTTGTAATTTGTATATCGCTTTTTTTGAGCTGAATCAAATGAAAACCTCCATTATTATTATTATTATCTAAGATGGTATCTAGAGCCTCCCCTTCCGGTGGTACACCCTGATTTTTTTCTTATGGCTTCCTCTACTCCCATCCCTTCCGTGTCTCAACCCTTTCTTAATTCTATAGGTGAGAAACTTGATGACTCCAATTATCTGTACTGGAGACAACAAATTGAACCCATCATCAAAGCCCACAAGCTTCAGAGGTTCGTTGTTAACCCATCAATTCCTCCGCAATACCTCAGCGATCAAGATTGCCATGCTGGCAGAGTAAATCCCGAATATGAGGCTTGGGAAGTCCAGGACCAGCTGCTATTCACCTGGCTTCAATCGACTTTGTCGAAATCTGTCATTTCTCGCGTCATTGGCTCAACTCACTCATATCAGGTCTGGGATAAAATTCATGAGTACTTCCATCTGCAGAGGAAAGCGCGTACTCGTCACCTTCGCACCACCTCCCTTGACGGTAAGACGATGCGCGAGTTCTTGTCTCAGATTAAGAACATTGCTGACGAACTTGCTGGTGTGGGAAATCCAATACCACTTGAAGAACACGTTGACGCCATTCTAGAAGGCTTACCACAGGACTATGCCTCAGTGATTTCTATTATCGAAAGCAAGTTTACGACTCCTCATTTCGCTGAAGTTGAGGCTCTTCTTCTTGCACATGAATCTCGAATCAATAGATTTCACAAACAGTCCTTCTCTCCCTCTGTAAACTACACACACGGCTACACGCACCCTAACTCATTTGATATTGCAACTCACCACAATTCCCGTGGTGGATATGCTCGCGGTGGTGGTGGTCGTGGCAGTTATGGAGCTCGTGGCGGCAACAATAGGGGTCGCCGTGGCGGAGGTACTGGCAGAGGGCGTGGAGGTCGCTTTGAAAACTTCCAATGCCAAATCTGCTTGAAATATGGTCACACTGCCAATATTTGCTTTTACAGGGCTGATTCAAGTTATCAACCTCATAAGTCGCTTGTGCTCTATGATCCCTCAACCTAGCAACCTGTGCAATTTAATTTGCCTCAGTCCAGCGACAAAGCTTCCAACACTTGGGTCAATCCCAATTTGCAGAATTCAACTAATGCTAGTGCCTTGCTTACTTCCTCTCAGAATGCTGCCAATTCTACTTGGATCCCTGATTTAGGCGCCTCCTTTCATGTCACTGGTGAATCTCAAAATATACATCAGTTGGGCCATTTTGAGGGTCCAGACCAAATTTTTATTGGAAATGGTCAAGGTTTGCATATTACTAGTTCTGGTTCTTCCTCCTTTTTGTCCCCTATTAACTCAGCTGTTGCTTTCAAATTAAACAACTTACTTCATGTTCCTTCTATTACCAAAAATTTATTGAGTGTCAGCAAATTTGCCAAAGACAATTCTGTATTATTTGAATTTCACTCTCATCATTGTCTTGTCATATCTCAGGGGACCAATGAAATTTTGCTTCATGGTGTTGTTGGTTTCGATGGACTCTATTCCTTTCCCAACCTAAAGCTTTACCAATCATCTGTGTTGTTGTCCTCTTCAACTGAACCATGCTCAGATTTTGCAAAGTTGTCATCTAGTTCTAAGGTTGTTTTCAATTTCAATGATGTAAATAAAATTTCAAATGTAGCTTTGACCCCTAGTTCTCACTCTTTGTGGCATTCTAGGTTGGGTCATCCTAACTCTCATGTTTTTAAACTTGTTCTTAATCATTGTAAAGTTCCTTCTTCCAATAAAAATGTCAATGAGTTTTTCTCTTCATGTTGTGTAGGGAAGTCACATCGACTTCCTTCCTCTGTTTCTAAAACTATTTACTCTGCACCCTTAGAATTAATTTTTACTGACCTGTGGGGACCCTCTCACATTTCTTCACACTCTGGATATGTCTATTATGTTTCCTTTATTGATGCTTATTCAAGGTTTACATGGATATATCCCTTGAAATCCAAAGCCGAGACACTTTCTGTTTTTCAACAATTTAAAGCTATGGTTGAACTTCAACTAAACTCCAAAATTTAAAGTGTTCAGTCTGATTGGGGAGGGGAATTCAGACCTTTTACTGCTTTTTTGAATAATCATGGCATCACTCATAGGTTGATTTGTCCTCACACACACCATCAAAATGGTGTGGTGGAAAGGAAACATAGACATACTGTCGATTTGGGTCTTACCCTGCTCCATCATGCTTCTTTACCTCTTGCCTTTTGGGACTTTGCTTTCACAACAACAGTTTATCTAATTAATAGATTACCTACTGCATCATTAAATTTTAACATTCCTTGCACAATTTTGTTTAAAAAACAACCTGATTATATGTTTTTAAGAACCTTTGGGTGTGCTTGTTTCCCTTTCCTACGACCCTACAATGCTCACAAATTAACTTGATTTCAGATCACATGAGTGTGTTTTTCTAGGGTATTCATCTTCTCACAAAGGCTATAAATGTCTCTCTCCTTCAGGAAAAATCTACATTTCAAAAGATGTGATTTTCAATGAACACAAATTTCCTTATTGTGATATCTTTCAGCAACGTCCCATTCCAATCTCTTCCCTCTCCCAATACTTTACCCTTAATCCTGACCTATCACCACCATGTTCCACTCCTCTTACCCCTCAAAATTTTGTTTCCTCTCCTATCTCAGCTGCAGGTCACTCATAACAGCCTATTTTGTCTTCCCATATCAGTCCTCATACTGATGAAAATAGTGTTTCGCCTGTGTCACCCACTGTGTCACAGCCTGAGTCCACTTCTTCCTCTATTCCTGAGTCCAGTGCTCCCACTGAACCTGTTCCCAGAACTGCTAATGATCATCCTATGCAAACTAGGTCCAAATCAGGAATACATTGTCCTCGGATTCGTCCCTCCTTGTTGCTGGCTCATACTGAACCCAAAGGTATCAAACAAGCTTTGGCTGACCCAGCTTGGTTTTCTGCCATGCAACAAGAGTATTCTGCTCTATTAAAGAATCACACATGGGTTTTAGTTCCCTTACCTCCTGATCGAAAGGCAATAGGGTGTAAATGGGTGTTTGGAATAAAAGAAAATGCAGATGGGTCCATCAACAAGTACAAAGCTCGGTTAGTTTCCAAGGGTTTTCATCAAGTCCCTGGCTTTGATTTTCATGAGATATTCTCTCCTGTTGTTAAGCCTATTACTATTAAAATTGTCATTACTCTTGCCCTCACTAATCATTGGGAGTTATTTCAGTTGGATGTAAATAATGCTTTTCTTAATGGTCTTCTAGAGGAGACAGTTTATATGATTCAGCCTCCTGGTTTTGAGGTTGCAAATAAATCCATTGTTTATAAACTGAATAAAGCTCTTTATGGCTTGAAGCAGTCCCACGATAATGGTTTGACAGACTCAAAGCTACTCTCATTTGGTTTGGTTTTCAGGCTAGCAAATGTGATCCATCCTTGTTCATCTACAAGCATCAAGCTCACACTATTTTTCTTCTGGTTTATGTGGATGATATCATCATCACCAGTAGCTCTTCCTCTCTCATCCAGCAACTTACCAATCAACTCAACTCTACATTCTCTCTCAAACAACTACGTCAATTGGACTATTTCTTGGGAATTGAGCTCAAGCACTTACCTGACAAGTTTCTTCTCATGACCCAAAGCAAATATATTAGAGACCTCCTTCACAGGACTAACATGGCTGAGGCTCATCCTATTTCTTCCCATATGGCCTCTTCCTGCAAACTCTCTAAAACTACTGGTGATTTATTTCCGGATCCTACCCTCTACAGATCTGTGGTTGGTGTTTTACAGTATGCCACTCTTACTAGGCCTGATATCTGTTTTGCAGTAAATAAGGTTTGTCAATTTATGGCCAGTTCATTAGATACACACTGGGTGGCAGTTAAAAGGATCCTGAGGTATCTTAAGGGTACCCATTCTCATGGCCTTCTCATGCAACCAGCTGCTGTTGGGAAACCTTTATCTATCACAACTATGTGTGATGCTGATTGGGCTTCTGATATTGATGATAGGCGCTCAACCTCTGGCTCTGCTATTTTCTTAGGTTCTAATTTGATCTCTTGGTGGTCTAGAAAACAGCCGGTGATAGTCAGATCCAGTACCGAGGCCGAATATCGCAGTTTAGCTCAGACCTTAGCTGAGTTAACCTGGATTCAAGCTCTCTTACAGGAACTTCAGGTTCCTTTCTCTCCTCCTAGACGACTCTGTGATAATCAAAGTGCAGTAGCCATTGCTCATAACCCTGTCTTTCAAAGTAGAACCAAACACATGGAAATTGATGTCTTTTTTGTCAGAGAAAAGGTTCTGTCCAAGCAGCTTCTCATTTCTCATATTCCAGCTTTGGATCAATGGGCAGATATTTTGACAAAGCCTCTCTCTCCAGCCAGATTTGACTTGCTTAAAGGCAAACTCAATGTGAAGTGTTTTTCTCACAACCCTCCACCTTGAGTTTGAGGGGGGATATTAGAATAGAATATGAAAAATATTACAAATTCATTTTTTATTCCTCCCTTTCTGTTATTTTCTCTCTGTTGCAACATACGTATATTCCTTTTGGTTGTTTTGCCAGTTGTAATAATTTGTTATTTGGTTATCAGTCTTGGCCAGCTGTATTGGTGGCAAGGGTAGCTACTATAAATGCTCCCTTTGTATATTGCTTTCTTTGAGCTGAATCAAATGAAAACCTCCATTATTATTATTATCTAAGAAGTCTAAAGAAGTCTTTGTTACCTTAGAAACTAGAGAGATGAACACTTATTAGTTTCGAAGAGCTCTATAACCTCCTTAGGGTGTGTTTGGAAATTTAGAAAAAATAGAAAAGAAAGAATATGTTAAGCACGAAGGAAGGAAGGGGAAAGGAATGAGACATTTGTAAGTCATATTATGAAAGAATCACACTTACAAACACAAAAAATGAAGGATTTCCTATAAAACCCCTAGGGGTGTAAATGGGTCGGTTCGGGGCAATTGAGTGTCCGAACCAATCAAAGTAACTCGGTTTGGGTTGGATCGGATTTACCTTTTTTTATTGTTCAACCCGAACCGAACCAACCCGACCATCAACGGTTTGGGTCGGATCGGGTATCAGGTTTGGAATAAAAAATAATAGGTTCTTAAATCAGTACAAAAAATTAGAGTACCAAGTTGGTACTACCACCACCACCAGCCACTCCCAATCCTCCATCATTCCACCCACCGCACCACCAACCACTCCCAAGCCTCCACCACACCACCAGCCACTCTCAAGCCTCCACCATACCACCCACCGCACCATTAGTCACTCCAAAGCCTCCCCTACACCACCCACCGTAGCACCAACCCCATCCAAGCCTCCCACACCACCACCAGCAGCCCCAACCAAGCCTACCAAAACAACGCAAATCTGAGAACCAGATCTGGGAAGCGAATGTAAACAGAGGCAAGCAACAAACAGAGGGGGATCACTGAACAGTGGGTCAAGTTCGAAATCTCCTGGACATGTCTTGATAGCAAGAAAAAATTAACGAATCTCAGAAAATGACAGTTTCAACTCATTCTCAGAGCCATGGCGAAGAAAATGAGCCAAGCACAATAATACAGAGGCTCAGAAAATCGACATCGTGGCCTGAAGGGGAAGAGAACGACGACCTTGGGGAAGAGAACGACGCTGGACGGTGGTGGCCATGAGCGGGGACGACGAGACGACGTAAAGCAGCGGCGGTGAAATGAGTGGGTGAGGGATCTAGAGAGCGGCGCAGGCAAGTGTTTGGGACTTAGGGTTCCCGGGAAGTAGCATTGAGTATGCAAAGAAAGGAAAAATGTGAACATTGACTGTACTGAAAAAAATATGAGCTTGAATTTATGTATCCTCGGTTCGGTTCGGGTGGTTCAGGACTTTTTTTTTGGGAACCCGATACCCAAACCGAGTCTATTCGGTTTACCTTTTGCTAACTCGACCCGACCCGAACACCCGATCCAAACCGACATTTCCTTTTTCGGATCGGGTCGGGTTGACCGGGTTCGTGGGTCAACCCAGACCCACTTACACCGCTAAAAACCCCCCATCCATTCCCCTCTTTTTCTCCCACTGACAAACACACTTATTAATTTTGAGACCTACCTCAAATTTTCACTATAAATGTTGCACAGAAAGTGACATAGAATATAGGTAACCCTTTTAGTAATAAAAAAATAAAAATGTCCTACATATCATAATAGAATAATTATCCTAATTTATATATATCCCAATTTAAATCATAAAGATAAACCTCAATACCACATATAGCAATAGGTAACCCCTTTAGTCACTCGTCCCTGCCCTTTAGAGGACTTACACGTCCTGGATCATCAAAACCAATATTATGAGAAACTCGAACACGCGGCCTAAGGTACACCACAATAAATTAACGATTTAGATGCGAACGGTTAGCGTCGGCCACAACACCATCGCTAGTAGCGTCAGTAAGATCGACGTTATAAGGCATCACCGTTTAATTTTTTTTAAAAAAATTTTTTTTATGTAGCGTTGGCCAAGTCGACGCTAACTTTATTAAATAGTGGACACTAATCATAAAATAAACTTTTTTTAAAATTTAGGACGACGTTAAAAGCAAAAAAAATTATTTTTTTTATTTAGTGTTTGTCTTATTAAAGTTAGTGTCGGTCTGACTGACGCTAATTTCTTGTTATTTTTTCACTATATATTTCAAGAAATAAACTTAGCGTAACATTAATGCTCCTTCTTGGTATCATGCAGATTGTTGGTTCGATTCTCACAATTGATAAGTCTGGGAAGAAAGGATTTTTTTAAAAAAAATTATTAGCGTCGGTCAGGATAACACTAAAGATCGACGCTATGTTGTGACAGCCATGGAACTAGTGTCGACTATTTGCAACAGCCAGACCGACGCTATATAGCATCTGCCGTAAAATATCATCACTAAATGAATAATGGACTTGAATGCTAGTCACTGTATCAAAATAATATTGATCTTCTATGCCTTACAAATTAACATGCGTAATGCTGGTCACTATTTCATTGATTTTTGTATAATCATTTCTAGATGAATGACTTGATGATAAGGGTGTCTTTGCTCAATAGGCCGGTAAGGGTTTATCATTATCACATTCTTGTCATAACTTCTATTTCACGTACCCTTATCTCAAATACATCATCTCACTCACCATTGCATCATATCTTTAGAGATCTATATGATATATTGTATTTTGTAATATCTGACATCTCATCATAAAATAAAGCCAAGTAATAAACTCCCCATTTATTGTGTAGTAATGTTAATAATATTCATAAGTTGCCATTTTCTTCATCAAGCCTCACAAACAAAGGTATCTTGAACTTATACATATGGATGTGTAGGGGCTAACTCCTATTAGATCCTTAGATGATTTTTCATTTTATTTATCTTTTGATAAAAGTTTTTTCAACATTTGGTTATAATCTTTGAAAAATAAGAATTCTCACCAAACCTTTAGATGATTTTTCATTTTATTCAATTTTTTAAACATATATTTTCAAGTATATTTGACTATAACCTTTGAAAAATAAGACTAATGTCTTAATAATTTCTAAACTCCCTTGTTAAAGCTTTTTACATGTACTAACTTTTTGTATATGTTATAATAATAGAGGTGAACTCCTTAAACTTAAACCACTAATTATCTCAACATGACATTTCTCATTATACCATCCCTTGACCGTTGGCACAAGCTTTGAACATGATGCTACCACTAAATGTCAATATCACCATGCATATATATAAAGTGGATGAACTATATCACAGTACTACAACAACTTACCATCTAGATTCCAATCTCTCGTTGTCGCTCAAACACCATGTTGGCTTCCTATCTTTGTCCTAAACATGAATCTCTTTATTATGAATCCCTTTAAGAAAAAGTACCCATTTATCTTCACTTACACTTCTTTCAATTGTTTGTGTTCTACATGGTTGTCCTTTATACCACTGATAAACTTTAACCTTAATCTAGTTCATGCATTTTTGTTTGTTATTCTCATTCTTAATATGCTTATCATTGTCTTAACCTTATAATACATAAAATACACACATCTAGCCATGTATGTTTATTTGATAACAAATTTCCTTTTCATTCACTTGCTAGAAAAAAATCCCTCATTTAGAACACATACGATAATAGCAAACCAACCACTTCACCATGTTGTTTCTTTCTCCATACTCAACACCACCAAAAGTAGTCGGTCCTCCTTCACATTTGACAAAGTTTTCTCTAGGCTTGGTGTATTCTTCATGTGATGCTTCTTCACCCTCACCTTTTCTATATTTGATTTTCAAAATAATATATAATTATCTTTAGCATCTATAAGCCCACCTTAAAGGTATAACATGGTGACCAAATTAAAAAAAAAAAAAAACATATATAAACAAAAGAGTCTTTTACAACCTTAATTAAAATACCCTTTTTAAGAGAATTTTGAACCATACAATTTGAGGGAGGCAATGAAAAATGTTATTTGGAGATAGACATGGCTTGATGATTTTGATGCTATCATCTATAATGGGAAATGGTGGATCTCTACTGTCTTTGTGCAAAAGTCATAACATTGCTAATTGCAAAGGGCTTTTCTCTATAAATTAAAGTAGCATCTTGGTGATGATTCCATAACTTGTTACAAGGCATGTTTAGTTGCCAAATGCTTTACAGTGTTTGAGCACTAATTAAGTTTCAAGAAAATTTTGCCTAAGTTATGATACCAAAAATCATCAAAGACTCAAAATCATTTTGATATATACGGGTAACTTAAAATCAAAGTCTTTCTATGAGTCTCTTTAATAAAACAATTTTTCATGGCATAACCTATAGGCTTGAAAGACAATCAGTATCTTGATTATATCTATAAATTACATAAGGTCATCTATGACCTTCGTTAGGACATCTCCAATGGTGGGTTGCTTAAAAGATTATTATATATTATTTATGTGGGTCCTACATGTACATATTATCTTTTTTTACTTTTTAAGCAACTCTTACAATTTAAGCAACTTTATGTTCCAACAAAGCAACTCTACAAGAATTTCAGAATGAATCCCACAAGCTACCCCACCTTTATTATTTTAATATTAAGTTCAACTTAAAATATTATTTATTTTTTCTAAATAAAATTTAAATGTAAATAATTATAGATTAATTTTCTTAAAATAATTTTAAGGTAATTAAATAAAAAATAAAATTCTAAATAATTCCAATCATTCCAGTTGTGTCCTTCAATACAGCCTCCATCTCTTTCGTTGTTAGTTCTTCCTCCTTGATCCACGCCAACTTGTCAATAACATTCGTTCTTACTTTAAATGCTCCTTCCATATCAAATGTGTTTGCATTCTCAGAAGAACATTCACCTATATTTTCTTTTCCCTTCCTTTTTGCAGCCTTTCTACCCATTGGGCGAATGAGAGTAGGTGATGTTGGGTTAAACTCGGAAGTTGGGGCATCCGAGTTAGATGAAGAGTACGCGCCAGAGGCAGAAATCTTTGTTATTTTTTATGAGCATTGACTTGCTTTAGTCGTCCATTTTGGTTCATCCTTCAACAAACGTCATGCATACTCTACTTTAAATTTTTTACCTTCATCCTTCATGTATATTTCGTATGCAGCCGCCATTATATCAGTTTCCGAAGAGCCACTTTGCTTCACATTGCATGCTTGCTTGTAACATCCGGAAAACTTTTGCACGATAGCATTCGGTTTTTGCCAACGAGATTTTAATTGTCCCCTTTTCCTTTCTTCGAGAGAACAACGATGCTCATTGTAAGTGTTAGTATTTCTCAACCAAAAACCATCAGATTTTTGGTCGACTCCAACAATAGCATCTTTGGAAATGTTGAGCCACGATTGGATAAATAGTTTATCCTCTTTATCGGTGAAGCCCACTCTTTTCTTTTTTCAACAAAATCACCTTCATCTCCATGATGTGTGTTATTTTTCACACCCATTGGGGTGGAAAATTGAGGGACGTAATTTTCATTGGTTGGAGGTGTGGAAAATTGAGGGAGAGAATTTTGATTGGTTGGACGTGGGTAATTTTGCATGTAACTCAAAAAAGAATTGAAATTGAATTAATTGGGATCCATGGAAAAATTAATCAAACAATGAACAAATAGTGCAATTGGAAGCTGGGCAAGAAGAAAGAAACAAGCTACTAGAATAAACAAGCTACTGGAATAAGACAATTTTCTATGCGGAAGAGAAGCTGGAGACAATGAACAGTAGGTGATATTGCACAGTGTGAGATTATATAGGATGAAATTTTTAATCGTTGAGATTGTCCCGTTGTAAAATTCTAACCATTAAGATTTGACCGTTACACGATTCATTTCAATCTTCTCCACCCATCAGCACCGTCCATCTCACACAGATCATAATCATCACCGTCTATTTGAATTTTACTTTTTTTTTCTTTCCAAAAATTAGATTCCCCCCAAACACAGACACGGTTCACATCCCTTCATTTTGCAACCACACACTCTTCTCTCTTCTATCTTCATTTTGCAACCACACTCGGTTCTATCTTCTCTCTTCACAAGACCAAAAATCCGAACCAGCCTCCATGCGATCTCTTCTTTTTAAGCCTACACAACAACTCCCTCTTCTTTTCCACACAACAACTCTCTCTTCTCTTCCACACACACACAACTCTCTCTTCTCTTCTCCACCCACACACACCTTCTCATTTGGGTTATCTTCTACTTCTCGTCCGGAGATGGACGACGCCGTGCGGAGAAGAACGACGCCGGAGCGGGCTCTTCCTTTCACATGCAGTCTCCTACAGATCGGAGAAGGATGACGCCGTGAGCCTGTAGATCGGAGACAGACGACACCATGAGGATGGAGATCGGAGAAGAGGAACGCAAAACGTCTTCTACCTGCAGATCGGAGCCCATCAACGCCTTCTGCTGCAGATCAGAGTAGATCGTGCCATCGCCGAAGCAGATCGCGCCACCGCCGGAGAAGATCGATGAAGAACAACGGTGATTTGCCCCCTTTTCTGATTTTTTTTCAGTTCGTTCTTCCTCTGGAAACTTCCACTCTCTGTGTTGATTTCCCCCTTTTTCTTCTCTCAGATTTGGTGTTTTTTGCTATTGAGATTTACACTGGGACCTCATCTGTTCATCACAAAGCATCTGCTCCGTTCTCTTAATTTTTTTTCTGTTTTTCATTTTTTTTTCAGATTTCCAGTGATAAATTGGTATTGTAATTTTTGTTTATTGGTTCTGTAATTTCACATTTATTTCAGTTTATTGGTTCTGTAAATCTACATATTTTTTTCCTATTTATTGGTTTTGTAATTTTATTAATTGGTTTTGTTTATTGGTTTTGTATACGCATTAAATTTCTGTAATTTTTCTGTGTTCATGTATCAACTGTATGCTGTCTTCCGCGCCATATTCAGTTTCATCTCAATATTTATATTCGGATTTAGTCTTAAGACCCGTAATTTATGAATGCTTCCACAAATATACTCTTTTTGTTATTTTTTTGGGTGAGCTAGCTAGCTGTACTATATACCACTTACTCTTTTACATGTTGCTTTGGATTCATTCTTTCTTCCAAATTTGATTAATTAGCATTTGTTGTGAAGAGTTGTTCGTTAGTTTTCTGAAGCTTAGTTCGATTGTACTAATGTAGTTCTCTGCCTCATTTTGTTTGTTCTGTTCATTGTACTATTGCTTGCAAGGTTGACATATATATATTGGTTTTGTAATTTTATTAATTGGTTTTGTTTATTGGTTTTGTATACGCATTAAATTTCTGTAATTTTTCTGTGTTCATGTATCAACTGTATGCTGTCTTCCGCGCCATATTCAGTTTCATCTCAATATTTATATTCGGATTTAGTCTTAAGACCCGTAATTTATGAATGCTTCCACAAATATTTCTCTCTCTTCAAATTCTTAGCAAGGAGTCCACATAGATGTGCTCCAACGGTGTTCCAGTTGCTTCCCACAGTTCTTAAAAATAAGAACTTAGTAAGCAACCCGCGTTGGAGTTGCTCTTAGAACCTTACATGATGCCTTAAAGTCCCCCACTGACTTTAATAGATTTATTAATAGTAAAAATGACTTTTCACCAGAAATGTAAAATCTCACATCATAGTTTATGTGGATTTCCTTTCATACACAGACAGGGGCAACAAGTTCTTGCACTTTTTTATGCAAGCCTTGTTTTATTGGTTTTTGCTGAAGTCTTAACACTACTCTTTTTTGGCATTGAACTTCAACCATATGTGGTCAGTTCCTTTCTTATTATAAATATATTTTGGATGTTTTAGGGAAGTTTGACAATGAAGAGGAAACCAACTTTAACTCCTCTTTCACCATCTATACCACACTTCAACTCTATGATGGTTCCATTGGTGCAAATTTAAATGCCACTCAATATAGAATAATTAATTATTAGAACACTTCTATATCTGACACACCCAAACTTATGAATTGCCACAAAAAAGTTCTCATAATTCTTGTTTAAGCCAACTACGTACCATCCATTTTTTAAACCCCGCACACATTCTTTGCTAATGCACCAACAACTATGGGATTTTTGATCCAACGTCGACCAAGCTCATTAAATCTTCTCACTTATATTAGAGCTTATTGGAGGGCATCACCTACATAATTAACTATGGTAATTCTAATGACAAAACATAGAGTAATTCTTATATGAGCACAAACTTAACACCTGACCTATCAATTAATAATTGACAACTCTTTAAAATAAAATATAAAGTAAAAATATAAAAAAAGAATTTTAATCCATAATTTCCGCTAAGTTTTTTACCCTTTCTCTCTCCCATTTACACAAGAACCCAGGTGACCATTGTCTCATTCTTCCATCCCTTCCCTTCTTCCATGGCAATGAAAATGCCTAAATCTTGAATATGGGAAGAGGCCGCTCATAGGTTCCAATCTTCCATACTTGGAAGAGTTAAAAAAATTGTATCTTTCTAAAATTGAAAAAACATGTATGTACTGGGCTAAGATTGAAAAATTGAAACCCAAAAACAGAGACCAAAAAATAATGAAAACAATAACAAGTATCTTGACGTTTATTAATAGGAATGTTGCACTCCCTTGTTTCTTTTTTTCCTTCTTTCTCGGCTAATGGCTACAGGAACAAGGTTGTTGAGGGAAAGGGGAGAGAGAAGAGAGAAGAAAGAGGAGATGGTTACACACGTGCCTGTAAATTCCGAATTATATGGGCTATTTTTTTATTTTATTTTTCTAAGTTGTAAATTATTATTTGGTTGTGTCTAAAGGTGAGGTGTTAAGTTTGTCACCATATAAAAGTTACTCAAACATCTATCTCAGCATGCGCAATCTTGGTAGATGGTAATCCTAATTTATGGCTCTCAACGCACACTTGATTTGTGAAAAAAAAATGAATAAACAACACAAAACTATTTATTCCTTATTTGATCTTGAAAATGGTCATAGGCCAACACAAATCTTAAAGTGAAGCATGGGAAAAAAACTACAAAATTTAATTTGTTGCTCAATAAACAAAGGGAAAAAAAAGTTGTCATAAGCACATAATCACTTAAAAGACAAGAATAGCCATTTTCTTATCTTCCTCAATAGCCAATACTCCTCCAACCCTTGATGGTTTCTCATGCAATAGATTATTTGGTGAGTGGGGTTGGTGATTTCTTTCTCATACCCAAAGGTAGTTAATTTCCTTTTTTTTTCCATTTTCACATCTTTGCCATTTTTCAGTTATATATAGGTTGTGATGAAGGGCCTTAGAGAGCATTTGCAGAGTGGGTGTATCACCATCGTTATTGAAGCTTAAGATGAGGCAGAGCACAAACAATGAAAGGAGAACAAAGGAAATGTGAAAGCTAAAGAAGTATTTTCATAAGGGATTAATTGGAAGTAAAAGAGGAAAATGTGGTGTGGGTTGGAAGTAAAAGAGGGATTAAGGAGGAGAAGTAGGGGCTAATATTGGGAGAATAAACAAGCACTACAAGAAAAAATAGTTTTAACGGAGGTTAATTTTGAATTTACTGGAGTTTAAACCGTGTTAAGTGTTTTACCGGGGGTTGTTGGAACCGCAGGTAAATTAGGCGTGGGGAACGTGTTAACCGTGGTTTGAGACAAACGCTAGAGAAGTCAAGATTTACTTGAAATTGACAAATCACGGGTAAAAACACAAAATTTAACGGGGGGTTTAAACCGCCAGTAAATACAACGGTGACAAACCACGGGTAAATACCTACTTTAAGAAACCCAAGCTTTTTCAGTTTTTCTAATGTTAATGCTTATGTATAATACATGATAATTTATCATTATTTTTTTACAATGGTGAATAATTTGTAATAAATTATTTTTATTTATAATACATGATAAGTACAAAATATAATTAAGAAAATATCAATATTAAATAATAACAAGGTCAGTCTTACCCTAAAGTGGGTAAGGCCACTTCTTGTTGAGTATCAAGATGTTCAAAGTCCGAAATCCCAAAATTTTGGTGATAACAACCTTTAGAATTTTTAGTAAGAAAATTATCTTATTTAACTTGGTCTAAAGTTGTATGTTGCAGAAATATTTATTGATAACAACTCAATATGAAGAAACGAAAAAGTAGTTTTGTCTTAGCATCAATCTGAAGTCCCATTTATCAACAGCGTCTGAATGAGCGTTAGTTTCCGTAACCCAAACTAATGTGTCTAAATCAAGTCCAAAACACAAAGTTTCAAGTGTGTATGAAAACATTGCACATAACCTAGGACTTTATAGCTTTCGAAATTTAAAAAAGACAACCTTGGACAGAAGATGCTTTTTCAAATTGCAGTGTGTAACATCCCAAAGTTTGAAATCAAGATTTTACAAGAAATTAGAAGTGTAATAGGTTTTTATAAAAGAAAGTAGGGAAAAGGGGGTTTAAAACTAAACTTGAGGGGGTGATTCTGGAGCTTGCTCGCTCAAGTGAGAAGGCTCTCTCTTGAGCGGCGATATCAGTAAAAACTAGTGTTTTGGGTACTGATATCCTCGCTTAAGCGAGAAGCCTCTCACTCAAACGCAATTGATCCAGAATCTAGGGGGTGTTCTCTGTTTGTTCTCGCTTGAGCGAGGAGGAGCTCGCTCAAGCGAGACAAAGTCAGAGGGGGAGTGATTTTCTTAAGCAATTGCGCTTAAGCAAGAAAACTCTCGCTTGAGCGAGATTGTGAATCTTGCTGAGCATATTCCTTCTTGCTCAAGCGAGCAAATACCCGCTTGAGCGAGAATGCGCGAGACAGCTTTTAATATTGTTTCTATTTAGGGTTCCTCATTTATGTCTCTTCACCCCTTCTTAGAGAAAGAAGTTTAGAGAGAGAAAAAGAGAGAAAGAAGGAAGAAGAGCTTGGATTGAAGCCCCCACACCATTGAAGGAGCTTGGAATCATCACCCTCATTTCCTCCCCATCCTTCCTATTGCCTTGCATTGAGGTGAGTGTGGTTCACCCACTCACTCCATTTTGTGTGTTCCCTTTTTATGCTCCCTCCTCTATCTTCCTATTCTTGATTGTTTTTGTTTGCAATGAGTATTATGATTATTGGTTGAATGGATTAGAGATTTTGGTTTTTTAAATAGCTAGGGTTTGAGAAAAGGGAATAGAATATATTGTGCCCTTGCATATTTCCTTGCCTAAATGTTCAAACCTTGAGGAATGTACATGATTTTAATTGCACTTACCATGAACTGAATGTACATAACTATATAAGAGGAAAATTATGGGTCTTCGGACCAAGAGGAAATATGGGTTTATGACCCAAGAGGATTCAAGTAAGATCGAGTAAATGAAATGTTGACTGTAACATCCCAAAATTAGGATCTAGGAAAATATAATGGAAGCCTTAGGCTGGGAATCCGACCAAGGGAAGGGATTAGTTAGAGTGATATGTTTTAGAATTTTAATTTAAGATAAGATCTTAAAATAGGCTGGGAATGGTGAGATTACAAAGATTAGAGGGAAGGTAATAACAATTTTAGGATAATTATAAGATTTGAATTCGAGTATGTATAAGGATCGTATAAATCAAGATAGTGCAACATCATGGATTATAAATAATTAAATTAAGGAAATTGAATAACACTGCATTATAATAATAGTAATATTAGTTAAAATAATAATATGTTAGAAAATAGGTCAAATAGTGAGTTATAAAATAAGGTATATATTTTATAAAGATATGATATCTAAACCTTAATTTTAGTCAAGAGAAATGAATTTCACTTTATCATAATAAATATATTTCATCTTTAAGAGATAACAAATTAAAAAAAATCACTCTCATAATTCAAAGTAGGACTAGAGAATAATTTCATAAAAGTAACTAGGAAAAGAGAAGACAGAATAGGCCTAAATTGGGAAGCCCACTTGACATTCCACTTAACTACATGAGGAGAGGTCGTAAGCTTATAAGATAAGTAATAGGGTGAGTAAGAAGAAAGAGGAACACAAACACTTTGAGAGAGAAAATGAGAGGGAGAGCCATTCCCGTATTTCCACATAGCTGCTACGGAAAAATCACCACTGCAGAATCGTTCATCGTTGGATCGGGCTGAAAATTTGGCAGGTGGTTCGGAACACCTGGTTCTTCATTCTAAACGGTCGGATCGTCAAGACAAGGTCTAAGTTGAGAGATATCCAGCCCGAACAGTAGCTGCGTTTTTGGGGTTTTTCATCTCCTTTGTTCTCTTCTCTATTCGGGAAAGGAGGGGAAGAAGGAGGAGGAGCCTGGATTGGAGCCTTCATTCCCCCAAAAGCTTGGGATCATCTCCATTCCCTCCACCATCTCCATTTCTCCTCTCTTTTCTCCATTCAAGTGAAATAACTCAAACACTCACTTTCATTCATGCTTGAATCTCTTAAATGAACCCTAATCCCTCTTTCCCCTTCCTCTAGTCATGTATGTCCATGAATAATTGTTGATGTTATATGCTTGGTTTTTGAATGAATGTTATGACTAGAGGCATGAGTTAGGGCTTTTATGATAGGGTTTCACCCATCCCCTTTTATTATTGTCTTATAGTCTATGATTTATGCTTGAGGAACATGCTATTGTTGATTGTGGGGGTTGGGTTATGAGATTCACGTGATGGGGTTTCAGTATGGCTATGAGAATGTTTAGATCTATCATGAGACATGTGTTATTTGTGATGTTTGTGCATTGCATTCAGGCATTTGGCCCCAGATAATTGGAAAATGATTTTTGAGCCTCGGCTCCCAGATAAAAATGAATTTGGCTTCGACCCCAATAAAAATGGCTTCGGCCCCAGGTTTTGGCTTCGTCCCCAGTTACGGCTTCGGCCCCAGTTCACCTTAATTAATCAAGATTGGACTTCGGCCCCCAGTTAATTGGACTTCGGTCCCCAGTTAATTGGTGGTGTTATGCCCAAGGAAGACGTTCCTTGTAGTCTAAGCTCAGGTCTAGCCCCAGTCCAGTGAAAAAACTCCGTCTTCCGGGTAATGCAGGTCATGCATAGCATGTCTATTTTCCAGATTTGCATTAAACATCATGTATAGTTGAGTGAAGTTGTAATATGGTAATTGAAATAGTTATGTATGATATGTTGAATTATGTGTTTCATCTCATATGCTTGCCTCCCTACACTGTATGATTGCATGATTATGCTCGCTGGGACATTAGTCTCACCCCACGTTGCGGGGATACATTTTAGTTATGCAAGATGTTCCAGCTACATGTCTGGACGGAAGTGGAGCTCTTGGAGTGGATCCATCCACTCCCAGTGGTCAGAGAGATTCTTAGTGGAGGATTAAGTGAAATTGATAGTTTAACGATGTATTAATGTAGACACGTTAGATTGGACAAGGAGGCTTAGGACTAGTTAATATTGTATTGTGCTATTATCAATTGTATTTGTGGACTTTTCTGGATTTCAGGTTAAGTTGGAAAATTGGGAAATATCCAGTTTTTAGGGGAAACTCTGCCGGATTTCCGGTATGAGTTTTATGAACCATAACACCCAAAGAGGAAGGTTCGTCCCCTAGGTTTTTATTAAGGTTTTGTATTGAAAGCAATGATGTATGAATTATGTGGAAGCTTAAGCAAACGTTGGATTGCCTGAGCAATTATGTAATTTATATGTAAAGATATCGGTAATGGCACGAATTAATTTCAGAAATTGGAGGATAGTGTCTCCAACAGGTATTATTCTTGAATTAAGAAATTAGGACGTTACATTGACTGTTAATTTAAGACAAGGATTTAAAAGGCCACAAAGGAGATGTTCATTGTATGGATACTGAGCTCAGTCCAGGTCAGAGGATTAAGTGCTAAGACCCCACTGGTGTTGGGTAATGCACAAGAGGTTGAATGTATTTTCCATTGTCTAAATGTGCATAAATATGATATATGAGTATTCCGCTGTGCATTATCATTTGTATAAATTCCCTACACTGCATGCATGACTACATTCACTGGGACGTTAGTCTCACCACATTCCGTGGCTCATTTTAGATGTGTAGGGTCCTCAACCCGGTGCTTGATTGGGAAGCTTGGGAGACTTGTATTTGAGCCATGCCTGACCTCCTATTTTGATGAACATAGACTTTTGTATAGGCATATTCTTTTGGTTCTTTTGGTGGGATATGGTGGTACATGTGTTGCCCTTGGTGGTTGTAATTTTACCTCCTCATGACAAATGTATGATTGCATCCCTTCCATGCCTATAGTAATGTAATATGCTTTGTTGTGCCTATTTTGGGCCAATTCATATTTTAAGATGTATTTGACTTATTGTATTAATGCTTAAGTGACGTTGGAACGCCTAAGCACTTATTATAATTTGATTGTATATTGATACTCATAATCGCGCAAAATAATTTCATAAACTTGGGATTTTGTCTCCAGCAGACATTATTCTAAGTCAACAGAATTAGGACGTTACACGGTGGGCCTTACACTTCAAAAAGAAAGTCAAAAGAAGACTTTTTGATATATCAACACTAGTGTTGCTCTTCAAAAGAGAGAAAGTAAAAGTAAAGGACAATTGCCTTGCAAAAAGTTACTCTGCCTCCAAAAAAACACATCTAGCAACTGAATGATCAAACCAATGACTCTTATATTAAATGATATAAGACAATGTACAAATCTTACCCCTCAATGTTAGCATTGCTGAAACTCTATAAATATAAGACTAAAGAACCATAATGATATGTAATATAATGCATACGTTGAAACGCTACCAAAAACTCTCTAATATTCTTTCATTTATTCTTCGTCTTTGTGAAGTTTCTGTCCAAACTTAATTTTTGATTTAGAACTTGTTGCTCTCTATTTTGTAAAACTATTTATCTGCATCTAGTATGTAAACACCAGAGTGTAACTCAGAATTTATTTTTATTTTGTGAGGTTTTAGCGTGGAAAAGCTTGTCTTGAGAAGATTTGTAATAAAGAATATTTTTTGTATTTATAAGTTCTGAAGAGGTTGTGAAGAATACTTGTACTTGGTGAAGTATAGTGAAAAATCTTAACTGTGTTAGGGACTGGGTTAAGTATAGCACTTGGGTTAAGTATGAACCAGTATAAATCCTTTGTGTGATTCTCTTATATCTCTCCTTCATTTTGATTTGTTAACCTTTATTAACTAACTAGGATTAAGTGTGTTTTCTTTAAGCTTATTTTGAAACACTATGTGTGAAATTATTTCTACCAATTTCATACTCAAATACAAAACGTATTTGGACGTGAGTCTGAATCTAATTTTGAACTCATTTGTGAACCTCTTGAGAAATTTTCAAAGTTTAAAAAAAATATAATTCACCCCTTTTCTTGTCTTCTACTTATGTATTTCATGACTTTAGACCCTAAGATTTTTTTTAACTATCAATGGTTTTATTTAAAAAAAAACTTGAAATGAAAGGATTAATAATTAAGGCCTAATAATATTATTTTATTAATAATAATAATAATTAAATATTCTTCTCTTAAATATATATTTTTTATCTATTATGACATTCTCTCTATTGTAAAATTATTTATAAGTAACTCAATAGTATTTTTCAATAAAATTATTGTTAGGGTGCGAGGGGAGCCTAAACCACCGGGGAGTTCTCCAACATAGGGCCAATGAACAAACGAGCAAATCACACAAGTGAGCTAGACACAACATCCAACCCAAAACCTTAAGGCGTTAGGTTTATAGGTCTTGCCACTTATATATTGCTCTCCTTGCTCATTCCTATCCAATGTGGGACTAACACTTGATATCCCAACAATCTCCCCCTCAAGTGTGAGTCCATTCATCTAATGCTCCCCCTCAATCGGAAGCTTTTTTTCATCACGAGTTTCCATGTTTTTGCACCGCCGTTGGCTCACATAAACGGAACACGCCGCCTAGCCTCCACATATCGCTAGGAAGACTTTCGACACAAGGATCGCCACCAATTTCTCGTCCGAGCCGGTCACCGATCACCCTGATCACACCATCGGCTCTGATACCCACTTGTTAGGGTGCGAGGGGAGCCTAAACCACCGGGAAGTCCTCCAACATAAGGCCAATCAGCAAACGAGCAAACCACACAAGTGAGCTAGTGTAACGCCCTAATTTCTGAACTCAGAAATAATGCCCGTTGGAGACACTATTCCTGAATTTTTTGAAATCATTTCGTTAAATTTCCGATATCGTCATACATTTGCTTAAACTTTCCAACGATTAGCTTAAGCCAATACAAGACAAACATCAAAGACCTTAAATAAGTATGAAACCTACTTAAGTTTAGGGAAGAATCACACTTAGAGGAGTGTGATTCAATGAACTTATACCGGAAATCCGGCAGAGTCTCCACTAAAAATCGGATAATTACCAAATCCAGCTTAACCTGAAAATCAACAAAACCAGTTCAATTCAATATCATACATATCATAACATTAGAACTAGGCCTCAGTGGCCAACTCAGAAATAATTATACTTATACAATATACATAAGTGACTAATCTTTTATTAATTACAACCGAATCTACTTCTAATACTTAAACTTCAAATTCTAAAGAGACTCAGTTCCACAATTCCTCCTTCTTGCTTTAACAGCTCCTAAGGTTTCCTGCACAACTAAAGAAGATCCCCGAAACGTGGGGTGAGACTAAAGTCTCAGCAAGTACAACCAAGCATATATGGTGTAGTAAAACAAACAACATTTATCAAACATCACATATGACATATTCACGAACTAAATACATAAAACAAATTTACCAATAGTCAATAACAAACTAAAAGCAATATGTAATTTAATTAATATGAACTTATGAATAATGCAAATTATGATGCTCATGATGCACTCACTGTTGTGCCCAACAGGCATGATCTTATCACTTTCTGGAGTTAGACCTGAGCTCAGACTACGGGAATCGGCTTTCTCGGGGACGAATCCCACCCATACTGGACTGAAGTCGTGTTTTACTTAATTACTTAATTTTTAACTCCCGGCGCGAGGGCCGGCTTGAATTATCTCACAGTCGAAACCGGCTTATGATGTTATAATGCTGAATATGCTCTATGTGGACTAATTAACTGAGTACTTATATTCAATGCACATAATCTCAATGAACTAATAACTAATATTCATCAACATATTTCATAAATTCGTAAGTTTCGTAATCTAAAATTCTTAATATCAATAACAACATATACAGAATAAAACTTAGCTTTTGAACTTAATCACATGAATTATCATATAATCACCATTAATTCATCATCTATAAGTATAAGGAAGGGGAATTAAAGAGTAGGGTTCATGCATAAGATCAAAGAAATCACAATGTGAAGGTGTGTGAGTTGTACTCACATAATCTTGAAGCTCAAAGGAAGAAAAATGAGTAGGAATGGACCATGTGATGATTCCTTGCTCCAATTTCCCTTTTCAAACTTCAATTCAAGCTTTCTCTCTCTAAAACCCAGAGTCTCTCTCTAGATTAAGAAGGAAGAAGAAGAATAAGTGAAATTGTGTTTCTGGAAGAGAAAACAGGTGCCTTAAGTGGATTCTCGCTCAAGCGAGTTCTTCTCGCTTGAGCGAGTGGGTCGGTTGCATGGCCTTCCTTCACATTCTCGCTTAAGCGAGACTATCTCGCTTAAGCGAGAATGGTTCAGAAAACACCCCTTCTCTGGACGATTCTCGCTCAAGCGAGCTCCTTCTCGCTTGAGCGAAAATGGTCCAGAGAGCCTTCCCAAAGTCCCTGTTTCTCGCTCAAGCGAGCTAGGGCGAGAAATGCAGAAAACTCAAACCAACACTTTACTGCATAGTTTCGCTCAAGCGAGATATTCTCGCTTAAGCGAGACTACTAAAACTTGGTTTTTAGCCTAAGTCTTATTTCCTTACCTCCTAAACCATTTTCCTTACCTATTTAACACCTAATTAGCCATCTAAATCTTACTCTACATAATAAATTTCCTAAGTATTCCTTATTAGTTATTACACATTCAAATTCTTATCTTTATCCTTTCTAACTCATTTCAACTCTCACCAATTCCATTTTCCTAGTTTCTTTTACCCAAAACACATTTCTAACTTAATTACTCTTCTAAATCTTCCCTTAATTCCCATAATTCCTCATTATCCCAACAATTCCATTCAAAGTCCTTTCTCCATCCTCAACTGCTCATTCTCTTCCTAACTTAGCTTCTATTGGATTTAGGTCCTGTTTTTCTGGGATGTTACAGCTAGACACCACATCCAACCCAAAACCTTAAGGCATTAGGTTTATGGGTCTTGCCACTTATATATTGCTCTTCTTGCTCATTCCTATCCAATGTGAGACTAATATTTGATATCCCAATAATTATAACAATATTAATAATAAATATAAATATTTTTTCATAAAAATAGACCTTTAGTCTTATTAATTACTCCCCCGGTCCTATTTATAAGGCAATTCAGACCAAATCACATATATAAAGAAAAGTAATCAATGTATTGATTTAAAAAAAAAAATACTCTACAACATTCCAAGTTTATCCCTATTTAAAATTAAACTTCACTAACATGGTAATTGTGTCAATTTAATACCTTTAATGGTCAATAAGGGTAAATGTCAGAAAAAAAAATTAAATGCTTTTATATTTGTGTGCTTTATTTTATTAATAAGACCATAAAAAAATTTCAAACGTTGTCTTATAAATAGGACAGTAAAAAGTATATGTTAGTAATTAGGTCTCTAAAATATTAGCCTATTAACAAGTAATTTTGTATCATATAAAGTTAAAAAAAATTATAATAATTTTAATTAATTATATTTATTAATTTAAATAACACTGTCTTAAAAATTATTGTAGACCTAAATAATTTTAAAAATATAAAATTTTGCTTGGTCTCTTTTTCATAATGTAAAATAAACATTATAAAAGGATATTGTAGTAAATTTCACATTTATTTAATTCATTATGTAATGTATCAAACAAGATACAGCACAAAATTATGATAGTACCGGATTAGGATCCTCTCTAGTAACTCGAGGGTCCTGTAGGAGAGAGATTGAGAGACCCTCCAATTACTGGATGATCCTTTTCCGATACTACCTATCTAGTGTTGTTCAATTTGTTTTTCAGTGAAGTCATCAACAATGGTTTAATTGACGATTGCAACTAGCGATAAAGTGTTCTCTAACCACCTAATATTGTATACAGGGCTATGACTCTGACAATCACATACCATGCACAACAACCAAATTAATATTGGAGTCACTTATTTATACTTTAGTCCAGTCTTTTATTCTCAAACTAACAAGTTAACCGTACATTCGTACGGGTGTGGGTAATGCTGATTTTTATATATATTATCAAATATTTTTAATAAAATAATAAAAATAAATCTGTCGAGATATTGACAGTCCTGATCCCGTCATTATCAACCCCAGCAATGCCTTCACCAATTGTAATGATCCAATCGGCAAATTCACGGAGATCTTTACGTGATTGATCGGGTGCTAAACACTGAAGTCTCATGTTCGTTTCTAGCTTCAAAACCTTGAAATTTTTCCATAAAACTGATGAATTAATTATAGCCATAACAATGTCAGCCCTACTATCACGAGGCACAACAAGCAAGATTTGCCTAAAATCCCCACCCAACACAACAACTTTACCCTCAAAAGGCTTGGCTAAACTATCAGGGATACTAAATCTTATGATATCTTTCAATGTTTGATCAAGTGCTTCAAAAAACAAATGATTGAACATAGGTGATTCATCCCATATTATAAAGTTAGTCCTTTGAAGTAATTCAGCCTTTGCACTGCCCTGGTGGATTGCGCAACATGAATCCTCATTTAATGTGAGGGGTATACAAAAAAGTGAATGAGCAGTTCTTCCACCAGGCAATAACAAAGATGCAATACCACTGGATGCAACGTTCAAGACATTTTTTTTCTCTGATCGCAACTTACATGACAATGTTTGCCACAAAAATTTCTTGCAAGTCCCACCATGACCGTACACAAAGAAGAACCCTCCTGCATTTTCATTTACAGCTGTAATAATTTCACTATAAACAACCCGCTGATTTGGGTTAAATAGGTGAACATGTTCATTATGCAATCTACTCATCTCAGCGTCATCATAGTTGAGTTCATTCATGATCAAGGCATTTACAACGATACTTGTGGAGTTCAAATCAACAAATGGCATATGATGGTAATCCTTTAGTGATTTCCCATCCAACAACAACATCCGCTCAACTTCAATTACACACACATTATCAAGGTCTTTGGCTGACATTGTGTGTCCAACAAAAAAAAATCAATCGATTGAATATAAATGATAGAAGCAACTAAAATGATTGAAGTAACACCCACCAGCCAGCTCATGCCCTCACAGCCTACTCGCGCGTCATGCACACATATGAGACCTCACATGAATAGTGGAAAGGCGTACCAAAAATTAGGCTGGACCCCTACGAAATGCATAACCGTGAAAATGGACAGCTTATGTCCTTCGGCACCTGGGTGTGGATAATGCGGCAGATCCTTAGGAATGAATGGAATATCCAACATGGAAATAAAATAGCATTTTATGGGGATGGCCAATAGAGACTCAAGATGAATAGTGAAAAGTAATCTTGCAACTTACGGTGCGTGAGATATAATATATTGGAAAATACCTATACCCCACATGCACACAAATGATATATTGAAAAAGTGAAAAAATTTAACATCTTAAGTAATAAAAGAATTTAAATAGTAAGAAAAAGAAAAAATCTTTTGTTGGAGAGAAAATTTTAAAAAAGGAAAAAAAGAAAAAAAAAAGAAAGAAAAGGAAACGGGTGTTCCCGTGTTTAAAAAAATAGAATAGATAAGAGGGATAATAAATAAATGAAAACATCAATGAATAAAATAGAAAGATAAATTATATAATGATACAAAAAGTATGGATGAGTAATGAGATAAAGTGTTTTAATATAATAATAAAAAAAGAAAATTAAAGTGTGGTAAAAGGGGAGGAAAGAAAACAGTTAGTAAGAGCACAACTACACTGTGGAGGATACTCGTAATTTATAAAAACAACACTTTTGTAATCAAACATATTAATAGAAACGAATAATGAGAGGAAATATTTTAATATAAGAATGATAAAAAAACGAATATGTGATAAGAATGCAAAAAGGAAAGAAAACGGTCGAAGGAGAACTGTGTCCCGTGGAGTATATACGTGTGGTTTATAAAAAATCACCTTATTAAAATGATAATGAAAAAAACTAAAAGAATGTAAGTGAGAAAACATGACACATGTGAAACAATTTTAATATTGATTGAATGGATAAGAGAGATAATAGATTAAATTATTAATGAATAAAATAATGAGATAAATGATATGTTGAAAAAGTGAAAAAAAATAACATCTTAAGTAATAAAAGAATTTAAAGAGTAAGAAAAAGAAAAAAATCTTTTGTTGGAGAGAAAATTTTAAAAAGGAAAAAAAAAAGAAAGAAAAGGGAACGGTTGTTCCCGTGTTTAAAAAAATAAATAGAATAGATAAGATGATAATAAATAAATGAAAATATTAATGAATAAAATAGAGACATAAATTATATAATGATACAAAAAAGTATGGATGAATAATGGGATAAACTGTTTTAATATAATAATAAAAAAAGAAAATTAAAATGTGGTAAAAGGGGAAGAAAGAAAACGGTTAGTAAGAGCACAACTACCCTGTGGAGGATACTCGTGATTTATAAAAACAACACTCTAGTAATCAAACATATTAATAGGAACGAAAAATAAGAGGAAATATTTTAATATAAGAATGATAAAAATAAACGAATATGTGATAAGAAAGCAAAAAAGGAAAGAAAACGGTCGAAGGAGGAATGTGTCTCGTGGAGTATATAAATTTTTTGGTTTAACCATAGGTATCCTCCACGGGAGGCAGTATTTTCCGAGCTGGGAACGTCCACATCATGGTGGGGCTAGCTTTCCCAACGGGGTATATAAAAAAATCACTTTGTTGGAGAAAAAAATTTAAAAAGAAAAAAAAGGGAACTGTGTTCCCGTGTTAATAAATAAATAAAAACATTAATGAATAAAATAGAGAGATAAATTATATAATGATACAAAAAAGTATGGATGAGTAATGAGATAAACTGTTTTAATATAATAATAAAAAAAATTAAAGTGTGATAAAAGGGGAGGAAAGAAAACGGTTAGTAAGAGCACAACTACCATGTGGTCGTGATTTATAAAAACAACACTCTATTAATCAAACATATTGATAGGAACGAATAATAAGAGGAAATATTTTAATATAAGAATGATAAAAATAAACGAATATGTGATAAGAAAGCAAAAAAAGGAAAGAAAATGATCGAAGGAGGAATGTGTCCCGTGGAGTATATAAATTTTTTAGTTTAACCATAGCTATCCTCCACAGTAGGCAATATTTTCCGAGCTGGGAACATCCACATCATGGTGAGGCTAGCTTTCCCAACGGGGTATATAAAAAAATCACTTTGTTGGAGAAAAAAATTTAAAAAGAAAAAAAGAAAAAAAAAATGGAACTGTGTTCCCGTGTTAATAAATAAATGAAAACATTAGTGAATAAAATATGGAGATAAATTATACAATGATACAAAAATGTATGGATGAGTAATGAGATAAACTGTTTTAAAATAATAGTAAAAAAAAGAAAATTAAAGTGTGGTAAAAGGGGTGGAAAGAAAACGATTAGTAAGAGCACAACTACCCTGTGGAGGATATTCGTGATTTTTAAAAACAACACTCTTGTAATCGAACATATTAATAGGAACGATTAATGATAGGAAATATTTTAATATAAGAATGATAAAAAAATGAATTATGATAAGAAAATAAAAAGGAAAGAAAACGGTCGAAGGAGGAATGTGTCTCATGGAGTATATATATTTTTTGGTTTAGCCATAGGTATCCTCCACGGGAGGCAATAATGTCCGAGCCGGGAACATCAACATCATGGTGGGGCTAACTTTCCCAACGGGGTATATAAAAAAATCACTTTGTTGAAGAAAAAAATTTAAAAAAAAGAAAGAAAAAAAAGGGAAACGTGTTCCCATGTATTTGTTTAAAAAAAACTGGAGTGGGCAGGAAAAATTCCACCACAATCCAACACGTGGCACCCCCAAAGTCTCCTTTTCATGGGTTTTGTTTCTCTTCAGTACTGGACACTTCCAGTAGGAGAGAGATAAAGACATACCCCATGTGGGCCCCACACACCTGTGTGGGGCCCACATGGGGTATGTCTTTATCTCTCTCATACTGGAAGTGTCCAGTAAATGGAGAGGATCCATTTCCCCTTTTCATATAGTATATAGATGAAGCATATTTCATTTTATTTGTACGAGTACGAGAGGGCAAGTTTAGGCATGTTTTGCAAGTAGGAGTGTTCGCGATTCAGTTTGGATTTCGATCCAATTATTGTGATTTTATTATTTCATTATCCGATCGGTTTTGATATTTTTTTTCAATTTCGATCCAATTTAAATTGGATTGGATCGGTTTTTTAAAGAGACAATAAATATTAGATAAAAGTGATAAAATTATGAAATAATAATAAATATTTTTTATTGGTATTTATACTTATTAAAATAAATATAAAATTATATTAAAAAAAAGGACACGGGACATGAAAACTAATTTAAAACTAGTTTTAAAATAATATATTTATAGAAATATTAACATGATATTAGATAATAAAATCATAAAAAATATATTAGTATAAGTAATTTCATAAATATATATGTATACAAGAATAAATAAATGATTATTTTATAAGTAATATTATATGTATATATAAATTCGGTTTGAATCGGATCGATTTTCAACATATGATCCGAAAACCAATCCAATCCAATAAAAAATTTTGGTTTTTGCGGTTTTCGATTTTTTGGATTTCGGTTTTCGGTTTTTCGATTCACGGTTTATGCGGTTTGTATTAAATTGGATTGGATATGAACACCGCTATTTGCAAGTTTCATGCCTCACATGTCACATGCTTCTACCAAGGATAAGCTAGTGGGTATTTCTTAGGTCATCTTATTCATAGCACCCCCATTTTTCATTATTTATAGATTTTAAATGGGTTTTACCGGGACACATCAACAAGTTCTTGTTAAGCACATTTCTTCTCTAACCCAACATCTTGTTTTTTACCATTCACAAATCTTACTTATACAGTAACATTACTTGGGGTTTAAACCGTCGGGAATACAGGAAAAAAAAATTAAGGTAGTGTTTGGTAGATGAACAGAACGGGACAAAATAGAACAGAATAGAATGTAACAGGGCAAAAAATGTTTTATGTGTTGTTTGGTAACTACAGAACACAACAGAATGATATGTGTTCAATTACATATATATCCTTATGCTATTTATTATTTAATTAAGTATTGAAAAATTTAATATAAAGTGCTAGACGGTGGTAGGAGGGGGTTTAGGGCGACAGCGGCGATGGTGGTAGTGGTTGTGGTGGTGACGTCGATGGCGGTGACAGTGGTGGCGGCGGAGGCAATGGTGACAGTGAAGGCGGTGGCAGTAACGATGGCGGTGGTGGTGTAGGGTGTCGAGTGACAATAGTGGTGGTTAAATGTGTTAGGTGGTGACCGTGGCGAAAAAGGTGGTGGTGGTGGTGGTGGTGACAGCGGTGGCGGTGTAGAGTGCCAGGCGATAATGATGATGGTAAAATGTGTTAAGTGACAATGGAGGAATAACATTTTTGGGAAAAATATTAGGAGAGTCGGTGTTAATTTTATCAGTAAAAAATTAATAATGAGGTGTTGTGTTCTATTTTCTTTGGTTCCACCTTTTTTCTCATAGAACCAAAGTATTTCACTCTTTTGGTGATATGTCATGTTATGTTCTACTTTTAAAATACACCAAATATAGAATAGAACTCATATGTCTAATCATATTCCATTCCAAAGTGTCTACCAAACGCTACTAAACACTGCACTTGAGCAGCCGTGCTCGATAAGCACTCAGCACAAAATGCTCCCTAACAATAAATTCTTATACAGCGGGGGGTTCTTATTGAGGAACTACTTGCTACTTCCATTTTGACATGAATAATTGATCACTGTGAATTTGAAAATCTGAATCTTCTAATAATTATAAATTACCTTCTAACATTGGAGTCACTTCACTTGTGTAACTCATTGTTATCCTTTTTGAGTTCTTATTGTAATTGGTTCTTGATCTATAGCACCCTCTCATCATAACACATGTTGCCACAGGGTTTGTTAAATCTCATGTAGTGGAATGCTTGAAATTCTGTCAACAGATTTGCCAGAATCTCTCCGCCCTCTATTATGTCAATTACGTACAAAAGCTGCCATTTACTACTTATTTTTCTTAACGTGTACTCGCTGCAGTCTTCGTAATAGTCGAATGTTCATTCCCAATGTGGGTGGCATGGCATCATGTAGACCTGGTTTTTCAGTGGCTCAACTACAATTCCTAGTTGGGATGTGTACTATTCGGAATATTGGGCCGAGTATAATATTCGGTCATCTGTCCATACTTATACCTTATCCCCAAGGAACATTAGGGGGGAGGCAGAGCATAGTGGGAATATGGAGAAAAGAAGGACTAAGATAGTGGGGGAGTGGAAAGTTACGAAGGAAGTTTATAAAAAGTCTTGAAGGCTGAAAAGACAGGTAAGTTCACAATTTTGAGATACGAAAGCCGAGTTAACTGTCACTTTGGTTAATCCGAAATTTCTTAATGAGAACAGGATGCAATAGAATCACAGTCAAATGTCATAATGGCCATGTTTGACCCTGTTGGGCATGCAATGCACATGGTATGACAGGGATTTTACATCAGCAGTAGTACCCACATGAAATGAACTTAGGATCTTAATCTTCTTTAGGCTGTGTTTGAGAAGGAGGAAGCTTTACAAGCTAACTACACTTATAAACACAGAAGGAAAAAAGGTTTATGTAAAGCTCCCCCTTCAGTTCCCCTTTATTTTTCAATTTGTAAACATATCCTTAGTGAAGTGGTAGAATTAATGTATGTTTGGTTTGACTTTAAAAGGTAATTAAAGTTGAAATCTCTCAACACAACTAAACATTAGTTTATCGTGTTCCAACACTAAATTAAGCATACTTTTCTCTCCGTAGTTTAAATTCACTTTGCTTCGCCATTCTGTTTTTATGTGCCTAGAATTGAAAGAAATACAATTGTTCAATAATAGTATTGGCTATCATGGTTACACGTTGAAATGAGATGCGAGAGTAGTGTGTGAAAAAATCAGAATTGCATTGAAAATTGTTTCATTTAGTTTATTTTATTACCTACAAAAGAAATGGCGTAACAATACATAACAGAAATAGAAATAGTACACAAAAAACATAGTTCAAAAAATCCCAGTGAAGAGAAAAGATCATATAAATACATACATAATCAAAGCCATCTATTTTGTCACTCACTGGTCTCAGACTCAGAGTGAACTTTGATAGTTCAGATAGGAATGGCAAACTACTACTCAAAATTCAGTTGATGTGGGGATAGCATTTTCCCTGTTTCAAAGTACAAAATATCTTCCTAACTACAATCACATCCTGGACAGAAATCATCTTCTCAATTGGTTATAGTGCAATGAAAAACAAAAAAGAGGGTATAAAATAGAATGACGAGTATAAACCAATACATCTAGAATATTAAACCAATACTAATTCGTTAATATATAAATTCCAAAAGAATTAGTATGACCACATGTATCCTATAACAAAACCATGAAAGTAAACATGGTATAATAAATTCTCTGCATGTCACACACTGCACAAAAAGGAATCTCCAGGGCAAAGGATTTGATAAACCTCCTTCCCCTGCAGTGTCTATTAAACTGAAAAATTTAGCGATCAACATTTGCAGCAAGGGAATGATATCTTCCACCAAGGGTGCTTTCTTGATTGACTTTTATCAGCTTCCAACATTCTCACAGGGCTTCCACTCCATTCTACAGGTAATCTATAATTCATGCACAAGCTTAAGTATTTATAACCATGGCTTTTGAAATGTCAAAGAGAGAGACTTAGTGTATAGATAAACATGAAACTTACATGGGAAAAGCAAATGAATGTGTACTGCTTATGCTATCATTAGATTTGTGAGAGGCACAGCTAGAGATTGTTGTAGGACTAGTATATGATATTGGACCAGATTGAGGACCTATGGCACTGGAAGAAGTCTCTTGAGGATAATCAACTTGTCTTTTACCTGAACCTGTTAGACTTTGTGAGTCACTCATCTCAGGTCTAGACATGTTTGTATTAGTTACTTGTAGACAGTCTGCACAATGTGGAAACTCCACTCTGCTTCCAATTGTTCCTAAAAAGGAATTTATTTGCCAATTCTTGAAAGATCTTGAAAATTCTCTTTCCTTTCTGAAAGCCTAAGAATTGTAAAAGACAGAATGGTTCAACAGATTCAGAGGTAACATGTTCATTCAAAGATGAGAATTTACTTGTCCTAAACAGACACCATATTTACTGCATTTGCAGGTCATGTCAAGGAGATTATAGATTTGAATTGAGTGAAATAGTTAAACCATGAAAATACTCTGCTTGGATATTTTACCCAAAGCAAGAAATGGAACAAATATAAAGACAAGGAATATCAACAATTGGTTCATCTTAATCATCACCAAAAGTCCAAAACGTAATACCAAAGCAAATGTTAACTTTCCACTTGATTTCAATGTATTCCCATGAGGTAACCACATGATTTTACACTAGCTTAACTTCCAACATTTGAATATACAACAAGAAATACAATGAAACACTCTATCCCAAAAGCCAAACAATAAAATGCAACATGACGAAATGTAGATTATAGACTTCAGTACCCAGTAAACCAACACATGTTTGTAAACAAGTAAATGACATGTCTAAACCAAACAGAACAAGATGGTATCAGAACAGAAACAAAGCTAAAGACTATCTCCTTTTGCTTCTTTTTCTTTTTCATTAAAGCACATCAGAGTTTCCATTCTCTTGGTTTTGCTTGTGCTCATAAGTGACAAGGATGCACATGAATGTAACCTATCTATTTCCTAATGGTGCCATATATTGTTGAAACCGAACCTAAAGCATGGCTAAATCTCCTTCATTGCAGCTGCTTTGTGCCAACAATCAGGAACAGATTACTTCCTTATTATTTATCATATCCTTTAAGAAAATAACACGAAGTAGGGTAAGAATATAAATGTTGAAGCACCATAACTTGTCAGAACTTAATGTAAGCCTAATACAGGAATTTCATGTGGTCTATGCTGAAAATATCAAAGTTGTTTCACGGAAAACATAGATTTCAATAGTCCTTGTTTATTTCTTGGATCATCATTCATTTATCTCTCCTACCTAATTGTATCCAAGGGTCTTTTGTTTATTTTTAGGTTCACTGTTCATGTATACCATCACTAGGTAATTATATCTTAGCATAACTAAGTCATCGAAAAGTAGGCAATCACTAGGTTCAAGGTGTCAAGTCTTAGTTTCAATCTTTTATAAATCATACTACTAAGCATATGAAACAAAAGTGAAGACATACATTGACATACATGGTTAACTAGTCATGTTAAAAAGACAAGACAATATACTTCACAAGATATTTTATATTGGTTAGATAAAAGTGTTCTGGTCTAGGTGGCAATATTCTAAAAATTAATCAATCACATTGTCCAAAGAGATAAAATGTACAAGATCAAGATTAAAATGTCTCACCTCTCTAAGTGTCTCTGATGTTGTCTTCTTTGTGGGGTGATCAATTGAAATCTTGTCTCCTGAATCAAACTCCACTTCACCTTCCTTCATCATGTTTTTGAAATCAAACATTTTCATTGCATCCTTAACGGAGGAGTGTTGAGTAGCACATTCTGACCCAGTTGATTTGATTGACACTGCCTCCTTTGTTCCTATATTTAAATCACTTTTGCTCTTCATGTTGGGGTCAAAGTCACATGGTATTATATTATGATCTAATTCATGATCTTCTGACAGACACTTTCCTTCTGGTGACACTACCTTATCAATGCAAATGTCCTTGACAAACTGCTGATGATCCTCTTGAATAAAAACAACTAGCTCAGGCATATCATAGTCCATCACATTCATTCCTGCGGAAAATTTCTTGCCTATGCTAAAACCTGACAAGTCACCAGAAGCATTAGAACAGTGCCTTACATTGAACAACCTCTGTATTGGAACCTCCCTTATCACAAAACTATTAGCCTCCATTCTGTCCTGGACACTTTTCTTATGGTCTTGACTTTTTTGATCTCCATAACGGAATAAATGTGTATGCTTCATGCTGCATGTTTTTGAATTTCTCATCTTGCAAGAATTATTACTTGTCACTGAATCAGAAAAACTGGTTGTCAGGTTTGCAGGCTAGAACTGGATAGAAAATAATGGTTCACACAGCAAGTACAAATATGCAATTCCAACACTAAGCAAGAACAAAAAACATGTTCATCTATTGATCAAGAAATTTTTATGAATGTACAAAATGTGACAGCACACTTTAATATAAGTTGCTAGATCAACTTGAAAAAGTAATATAAATATTTGGGTGTAATGTACCTAGAATAAGTAACCGGTTCTCTGTACTGATGCCAATTACATACAAAGAACTAATGTAGACATCTACAGAAGAGGGGAAAGAAGAAAATTACTTCATTCTAGGGTGACACTTGACTCTGAGTTCATGAATAAATTTATATGAAAAGAGTTTTAAAAGCTAGATTGTAAAACAATTTTACCAATAATTTTAAGGGATACCAACTCTGGGGGAAAGTGACTACGTACCTTTGTAATTGTCAAGTCAAGGGGCCAAAGGATTGGAAATCACTTTCAGTTCAAAGGGTAATAATTAGGTACTAACAGGGAATATGTTAGAAAGTGAAGAACTGAGTATAGGAAGAAAAGGAAGATCTGAGCAAAGAAAAAGAAGAGAGAAGAATTGTAGATTCAATAAATTTTGGTTTACTAGACTCTCTATGTATATGAGATTAGGCAGTTACAGAATTTGAGCATATGAAGGAAAATCATATATGCAAACTACAAACATTTGAATTTGAATACAAACAAGAAAGGATAATGGGAGAAAGTTAAGGGGGTTTTCAAACTAAATGATTAAGAGAATCTTCTAGAGAATCGATGCCTGTAACTTAAAGCAAGATAAACATAGACAGCCCAAATTTCCCGGGTGGATAAAAAAAAATCTCAGAAATCATATCACTGGTGAAAGAGAAGAGAGAATTTAGCTATAGCACAATTCAGAATTCCAATTAAATCTTATCTTATTAGATTTAAAAAGTTAATGAGATTATGTTCCTTGATATTTTTTAAATAAATATAAATAGTTTATGAACAAACCTAAGGAACTATGTAGGCAAATTGATAAAAACACCAAAATGACAAAGCACAAGATTTTCACAAGCAAATAAAACAGTCATAATCCAGTTACCTGTGTATTAATCACTTGCAACTCCAGTTACTGCCTGCAAGAAAGAAACGCAGAAAGAAATTAAGGTCACTCTGGTTTCAAAGATTGCAATAGAGAAACGGTTTAGTTAAAAAAAAAAAAAAAAGTGAAGAACAATAAATGGAC
Organism: Sesbania bispinosa; assembly: GCA_026901365.1. Classification (NCBI taxonomy): domain Eukaryota; kingdom Viridiplantae; phylum Streptophyta; class Magnoliopsida; order Fabales; family Fabaceae; genus Sesbania; species Sesbania bispinosa. Next base: position 874,260 of record QLOH01000065.1, on the reverse strand, counting down.
GGTTCAGTCTAATTAATATCCTTAAAACAAATACCAAACAACCAGGTGTCAACACAAATGTTGCTTGTATCTCCTCTGTCATGTTCGATACATGCCTTCCACTGTTTTTTTATAGTTCTGTATACATTCCTCTGAAACACGCTCTTTCAGTTTGGTGACCAACAAATTTGCATGAGAACAGCAAAAATATGGGACTTATGGTTTCCATATACTGGATGTAAACTTTACATGAACCTAACACCTTAGATTGAACGATTATTATTGAGTCATGTTTTTTATTTTATTGAGGATGATGTATTTTAGAAAATTGTGTAATTTGGAATTAATGTAAAGCATTAATTGACCTTCCATAAGAGGATATTGTGTACAAGATGGAAGGTTTCATTTGATGGATTCGTCACTCTCTGTCTGATCCTCATCATGAACGTCAGTGTCATCATGGTTTCTTATATAGGAAGAAAAATAAAAGCTTTTTTTAAATTGGGCTCAATAAAAAAAAAAATTAGAGGACCTGAATCTGGATTCTCCAAAACGATAATTAGAGGACCTGAATCTGGATTCTCCAAAACGATCTGAAATGCTCAATTTTAAATGAGTTATTTGAACCTGCACAAAAAAAAAAAAATGAGTTATTTGAACTTAATGGCTGAAAAGGCATTTCTTTAGTACAGATTAATATCATTGCCTCAAATTTAGAATAAACTAATATTTTAGGCTTAAATACATTTTTTTCCCTATGCTTTTGAAAATGAGTGATTTTGGTCTCCTAGTTTTAATTGCTCAATTTTGGTTCCTATACTTTTGTAAGTGGGTGATTTTGGTCCCCGTAGTTTTAATTGCTCGATTTTGGTTTCTCTTCTTTAAAAATTGAACAAATCTATAACCTACCGTTAGCCTCCCATTAAATATTTAGCAAAGTTTGCTGACATCGATTTAATTTTGTGACGTGTAAACTATCACATGACAAAGATTATTATTTAATTTTATCTCTTAATTTTTTTAAACAAAAAATTAGGAAGTAAAATTAGATTTTATATAATTTAATACAATGAGAAAACAAAATCTCACTACTACACTCCAATTTTCTAAAAAACAATAAAGCAAATACAAGTCTCAAAACTAAAATAATTGCAGGCCTGCTTCAAGCAATCAACCATGTAAACTGAAATCTCATTCGGGCATGAAATGAAATTTAAAATGAAATCGAAAGCGAACTAAAATTTGCAAGATCTGATTTTTCGTTTAAAAAAATTAAGAGATAAAATTAAATAATAATCTTAATAATCTTTGTCATACGATAGTTTACACGTCCCAAAATTAAATCCATGTCAACAAACTCTGCTAAATATTTAATGGAAGGCTAACGGTAGGATTAGATTTGTTCAATTTTTAAAGAAGAGTGACCAAAATTGAGCAATTAAAACTATGGGGACCAAAATCACCCATTTACAAAAGTATAGGGACCAAAATTGAGCAATTAAATATTTTAAGCCAATATTTAAGCCAAAATCACTCATTTACAAAAGTATATGGACCAAAAATGTATTTAAGCCAATATTTTAATCAATCGTGCAATGTATCAGTTTTGTTTTGCTGTATCATGACTCAAAAAAATTATCAAATATAAAAAATAATATATTTTAATATTTAAATAAAAACATCCAAAAGATAAAGAAAATACCATGTAAAAATTATTAATATGATTTTAAAATTTACAAGAAAAAATTTCCTAAAAATAAGGAGAGATCCAAGCCACATAACATAAATAACTTAAATAAAAAAATCAATATTTTTTATTTTTATAATAATAAAAAACTTTCCATTTTTTTAAACAAAATACATGAATTAATATAAGATTTTAATTAGTTTAAGAGTTCTATTAAGACTTAGATTCAACGTATAGGAGGAGTAGGAGTAGATGTGGTTCAATCATTTAAAATCTTAAAAATTATCAATAAATATTTTTAAAGGATCCTGTTAGTGGCTGGTTAAGGAAATTACGATATTGATTGTATTTATAATATTAAATATTATACAATTCAATAAAATTTTTCTAATTTTAATTTTCTAACTAGTATCCTCGAGGATACTCATTAACATTTCTCATTTTTAAAATATAATTAAATAACTAAAATGAAAATTATTAAACATAAATTAAAAACTACTTAATTTTAAAAATAACTTTATTTTAAATACTAATTATAATAATTTATATGAAACATATTTAGTATTTATAAAACAATGTCCTTAAATCACTAATTAATTAAAAACAATCATTTCAAAGTTTGAACACTAATGACAAGATTTTCGGTTACACAAATGCTACTCTGATCTTGAATGATATAAGTAAAAAAAAAACTAAGTGAGTTAGTTATCTTTATCTAATTTTCTTAATATTATCGAAAAATGAATTACATTCCTAAATTCCTTTTCATAGAAGACTTCATTTTTATTTGAACTTGTTTTAGGTAGAAATATTCTCTCTGTTGGTACATGATTTATTAAATAAGATCATTGAAAAATAAAATGAATTAAACGATGGGTATTGTTGGATGATTTCTTTAAATAGGTAAAATTAGTTGAGATTTACTTATATTTTGAACCAATATATATGGATTTTTGTTGTTTATATTCGAGTATGAAGGGAGTACATAAAATTATTAAGAATTTGTTTGTTTAACGGTTGAGAATAAGTAAAACATAAGTTCATATGAAGGATGAAATTTTTACTCTTGGAGAAATTGCATTGTAACACATGTTTTTCATTTCCAACATGTAAAAGTTAAATCAAATGAGTTCTAGCTTTTTAGGATTTGATTATTTTAAAATGAGAGATATACTACCTCCATTTTTAAAGGCTGTTTAATATAATGACACAAATTAAAAAAAAATGTTATTTATCATTATAGGGTGATATGTGACGTAGAAGAAGTAAGACAAGTGAAAACGCTAACTTCTCTGTTTGGGGTGGTTGTGAATTTTCAGTTTTTGATTTTTTAAAATTTTCAATCAAGTTCTTACAATTCAATATCAAAAATTGAAAACCACTTAACTCGCAACCACCCCGAACGACCCCTTAACTTCTTTCCATTAATAAAAAAGGCGCTAAATAAAGTTGTACCTTCTAAGGGCATCTTTATCTCAGTTCCTCATAAAAGTTTCTTAAATCAACATTTTATAATTTTTCACATTTTTTTATATTACTATATTATTTTTATTATTTTAAGCAACTCATTCATTTTTTATCTTCAACTCAGCAACTCTTAAAAGTTTTTAAATGGACCCACTGTCTATTCCACATATAATTAAACAAATATCAAAATTTTGAAAAAAAAGGAAAACCCTGCAGCATCCTGCTTTTACAGATGTTGCAGGAAACATCGATTTTCATTTTATATAAGAATCGCTCGCATCTCTCCAACGCTTCAACATCAAAGCTATAGGGTAAAGCATCCGTCGTGTGGCAAAAGTATCACGCGATGGAGATGCTCTAAAGCTATATTGTGCTATTTTTCTTTCTTTCTTAATTTCTTTTGACCTAACAGAACGATTTTGTGATGCTTAAACGTATAATATGTATGTATAAGTTTGTACATATGGATACAGGTATGAGCTAAGGTAAGTACTGGAATAATACCCATACTCGCACCCATCGATATAAATTTCTATAATTAAATACTTATATTCATTTAAAATGTAATCATGTTATCTTTTACATATAACGATAATATTTTTAGACACTCAAAATTCTCTACACTCATTTCACACGCGTTCAACTCCTCTCCATTTCTCAAGGAAATGGAGATCTCCAGTACCTTAAATATTTTCATGACACGTATCTTTAAAGCATTCAAAGGCTAAGATTTTATTTGGGTAATTCAATTTAAATTTAAAATAGAAAAAACTGCACACAATACAACCATAGCTCAACACTTGAGAAGCTCATGTCCTTTCCTTCAAGCACCTCTAGAGTTTATCGTAGCCCCATCCTGCCATGTGCCGCCCCCGTCCATCACCATTGTGTCGTCTTTTCATCACGTTGCGCATCTGTGTCTAGAATTGATAAACAAAATTCTGCCTCGGTGACCACCGACGCCCGTCCCCATTTGCTCTTCCCCTTAGAGTTGGGGAAGCTTCTAGCTTCTTGTCTTGGGTAGTCATCGATGCTTTGCGCACTAAAATTGTGTTTGTAGTGTAAACGCGAAAAGGGAGCTTGGCACATAAATGATTTTTAAGAGAAAGAGTAGAGAGAAGGGCCATTGTTTCCAGCATATTTTCCATCTTCAAATACCTTACTTTTATCATGTGTGCCTGCAATTCTTAAATCTCAAACCCACCCGCGTTTTTTGGTTCTTAACAACTTTAATGTTTTTTAAGATTTTGCATTCCGCTTCCACCTCAAGTTCTTTCCTCTGTCTCTCACTTTTCTCTCATTTCTACAAAAAATAAAAATCATTTAGCTCAATCAATTTCCATTTCTTGTTGTTTGGGCTTTTTTATCTTCTTCCATGGCCTTCAAAGGTTTGAGCTTTTCTTTGATTCCATTGGTTCAATACAACAGCACAACAATGGTCAAGCCTGGAGGAGCTGATCAAGCTATGGGGGGGAGTATGAGAGTTTATCTTCTCTCATTTGTTGTACATATGACAATGGTGCTAACTGGTAAGCCCAGATGGTTTTTACTTTTCAGTTATTTTTTTTAATTTTAAACTCAAATATACAAATGAAATCTCAACTGTCCAATAACTTAAAAGACACGTGTCATGCAAATATTGAAGGGACCGGAGATCTCCATTTCTAATGGAAATGGAGAGGACTTCAACCCAATAAGGTGTCAACCATCCACCATTTTACAAATAGTTTGTGTATGCCTCACAAATAACTAGGGATGCCAAAATTATCCATGCTATGAGTATCTGCGGATAAAATTCGTCGGGAGAATTTGATTATTTAATCAGATACCCACAAATGAAATAACATTTTTTTCTACATGATTATTAATTGGAGGAATATTAAGGTACTCATGCCCACTTACATCCAATATTATCAATTTTTTTAACATGTACAACATTACATAAATAATAAATCAAAAGTAGAAAAGTTTTATTGAAAATTATAACTATCTCACCATTCAATGAATCGGTAATATGAAATGTTACCTTTTCTAATAAAACATTTTCATTTTTGATTTATTATCATGTGCAATTGCACATGTTAGAAAAACCAATTTAAAATTATAATTTTACATAAAATATATTATAAATTATATTATTTTTAAGATTTTTTAACTTTTTAATTTATTTTTTTTATTTTCTGACATATATTTTCAAATATTCATAAATCCATTTAAAATTTGTTTAGCAGATAACTATATAAGTACGACGGATACGTCAATACGTCATACGTGGTGGATTTTCATCCCGGGTAGCATGGTAAAAAAGGAAGAAAAAAAAAAGGTCGCAATTTGGTACCCTCCCGTTAGAGAGGATTTTGGTATTTTCTTGTCATTTTTTTATTGAATATGCCAAAATTACGTAGGAACAAGTCGTGCACTCCATCCTAAATTATTTCAAAGACATAAAATAGATTTTAAATGAGACACATGTGTATTGCAAAATGAGAATGTGAAAAAATGGGGGAATACAATAAAAAATACATGATAATAGTTATTGTGGGTCAAAAAGTCTTTTCAAAAATTAAAAATACAAATTCTAATAGTTATATATTGTCCTATAAGTATAAAAATACTAAGATCATTTAAGAAAGTTGAGAGAAATTGATTAAATGATCAAAGAAGGTACTAAAACCTCTCTCACGATAGGGTACCCTAGAATTTCCCTAAAAAAACGTGTATAAAAATAAAAGAGAGCCGTTTTTCAAAGCTGTTTCAATTTCAGTTTCCCTCGTTCTCACTCACACCTCTTTCTCCGCGAAAGAAAATGCAGGAGAGACAACTTTCCAAAGAAAAATCGGATTTGAAGGAGGCAAATTGTTGGCTTTCTGATTTGGATCCTGTTCTCTTCAACGACCTCGTCCAGATTGTCCCTCTTGTTCAATCCCTCATCGTAAACTCTCTAATCTTTCCCCTTCCTCAAATTAATTGCTTTTCTTTTCTTTACAAAACTATCCTTTCACCAACACACGCTTTTGCTCATCTACTCTTGGATATCTATTTCGATTTTTTCTGAACGATGTTGATTAATTTTTTGATTGATTAGGATCATAAAGCAAGAAGTTCGTTCACCCGTCGGGGTTCCATGATCTGCACCAAGGCGCCTTCAAGAGAATCCTTGTTGAAAAGAGTAAGACCGCAACACTTTGTACCTCTTTTTCTTGTCATTCTTGTTAGGTTTAATGCAATGGTCATAAATTTTTAGAAAACAAAAAACAAGAAGTGAAAATAACGTGGCACTTAAATTAAACGTTGTTTTCAAGCCAAATAATGTGCCGCTTTTTAATTATTAGTGAAAATCGAAATAAAAAACAAAAAGAACATTTCTTTTTTAAACTAAGCAGACGCAGACTTTCTTGTTGAACTCTAGTTGGATAGGTCAAATGTCAATTATGAATGTATGATTGGAGATGGAATGCTGAAGGCACCTAATTCTAATTTTTTAGTATTTGTGTTATTATTAACTAAATCTTAACATTCTTGTGGTGTATGGTTTTACCTATGATAATTCTGGTTATGAATGATAGGTATCTTAGAGATTAGATATAAAAATTTGCAGAACTTATTTGTTTCTGTCTGAAAATCCCTGCATATTTCTGCCTTCCACATTGACTACTTGCTATTGTTCCTTAAGTGAATGTTACATGAGTCCATAATCACAAATATCTTGCCCTGTTTAATTTCAGGAATTTTTTTATTTTAATTTATTTTAGTGTGTGTGTGTGGATGGATTAGAAATTTAGAATTTGATATTTATTTATCTGTGTAAGTTAAACTTGGAGCAAATGTAAATGTTTTCTTACTCCTCCAATTTTGATGTATTTTATATCGGACTGGCTATCATCAATAACTTCATTATCTTTTTATTCTTAACTATATTATCTGTACGTCTTATGTGGTAAACTTAGTACAGAACAAGTATACAACTATCACAACTGTAAATGACATAACTTACATGAATGTTCTTTTGTAAACTACTTTATCTGAAATATGAGTCTTTTGTTTTCGGGTCTTCTGAAAAATATCACTGCATTGTTTTCTAGACTTTCTTCACATTACAATCCCTAAATTGGGTGTCTGTGTATTATATAACCTATACATACTTTATTAATTAAAACACTTCGGTTGAACAATAAACTTCATTCACTGTATCGGAAAACTCTCTGTAGGATGATTCACAGAATGATCCATCTGATTATAATGTGAATTAACAGTGTTCGATAACATAGGTGAAGGTTTGCTAGGCCCATTGCTATGACTTTGATGGTACAAGATTTTGTTATTCAGACTTTCTAATCAAAAGAACTTACTTGTCAATTATTTACAGACACAGGAGAAATTTTACTAGACATTTGTCTGATATTTCCAAAGATTCAAGTTTATTTTTTCATGTAATGTTATCAGATTTTTGAACTAGATAGAACTATCTTATTGTTACTGTTAATTTGTTGTTATTTTGGTTTTACTTCTTTCTCCTGCTCATATGAAAATCTAGAATTATTCTTTGAAAAGCATACTTTCTCATGTGACTGTTAAAGTTGCTGTGCTTAGAGCATTATGACTGGCATTCCTTTGCCATTGTCATTAATACTGATAATTTTCATCCTCTGATAGATCACAGATTTAAAAGGCAGGAGAATTGGTCAATCTATTCCTTCCAAAAATAAAAAGGATCATGGAGAAAAAGATGTAAAAAATGGTAGCAATCATTCTGACACTGATGGCTTTCTTTCTTTAAGAGATTTGACATCTGATGAAGGCAGAGAAGAGTTTGTCTTACTGAAGGAGCAGGTAGAGGAACTACAAATGAAATTATTGGAGAAAGATAAACTTTTGCAGTCAGCAGAAAACTCAAGAAACCAGATGAATGCTCTTAATGAAAAACTTGATGAACTGAAACACCAGGCTTCAGAAAAGGACTCTTTACTGAAGTCTACACAGTGCCAACTCTTTGATGTGAAGGTACTGATCTGCTTTTATTGTTCTGTCTATCATTGGACACAATAAGCTGCAAAGTTCTTTAGACTGTGATCAGGGTTCATCCCTTCTACTATTCGTGATACTTTTTCACTTAATGCATATACTCCATGTCTTGGTACATGATACCCACGACTGCTGATTAAGTTTTGAAAGTTGGATCTTGGATCCCAAAATTCTAATGGATTTAATTAGGTGTATGCATATTGGAAGTTTTCAGTCTTTCTTTTGTTTTGATTCTACTATTAGTATTATTCTTAGAAAAGTATGGTTAAGAATTTTGACGTATGTTACTATTGAAATTGTTACTGTAGGTTCTCTTTGGATTTTGTGAAACCTTAATCCCATAAAGATAAAAATTTTAAATGCATCAAATTTCAAATGCTATGTTCATATCTTACACTGCTTTGTTCAGTTCAAGCATCTTATGGATAATATAGGAGAGCAAAATGCTATTTTCTTATGGAGGAAAGTTTTGAAATTTCCCTCTCACACACATGACCCTACAGGTATCGTTTTCCACAGATTAAACTTGCAGACAAACAAGCCGCTCTTGAAAAGATTCAGTGGGAGGCAATGACATCCAACGAGAAAGTGGGGAAACTGCAAAAGGAGTTAGATTCTATGCAAGGAGATGTTTCATCATTTACATTGCTGCTTGAAGGCTTGACAGAAACAGTCACTGCTGAGTACACTGATGATTATGATATTAAGCCTTATGACTTCAATCAACTGCCTACTATAGTGAGTTTATTAATATTTTTCTAACCAGTATGCGCTGCATATATTAACACATTGATGTACACAACATTGATTTGGATCACCTTCCTTGTAACAAGAGAGATGATTCTCTTTTCAACCAATATGCATGGCTTGCACTCATGCTAGAATGGATCCAAATACAATGATGTAGCAGTCCTAGATTTTCTTCATGACGCTTCTTCTAACTTCCTCTTTTAAATGAGAAGGGTGGGATGGGTGCAATATTATGAGACTACATACATGTATTTCATACTTATCTCTGGGTAAAAGTAGTAAATGCCTACATGGCATTTTATGAGAGACTAGATACTTGTAAGATTTCTGAGTACCATCCTTTTTCAATACAGACTTGTGTGTATCCAGAACTAAGTAAATTTTTATGCCTATTTTCTAAGCAGTAAACATCTCTGTTTGGTTGAACAGGATGATCTGGACAACATGGAAATGCAGAAAATGGAAGAAGCAAGTAAAACTTATATTGCTGCTGTTGCTGTTGCAAAGGAAAAACAGGATGAAGAGTCTATTGCTACTGCTGCCAATGCTAGGTTACATCTTCAGTCAATTCTTTTCAAATCCAGAAATTTCGATATGTAATTTTTACTAGTTTTAATTTAAAGTGCTTACATGTTAGGCGCTATAGCCAAAAATCAGATAGCGCTTATCCTGTGTGAGTGGAAGAGTTATTTGTGATTATATGCTTGTTTGATGCGAGCAAATATATAAATTCTTAGAGTGCTGTTTATACGGATGTTCATTTAGTAAATTGGAGTTTTTTCAATGAGGTGGAAATTTGTCATGAGGTAGTCCAACTCTATTGAGACGGCTGAGAAGGCTTAACCATAACTTGAAGGAGATTCAGATTTATCATCAAAGTGGCTTTCAATTAGTACTCTTCTGGTAGCTGATACTGTTCACATCGGCAAAGTGAACACGGCTTACACTGAATCTTCCAACGTTTATTATTTATTAATAAGTAATAACTGTAATTATATAAGTTTCATTCTTAGGAACCATTGTCTTCTGGTTCCCTATAAGTTTAATTGCGAATTTTTGGAACTCCACTCTTCTATATATTTTTTTCTTCTTTTCTCTCTTCCATCATATCAACTTTTATAATTTTTTTTCTTATTTTTTCTTCATATCTCATTTCTACAACTATCACACTCTTATTTTTGAAGTGTCAAACAATTATTTTTCAGTTTTGAAAAGTCTTCCCTCTAACTAAAGCACTATAAGATATTAAAATCTTCCAAGGAGGGCAATTAACCGTAGTTCATCCAATAAATAAAGAGAAAATGACAACTTGCCATTCCTTTTTTTTCCTTACCTGTTTACTATTGGAATTTTTTCCACCCTCAATGCTCAACAAAAATTCACCGAGTCAGGCATATCATTATGACGTCAAAACTTTTTCTGAATCTATAAATTTAACTATTCAAGTATTTAATCCAGTTGCATCCTCGTAGACTCAACTACTAATTAACCTTACTAATTGATATATCTGTTGGGCTTGAGGATTAATTAAATATAGTAACATGTACTAAAATAGATCTATTAGAGTTAGATTTACCATCAGATTAGTACAATAATCAAAGAGATGTAAATGGTAGAAATAGTAACACCAAAATGTGGAAAGTCCTTCAATACCGAGAGAAAAATCACATGATAAATTTCTCTAACACCAAAGAGTATTAGAGATTATACCCAAAAATATACTAGTATATTTTTCTCACATGCTCACTTTTTAGAATTTACTCTCACTCTATTTTCTCTCTCTCTAGTTCCCTGGTTTCTCAAGATCTCTATTTGTAAAGATCTCAAAATACATTCTGGTTCTCCTTTTGCAATTATGTGTGCAGTACATATTTCAACTACACTTTTATGTTTCAACTGCTTCAAGCCTTCAACCACATGCTTGCGGACCGGGTTGAGTTACATCTCCAATGATGCTTGCCGTCCAATATTTGATAAGTTTTACTTCACATTCACATGCTTTTTTCAATTTTTTTTTGTGCAAATGGCTGGATATGGCTGGACGCTACAATATATGGTTGTGTTTATTATTGAATTAATATTTAGGAGAATCAAGAAAATATTCTTGTGACAATCTTTTATTATAAATCATTTTTAATACAAAATAAGTTAATTTAAATACAAATTATTAAATTTCATTGTTATGAATAATATCTCAAAATTAAGTTTAAGTATTATAATAGCACTTGCAAAACCTAGTTTAGAATTAAACCAGTAGGATTATCTTAGTAGGGAGGACAGTGATAATTTCAAAAGTAGGTACTATCCAAGTTTAGAAATCAGAATTAAACCAAACCAACAATAGTAATGCTTTGTTCGTCAAAAAAAAAGGAATGGTTTGATTTGGTAGAACCAAATTAGACTGTTCACACCCTTAATGGGATATCAAGTTCAATAATATTATAAACAAAATAGAACTAAAACAAAATTTCCCTAAAAATTCAAAATTAAGCTAACTCGGATCCTCAACCAAATTAGCTCATCAATTTGGTCAATTTGCTTGGTTATATAGATTTTAAACAGCCTAATTATATATTTAATGACAGATAGTGAATGACATTTCCTAGTGGACTACTATGCACAAAAGAATATGCAGCTTTCAGAATCTACAGCACTGAAATCTCATGGACCGAACCTTCTGCTTCCCTAGATCCAAATTTTCTGATCTTGGCATTTTTGTAGGGCTTCCAGTCAATTCCCAACCCAACCTGTTTTATTCATAGACAACAATAATAAAACAACAATAATAGTAGCAACAATAGCAGATTTTAGTCCTAACAACATTAGTAATATAAGATCCTAACACAAAATTAACTTACACAGGGAATGCAAAAGAACATGTGCTGTCTTCTGATTGATTAGAGTCCCTTGATTCTGTCGACATCCCAAGGTCTTCAATCTTCTCAATCTGGCATGCTCTTACTATGATCTCTCTTTGTTGATTTCTACTCAAACATATCTCTTTTTTCACATCCTACAAGGAAATGGAAATCATAGAAACAAGGAATAGTTTTGCGATACTAATACAACAAACAAACACTCACACAGAAAGAGGTTAAGGTGGTGCATACCTCTTTAAAATGGGTTATATTATCTTGATCTTGTTGATTAGTATCCCTCATGTTTGCATTTGATCTTTTCTCATGAATGTTCGTGTTCCTGTCACTAACTTGTTCTCCATCCTCACCATATTCAAGCTGTTTTTCAATCCCAGAAAGGAAATATGTGTAATAAAAACTTGGATCATCATGTCTATATTATCTATCTATGTTTTTCAACAACTGCATACCTTTCTATTCACAGGCCTTGAGTTTTTATGGTTTCCACCAATACCTCTGTTTGCCTCAGACTTGAGACTCTTGCAATCTTTGACAACATCAAATGAGAACACTATATAATCTTCATCTGCAGAGAGTGACCAACTTGAATCATCAACCCTGTTTCCAACTGTAACCCCATCTTTATCTATGTCTATTGGATTGTTTAGCTGTCTCCTTTTGTTGTATTTTTTGCTTGGCAGTGACAAAGTCTTGTTATGAATAAGATTGATGCTATTGTCTTCTCTCTTGTCAAATTCCATATTTTTTCTAACAGACACTTGTGGGGGCGAAACCACTTCATTATCATCTGCATAATTGTATGAAGTTAAGGTGAAGATTTGTCTAACTCAATTTGAAATATAAAGTAATGAACACAAATATCATTCAAGAAAAATAAATTGTGAAATCAAACTCAAAATGGTTTACCTAAAGCCATCTTGCATGGTGAGACACATGAATTCCAGTCCCTAACTCTCCATCTGATATTCCATGTCATTGTCCATGGTGTGCACATGATAAAATTCTTTGTTTATCTTTTCTGTTCTTTGGAGGAGAATATTGTGGAAGACAAAGGGAATGTTGATTGTTGGAGACAGATTGTAAGAGGGAATTTAGATTTGAATTTGAAAAAGTGCATTTAAGGTCAAGGAGTTACAGTGTTAACGTTCAACCTCAATGAGTGAGTACTGAGTCTATTGTGATTCTTATTGGAAAGACGAGAAATTTGTGGAGATTTAATTTGAAAACCGTCATTAACTATTTTCTTGAATTTTAATCGTGCATTCATTTCATAGGGATTGATAGCTGAATTTATTTTCAATTGGAAAAATGGCCTACAATGAATCAGTGCAACTAGTGAGCCTGCGTATGATTCAATTAATTAATTTAACAAATTAAGCGTTTTATATACTCAATTAATGATTAGATTAAATATATTCTTATTATACAATTTTATTTAAAATTTATCTTTATCTTTATATACATGAAAATGAAAATAAAGACAATGTATTGTCATCTTTTCCCTCAAAATTAAGATTAATTTGATAATATTTTATGTTTTTATTATGTATTAAGTAACATTCAAGGATTCTACTGCTCTATGCTATGAGACATTCTGTATTTATACTAATCCTAGGCTTAGTTGACAAAAAGATTAAAAACAAATGTATAACCATAAAAAATCTTAAAATTTATCTTACAAGATATCATAGATATTTACAAAAGCTTTAAAGTTGCCCCATTTTATTCTTAGCTTATAAATTACTTTAAAGTTAAAGTTAAAAATAACAACTTTAAAAAATTAAGTAAAAGTTGTTTAATAGTTTTAATTTTTTTATTAATTTAATAATTATATTTAAATTAAAAAATAATTGGTAAAATATTTTTTATTTTATATTAAATTAATAAAAAAGTATCTAATTACAAAATTATAAATATTTCTAATTAATAAATTATTTTAAAAATAGATAAATAAAAAGGAAAATATGTTATTAGAATTTTTATTATATAAATAATAATTGAAAAACAACAATATTAGAAATGAGATAGTAAAATATTTATAAAAACTCTGATTTTAATTAAAATCACCATAAAATATATGTAATTACAAATTTTGGTAACTAATGAAATTTAAAAAAAGAAGTAAACAATTAAATTATTTAAATAAAAATCAATAATATAAAATTATGTTAATAAAATATATATTTGTTTACATTTTAATACTAATTATATTAATTAAATAATATTAATCAAAATAAAGAATATAGAAATAAATAATATTAATTAAAATTTAATAATATAAATCAATTATGCAAAAAATAAAAATTAATGTCACAAAGAGGGAAAGGAGGCATGGAGGTGTGTTTTGGCCTTCTATCTTGTAATTGAATTGGAGGTAAATATATGTTATCTGACTAACCATTACATGCTTATTGCTGACTGAAGTTTAAAAAAAAAAAAAAAACATTTTAGAGTTGGGTAGGTGTTGCCTGCTGTTCATATCCCGTGTATTGAGCTATGTGTTAATAAAAGTAAAAATATCATTTAGAAGGATTCAAACTGTTAAAAGTTGTTTTACTTCTAAGTTACTTTTCTTTTTTATGAGCTTTTAAAAAAATTCTTTGGCTCAGTTTCTACTTATAAGCAGAAGAAAAGTAAAAAATAAGCCTGGCCAAACAATATTTTAGAAATCCCTTTAATATTTTAGAAATTTATCAACACCTAAATTTAAACCTAAATAAAAAATTATTATTTTTTGAATGTTTAAATAACAAAAATAGAAATCTTTTATTTAAATTCAGGTTAAACATTTTTTTAGTACAAACAATAATTAAACCAATATCTTTTAAGTTTTAGGTCAAATGTCTTTCATTAACATAAGCCCACAAAACTGTATGATTTAGGCACCTATTTTAAAAGTTTGAATAACTATCAGATTTTTTAGCTCAACCCGATAAAGCCCGCAACCCGCAAAAAAGCCAGGTAGCTCGCATAAACAAAAAAAAAACCATGATACCCGCAATACAATCGCAAAAAGATAATGCTCAAACACCTATTTTAAAAACTCGAATAACTTATGGATTTTTCAACCATACCCGATAAAACTCGCTACTCGCATCGGGTCCGCCCGATCGGGTTGCCCAAATTGACGGTTCTATATGAGATATACCTCACGATCAAATATATTTTTAATAATAAAACTAATATTCAGTTTATTAGATATATTTTATAATAAAATATTTTTAATCACTTCACAAGTATCATTTAGATAAAAGTGAAATAATACGTAAATTATCTGTATTAGCTTTTCCCAATTAATTTTTAAAATTTTAATTTAATAATAACCAAATGAGTAATTGTTTAGAAATGAAAAATTTATATAAAAGTTTGTTAATGTCTTAGGCCCGGTTTGGATAAACAACTTAATTAAGTGCTTATAACATAATTAAACTCTTATTTAATAAGCATTTAATGAATAAGCTCTTTAGAAAATGGATGAAAAATGAAGAAGCCACGGTGTACTTAAATTCTCCATAAGCTATTTCATAAGCTATTCTTATGAGCTTATCGAAATAAGCTGAAAACAGCTTATGGACATGTCATAAGTTCTTTTCATAAGCTTACCCAAACAGTTACATAAGTGTTTATGTCATAAGATAAGCTCTTCCAAATGTGTGTTTGGATTAACGTTGAAACTTGTTAAACTCAAATGTGGATTTAAAGATTGTGAAGATTAATAAGGGTTGAACAGTGTTAAAATGGATGTGAAGATTAATAAGATGGAGAAGATGCACAATAATGGGAAGCTAATGTTATGTTGCTGAGAGGTGTGGCACTGTACAGGTTGGTGCAACAATGGCAAGAAATGTTGTATTCAAGCAATAAATGAAGATGGTGTAAAAAAAATAAATTATAGTGAAAAATACAAAGAGGGTTGAATTGTGTTTTTTAATTCTTTTACAAAGATTATTTGATTAACATAGTGTTTTAATTTTCACAAGGAATATCACATAGGCCTAGCATAATTGGGGCAAAGGGTTCCATGGCCCCCTCAATTTTTTTTAAAAAATTTATACTATATATATTAATATTAATATTATTATAATATATTTCATTTGAAAAAATATTTTTACTTATCTATTCTATATAAAAATTTAAGAGAGTATTAACTACCACTTTCCCACATTTAGCCTTAATAAGAGAGATAATAAGTCAAGAAAATTAATAATTAATATAGAGAAATAAAAGATATATTGGACAAAATATAATAAATTTAATATAAATTAACGCATTTATTACATTTCTTAATTTCGGTGTTTTCATGTAATGGGAGTATGAGGCAAATAAATAAGAAGGAATGTAGTATTGGTCTATTGGAAAATTTATATAGTGGAAGCCCATATAGAAGAAGATATAGACTATATTTATATAATAAAAAATATATTTATATGAAGGTTATATCATATATTTTTTTTTGTTTCTAAACAAAAATACAATGCTAGGTAATTATAAATTTATATTTTTTATAAATTATAAATTCTTAATTTTTATTATCTTTTAGTGATAAAATATTTTATTAAAAATTTAAATAATTATTTAAATAATTAAATTAAAATAATATAAAATAATTAGTAAAAAGAAAATAATAATTAAAATAATTCATAAAAATTTTAAAATTACTTAGATTATATATATGAATTCTTAGTGTTTATATTAATTTATTATTTTATATTTAATTTATATATTATAATAAAATTGTATTTTGGGGTGAACTAATTTTTTGGGAAAAATAATAATTTTGGCTCTCTTACCCTTAGTTTCTGGCTTCGCCCCTTCAGACGAAGTGAGTTTTTATGTATCGATTGAAGACATTTAAACACTTTGGTTTTGAGATTTGGCTTTGCAAATATATGTGTGTGTGCGCGTGCGCGCTTAATTGCACTTCTAGTATATGTAGTTTTTATCATGAGTAATTTTAGTCACTCACGTCTTTTTACGTAAATTAAGTCGCTTTATTTTTAAAATTAAATAAATTTGGTTATTTCGTCGATTATCTTCTACCCAAAACCCTCAAAATCTCAATTTCTACTAAAATTTGATTAATTTTGAAAATTGAAGACAATTGATTGAGAGATCAAAATTACACATCATACTAACTAAAAGAACCAAAAATACAATTAATCCTATTATTTAATAGAAAAATAAATATGTTTTCATATGATCTTTATAAAATTTTGATGAGTTATTGATAAATTAAGAGAAATCATTGGTATCTTTTAGAGGTGGGCAGCACAAGAGTTTGGACTTGGAAACCCCGACCCAAGGCTAACTGAAAGACATATTTTATGGCTCAATTCCGATTGTTACATTAATCTGGTTGGACGAGTCGCATATTGGACGGGTCATAGGTTAGGGTGGGGTGGATGGGTGGGTACCTGCGAGTGCGAGACTATATTATTAGGTAGAGCAAAAAATTTGGGCCTTTTTAGTTGTTTAGTAGTTTTTTTAATTAAGCACAAAATGTCATTAGGCCAATTTTTTGCCAAACAATACATTACAACTACATTGATAAAAAAACATTACAATTAGATCCCATTAGAAGAAAACAATCAAATAAAACAACAAAAATGAACTAATTAAAATAAATAAAAAATATTTATCTTCTCCTTTGGCTTCTGTCTTCTTTCTGGTGAACACAAAGACAACCAAGGCAAAGTCAAGCAACAACCTTGCAAATCAGAGATAGAATCACAATCTCATTCTCTTTCAACACAAAATTAAAAAAGGAAAAAAAAAAAAGGTAAATGATGTGATGACTATATGATGGTTTTGATAAGTCAATCCTTTAAGCAAGAGAAAGGCAAAAGAAGGCAAATGTTTTAGTGTGTTAGAAATAGTTAAAGACTAGATGCCTCTCACATATATGTAAATTTAGATATTTTGTTTAAATCAAGTCGTAAAATGAAGTAAAGCGCTTAGAGAAGTAATAAATGAGTTTAAACTATCATACTTTGAAGATCTAAGCCTTAGGAAATGTTAAAGAATTGAAAAGAGAAAGTTACTTGACTTGGAACGATGGTAAAAGAGCAAGGAACGTGATTCCTTACTACTTTAATCGGTTACATAAGCTTGTCATATATTATGTTGTTCTTGAATGACTCCTATGTGTGATTTAGAACCAGATAATTGATTACATAAGTAAGTTATTCAATTACAAAACAAGGCAAATCATTTTGATTTGCATTTCTCTCCATTTTAATCGATTATGTGAATATTTATTTGATTAAATTGATCAAAATTGAAACCTAAGAGTAGGCATGGAAATAAAACACGAATTCGCAGGTACCACTCCGTCTCGACTTTGACGGGGAAAACTCATTTGACCGGATTTAAGGAAAACAAGGCTCAAACTCGCCCCCTTTTACAGGGTGGGGGTGCAAGAACCTGCCCCGTCCTCGAACCCAAACCTGTCCCGATATAATAATTAAATAATTTTAATTGTATTAATAGTTAAACAATAAAAGCAGACTTATATATTTTCCTTAAAATATAATATAGTTCTTAAGTTTTTTATTTTTTAGGATTCTCAATGTTTATATTTACATATTTGAATTAGAATATTATATATATATATATATGACTTATTTAAAAACATGTATTTAAGTCATTAAAAATAAAGAAAAAAGTAAAAAATACAGAAGGTGAGAACACCACGAGTTTTCCCGAACCCTACGGGGACCCGCGGGGATGGATTTGGGTTTAATAATTTCATACCCGCTCTTTTTAAACCCAAACTCGAACCAATCCCGACTTATACGGAGGCGGGGAGAGCAAAACCCGCCCGACCCGCCTTGTTTCCATGCTTACCTAAGAGTTCTTATGAACAACTTATAACGTGTTTGGTTTACAAAAAACCACGTTTCAAACGCGGATCCAAGCCAACACTACTCTTTGTAGCATTGGCCCGGATCCATGTTTGAAACGTGGTTTTTGTGTAAACCAAACACACATTTAATCGTTTAATCACTAATTCAATCAATTACATCTTTCAGACTGAGTTTTGTAACCGGTTACAAAAAGGCATATAATCGATTACCAAGTATCTGGTGCTCGAAAGTAATAGATTTTTCTTTATGGTTATCACCCATAACTAACTCTAACGACTATAAATTGATTTATATATATAAAGGGATCATATGAGAATGAAAATCAATTTAAGAAAGAAAGAGTTATTCATTTTGATACACAAATTCTCTCAAGAGCTTGAGTTGCATACATGTTAAGGCATCAGGTGAAAAGAGAGTTATTCTTCAATTTGTAAACATCTAGCACACAAGGTGAATGCAAAATTTATGTTCAATCTTCTATATTGTTTCAAGAGAATTGGGTATCTTTATTGGAGAAAGGATAACAAGGTTTTATGTAGGGTATCTTATAAAGGGAAAGGCTTGACCAATAGTGAGTGATCTATTGTGAAGCTTAAGACAAGAAAGGTGTTTTCTAGCAAGATTCTGTAATAACTTTTGTTTCTTAGTGGAAAATCTCATATGTAAATTGAGGACCGAATGTAGCTCTTTGTGGTTTAAGGTAGAACTGGTATAAAATCATTGATTCTTTCTTATATATATCTCTCTAGGATTTTGTAAAGTTTTATGTTTTTCTTGTTATGATATTAGTGATTTGATTGCAATTGATTATCCCTCTCACTTAAGTTGTACTAGGAAATAATAACACATATATACATATTTGATGTAACTCAAGAAATATTTATTCTACTTCAATATTAGTGCCTCTCACATAGAAAAATCAAAAAATTGTTCTAAAATTTTTAAAGATCCAATTCACCCCTATTGGATTTGTGGTCATTTGTATAACATGATGGAGGAAAGAGGATCGGGCAGGACGTGGCACTGTAGTGGTGGCGACATGAAGAGAAGGGGAGATCACACCATTGTGCGTTGCGGCGGGACGATGGAGAAGGAAGGCATCACACCGCACCATGATGAGAGAGTAACGAGAGAGAGACTGAGAGATAGATAAAGGGCGAGGCTTGAAAGTTGAGAGAAATTGAGAAAAGAAAGAAGATAAGTGGGGTGCAGGTGGGTGCATCTGGGGTTTCGGGTGGGAAAGTGGAAAGTGTGATGTTTATATAAGGTTTTCTTTTTTAAAAAGGACGAGTTCAGGTTTAGGTGATTTTTTTTATGGAACCCAAACCCGCCTTGGGACACCCAAATTTCACTATATTTTTACCTACCTGTACTCGACCATTTAACTAATTTATACATAGGCCATGATTCCATTATGAAGTCTAGTATGCAATCCTTGACGTTGCCACGAAAAACAACACTTGAAACAATACAAACAAAGGAAAGATCAAAACTTGAAACATATAACAAATGAATGCAAAATCACTCAGAAATATAAAATTACCTAGATACCCTCAATATGGTCGGGAAGCTTGCAACCACATATTACCTTACTTTTAATATATAAAAATATTTTTGTTGTGTCTAAGAGCAGTTTCTTCCCGTGATTGTTTACTTCGTGCAACTAAACAAATTTTTCAGAGGAAGCATACTTGACTAGAGTTACTTTTGTACTCTTGTTGACCCATATTGTACTTTTGTTAATGAACATGTTTTCAATATGAAACAGTATACAGTTCAATTCTTCTAGAGCATAAAGAATGTTGAAGTCCTTCACTAAAAAAGTAATTATCCTTTGAGAATGAAATTCAAATTCACTAAAGCACGATCCAACTTCATACAACAAAGTCTCCATATGTTGTTAACAATTTCATTTTATCAAATGTAGAATGATCTTCAAACTCATATTTCTTTCAAACACGAGACACTTCTTTAGACGCTTGGTTCTTAAAACTCACAAGGTGTCTCTCTTAAAATACTAAGATATTTAGGGTTCATCCTTCATCTATTTATTAGTTTAAATGTTAGATAAATCACAAATCATTTGATTGTTGACTTGTTTCTTTCCATCAAATCACATGGGATCAAGTCTTTATATGTATTGATACTTGATAAATGGTGGATGGGTATTATCAATTACCACCCTAATTTGGTTCCACCAAGGTTTTATTTTTTTCTTATTAAGGGAGAAAGGCTCATTGTTTGTGATTATTAACTAACGATAATCTTTTCAATCACATTTTGATGTGGCATTAGAATTTAACTCATTGTGACATTATAGAGTTTTCGAAGTGAGCTAACTTGGCTAACCCATATTAGCCTACCACAAGTCGAGCAAAAAGTGAGATAACTTAACCCAAGTGACTTTTTTTGTGAGATAGGAAATAGTCAATTTGGTTTAACCCACCTTGGTTTAGTGGGTTAAATGGGTTGACTCACATAAATTAAGAAATCTTATAAATTGAAAAATAGAATAAATAATAAAAAAAAACTCTTACAATGTAATGGTGATTGTTTTAAAGATAATTGTTAGAAGATAGTTTTGGTGCCTTGGATATGGAATAAAGATAGATGAGGGAGAAATTGTTGGAGGAATAACTGGTGAGTTAAAAGTAGATGGAGTATGAGACAGATGAGAGCTTATGATGGTCAACGAAGCTGTCATATACTGTAGTAGGTGATGGAGACAATGCCTTCATGGAATCATTAGTGGGGTAGGAACTTGTGACTTGGTTTCTAATATAAAGCTGGTAACGAAGCTATAGATCGTCTAAGTGTGTATAATGAACAAAATAACAGTGATGATAGAAGGTGTGTTGAGTCTCAAAATATTATTAAATGGTTAATAATGTTTTGAAGTCTCACAATCCTATGTTTTAATGAATAACAAATTTGGTTAAAGGATTATTGATTTTAGTACAAAATCACTTGAAGGTATACTTTTCTGTGTTTCAGCAAATCTATAAAGAAAGCATGCTAACAAAGCTGAACCTACTGAAGAAGCTCAACTCTCTGAAGACATGAAACCTACTGAAGCATGTCAACCTTTTTAAGGGGTTGTTCTCTCTGAAAGATCAGAACCTGCTGAAGCAAAGAGAATCTTCTGAAGTCTGAGCTGTCGTGTTGCTTTTTGAAGACTTAGTGAGTCAACCTGAAAACGTGTTGAAAGACTCAAGTCTCTGCAAAGCTTTCTGGTTAGCTGAACTTGTTGAAAGGAAAAACAAGAGGCTTTCTGACGCATTTCAAATCATGTTCACCAAAAAGGAAAGTGCCTCTGCAGAAAGTACACTTTATCGGAAAAGTAGAGTCAGCGCTGCTGCTACCTACCTCTGCTCTATCTGCTACTACAAGCTACCTCTGCTTTGTCTCTCAACGGAAACTAAGCTATTAGACAACGGGACTCTAAAGATCTCTAACCAGTCTACAGGTTCCGTCTATCTTCATAAGAGACTCAAGCAAAGAAGAAAGTGAGAGAAAAGATCATCAACTTGCTGAAGTACTAGAAAATCTCTCACAAGTCAACCTGCTGTGTGTCAGAATCATACCGTCTCTGCACATCTACTAACGGTTCTAAGAACATTAATTGTTCTTCTTCAACGACATGCTAAGCAATCTTCAACGGCTACATTTCCAGATCATATATATACCTTCATGAAATATTATGAAGGCTAGCGGCCATAAATCCCAAAATATGAAATGGTGTTAATCAAGCCCAAGAAAGAGTCGGCAATATTCTCCAAGATACCTACTGAAGTTACTTGCCTGACCAAAATACAGAGAAGAGAAAAAAAGAAATTACATCCAAGTTGTATACTTGTTTCTCTCTGTTTTTCCTTGTACTTAGAATCTTCATCTTTGTATCCTGGGTGTTATACTCAGTTATCTCTTTGTACAAGTATTTCTAAGGTTTAAGTTTCTCATAAACTTAAACAAACATTCATTGTAAACATTGTAAAGTGTCTGAGAGCCTGGAGAGGCTTGTTGGAAGAAAGAATACTCGTTGAGCCTGGAGAGGCTTGTCTGTAAAAGAATACTCGTTTACACTTGGTTAAGTGTCTGAGAGCCTGGAGAGGCTTGGTGGAAGAAAGAATACTCGTTGGGCCTGGAGAGGCCAGGTGTGCAAAGAATACTCGTTGGGCCTGGAGAGGCCAGGTGTGCAAATAATACTCGTTGTAATCTTGCGGGATTAGTGAAAATCCAGTGGTGTGTTTGCCCTGGGACTGGACGTAGCTCACTGAGTTGGTGGGTGAACCAGGATAAATTTTCTGGCTGAGTCTTCTCTACCCTTATCTTTTTACTTTCTGTCAATATCTGTTTTTATCCAACCAATGAGGGTTCAGAAAATTGAGTTTATAATTTGCGCAGAAAATATAACTCTGTTTCACACACAAAACATTTTTAAAGGCAACTTTATTGGACCTGCTGAAGTGTTTCAGCAAGTCTTCGAAAAACTATTTTTCAGCAAGTAGTCTTAACGTGTGCCTAATACTTTGTTGAGTTTTCATAAAGTTGCTTATATGTTTATAAACTCTATGCTTGTTTTGAAAGGTTTTCCAAAAATCTGTTAAAGATTATAAAACACTATTCAACCCCCCTTCTAGTGTTTCCTGTGGTCCTAACAAGGTGCACTATGAATTTGTGACAGAGGGAACTTGAAAAATGGTGGCATTGAGGGTCAAACACAAATGGCAGGGTGAGATCACGAGAGCAGGAGAGGGAATTAAAGGTTCCACTTCGGTGACGTACGATAGGGAATTAAGAAGAAGGGAATGCTTGAGCGCTAGACAAGCAAAGGCGCATGACAAGTAGTGCGAGTGAGAATTGTGAAGAGGGGGGTGGTTAGTGTGATGAGAAATAGTTGACACATCTGTGGCTAATGGGTTTAGGGCAGCAACCTTGAGAGAAGGTAAGAGGAAACCTAAGTTGGATAGGGTTTGTCAAAATCAAATTCATATAAGTCTAAATAACAAATGAAAAAAAAAAGGAAAAGATTCAACCCAACTCAATTAGACTTGAACATGCTAAACCTACAAATTAAGTGAGTTGATTCAAATAATCTACATAAAAGCGAGTTGTCTTTTTTTGCGATCTAATCTTCTAGTGAGAACCCACATTGATAACTTTATGACAATAGATGGTAGAAAGTGAATCGTTTCATGTAGAAGAGTCGATTTGAAAACATTTGTTATATAAGGATCAAATTGAAAATAAATTCCATGTACACATACCAAAAGTTTAATTTAACATAATCAGGCAAATACAAACTAACACTATGAAATAATCTCTTAATAAAGTAGAAGGAGTAGAGGTGTTTATGGAGGCAGATAAAGTTATCAATTCTAGCTATCCTGCTCAGCTCGATGAATGTAGTAGGCTTTTGAGGGTCAAACTAAAAAGCCAGGAAGTTATTCAAGCTTCTAACCAAAAGGTATGAGCCTTGCGCTTTTGTGGGTTTTCACGAGTATGGGGTTTTACCCGGGAGTTTTTCGAGCTTCTAAAATAAAAGCCTAAAACCTACATTTTTTGTGGGCTTGTGCGGGCCACTCGTTTTTCCTAGCTCTAATGGTAGACAATAATGAATGATTTGAAAATGAATTCTCATGTAAGAGTATCTCCAATGGTGCACTACATAATTTCACTTTTTTATCACATCACCCAATTTTTACTTTTTACAAGTTATATAATGTAGCTAGCAAGGTCTCAAGAAAGGGGGGTTGAATTGAGACGGTTCTTAAACTTCCTGAAAACTTTGAACTACTTTTCTAATTCACTTCTGAAACTTACTTAACTTGGATATCAAAAAATAAGTTACTAAGATCAACGAAGATAATGATTAGAAGAAATAATACAATATGATTTGATAAGATAAAAATTTTAAGAAGCAATGTTCAATTGTTAGACAATGCTTGTAGGTGGTTGTTAAGATTCTGTGCAACTTCTCAAGTTGTTAATATCTTTTTATAGTTTGAAACTATCTTAAGAAGTGTAGTATAATGACTAACTAAAATGTATATGAATATTAGATATGAGATGCACAAGTTTAAGGAGAGAAGAACATAAACAAAATTATGAGAATAACATAAACAAAATTATGAGATGCACAACTAGGGCTACGCCCAGTCCTCACAAACTGTGAGATTTCCACTATTCCTTCATAACAGATACAAGTATTCTTCTTACATAGCCTTTTTTAGGCATCTAAGTATTATTCTTCACAGAGCCTCTCCATGAATCTAAGTAGTCTTTCCTAACCTCTCCAAGCTTCTCAACTTACACCTACGTCAAGATTCACTCTTTTGCTAAGTTGAGGAGATACAACGGAGTAAGATGAGGATAAAATGTTTGCTTGAGATTCTAGCACACACAGTGTGGATAAACTCTAAATCACTCAAGCTGGTTACAAATCAAGATCCACTAAAAAGCTCACGGAGCTAATACACAAAGAGATACAGTGGATTAAGAAGAAAAAAGATTGATGGAAAGGATAACATTTCACTTGAACAACGTTTTGGCACTTTTTCAATGTGTTCCTCTGCTTGCTTCTAGGTTGTCTTGCTCCTTATATAGCTTAATTATGAGCCAACATAATTGTTATTTAACCGTTGGAACTTCAGCAACTCTTTTACTTTTTATGTCAGCGTGTTATGTCCATATCAACAGTAGTTGTTTGGCTTCTGATATTAATTTTGAGACTTAAGATTCTTCTCAACTTGCTTATTGAATCTACTTCTCAACTCAAAGTTGCCTCTCACCTTTGAGCTGCTTCTTAAATTTACTCAAGTCATTTCAAGCCTTCTTTACTGGTGATATTTTCTTTTTATGGCTTGAGATTCGATTCTTAGATGGTTCTTAGCTTGATATGTCCTTGTGCTCTGATGAAACACACTTCTTAACATTTGTTGGACTTCTCGGCATGATCATGTTACCTCCTAGTTTGTTCTCTGCACGCTCAAGCAACTTATTTAGATAACAAGGAATCTCATAATGACTTAGTAAATTTTTACTTGCTTGAGGAGTTGTCATCATTAAAACCTTTGAGCATAAGAGAGTTTGTCGTAACATATAACTCTTATTTCCGATGGTGCACATTTGTCGTAACAAATCTGAGCACCAACAAACAGTTCCAATATTTTAATTGAGTTTTTATAACTCAAAACAAAAAATTGAAAACTTGTTTTTGTGGTTTTCAAAATGTTTGATTTGAAAACCACAAAAACAAGTTTTCAATCTTTGGTTTTTATTTGTAAAAACTTGATTGAAAATTTTTAAAAATCAAAAACTGAAAACTCGCAACCACCCCGAATGACCCCTAAGTTTAATAATATATAACAGTATGATATTTATTAAATGATGTGACAATACATGATGAATGATAATGTAAAATTTTTACACTACTAATATATATATATATATTAAATTTATAAATAATAAATAAATTTTCAAGATAATCTTCCAAAAATTTTAGTTACTCATCATCATATTCATGTTTTAAAAGTTTTATTATTAAATTAGATTTTGTTTGTTACATTTTGTCCTTTTTTTTTACGAAAGAGATAAATTTATTGAAGAATAGTAGGACAAAGGTCATGAGTAATAAAGGATGAAATACATTCAGGTGTTTCCTCAATCCAGGTACATTCTGGATTAGAACAAGCGAATTTGGCTAACCAATGAGCTGAAAAATTCCCAACTCTACGAATGAAGTTAAAATTACAGCGCATGAATTGAGAGCTTAGCATTTTGCAGTCTGAGATGATCATATCAGCATAGGATGTAGAATTAGATGGGGTACTAAATTTTTCAATTATACTCTTACAATCAGACCCTATAATGATATCATGGAATGATAGATCCAAGGCCAATTGAAGAGCAAGCTTAATACCAAAAGCTTCCGCCAGAGTAGCATCATTCAGTGTCTCAATGCGCCGTGTAGCTGCTGCCAAGACGTATCCTTCATTGTCTCGAATTACAATTCTAATGCCCCAATTGCCTGCAGTCATGAGTGCTGCATCAGTGTTGATTTTATACCTTCCCTCAGGTGGGGCTGTCCACTGGCTATCTTTGAAGTGCTGAATTGGAGGAGCGGCTGCGTAGCTGGTATTGTTGGTTAATTGGCGATCAACCCCTTCTCGAGCTTGCACAATTATTCTCTCAATTGTTGGCTCCTTGTCTTCAAAAATCTTCTTGTTTCTGGCGTACCACACATTGTAATAGATAGCAGTATAAAAACAAATGAGCTCTTCCTTTTCTTTGTCAATTAAGTCTGCAGCCCACTGGGTAAATGGGATACCCACATTCAGAATAGTATTACTCCCTAATGATGCTCTTTGCCATAAGTCCTGGAACCAATGGCAATCACATAATAGGTGGCTAACTGATTCAATCTCCTCATTACACCGAACACAATAAGGATCACAGTTCATACCTCTACGAATCAAATTCTGTTTGACAGTCAAGGAATTATGCAACATTCTCCATAAGAAATGGCGTTGTTTGGGTTGAGAAGGGATCTTCCAAAGTCTATTCCAGTTATAATTGGGGATGCTTAGCTGCCTACCGTTACCATCCTCACCAGCCCGAAAGTGATTAAGGGCAAAATGATAACCAGATCGAACAGTATAGATACCATTTTTAGTACAGCCCCAGCAAAATTTGTCTGTCTGCAAATAGCAAGGCAGTGGAATTCTGAGAATTTGGTCCGCCTTGAAGGAAATGAAACAACTTCTAATCAATTGAGAATTCCATTCACATGGATCATTTTGCAAGAGATCAGCTACATGCAGAATTTCACTGTTAAGATTACGGGGAGACACAACCTTGTGGCCTAATTTATTGGGCAACCACCCATCTCTCCAAATATCAACCATTTCAACATTTTTAAAGGCAACTTTATTGGACCTGCTGAAGTGTTTCAGCAAGTCTTCGAAAAACTATTTTTCAGCAAGTAGTCTTAACGTGTGCCTAATACTTTGTTGAGTTTTCATAAAGTTGCTTATATGTTTATAAACTCTATGCTTGTTTTGAAAGGTTTTCCAAAAATCTGTTAAAGATTATAAAACACTATTCAACCCCCCTTCTAGTGTTTCCTGTGGTCCTAACAAGGTGCACTATGAATTTGTGACAGAGGGAACTTGAAAAATGGTGGCATTGAGGGTCAAACACAAATGGCAGGGTGAGATCACGAGAGCAGGAGAGGGA
Source organism: Sesbania bispinosa (assembly GCA_026901365.1). Classification (NCBI taxonomy): domain Eukaryota; kingdom Viridiplantae; phylum Streptophyta; class Magnoliopsida; order Fabales; family Fabaceae; genus Sesbania; species Sesbania bispinosa. The sequence continues at coordinate 846,373 of QLOH01000065.1, read as the reverse complement.
ATTAAAGGTTCCACTTCGGTGACGTACGATAGGGAATTAAGAAGAAGGGAATGCTTGAGCGCTAGACAAGCAAAGGCGCATGACAAGTAGTGCGAGTGAGAATTGTGAAGAGGGGGTGGTTAGTGTGATGAGAAATAGTTGACACATCTGTGGCTAATGGGTTTAGGGCAGCAACCTTGAGAGAAGGTAAGAGGAAACCTAAGTTGGATAGGGTTTGTCAAAATCAAATTCATATAAGTCTAAATAACAAATGAAAAAAAAAAGGAAAAGATTCAACCCAACTCAATTAGACTTGAACATGCTAAACCTACAAATTAAGTGAGTTGATTCAAATAATCTACATAAAAGCGAGTTGTCTTTTTTTGCGATCTAATCTTCTAGTGAGAACCCACATTGATAACTTTATGACAATAGATGGTAGAAAGTGAATCGTTTCATGTAGAAGAGTCGATTTGAAAACATTTGTTATATAAGGATCAAATTGAAAATAAATTCCATGTACACATACCAAAAGTTTAATTTAACATAATCAGGCAAATACAAACTAACACTATGAAATAATCTCTTAATAAAGTAGAAGGAGTAGAGGTGTTTATGGAGGCAGATAAAGTTATCAATTCTAGCTATCCTGCTCAGCTCGATGAATGTAGTAGGCTTTTGAGGGTCAAACTAAAAAGCCAGGAAGTTATTCAAGCTTCTAACCAAAAGGTATGAGCCTTGCGCTTTTGTGGGTTTTCACGAGTATGGGGTTTTACCCGGGAGTTTTTCGAGCTTCTAAAATAAAAGCCTAAAACCTACATTTTTTGTGGGCTTGTGCGGGCCACTCGTTTTTCCTAGCTCTAATGGTAGACAATAATGAATGATTTGAAAATGAATTCTCATGTAAGAGTATCTCCAATGGTGCACTACATAATTTCACTTTTTTATCACATCACCCAATTTTTACTTTTTACAAGTTATATAATGTAGCTAGCAAGGTCTCAAGAAAGGGGGGTTGAATTGAGACGGTTCTTAAACTTCCTGAAAACTTTGAACTACTTTTCTAATTCACTTCTGAAACTTACTTAACTTGGATATCAAAAAATAAGTTACTAAGATCAACGAAGATAATGATTAGAAGAAATAATACAATATGATTTGATAAGATAAAAATTTTAAGAAGCAATGTTCAATTGTTAGACAATGCTTGTAGGTGGTTGTTAAGATTCTGTGCAACTTCTCAAGTTGTTAATATCTTTTTATAGTTTGAAACTATCTTAAGAAGTGTAGTATAATGACTAACTAAAATGTATATGAATATTAGATATGAGATGCACAAGTTTAAGGAGAGAAGAACATAAACAAAATTATGAGAATAACATAAACAAAATTATGAGATGCACAACTAGGGCTACGCCCAGTCCTCACAAACTGTGAGATTTCCACTATTCCTTCATAACAGATACAAGTATTCTTCTTACATAGCCTTTTTTAGGCATCTAAGTATTATTCTTCACAGAGCCTCTCCATGAATCTAAGTAGTCTTTCCTAACCTCTCCAAGCTTCTCAACTTACACCTACGTCAAGATTCACTCTTTTGCTAAGTTGAGGAGATACAACGGAGTAAGATGAGGATAAAATGTTTGCTTGAGATTCTAGCACACACAGTGTGGATAAACTCTAAATCACTCAAGCTGGTTACAAATCAAGATCCACTAAAAAGCTCACGGAGCTAATACACAAAGAGATACAGTGGATTAAGAAGAAAAAAGATTGATGGAAAGGATAACATTTCACTTGAACAACGTTTTGGCACTTTTTCAATGTGTTCCTCTGCTTGCTTCTAGGTTGTCTTGCTCCTTATATAGCTTAATTATGAGCCAACATAATTGTTATTTAACCGTTGGAACTTCAGCAACTCTTTTACTTTTTATGTCAGCGTGTTATGTCCATATCAACAGTAGTTGTTTGGCTTCTGATATTAATTTTGAGACTTAAGATTCTTCTCAACTTGCTTATTGAATCTACTTCTCAACTCAAAGTTGCCTCTCACCTTTGAGCTGCTTCTTAAATTTACTCAAGTCATTTCAAGCCTTCTTTACTGGTGATATTTTCTTTTTATGGCTTGAGATTCGATTCTGAGATGGTTCTTAGCTTGATATGTCCTTGTGCTCTGATGAAACACACTTCTTAACATTTGTTGGACTTCTCGGCATGATCATGTTACCTCCTAGTTTGTTCTCTGCACGCTCAAGCAACTTATTTAGATAACAAGGAATCTCATAATGACTTAGTAAATTTTTACTTGCTTGAGGAGTTGTCATCATTAAAACCTTTGAGCATAAGAGAGTTTGTCGTAACATATAACTCTTATTTCCGATGGTGCACATTTCAAAACTTTTCTAAATGAATCCCATAAATGACCCATCATATTTATATATGATTAACATTATTCTCTAATAAAAATAAAAACCAGTTTACCACACTGGGGCAAGAATGAAAGCAGCAGTTCGAGCAGATGACCTTTTTTCTGTTGAACCAGTAGTAGGTCCAGATGCTATTGTCGGGTGGTATTAAGACGCATCAAAAGCGGAGGTGCGAAAGGCAGCGTGATGACAACATCGAAAGTTAAGCGAAGGTGCGAAAGCCACTCGAGCAAAGCGAGAGGAGCAAATGAGTCCTCGGGTAAGGATTGAACCGAGTGATTGGGAAGGCCGTTGAAACTGAAAGTTGGGTGAAACCTTGAGACCCCATAAATTGACACAAACACCAAAGATGCTTATACAAGCATGTGATGCTTGTTAAGTACCTTAGTCGAATGACGTGTTTAATGTGATAAGAGAGTTAAGAAACTTTCATTAGGGAGTAACGACATCTCCAACCATGGTCTTAACAAGCATTATGCTTGCTAAGAACCACCCAAATAAGCACCCTCCCCTGTTGGAGCAGATTTCCTAACACTGCTTGGTAAGAACCGACGCTTATTTAAGCATCAATGCTTGTTTATTTTTTTATTTTACACATTAGTGGCGGTTTAATCTGGCACAAATATTTGTTTAAATATTAAGTGTTTAACACAAAGTGTTTTTTTATTATCCATGATTTTCTTAATTTTATATTGTTTTATTATTTACTAATTACAATATTTTAAAATTAAAATTGTAAAAAAGGAGTGATGTATAATGACTAGACCATTTAAGACATGTAAATAGTAAAAAGTGAGGTTATGGGATGAAGATGAGGGATATTTATGTCCGTTTACTTTATAGTTGAGTAGAATTGATTTTGATAGATTTATAAATGACTAGTTTGTTTGTGCTTATAAAAAGCACTTTTTTAAATTGCTTAAAAAATGATTTTTATTTTAGAGATTATTGTATAATCAGAAGTAAATTTTCGTTTGGTTACAATCATAAAAAACATGTTGTTTTCGAAAATAAATACCCCCACTTTTTTAAATTCTCTCTCTCTCCCCTACCGCAACAACTTTTTTCCATAAGCAACTTTAAGCCGCTTCTTTAAAAAATAGAAAACTAACTATTTTATGATTCTGGTTCTTGAAAAGAGTTTAGACAAACATCTTAAAAATTCTTACAAGTGATTTTTTTAAAAGTGATACTTTTAAGAAATAATTTTAAACAAACAAGCTCAAAATCAATGACAATAACTGAATGATGATGCATGATTTACGAAATGGATTTAAAATCAATTTCACAGGATTGATTCCGACTGTTCTTAACTGAAAACCAAACAAGCACTTAATAAGAACTAAATGGCGTGTAATGGTGTGACCTAATTAAGATTCTGTAAATGGTGAGAAAATGGAGTGCTAAGTTGGAGATGGGCTAAGGGATTTTCAAGATTCAAGTTAAAAATAACCATCACATGTGATAAGTTAAAAATTACTTTAATAAAAAATTATAAATACCATTCCAAAAAAAATTTATTAAGGAAGAAAAAAATGAAACAATGAATAGTGTTTGATTCAATTTTTTTTAATTTTTGAAAACTGTTTTATAAAACAGTTTTTAAAAATTATTTTTAATAAATGAAATGATTTATTCATAACATTTTTAAAACAAAAATAAAAAAATAAATTTTCAAAATATCTCAAATTAATTTTAAAATTTTAATTTTAAAAATTATAAACAATTACACTTTTTAAAATTATTTTTGAAATTATATGTGAAACATGTTTTTCAATTTTTTATTTTTAAAAATAGAAAATAATTTTTAAAAACAATAAATAAACGAGTAAACCACCAATTCGGTCCCCAACGTTTTGCAACGTCAAGCACATTAGTCCCTGATGTTAAATGGCTTCTGTTAATATTAACAGAATTGCACAGGCGCACAGTTAAGTGCCAGGTGTCGTCTTCCTGTGCTCCTGTAAGAAATCTGAGCTGACATTTCTACTGTAGCAACCCAAAAACCCTTAAATTTAGTTCCTGGTTAAAAAAAATAAAAACCCCAAATAAAGTTTCTCTTCCCTTTATTACAGATAAACTATGCAACTTGTAGCCGTTAGGGACGAAGCTTCACTACCATCATCAGACCCCAATCTTACAGATCGAATTCTGTGCTAGTTGAGCTACTGGCTCATTTGCTCCTTCTTTTTTTATTATTTTGTTTCGATATGACTTTTACAATACATAGACCAAATCACATAAGATCTTTGCATTGGACAAGCTCATACTGGAGACTCATTGTTTCTTTATTATATTGTGTGCAATATTGTCTCCTTCCCTTCTTTCATCTTTGTCACGACCCAAATCCAAGGCCGTGGCCGGCGCACAAGCTAATATCATTAGCCTGGCAAGCCTAAAACAATAGTACAATAATTAACAAATGATTTTCCAAGATAAACATATTTTCAGGATTTTACAGAAATTTTGACAGAGCCTCCCCTATATTTTGGACATCCCAAAATTTACAGAAAATCCTGTTATCAACAATTACCACCAGCCAGAGTTTCCAATATCCAAGAGATAAGTTTTTCATTTCCACAGCAATATAAATTTATCATGTATAAATTTAATAAGTAAATCTGAAATGCAATTAATTGAGTAAAACACAAATCATTTAAAATGTAAATACAACAGGGATCACTCATGATAGAACCGAGAGGCGGCTTCATCTCGCTGATAGCCCTCTCCTCCGAAGGGTGGCCTTTCCCATGGGGCGGCTCCATCTAGCGGATAACCCTCTCCTCTCCAGAACCATGTCCATATCTCAATATCATCGGGGGAAGCTACATCTCGCTGATAGCCCTCTCCTCCGAGAGTGGCCTCTCTCTTGGGGCGGCTCCATCTAACGGATAGCCCTCTCCTCCCGGAATCATATCATGTCATCGGGGGCAGCTCCATCTCGTTGATAGCCCTCTCCACAGAGCGGCGCTCCATCTAACGGATAGCCCTCTCCTCCCGGAATCATATCATGTCTCAATGCCATATCATAGCATACCATATCTATCATATCATATCATCGAGGGCAGCTCCATCTCGTTGATAGCCCTCTCCACAGAATGGCGGCTCCATCTAACGGATAGCCCTCTCCTCCCGGAATCATATCATGTCTCAATGCCATATCATAGCATACCATATCTATCATATCATATCATCGGGGGCAGCTCCATCTCGTTGACAGCCCTCTCCACAGAGTGGCGGCTCCATCTAACGGATAGCCCTCTCCTCCCGAAATCATATCATGTCTCAATGCCATATCATATCATCGGGGGCAGCTCCATCTCGTTGATAGCCCTCTCCACAGAGTGGCGGCTCCATCTAACAGATAACCCTCTCCTCCCGGAATCATACAACTAGGTGCACCTAGGTCGTTATCATCCGCTAACGACATACAGGGTTCTAACATGGTTCCCAATAATATAAATATTAAAATTATTCTATTTTCTCAAAGTTCCTTCCAAAATTAAATCTCCAATTTCATCAAACATAATCAATTTAAATTTATAAAGCTCTCAACCTTCGAAATAAATTTCATAGAGAATAAAATTAATAAAAGAGTATGTTTCCCAAAATTATTAAGTAAACAACCTTAAAATAGAACAAGATGAATTAAAATAGTAATTATAAAAATATTAAAATAGGTCACGATGACCGTTAAACCACTCACAACTACGGAGAGTCAACCAAACTACTTCCAAACAACTTCAGGAGTATTGTGCGAGGTAGAAATCAACAAATCTGAGCACCAACAAACAGTTCCAACATTTAGAAATTCATTTGAAGCTCTACCTATTTATGGGTAACCATAAAATCCCTAAAACTAGTGCCCAAAGCTCTAAAATAATTCTACCTAAAGTTAACACATGCCGATAGCCTATTTACGAGTTGTGGGTTTACCTTAGAGAGCCGAAACGAACAACCTTTACGATGTGGGTACTCTTCTCCTTCCTCAGAGCACTATCCCTAACCCCAAAAATTAACAAACTTAGTTCCGGAAAGAAAAGGGGAATGAGTAGAAATTATGGGTTTCATTACCTTTCAATGGGTGTAGGGGAGTGAGAGGAAAATGAAGCACTATGTGAAGAAGAAGAAGAAGAAGAAGAAGAAGAAGAAAACGAAGAAGACGAGGAATGGAGGGGGGGAGGTCGCACGAAGAAGAATTGGAAAAATGAGGGTTGAGGGTTTTACGCTTCTTGTATTTGAGAAGCTTTCTTTCTTTTTCCTAAGTGAAATGGTGCGTTTCAATCTTCCCCCTTAAAGAAAATTCGTCCTCGAATTTGAAACTAATACTAACCTTAAGATTCGAACAATTGAGGATACTTTTCACGCATGATAGATTCAGGTTCCCACGTCGTCTCTTCACCCGATGGACCTCGCCATAAAGCCTTGACTGAAACAATATCCTTTGAACGCAAACGCCTCACCTGTTTATCAACTATAGCCACTGGTTGCTCTGAGTAAGATAAATTCTCATCTAATTGTACATCCTCATGACAAATCACATGGGAAGGATCATAAAGGTATTTGCGGAGCATGGAAACATGAAACACTGGATGAACTGCTGAAATATCTGGGGGAAGAGCTAAACGATACGCAACAGGTCCAACCCTCTCCAAAATCTCAAAAGGTCCAATGAACCTTGGGCTTAATTTGCCCTTCCTGCCAAACCTTAACACACCTTTCATCGGAGAAACACGTGGTCCCCCACTGCGAACTCTAAAGGGCGTCGCCTCCCATCAGAATAAGACTTTTGTCTACTTTGTGCTGTAGTCAACCGATCACGGATAATCTTTACTTTCTCAATTGCATCATGCACTAACTCTGGGCCTACAAGTTTAACCTCCCTAACTTCAAACCAACCTATCGGTGATCTATATCGCCTGCCATACAAAGCCTCAAATGGTGCCATCTAAATGCTAGATTGGTAACTATTATTATAGGCAAACTCCATCAAGGGTAAATACTGATCCCAACTTCCTCTAAGGTCTAGAACACAAGCATGAAGCATATCCTCCAAGATCTGTATAGTCCTCTCAGATTGGCCATCAGTCTGAGGATGGAAAGCTGTACTAAGATTCAAACGAGTTCCCAAAGCAGCTTGAAAAGACTTCCAAAACTGAGCCCCTTGATCTGAAATAATAGACATCGGTACGTCATGCAAAGAAACAATCTCATCTAAGTAAAGCTTAGCATATTGAGTTGCAGTTTAAATTGTCTTCACAAGTAAGAAATGTGCATATTTAGTCAATCTATCTACAATCACCCACACAGAGTCATAACCCTTCAAGGTTCGAGGCAAACCTTTCACAAAGTCCATAGCAATACCTTCCCACTTCCACTCGGGTATCTCAATGGATTGCAATAGTCCTGCTGGCTTCTGATGCTCAGCCTTTACCTGCTGACACACCAAGCACTTAGAAACAAATTCCGCTACATCTTTCTTCATCCCTTCCCACCAATATAATTCTCGCAAATCATGATACATCTTGGTAGAACTTGGGTGTATGGTATAAGAAGAATGATGAGCCTCCTCCAAAATTTTTCTCCTCAAGTCACTCACATCAGGAACACATAATCGAGACCCAAGTCTCAAAACACCACCAGAATCAACTGAAAAGTCTGAAACTTTACCCTTTTTCACCTCCTCTATCAACTTCACTAAGTGTGGGTCTTGCCCCTGAGCTCCTTTTATATCATCCACCAAGGTAGAATGAATATGCACATGAGCTAACAATGAACTCAAATGAGAAACCTCAAGCTGAACTCCACTATCAACAAGTTCTTGAAATTCTTTGACTATAGGTCTTTTCACCTCTGCTAAGTGGGTAAGGCTACCCATGGATTTCCTGCTCAAAGCATCAGCAACAACATTTGCTTTACTTGAATGATACAAGATTGTACAGTCATAATCCTTCAAAAGCTCCATCCACCTTCTCTGCCTCAAATTCAAATCCCTTTGCTGAAAGATATGCTTAAGAATCTTGTGATCAGTATAGATTTCACAAGTTTCACCATAAAGATAATGCCTCCAAATTTTCATAGCAAAGACCACCGCTGCCATCTCCAAATCATGTGTGGGATAATTCTGCTCATGCCTCTTGAGTTGCCTAGATGCATAGGCAATGACCTTACCATGTTGCATAAGCACACAACCAAGGCCTACTCTAAAAGCATCACAAAAAACTGCATAACCTCCACCACCTGTGGGTAAAGCCAGAACTGGTGCTGAAGTCAAACAATCCTTTAATTTCTGAAAGCTCTCCTCACAATCATTAGTCCACTGAAACTCTACCTTCTTTTGAGTTAGCCTAGTCATAGGTGATGCGAGTTTAGAAAAATCCTTAACAAAACGGCGGTAATAGCCGACTAAGCCAAGGAAACTTCTAATTTCTTTCACTGTAGTAGGTCTAGGCCAATTCTGCACCGCTTCTACCTTTCTTGGATCAACACTTATCCCATCCTTGGACACAATATGTCCTAGGAAAGCCACACTATCTAACCAAAATTCACATTTAGTGAATTTAGCATACAACTGTCTCTCCCTTAAGGTCTGCAAAACCAACCTTAGATGTTGCTCATGCTCCCCTGTACTCCTGGAATAAACCAGTATGTCATCAATGAACACAATTACAAAATGATCCAAGAACGATTTGAAGACTCTGTTCATCAGATCCATAAAAGCTGCTGGGGCATTAGTGAGTCCAAAAGACATGACTAAGAATTCATAGTGTCCATAGCGTGTGCGAAAAGTTGTTTTTGGAATATCTTCCTTCCTGATCTTCAACTGATGATATCCAGATCTCAAATCAATCTTAGAAAAACATTGAGCTCCCTGAAGTTGGTCAAACAACTCATCAGTGCGAGGTAAAGGGTATTTATTCTTTATTATCACCTTATTCAATTGTCTGTAATCCACACATAATCTCATAGATCCATCCTTCTTCTTTACAAACAACACCAGTGCTCCCCAAGGAGAAGAACTCGGGCGAATAAAGCCCTTATCAAGAAGATCTTGTAACTGCTCCCTTAACTCCTTAAGTTCTGCTGGAGCCATCCGATAAGGAGGTATAGAGATTGGCTGAGTGTCAGGAATCAAGTCTACCGAGAACTCTATTTCCCTATCAGGTGGTAAGCCAAGAAGTTCTTTAGGGAAAACATCAGGGAACTCACACACCATCAGAACTTCTTCCAATTTCACCTTAACTGCCTGTGTATACCTCACCAAAGCCAAATACCCTTGACAACCCTTTCTCAATAGTTTGCTAGCTCCCAAAGCTGAAATTAAATTATGTGGTGCCTAACCTTGCTCTCCTTGGAATGAGAAAGCAGATTCACCAGGCATTTCAAATTTCACCACCTTGTTATGACAATCCAAGGTAGCATAGTGAGAAGCCAACCAATCCATGCCTAGGATCACATCAAAATCTACCATACCAAGAGCTATTAGGTTTGCAAACAACTCTTTGCCTCCAATAGATACCACACATGAACAATACACACAATCAGCTAACAAAATTTCTCCAACCGGAGTAGTCACAGCTAAAGTCTCCTCCAAAGAAGAAGGACTTTTGCCAAGTTGAGCAGCAAATGACAAGGATACAAAAGAATGTGTAGCTCCAGGGTCAAACAACACATGTGCATCTCGAGAACAAATACAAAGTATACCTGTAACCACTGCATTGGATGCCTGAGCATCCTGACGAGTCATGGCAAAAACCCGAGCCTGACCTCTCCATGCCTGTGCCTGACCTCTACCACCAGACCCTCTACCACTCTGTTGAGCCACTCAAGAACCTATACCAGAGGAGCCCCCAAGCTGCCTAATAGGAGCAGAAGGAGCCTGAGAAGATGCTAAAGCTGCCGGTGCTGATGCATGACTAGATGATGGTTGCGTTACAGCCACTGGACAATCCCTCCTAATATGACCTGCCTGGCCGCACTGATAACACACCCTACTATCTCCAAAACAAGCCCTGATATGATGCCTCCCACAAGTAGGACAAGGAGTAGAAGTCACTCCAAAATGCCGCTGTGGAAAAGTGGTCCGTGAAGATCTCCCCTGATCTAATCTACGACTCTGCGCTGTGCCAAAAGACTGCCCACTAGAACCACCCCTCTGTGATACCGCTCTCTACTGCACCTGATAACCGGGCACCGATCCCACACCAACACTGGGATGACTACTCTGCGATCCCTCAACCCGTTGTTTCTCGTGAGAATCTCGGCCACTGTTCCTTTTCTCCTTTTGTCGCTGCTCAAGTTGTAATCCTAGACTCAAAACCTCAGCAAAAGTAGAACAATTAGACCCAACCACGGATCTAAAGATGTACTCCCTCAACCCTTTGATAAACCTCTTGACACGCATCTCCTCTTTGATAGGATAAGGAGCATGCCTAGAAAGTTGAGTAAAACGGGCACTATACTCTGAAACTGACATACCCTTAGTCTGCTCTAGTCGCTCAAACTCATGAGCCAACCCATCTCTGACACTCTCCCGAAGAAAACGAGCCATGAATAACCGAGAGAACTCACCCCAAGCCAACGGAGGTGATCCAACTGATCTCCCACGTGTCACTGTATCAAACCAATCATATGCCACACCCTCTAGCTGAAAAGATGCCAACTCAACGGCCTGGATATCCGAGCAGCCTAACGCCCTCCATAGTCTCTCTAGACCATCAATAAACCGCTGTGGGTCCTCATTTGCATTAGACACGGAAAATGTAGGGGGTTTGAGCTTCATGAACTCTGCCAAAGTAACCTCAATACCTCCCGCTGTAGCACCTGGCTGCTGATCTACCTGTCTAACCCCCTGCTGGCCATCAAGATTTTGTTGTTGATTTCCTTGTTGTTGCTCAGAAACAACTCCAACAAACTGTTGCACAACCTGTTGTAACCCCTGTAAACCAACTGTAATCTCTGCCATCCCTGGATTACCTCGCCTCACTCTGGGTACCTCAGCATTGGCTACCTTTGTAGCCGATCCATGCCTACCGGCATTAACGTCCCGTCTACCTCGACTACGGCCACAACCTCAACCCTTTTGAAGAGGGTCGCGGGGTTGGGAAGCAGACTCACCGGAAGCTTCCCTTCTAGCAGGAATCCTAGTCCTTGGTGGCATCCTCACCTGAGAAAAGATCATGTATCAAATAATGGACAAGAGTGTAGGGAACTTAATAAGGAAACTGAGCAACACCTTACACAACATGACCCTCGACCATCATAAGGTATATAATAGCTTCCTACAAGTACATTGTGCCCGGGTCCACAATTACTTGTATGAATCTATTATCACCTTATGTCTGCAGCTATTAGGACCTATAACCAAAGCTCTGATACCAACTTTGTCACGACCCAAATCCAAGGCCGTGACCGGCGCACAGGCTAATATCATTAGCCTGGGAAGCCTAAAACAATAGTACAATATTTGACAAATGATTTTCCAAGATAAACATATTTTCAGGATTTTACAGAAAATTTTGACAGAGTCTCCCCTATATTTTGGACATCCCAAAATTTACAGAAAATCCTGTTATCAACAATTACCACCAGCCAGAGTTTCCAATATCCAAGAGATAAGTTTTTCATTTCCACAGCAATATAAATTTATCATGTATAAATTTAATAAGTAAATCTGAAATGCAATTAATTGAGTAAAACACAAATCATTTAAAATGTAAATACAACAGGGATCACTCATGATAGAACCGAGAGGCGGCTTCATCTCGCTGATAGCCCTCTCCTCCGAAGGGTGGCCTTTTCCATGGGGCGGCCCCATCTAGCGGATAGCCCTCTCTTCTCCAGAACCATGTCCATATCTCAATATCATCGGGGGAAGCTACATCTCGCTGATAGCCCTCTCCTCCGAGAGTGGCCTCTCTCTTGGGGCAGCTCCATCTAACGGATAGCCCTCTCCTCCCGGAATCATATCATGTCATCGGGGGCAGCTCCATCTCGTTGATAGCCCTCTCCACAGAGTGGCAACTCCATCTAACGGATAGCCCTCTCCTCCTGGAATCATATCATGTCTCAATGCCATATCATAGCATACCATATCTATCATATCATATCATCGGGGGCAGCTCCATCTCGTTGATAGCCCTCTCCACAGAGTGGCGGCTCCATCTAACGGATAGCCCTCTCCTCCCGGAATCATATCATGTCTCAATGTCATATCATAGCATACCATATCTATCATATCATATCATCGGGGGCAGCTCCATCTCGTTGAGAGCCCTCTCCACAGAGTGGCGGCTCCATCTAACGGATAGCCCTCTCATCCCGGAATCATATCATGTCTCAATGTCATATCATAGCATACCATATATATCATATCATATCATCGGGGGCAGCTCCATCTCGTTGATAGCCCTCTCCACAGAGTGGCGGCTCCATCTAACGGATAGCCCTCTCCTCCCGGAATCATACAACTAGGTGCACCTAGGTCGTTATCATCCGCTAACGACATACAGGGTTCTAACATGGATCCCAATAATATAAATATCAAAATTATTCTATTTTCTCAAAGTTCCTTCCAAAATTAAATCTCCAATTTCATCAAACATAATCAATTTAAATTTATAAAGCTCTCAACCTTCGAAATAAGTTTCATAAAGAATAAAATCAATAAAAGAGTATGTTTCCCAAAATTATTAAGTAAACAACCTTAAAATAGAACAAGATGAATTAAAATAGTAATTATAAAAATATTAAAATAGGTCACGATGACCGTTAAACCACTCACAACTACGGAGAGTCAACCAAACTGCTTCCCAACAACTTCAGGAGTATTGTGCAAGGTAGAAATCAACAAATCTGAGCACCAACAAACAGTTCCAACATTTAGAAATTCATTTGAAGCTCTACATATTTATGGGTAACCATAAAATCCCTAAAACTAGTGCCCAAAGCTCTAAAATAATTCTACCTAAAGTTAACACATGCCGATAGCCTATTTACGAGTTGTGGGTTTACCTTAGAGAGTCGAAACGAACAACCTTTACGATGTGAGTACTTTTCTCCTTCCTCAGAGCACTATCCCTAACCCCAAAAATTAACAAACTTAGTTCCGGAAAGAAAAGGGAAATGAGTAGAAATTATGGGTTTCATTACCTTTCAATGGGTGTAGGGGAATGAGAGGAAAATGAAGCACCATGTGAAGAAGAAGAAGAAAACGAAGAAGACGAGGAATGGAGGGGGGAGGTCTCACGAAGAAGAATAGGAAAAATGGGGGTTGAGGGTTTTACGCTTCTCGTATTTGAGAAGCTTTCTTTCTTTTTTCTTTTTTTTTTCCTAAGTGAAACGGTGCATTTCAATTTTTTTATTGCAAAAAAATCTGTTAGCATCTAAAGAAGGTCCTACTCTGAAGAAGATCACTCCGCCTCCTTTTCAATGAAGTTAAAAAGGAAATGAATTGTGTGGTTTATTTACTAAAACCTGTTTTCAAAGCACCCTAATTGAAAGGTTTTATGTGATCATATGCAGCAGAACCACCAGAAGACTGCCCACACTCATCTCCCATGTTCAGAACAGGTACTCCTAATGACACAAACAGGATGAAGAGGAAATTACTGATTTGTCTGAGTCTTCTTTCGAGGACAATAGTGTTATTTGTAGGTCCCTTTTCTCCACAATTCCAACTTAACTCTACTGCTAGCTAGATCCTCATTGTTGAAGCTGACTAAGTCCACAAGAGAAAGTCCAACATTCATGGCAATGTAATTAAAAGAGAATGCAGGGCCTCTTCCATCAGAAAACATGTCCCCACTCCCACAAAGCCTCGTTGCAAGGTTGCTAAGAAGATTTTGACCCCTTAAAAAGTTTCTCACATCATTACAAAAAATTGTATTTATTTCAGCCCATCTCATCCAATGAGGAAAACGATTTTCCTTTGCTACCATGTCATGGGGATCCTAACAATCTGCAATGATTTTAGTCTTCAACAGTACTAGGTCAAAAGCAATTGCTTCAACTAATGGAGGTTGAGACAAGTATTCTCCATGGAACCCCCTCAACAGATGTGAAACATTTATGAAAGAGAAGCCATCAATGTGAAACTCGGTTACCCAATGCCGAAGGCTATCTAGAATCAAATTTTGCACTATAGGATAGTTACAATTCAAAGCACTCTGTAACTTCAAATTTTGCAACTCTTTCTGATGATCCCAATTACAAAGCAGAGGAAGAGACTACAAATCAGTCTTAGAATAAAAAGGGATTACAGAGTCTTGCACAACTTGAGGCAATCACTTCTATCATGGGTATGGAGGTTAATTCATTGGTTAAGGGTAATATAACCTTGCTTCATTTTGAATTAAACTGTTACAAGCTTGGGAGAGATGGGAAGGTTCAGCTGACTTATAATTCCTCAGAGAACAGTGGCAAGGCAGCTGAAATGTTATTTTTATTGACCTTTATTTGGGGTTTTTATTTTTTTTGAACTAGGGACTAAATTGAAGGGTTTTTGGGTTGCTACAGTAAACATGCAAGCTCAGATTTATTACAGGTGCATAGGAAGACGACACCTGACACTTAACTGTGTGCCCGTGCAGTTCTTTTAATGTTAATAGAAGCCATTTAACGCCAGGGACTGACGTGCTTGACGTTGCAAAACGTTGGAGACTAATAATTAATTTCTATAACGTTAGGGACTAACTTGAAGTCGGTGGTAAACGATGAGGATTGAATTGGTGGTTTACTCGTTAATAAACGGACATAAGTATAACAATTTTCATACAAGAGAAGCTTTTCTTTCCCACGGAAAATAAAACGACATAGGTAAGCGAAGGAGCGCGGAATGAAATTTCCATGACAACAATGGCAGAGAGCAGCGAGAAGGAAATTCAAATCCGAGCCCTAACCGGCGAATCCATCACTCTTCACATCACTCCCACCGGAACCGTTCAACACCTCAAGCTTCTCCTCAACCAATCATTCCCTCCCGCCACTAACTCCCCCAATTTCCACCTCTTTTTCAAGGCAATTCTCTCTCTCTCTCTCTACGAAACTCCACTACCCATTATCATTTTTATTCTTCTTCCACAACTTCAAAAGTTTCGTATTACACTATCATGCTTCCCATTCTTTATGCCTTCTCTAAAAGCAATTTCATTTTGCTATAAATGCAACAATAATGTGAGGTACTCATTCATGCATTGCTGGTTTCTTTCAGGGTGAAAAATTGAAATTGCGGGCTCAGATTGGTTCTTACCCAATCCAACGCGGCGAGTTTCTTGTTCTGGTTCCGTTTGCCAAGAAGGAATCAACACGAACACAGAAATCGGACCCGTCTCATGCTCCTTCTTCAAATGTTTCTCACAGTGCCTCAACCTCTAATCTCGCGGATTCCACATGGTCCAGTATAATGGAGGACTTGTCACATTTACGTGACACCACTGAAACTTGCGATAATGCATCTAACTCTGAGTTCGCTACATTTGCTTCTGAACTAAGAAAAGAGAAAGTGGTGGAGACCGAAACTATAGAGAAGCAGATAGAGCTTCCCTATCATCTCATATTGAACACATTGCTGTGTACAAATGAAGGTGCACTTGGTGAGCATAATTGTGAGGCTTTTTCGAAGGTTTTGGAGTCAGTAAATTGTTTATCAGACCTGCCTCTTGGACACTGCAAGTTATTAAAAAGAGCACGTTTGAAGGGAGCTTGTGTCAATGATGGTGTTACTTGCTTGTGTCCATCATGGTTGAAGATAGTAGTAAAGGCATTTGCTTTCATAAACATTTTTTCTGCGTTTCTTCATTCACAGCGAAGAAACTTAACCACTTGTCTGCTGGAAGAAGCACTTAATGAGCTTGCAAAGTTCGGTGTCAAACTTGGCCTCCATGACATGGAGCATCTTTCCCTTCTTTGCCCTCATGTAAATTGATTGATTTTATCTTTCTTTTTCATTTTTTCTGTTTGTATATGAAGGTTTATTTCTTTCACTCAAAAGGTGATATTTTATACATGCTTATCTGCCTGACGATTCATATTATGATGTATGGTATGCCTGTTATAAAGTATAGGTAAGGTTGTAGGAATAAAGTTTGTTCCATGACATAATTGTTATTCCCTATTGAATTCCTTCTTTTATGTTATTATCAAGTCTGCAACAGTGAAGCATTTCTGACGCATTTCATTTTCCTACTCTAATTCGTGGATTGAATCCTTTGCAGCTAATATGTTTTGTAAATGACATAGAAAAGACAAGTTTTGGCGATGTCATTGTTGTTGTTAACCATTCAACTAACGATAAAGATCAAATTGAAGATAATCCTAAAATAGGTATTATCAAAGATATGTACTATCGTTTTGTGGTTCTGAAGTTAACTGATATTCTTCTTTTCCAAGAGAATAACCTTTTCTATTTTGCTTGGCATGTCTTGTTTAATAGCTCGCAAATGGTTGTATGTTTCAAAGATTGTCAGTACATTGAAGAGAAGGGACAGTTCTTTCCGAAAATATCTGGGGTGGGCTTTTGAGCAGCTTCCGGTATGTTTTTCCAACATTAATCATCACGAATGATCCATCACAGCCCATTTATGCTTGCTGGAAGTTTGCATCTTACCTTATTGCAATAGATACACATTTACACCTGAACTGAACTTGAGTGTTCAATTATCATAGGATTTGCATTTTAGCCAATACATCCATCTGACTGATATTTCACTTTATAGTGTATAATTATTGTTTTATACACTTTATAGGATGACGAGTTCTTAACTAACAACTATGGCCATTAACTTTATCTTTACTTTACTTTTTTAAAAATTATTAGTATATTCTCATCAACTTTTGGCACCGCTTAAGCTTAAAGGGAAATTTTACTGCACTACCTGCAATGCTGCATAAGACTAAATGTTGGGTGGTAAGGAGCAAACAAGAAAGTAATCTTAGTGTCGCAGAGATGAAAATGTTACAATAGATTAGTGGTTATACAAGACAAGATAGGATTGTAAATACAATTAATAAAGAGAAAATTGAGGTAGCTCCCATTGTAGAAAAGATGGTAGATTCTTGTCTTATGTTGGTTTGGCATGTGTGGAGACTGGAGAATATTTGAAGGAGCACCGGTGAAGAAAGTTAATCAGATGGAGGAAAGTCCAATAGTTAGAGCTTAGAGGTAGGGGAGACCAAGAGAAACTAGATGTCAAACTATTAAGATTTAAGAGAGATTTAGAGGAGGTAAATGGTCTATCTTTCAACTTAATACATGATTGGGCATTATGAGGTTGCTTGATCCATGCAATCGACCCCACTTAGTGAAAAAATGCTTGGTTGTTGTTGTATTGTTCTCAACTTTCGGTCAGCAATGACAAGATGTTGGTCATCTTTCACATGAAATATGATAAAAGAATGAGTCTTTCTTTGTTTTGTTTAAATCAAACAAGTTGTAATGTGACAGCTAAAAGACGCTAAATACAAGTAAATAGGATTGTTTATATCAGGTTTATAAGCATTTACTAAACCTAGCCCAATATTTCAAAGCCCAAATAATCTTATGTCTAAACCTCATTAAAATGTCACATGGTAGCCATGAGACCACTTAATACATGGAGAAATACGTTAAAGTCAAAATATAACATACTAAAATAAAGCACATTAAAACAGAACATTATATTAAACTGCTCCTGCATCAGGAAAAAATGTCAGTAATATTTGTGATGTTGAATAATGTGCATATATCTTATTTGCAGTTTAAACTTGGAGATGAGATGGCCGTGGGAATTTCCTCGGAAGAACTGCTCACAGCAGTCAAGGACCACAGTTTTGTTGGAAAAGAAAACAAATCAAAACGTGTAAAGAGAAGCACAACTACCTCAAAACCTGACTTTGACCGTGTTGGGTGTCATGTATGTATTCACATGTGACATTTATTCTCACCTTTTAGTCTTCTGTTTCTGTATTTAATCAAAATTTATCATATGCTAGAACATAAGATACAAAACATTAGAGGGAAATAAAATGGTGGTTTTCACTTTTCATATTCTAAAAATACTTTACTAATTCAAAGGTTTGATTGTAATTTTTTTTTTTGTTAATTTGTGGTAAATGCTATCGATGTGGCATTCTTTTTCTCCTTTTTCTTCTTGATCAATGTTTTATATTATGACAATTTCCCATCCAACCCAAAATAATACACTAGGGTAAGATTTCAAAATTTAAACCTCTCATGTGCATATATATGTTTTATATATTAGTGAAATTTCTGACAGATATTTGGTTTGTATGTCAAAATATAGTGCTAGGAAACTAATATATGGATTTGGGGAAAATTAAATCAGCTTTACTTTTTAGCTTTATGTCTTTGTGCTGCTCAACCTGTGCAACACTTTCCTACTGCAACCCATGAATTTTTAAATTCTACTATTAGGATAGACTGTATAGTTACTTTATATCACTTGTGCATGGCTTGGCAGGACACAGAGTCATTGCTGGCTGTGGATATGGTTGAACATCTTAAAAAAGGAATTGGATCTGAAGGACAGGTTTTTCTATTTTATTGTAGTAAGCTTTTTGGGCTTTTGGAAATACAACAAATGAAATCTTTAAACAATGATTTGCTGGATCTGCTGCCAATAATGTACTGTAAAATATGACACAGCAAATAATGCTTACCTGCTAAGTGCTACTTTATGAATGCTTGGTTAATGCAGATTGTGCATATTGAAGACATAAGTGCCAGAAAAGCCATTTACAGTGAGATCCCAATTGAACTATCAGAGAAAATGAGATCTGTACTGCAGTGTATTGGAGTTTCCAAATTGTATAGTCACCAGGTATAAATCGAACTTGGTGTAAATGGTGTCTTGTAGTTGTAGCCAGTATTTTTTCACTCTAAGAATCAAATATTTTCTTCTTCTTGGTTAACATAGGCAGAGTCTATACAAGCCTCCCTTCATGGGAAGAATGTTGTTGTGGCTACAATGACATCTAGTGGCAAATCTCTTTGTTATAACCTGCCAGTTCTAGAAGTGTTGTTCAAGAATTCATCAGCATGTGCTTTGTACATATTTCCCACAAAGGTTTGTTTTAGTCTGTCATTTAATTTCTCAATTCTGAATTCTAAGTGCTTGGATATTGTCAGCACCCACCGGACGGGTGCCTACAGATATAATCATACTCTCTTTTCGGGTGGGGGTTGTTGCAAGCAGATAACTAAAATATTTCATGCATGCAGGCATTAGCACAAGATCAATTAAGAGCTTTGTTATACATGACAAAAGGATTTGATGTTGATTTAAATATTGGTATATATGATGGTGACACTTCTCATAGTGAGAGAACATGGCTACGTGATAATTCCAGACTGGTAATCGAATAACTAATATCTCCTTTAGACTGGAAAGTTCCTGGTTAAATGTGCTTCATTTTATATTATACTGCAGTTGATAACAAATCCAGATATGTTACACATATCAATCTTGCCCCACCATCGGCAATTTAGTCGGATTTTATCAAATCTAAGGTACTTATATGGAATATTTAATCAAAGTATCAAACCATATTGGTTTGGTATTTATATGGATTCTTAATGGATTGTTATTGCGGAGAGGTTTACTCTATCTTAACCACTTAGGTTCGTGGTAATTGATGAAACTCATACCTACAAGGGAGCATTTGGATGTCATACCGCCCTTATATTACGGAGGCTCAGGCGACTCTGCTCACACGGTTTGTGGAGCTTCAGGAAAAGTCTTTGTACAATTTTTTCTATATAAATTTTAAATGGAAATGTAAATACACAATTTGATTCCACTTGCAGTATATGGAGCTGGTCCTTCTTTTGTTTTCTCTACTGCAACTTCTGCAAATCCTTGTGAGCATTCTATGGTAAATATTTTTTTTGAAATAATCACATTTTTTATACACTTAGCATTACATCTGTTTTAACTTTTAAGTTTAACACGCTGTTAATCACATATACCTGACCTTTTAATGCATGCATGTTTCATGTTGTCTTTTCCATGTTAGGATTATAAGGTCGTCTGGTAATCTTCTCAGAATTGCTATACTGCTATACTCAGATTGAACCATGAATTTTCTATGTCACAGGAACTTGCAAATTTACCAACACTGGAGCTATTTCAGAATGATGGAAGTCCATCTGCAAGGAAACTTTTCATCCTTTGGAATCCTGTTCTGCGTCCAAAAGCTGTGAGTTGAAGTTTTAATGTTTTTAAGAAATTATATTGTTCTTACAGTATTAACTAAAGACATATTTTTACAAACTAAAAGCGGTTGCTACCTGACTGCAGATCTTGAAGAAGGCTCAGTTTGCTATGGGTAATAATGAGTTGGCAGATGAAAGTGCTCATTTTGTTCGTTCAAGGTGATAATCCCCATATGTATGGACTTAAACAATATAAAGCTCTGCAACTATTGATTTTGATGTATGCAGCCTTGTGTCAACCTTCATGCTTTTATCAATAAAGATACAGATTCAGCTTGAATAATGTGTTGCTGACCAACTTATCTAAAAGCTTAAGCTGGTATAAATGCTGGCCTAGGAATGATTTTATACCTCTAAGTCTCTAACATTCCATCTCATACAAGAGATCTTCAGGCTTAAAGCATAGTCAATTCACAGGCTCACTTGACCTTGAGTTGATATTTAATTTTTGAAGAATGGAGGCAGCAAGGATTTAACTTCTGAGAACTTTGTCTTAGCCTCTAATAGCATGTTAAGGATCAACATTTCTGAATGCTTAAGCTGTCATGTGGAAGCCTAAGAATAGTTTTATATCTAACAATGTAAAAAAGGACAATGAGGTGGAAGGGATCTTTTTTTCTCTAATTATTCACTTTTCATGTTAATAGACCAAGCCTCTTTCAGATTTAATAACAGTTTCTTCAAATTTAGAGTAGTTAACTGAGAGTTCCATATATTTTACAATGTCCTACGTATTAGATTTTTAGTGCATACCATCAAATCATCTCAACATGTTGTATAAAGGTGAAGAGTGGTGAATATTGAATATGTTGAAGAATTGTACACATTTATCCTCAGGGTTTGTAGTATTCTTAAGTATCTTTCGTTTGAATGCCTTATGCTCGGTTGTTATTTTTGCAGCCCAATTGTGGATGTGTCACGCCTCTTTGCAGAAATGGTTCAGCATGGTCTTCGCTGCATTGCATTTTGCAAATCACGGAAACTTTGTGAACTTGTTTTATCCTATACGTATGTCAAATCAGTTTCATGTACTTGTGTTGTTCAGTAGAATCACTATTGTGATAGAATTTTTCGCTTTTCCTATATTCTGTTTTTGTTATCTGATATCCATTTTTGAATTCAAGTTTATAGTTATTTAGTCATTAAAAGGGAAGATGCTCATGCAGTTGAATCGCTGTAAAATGACACAGACGTGAGATTCTTCAAGACACAGCCCCACATCTAGTAGATTCGATTTGTGCATATCGTGGTGGTTACATTGCAGAGGTGAATTTTACTTCTCTTTCCCCCCTGGTTTTATAATTATAAATAGACATTTTATATGTACATGTGCATGCTTGTGTGTCCACATATAATCTGTCTTCCTGTCTGTAAATATTATTATGTGCAATGTCATGTTCATATAACTTGTATACTTGAGTACTGCTAACTGCAGAAGTAAAATGCTATTGCCCCCTAGGAAACATTTAAAGGCGCTTTGTTTTCATCACAAGTGAAGTCCTTACTTTATGAGATCCTTCATTTTGGTCTTTTGGCTTAACTTTATCATTGCCAATATTTATTATATAAAATATCCCATTTCATATATTATACCTGGATTTAATATATATCTCATGGTAAGCTGGGATAAGTAGAAACATATATAATGTGAAATGGGAAAAACTGTTAGGGACTTGGTATAAATGCTATTTAAAGAGATTCTTTAGCCATCCACTGAAAAATATGACATGTAGATTTTTCATGAGCTCCAAGACCTTGAAATTTGTTGTTGTTGTTCTTAAGTTGCTGTTGCTGTGTGTCTTCTGCACTGTACTTTCTTTGTCACAAAATTGTTTATAGATAAACTGTCTAAAGTACAGTGCTTTTGCAGTTCTATTAATTATTGTTATCACTCTATCTTGGCTGGCTCCCTTGAATAAATACTTATTTAGAGAGTTACTTCAAAAATTAGTTCAAAAGCACTTTGGTCAAAATTCAGAGTATGAAAGAACAGGTAAGAACAGTTAATATTGGAAAACAAAGTTAAGAGATAAAAATTAACACAGCAAGGTTTATCCTGATTCATCAAAACAGTTCCTAACTTCCTATGTCCAGTCTCTAGTCAGCAACTTAGATTTTCAGTATAGAGTATTTTTTGAAATGCAGCCTCTCCAGGCTGAGTACAACAAGTATTAGTTGGCCAGAATCTCTTTAGGCTAACTACAAGTATTATTTGGACACGACCTCTTCAGGCAAACTTTCGGATACAAGAGAGAACTTCGAAGATGTTGGAAAGCATATAAAATTTGTTAACATCCAATATCCCATGACAATAGGGATAGAGTTCTAGATTAGTTAGAAGATTTAAAAATTTAAGAATCTGAGCTGTAGTTGTAGTTGTAGTTGTATTTGAATTGTTGTCAGCTTTTTCTTACATAATAGATAATAGATTAAATGCTGTGAGGGTTTCTCTCAAGCTGTTTGTAAAACTCCATCTAAATAGTATGAAAAGAGGGCAATCAAATTCATTCATTTCACAAGAACTTGAGCAATCACAAATTCATAATAAGTAACTTCATGCGATAAAGAACTAGGCACTATCAAATAAAAGATCTAGAGATTATACTTAATATTTAAGTCAAAGTAATAGTTCCTACAAGGAATCTAAATTTTTCAATCCTAAAAGAGTGTGATAGAAGTACACCGTAGAAGCCAAAAACAAAAAAGAGTGGGAGACATCCAACTTTAGGACATAAGAGGTGTACTCAAAGTACACCAGAAGAGCAATGCTAAATTTTACTCTTCTAATCTCAAACAGCTGGCTCATCAGGTCCACATCAATATTTCTTAGATCCACCTGCACTCTGACCATCTTTAGCTTTGCCATAATCTCGAGGTAGGCTCTCAATCTACTAAATAATTTTTACACCAAGATATTTGCACACAAATTACAGTGGTAAGAATCCATCCAAAATCCAATTGTAGAGTTAATAGCGAGAGAATTTTTCTATCTACCTGTATCATATAGTATATTATTATCTTACTAGTCAAAATTATACTATAATAAAAGATTCTATGATTCTGGCTATTCCTTACTTTAAAACATATTGTATTAATTTCTATTAAGTATTAACCATATAATTAATTAAGAGTTTTTTTCAGCAATTTTAAGTGGTCAAAATAAATATCAGTCAACTATATAAACATACTGTTTTCATATTGAATACCAAAAAAATGTAGGAAAGTGAAATTTGAAATCATCATGTATTTTTATGGGCTCACCACTGATTTAAATATTCATTTCATTTATAAATTTAACAATTAGTAACATAACTTTTCAGTCATCCACACATAACGTATTCCAAGCACTATCATATAATTCTCTTGAAAATTCATAAAACAAGCACATACAACTTTTACATAAGCTTTTATATAATTCTCATGAAAATTCAATATTAATTCATTCATGTATTCCACATACAATGACATTGGTTAGGTCTAGTTGGGGTAATTTTACTTAATGCAATTAGTCACATACAATGACATTGGTTAGGTCTAGTTGGGGTTATCCCTGGCCCGAATTGTTTTTTAACCAATTTATATATAATATATGTACACTTGTATGACTAAATGCACAAAATTGCACACCAAGGACTATTAAGCCCGCCTTTCCCAATTCCCATTGTCGTGTGACTCAACCCCTTATTCAACTTCAAGAACTATTAAAAATATTCATCAATTAACATTATATGATCAATGTCAATGACCTATTCTTAAGGTAGCTTTCAAAATTATAATAATAGTAACAGTATCATTATTTACATAGCTAATTAATATTTATAATACGGCAGAATGTATATGCAATCTTCATTTCATTCTTGTGCAACAAAATTACACAATACTCATTAAGTAAGCTATTGTATCATTCACATGTAAAAGAATAGAATTCAACATAAATTCTCAATGGCAACCTTCAAATCTGTCACCATTAGTTATAATTGAATAAAGATAATAATATTTCTATCAAGAATGAGCAATGCAAAGAATTCAAATTTTTACATGTGAGGGATACAATAATGTGACATACATTATCCTCAATTCTCTCAAGATTTTCATCCATCATCAACATTCATGCATAAAAACATATGTCCTTTTATCCAATTCAAAGTAAAATAACTATATAAACAATTCAAAGTATAATAGAAACTTCAATTGAAACAAATTCTAACTTGTACAACTAAGGATTTCAGCCCCAATAACTTAATTCAACAATGTTTAGATATATTTTCATACTATACCAGAATTCACAATCATTATTGGAATACAGAAAAATTTCCTTAATCTACATACTCAAAAATAGGCAAATGGAAGATTCTTCCCTTACCTTCTCTTTGGTTTAGCTCTTGATCTTTGAGAGACCAGTATTATTTCCTTGTTTCAATCAAAGCAAAAATCTAATTTTAGCCCCAAATAAAAAATATGGCATAAATTTGTTTTTGGTTGCTAATTTTAGCGTATTTTTTATTTTAGTTCTTGCCAACTTTTTTTTATGGTTCTTATCCTTTGTTAATTTAAAGTGTGGTGTTTTGATCCCTCACATTAACAAATGTCTGTTAAGTGATGACATGGCTAACAGAGGGCTACATCATCCTAGTCAAGTGTTCCAGAGCTGGCACTTGCGTCGAAGATTTGACATTGAACAGTTACTTGTGAAAGAGGACCTTGTTAATGGCGCAGATAGAGGATTGATGGAGGGGATGTTCTTGATGGTGTAGATCGATGGGTGTTTCGCCAGGAGGTTGTTCATGGTGGCATTGTTGACAACATATGTGGTGATTGTTGTGCGGAAGTTGACCTTCAGTGCGAGGTGCGTCAGGATTAGGTAGTGGTTGAAAGAGGAGAACTCAGGGTGCATGGAGAATGCGAGTGTTGTTGTGCACGTTGGTCATTGTGGTCGTGGCGGTGAAGAGTAGCAGTACTGCTGCGATTGCCACCAGTGTGGCTGGCTGGAGTTGTTGCAATCTAGAAGCTTCAAAAGTGATAGAGAATGAGATCTACCACAGAGAGGAAGGAGGAATAAGCAGTGGACAAGGGGGATTTGGCAACATTGAAGCCACATGGGATTAAGTTTGAACACATGGCAAGGATGATGTGATTCTCCGTTAGCCACGTCATCACTTAATAGATGTCTATTAGCATGAGGGACCAAAACACCACATTTTAAATAAACAAGGGACAAGAACCATAAAAAATGTTGGCAAGGATAAATAAAAAACATGCTAAAATGTAGGGACCAAAAACATTAAAGCCAAGAAATACTAAGAGAAAACACGACATGCAAGCTCAAGAGCTGAAGTGAAGAACAATGAAAAGAAAATTGACATTTCCTTAACCTGTCCTGTTTATAGCAAAGCCCTAGTCTTCCAATAAAATAAATCTAGGATATATTGTTTGAATGGTTCAAATAAGTAGAGGATAAAACATGCATTGGTGTTTTGACTACTCCAAAGTTACGAAAAGAAGTCAATGATGAAGGAGAAACTTTGAAGGAGGGGGATTGAGTGCCGGTGAATAAAAGAAAAAGAAAAAGAAAAGGCTTTGTCTGTAAAACTTTGAAAGTCATGCGCCCGAGTCTATTTGACAAGTTTTGACTACTCACGTGCCAATGATGGGCAGTTGACACCATACAACCCGATTGAAAAATCACACATTGGTGCATGTGAACAATACTCCGGCAAGACAATCGGGGCGACAACTTGTTGGCGGCTTCTCAGACAGAAGGTGTCACCTAGGCCACTTAACAACTACATGTGGTTGGCCAATGTTGGCAATGGCTGAAGCCCAAAAAAGGTATAGTGTACCAAATTTAGAAACTTGGTAGCGGAATAATGATGAGACAAGTCATGGTGGATGAGCTTTCATACTATGTTCAAGATTTAGGATTTTAGAGATAAAGGAGAGAACAAAAATAATGATTATAAATTTATTTCTTGTAATGTTATACGTCATACAATGATACGATTGACACAAAAGACTAAGCACTGACCCATATTTATACTAATAACTTTCAAGACTCCAAATCCTAATCAAATAGGGAATCTAATTATAATAATTACTAGAATCGTAGTTCTACTTAAATAAGAAAACAAATCATAAAATATGAAGAAATATAAAATCTATTCCTAAAAGATATTCTAAGATACTCTAAGATAAGAAACTAATCATAAGAGATAATTTAAGAAATTTTATAATAAAATAAAGATATTGTGAGATATTTTCCTAATATTCTATCAACCATTTTTCATTTCAATCCATTAGTAGTGCTTATTCTTTTGTTTTGTTTGATTAATGAGCTGATCAGTTTTGGTCATTATATGGTTCTCTGAGACTTAATACTGGTTTCTTCACGTTGACAGGAAAGAAGAAAGATAGAGAGTGCATTTTTTGGTGGTAAAATTTGTGGTGTTGCTGCAACTAATGCTCTTGAGTTGGGCATTGATGTTGGAGAAATTGATGTAACTCTGCATCTAGGATTTCCTGGTAGTATTGCAAGGTTTGTGCTCTGATGCTTTGTTATCCGTATACCTAATTAAACCTTTTTAATGTCTTCTTTTGTTTGGAGTTATCTAATTTCCTTTTTATTTTCCTTTACATCTTTCATACTTTTAGCTTGTGGCAACAAGCTGGTAGAGGTGGGAGGAGAGATAGGCCATCTCTTGCTGTCTATGTTGCATTTGGTGGGCCACTTGATCAATATTTCATGAAACATCCTAAGAAGCTTTTTGAAAGACCAATTGAATGCTGTCATATTGATTCCCAAAACAAGCAGGTTCTTAACTTTTAGACCTATTCTTTTCAAGATTACTTACATTGAGTTTTAACAAATGGAATGGTTTATGCTAATTATGTCAGACATTGTCCAGGTTCTTGAACAGCATTTGGCCTGTGCAGCTCATGAACACCCTCTGAGTGTGCAGTATGATGAGCTGTATTTTGGTGCTTGCTTAGAGAGTGTTTTAATTTCTCTAAAAGCTAGAGGATATTTGAGTTTTGATCCGTCATCTGATTCTTCTTCTAGAATATGGAACTACATTGGTCCTGAGGTATGAGATTTTTTTAACAAATTAGGTTTCATGTTTGTCTGGTCTAGTTGATTTTTTTATTATTGAGCTCTAAAAGATATTTGAAGATTGTAAGATTACTAGTTTTTCTATTTTTTTTCATGATACCTTTTCTGTTCCAGAAATCACCTTCACAAGCAGTCAATATCCGAGCAATAGAAACTGTAAGATACAGTGTCATAGATCAGATAAAAAACGAAGTCCTTGAAGAGATAGAGGAAAGCAAGGCTTTCTTTCAGGTAATGACTTCTACCTACTAATATGTGGAAAAAAGGACTTTGCTACCTTTCTAGATGAAAGGGTAATTTGTCTTCTGTTTGTTATCACCACCTCATAAAGTATATTCATGTTTTACTTGATTCAGGTATATGATGGCGCTGTGTACATGTGCCAGGGGAAAACCTATTTGGTTGAAAGATTAGATCTATCTAACAAGACTGCTTTCTGCAAAGAGGCTGATCTGAAGTATTATACAAAGACTCGAGATTACACTGATATTCATGTCATTGGGGGTAATATTGTATGTAATCTCCAGTTTGATAGAGATCCTTTGGATTATCATTTTAAGTTAACTGTCTGAAAGTGTTTGAAGAGCATGTGCTCTTAAATAGAATATAAGTAATCTAGAAAGGAATCTCCTAAACTACTGCCCCTTTGCAGTTCCTATAATTATGGGTCAATGATTTCTACCACAAATACAAGATAAGACAACTTACCTTGTCATGAGCCAATTATCCTAAAAACTTAAGTTGTTGGGTGAAGACACATGGATGGTTTTATTCTAACACGACCCCTCATACAAGAGCTCATTGGGCTTGAAGCGTGGACAATGCACATGCCCACCTACCTTTTGCTCAAATTAAACTTGTTTTTCATTAGAATATTGGGGGAAGCAAGGATTGAACTCTAGACCACTTGGTTACAGAGGCTCTGATAACATGTCATGAACCAAATATCCCAAAAGCTTAAGTTTTTGGGGTAGTTGGTTTGTGAGATAGTATCAGAGTCTATCTTAGATACTGTGTTATTGGGCCCCCACCTATAGATGTCCAATCCTACTACAAACTTCAAACTCCAGATGTCCAACCTTGGGCGTGAGGAGTGTGTGTTGGAGAGTCCCACATTAACTAGAGAATAGAGATAAGGTCAAATATGAGAATATAAACCTTTGGCAATCCTCACCCTACAAGCTAGCTTTAGGGGTTGAGTTAGACCCAGTCCAAAATCTAAGATGGTAGGATTACCCAAGACTTATATACACTCTTATTTGGCCTTATCTGTAGTCAATGTGACACTCTCTGTTAAGATATGTAGAGATATTACTGTTTATTCTCTTTGATTTATTGTATAGTTTCCTGATTTAGGTTGATCCTAAACTGATTTAGATTGATCCTAATCCCAAATCTCTAGGGATTGGTTCTCTTAAAACATGTATATATATACACTGTTGTATTTGCTAATTTAATCAATCAATATACACTTTTCCATATTTCTATTTCAAGTTGGTACCGGAGCTCTTCTGGTCCAGGGAACCGTTTTTACTCCGGTCGCCCACCTAGGTTATCCTTTTTTTTTCAGCGGCTGCCTGTGTGGACGCCGCCAAAGTGTTCAGAAGTCGCCGATCTGCCACCCCACCGCGCGCCGCCTCCGACGCCTCCTCCACGCGCCGCCACGCGCCGTTTTTCTCAAAGCTGCTCGCCGGAGCGTGGGTCCACGCGCCGCCCTCCCGGCCTCCGTTCGCGACGCCGCTTGTTTCGTTGGGTTCGTCGGCTCTTCCTCTGTCTGTTTTGACCACTTTCAAGTCGTGGGTCACACTCTTTGGTGGCTGTTCGGTCGTTTTTGGTTGCTGCCAAACCGTTTTTTTGGCGGCTGTTTGACGTTCCTGTTGCTGTTTGGCGTTCTTGCTACTGTTTGATGGCTGTTTGACGTTCTTGCTGCTGTTTGGTGTTTTCTTGTTGCTGCAAGACTGTCTTTTAGTAGCTGTTTGGTGTTCTGGTTGCTGTTCTCCTTCTTTTTCCACATGGAGGAGATTTCCAAAGTTGATAAGGAGGATCCAAAAATTGAGTCTTCTAAAAGCTGACTGGTTTCCTTTGCTTTTTCTGGTTCACCGGTTATTACCTCTGAGAAGTTGAATGGTAAAAATTATTTAGACTGGTCTACTGCAATTGAGATATGGTTTTTAGGCCAGGGTCTTTATGATCACCTTGTTAAGAAGGCTTCCGAGGTTGATAAAGATGTGAGTGATGAATGGCAGCGAGCAGATTATCAACTTGTATCTGTATTATGGCAGTCCATTGAGCCCAAATTAATGGTGCATTTTCGCCCGTACAAGACATGTTATGATGTTTGGAAGAAAGCTCGGAATATTTATGCCAATGACATCCAGAGATTGTATGAATCTGTTCGTGGTTTAGCAACACTTCAAATGTTTGATCATGATTTGCCATCTTATTTGAATCATGCTCAATCCACCATTGATGAGCTAAAGCTGATGTTGGTTAGTGATGATCTTCAGAAAGTATTAAGCAAGCTCGATAATATGTTCATGGTCTTTATTCTTCATGGGCTTCATAAGGACTACGGATCTGTTCGTGATCAGATTTTGACAAATCCCACCATCCCTACGGTGGAAGAACTTATAGATCGTTTGATTCGGGTTCCTTCACCTGAGGCAGAATCTCAAACAGCATCCGAGTCCTCTGCTTTTGTCTCCAGTACCACTGAACGTGGAGGACGAGGTCGTGGTCGTGGCCGTGGTCGTGGAAAAGGGGGTAGAGGAAACCTTCATTGCACCTGCTGTCAGAGAGATGGACATACACGTGATATATGTTACTCTTTGCATGGCTTTCCGAGCAAGACAGCTAATGTTGCTCAATCTCTGACTTCAGAGCCCAAGATTGAATCTGAGAGCAATCATCCAATCTCCTGGTCTACTGATGATTACAAGGAGTACCTTCAACTGAAGGCAGCCCAACAGACCTCTTCCTCAGTCACTGTTGCTCACACTGGTAATTCTACAGTCTGTCTCTCTCATTCTACGCCTCTTGGACCTTGGGTTTTGGATTCTGGTGCTTCTGATCACCTAACTGGTAATGCCTCTCTTTTCCCTAACTTATCCTCACCTAAAACTCCACATCATATCACCCTTGCTGATGGGTCCAAAGTCCAAGCCACTGGTATTGGCCAAATTTCACCTGTTCCCTCACTACCATTGAAATCAGTTTTATTAGTTCCTGGATGTCCCTTCAATTTAATTTCTATAAGCAAGTTGACTCAATCATTAAATTGTGCCATCACCTTCACTTCTGATTCTTTCTTGATACAGGACCGGAGTACGGGACGGACGATTGGAGCAGGATCTGAATCACATGGTCTCTACAGTCCTCTGCTTCTACCATATGTGCATCTACTGAGTCTCCTGGTTTGCTCCATCGTCGTCTTGGTCATCCTAGCTTATATAAACTGAAGAAAATGGTACCTCATCTCTCCCAGTTGGAGTCCTTAGAGTGTGAGTCGTGTCAACTAGGAAAGCATGTTAGAACTTCTTTTCCTAGTAGTGTTCATGGTCGAGCTGTGTCTCCTTTTGATATTGTTCATTCTGATGTTTGGGGTCCTAGTCGTGTTGCGTCTATTTTAGGACATAGGTATTATGTTACTTTCATTGATGATTTTTCAAGATGTACTTGGATCTTTCTAATGAAAAATCGTTCTGAGTTATTCACAATTTTCAAAACTTTCTGTTTAGAAATCAAAACTCAGTTTGGCAAAGTAATTCGTGTTCTACGAAGTGATAATGCTAAAGAATACTTCTCTGATTGTTTCACTTCCTTCATGAATTCCCATGGCATTCAACATCAATCTAGTTGTCCTCATACACCTCAACAAAATGGTGTTGCCGAGCGAAAACATAGACATATTGTGGACACTGCCCGTACTCTGCTATTGAATGCTAATGCACCTCCAAAATTGTGGGGTCATGCTGTCCTTATTGCAGGATATTTAATAAATCGGATGCCATCCTCTGTTTTGAATGATCAAGTTCCTCATTCCCTGTTATATCCATTGGATTCTCTTTACTCTGTCCCCCCTCGTGTTTTTGGTTGTACTTGTTTTGTTCATGATCTTTCCCCAGGTCGTGATAAGTTGTCTGCCCGTGCTATCAAATGTGTGTTCTTAGGATATTCTCGTGTCCAAAAGGGGTACCATTGCTACTCTCCCACTACACATCGGTTCTACACCAGTGCAGATGTCACCTTCTTTGAAGACACACCATTTTTCAGTACCTCAGAAGTCTCTTCACTGGACTCCGATCTCTATTCTCAGGTATTGCCTATTCCTCTTGTTGATTCTGTTGAGTCTCCACCTGCTACTTTAGAGACACCTGAGCCTCCACCAGAGTGTCCTCCTCCTTCCCTACCAGGGTCTGGTCGTCTCCCACACCGATATGGGATAACTTATGAGCGTCGGTTACATACTTTGGTTCCACCTCCTAGTACACCGTGTGATTCCGCTTCTGCTCCAGTCTCCTCACCTACTCCGGCTCCACCTCTCCCAGTTGACTTGCCCATTGCTCTTCGTAAAGGTAAACGTTCTACTTCTAATCCTCATCCCATTTATAATTTTCTCTCATATCATCGTTTGTCTCCTACCTATTCTGCTTTTGTCTCTACTATATCCTCTATTACCATTCCCAAGACAGTACAGGAGGCCTTAACCCATCCAGGATGGCGACAAGCTATGATTGATGAGATGACAGCTTTAGAATTTAACCATACTTGGGAACTTGTTCCACCTCCGTCCGGCAAATCTGTTGTTGGATGTCGGTGGGTCTTTAATGTTAAAGTGGGCCCTGATGGACAGGTGGATAGATTGAAAGCCCGTCTTGTGGCTAAGGGATACACACAAGTATATGATTTGGATTACAGTGACACTTTCTCTCTAGTTGCGAAGATGGCCTCAGTTCGCCTCTTCTTGGCCATGGCTGCTGTGCGACATTGGCCCTTGTTTCAATTGGATATCAAAAATGCTTTCTTACATGGTGACTTGGAGGAGGAGATCTATATGGAGCAACCCCCTGGATTTGTTGCTCAGGGGGAGTCTGACCTTGTGTGTAAATTACGGAAGTCCTTATATAGCCTTAAACAATCACCTCGAGCTTGGTTTGGTCGGTTTAGCAAAGTCATACAGGAGTTTGGAATGATCCGCTGCGAGCAGACCACTCTGTTTTCTTTAGATGCTCACTGACCCATAAATTCATTTATCTTGTGGTTTATGTGGATGATATTGTAATTACAGGTGATGATCAGGAGGGCATCAAGGCTCTAAAGCAGCACTTATTTGAGCACTTTCAAACTAAGGATTTAGGTCCTCTGCGCTATTTCCTTGGGATTGGGGTTGCTCAGTCAAAGTCCGGTGTTGCTATTTCTCAGAGGAAATATGCTCTTGACATTCTGGAGGAGACAGGACTCACAGATTGTAAGCCAGTTGACACCCCAATGGATCCTAATGTGAAGCTTCTACCTAACCAGGGGGAGCCCTATTCTGACCCAGGGAGGTATCAAAGACTAGTGGGCAAGTTAAATTATCTCACCATGACCAGACCTGATATATCCTTTCCTGTCAGTGTTGTAAGTCAGTTCCTAACTCTCCTTGTGAGAGTCATTGGCATGCAGTTGTGCGGATCCTCAGATATCTCAAAGGATCACTTGGGAAGGGACTTGTTTACAGTGATAGAGGACATACAAATATTGTTGGGTATTCCGATGCAGATTGGGCAGGTGATGCAAGTGACAGACGGTCAACAACGAGTTATTGTGTGTTCTTGGGAGGTAATCTTGTTTCATGGAAGTGTAAAAAGCAAAGTGTTGTTGCCAGATCGAGCACAGAAGCAGAGTATCGTGCAATGGCTCACACCACATGTGAGCTTCTGTGGCTAAAGTCTTTAATTCAAGAGTTGCAGTTTTGCAAGGTTGGCCCTATGGAACTAATGTGTGATAACCAGTCAGCCTTATACCTCTCCTCTAATCCAGTTTTTCATGAGAGGACAAAGCATATAGAAGTTGATTGTCATTTTATCAGAGAAAAGATCCTCTCCGGTGTCATCAAGACTTCCTCAGTTTGCTCCAAGGATCAACTTGCAGATATTTTTGATCATGATTCTTGATCATGCTAATGATTCCTCTAATGATCAAGAATAGGCTTGAAACTTGACCATTTTAATGAGAATATTGAAGTTGATTCTTGATCATTTTAATGATTTCTTCTACAATCTTCTTCCTAACAAAGTATCTATAAATATCCACATGTTTGATCCTGTCATGATACACTTGATTCTTAGCAATGCTGATTGGAGCTTGATTATTACAAAGTAATTTTATTGACACTTCATATATGATCTTCTGTCCATCAAGTAATCTCTTTAACCACATTCCTTCACGTATGCTATGGGCGGTTGTAGGAAGGCAAACAATCCTATTCTTGCTAACTTATAAGAGTACTAATAGGATCCTTGAAATAAAACTGGACTAGAATTGTAGATAGAGTAGGGAAAAGAGAGAATGCTTCTATTTTTCCGATGTGCTGGAACACTAGAGGCAAATCCTCCTTACAAGGGCTGCCCCTTACACTGGCAAGAACTCAGTCCTTCTGACTATTATCAAAGGATCTTTTCATCTGTACATTCCCTGCTGTTTAACTACCTATCCTCCTAACTGCTATGGTATCTAATTGCACTGCCTGTCCAACTCAGCCTAACTGACTCAATAAACTACCTAATGTTTATTCCATTGGGAATATACTATCTCCAAACCTTATTTCCGTTATATCAGATGGATAATGTTAATGATGTTCAGGTCTTTAAAAACTCATGCACCGCTATTCTCAGGCTTATCCAGTAATGGTTTCCACTAACATGTTTCCAAAATCAAATGCCCGAGCTCAAGTATGCAAAGTAACAACTACTTGGTTTGGATTTTATCGTATTTGGAGAGGAAGCAATCAAATCTTTGATACTGTTGACCTAGCACTTCCTCAATATTCATATGAGTCACAGGTGAATTTCAGCAGTTAGAATTTTTCTTTGATGACTTTCTTTTAATTACCTTCTGTGGCATCTGTGTTTGTTTTATCGTCAGCATGCTTTTTGCCTCTAAATAGGCTGTTTGGGTTCCCGTGCCACAGTCAATAAAAGAAGCAGTAGTCAAGAAAAATTATGATTTCCGTGGAGGTTTGCATGCTGCTTCACATGCTGTTTTACACGTAGTGCCTTTGTAAGTCTCTTATAAATGTTAGTTTTAAAGTTTTAGGATCAGTGTGATATACAAGCACTTATTTCTTCCATCCACGTTCTGTAGATTGTTGGTTACACTTTGCATTTGGTGTCAGTATGCACACTAATCCTTTTTGTAATTCATTTTGTTTTAAACATCTTCCATTTAGCATTTTGTCATTTTCTTCACTCCCCTTCACATTCTTTATTAATAAGTAATAACATTATTATCATTCTTAGAATAATTACACCTAACACTCCTGGGTTGTTTCTTTCCTGAATTACACTAAGCTCATTCTTTTTTTCATAAATTACACGGATCTCCCTTTTGTTTGATTTTTAATCTCTAAGGTTGAGAGGGTATTTGTGCATTGAAAAATTTTAAAGAGCATATGACAAATGCTGGAGGTTGGTGCAATTTTTAAAAGTGGAGAGCTGGTGATATGCACGTTAATTTTCAATTCGTTCAAGCAAGGTGTTGGTTGCTCATTATGTGTTGGTGCCCTAATGATGAACTTTGTGTGAATTTTTGTTTGAATATTATTTTAAAAGATAGTAGTTGTATAATTGGTTATTAGAGGAAGGAATGCGGTTGTGAATTTCTCCTCTTTTTTAAAATGTCAGTGAAGTTTAGGGCTTGTTTAGTTTGAGTCTTTGGGAAAATATTATTTGTTTTCATTTCTTCTTTTTATTAATAATTATGAAAAAGCCACATTGTTTTCACTTTGTTTTGTGTTTTAAAAAATTTATATAAGAAATAGTGAAAACAAAAAAAAGTTATTTTCAGTTCACTCTTTCCTATATAAACCTTTAAAGCAGGAGACAAAATGAAAATAAGATGACACTTCTAGTTATTAATAGGAAAACCGGAAATAAAAATAGAAAACATTTTTTCAGACCAAACAAGCCCTATAAATCAATCTTTTTCTGCACACTGGACCTTGTATTGGTCAAAGTTAACATGGAAAATATAATTTTGTTAGTCTAGCAGTCTCTACTACATTACATTCTATTTTACTAAATGGTTTGGTATTTAGACTAAGAAACTAAAACCTGTTCTTTCTAGTTCACGATACTGTCATTCTTGTTCATTATGTATAATTCCTATTAATTTTATCTATATATTATGATGCCCTTGCTTGCAGACACATAACATGCAACTTGTCCGATTTGTCTCCTGAGTGTCCAAATCCTCATGATAGCCGATATTACCCTGAAAGAATTCTAATATATGATCAACATCCGGGAGGGTGTGGAATTTCAGTACAGGTAAATATCACCAGAAATCTAGCAATTTAGATGATCTTTTGCTTACTTTTATTTTTGCTAATATTATCTGAAGTTTTTGCGGTTCTGGATGTTAAATTAACCTGTTAAAATAGACTGGTAGTTTTTCTGGTTTGACAATCTTTGTAAGTGCCAATTGATGGCAAGATTTTCACCACATAATATTTTTGGATTGTTTGATAGGTTCAACCTTATTTCACAAAGTTCCTGGCAGCTGCACTTGAAGTCCTCACATGCTGCTGCTGCTCAGCGGAAGTAGGTTGCCCTAATTGTGTTCAGGTCAGGATCTAACAATTTTTTTTATATAAAACATAATCTCATCATTTTTCTAGGCCATTATTGGTTAAGAAAATTAGTAGGCTGTGGAGTGATAGTTTATATGTATATGCATTGCATCCAATTTCGGCAGTTTTCATAAAGCTTTTGCATATTGTAGAGCTTTGCTTGCCATGAGTATAACGAGGTTTTACACAAGGATGCAGCCATTATGATCATCAAGGTGGTGACTTAGTTGAACCTCGTGATTTTCAATGGATAATCGCATTTCCAATTTCACTTTTGATGACCATAGATGTTGTCCTTTCAGGGTATTCTGGATGCAGAGAAGTAGTACTTCAAAGAATATACAGGCTATTCTGAAGTATTCAGGGATAAAAGTTCTTACAGGAGTTTCTTTTCTTTTTTTGAAAGGAAGTGAATAGGGGTCACAATAAGAGCTAGACCTATAGAAATTGCCCACAATAGGTAAGATTTTTACCTATCAAATGGGTTTTTTACGAGCATGGTAATTATCCACAATTTTGTGGGTATAAATGTTGGTATGGGTAGTATAGTACCCAAATCCAACCTATAGCCATACAATTTACTTATTTTATTTTATAATTATATTTAAAAATATTTTTGAATAATTTTTAAATCGAATTAAATGGTTCTATTTGTACTGGTATGTAATTAAGATTTTATTCATTGAATATTTTTTAATTGAGTTATATATTCATTGTACTTTTGATCAATTTTTTTTATTGATTTTTTTATTAGTAATGTTATTATTATAATTACAAGTTTATCTGACAAAAGCATTATGGGAGATCAAATTCAAGTTAATTTAATGCGGGTAATGAATGCGATTACGGATTTTATGGATCCAAACGAGTGCACGTGAATATAAGTTGACCTTTACTTTTCCCACCACAGTTTTAGCTATTCCCACCCCCATAATATTTTTCTACCCAAAATACCCCTCCCCCACCCCCACTATCCCGCTCCGGTGGCCCTCCCCGCCCCTCTCCCTTTCCTTTTTGCAAAAAAAAATAACGTACGGACAAGGGTGTTCGTGAATAGTTCCCTGACAGCCTTGTTTGTATGTTATTTTTTTCTGTAAAAAAACAATGTACGGACACCATTGTCCGTACGTACAAAAAAACAACGTACGAATAAGGGTGTCCGAGAATAGTTCCCGGATAGCCTTGTCCGTATGTTATTTTTTTTGTAAAAAAACGTATGGACACCCTTGTCCATACGTACAAAAAAAAAACAATGTACGGACAAGGGTGTCCGTACGTACAAAAAATAACGTTTTTAAGCAACTCAACTTGTGGGATCCACATTAAAATAATAATTTTTATATTAAGCAACTCTTCTAAGTAACTCCCATTGGAGATGATCTTAGTGTGTCATGTGAGGATAATTTACTTTTATGGTAACATATTTTGAGGGAGTTGAGAAGCAAAGAAGAAATAGATAAAACTATTATTAAGTTTATTTATTTGATGCTTA
Organism: Sesbania bispinosa; assembly: GCA_026901365.1. Lineage (NCBI taxonomy): Eukaryota > Viridiplantae > Streptophyta > Magnoliopsida > Fabales > Fabaceae > Sesbania > Sesbania bispinosa. The sequence goes on along the minus strand of QLOH01000065.1, from coordinate 808,327 downwards.
TAATTACCTATATCATTTCTAAAATGAAAATATTATAAAATCATAAAAAAAATGTGTTAAATGATTATAAATAAATGAGTTGAGTGAGTAATCTATATTATTTTATTTATCATCAATACCTTGAACTTTCCCTTTTTTTAAAATGGCCTAATTCTAGCTATATAAGAACAAACCAATAGTTATACAATGATAAATAAAATCTCGTAAATCCCAAGAGGAAGAAAGAAAGTAAGGAAGTTTTTTTTTTTTTTTGGTCAAAAGAAAGATTTTGTTTTATTTCTTCTATCTAAATGTCCACCTTGGACCAATATGGGTGGCGAAATTGGATCCACTCATTAAATAATGGATTTGATATCAATGTAATAAAGTTTAATACGGTCATTTAATTGAGTTATTACATTATTTACTAGGGCCGTTCAGGGTTGCTGTGAGTTTTCAGTTTTTGGTTTTTAAAAATATTTTAATTGAGTTTTTATAACTCAAAACAAAAAATTGAAAACTTGTTTTTGTGGTTTTCAAAATGTTTGATTTGAAAACCACAAAAACAAGTTTTCAATCTTTGGTTTTTATTTGTAAAAACTTGATTGAAAATTTTTAAAAATCAAAAACTGAAAACTCGCAACCACCCCGAATGACCCCTAAGTTTAATAATATATAACAGTATGATATTTATTAAATGATGTGACAATACATGATGAATGATAATGTAAAATTTTTACACTACTAATATATATATATATATTAAATTTATAAATAATAAATAAATTTTCAAGATAATCTTCCAAAAATTTTAGTTACTCATCATCATATTCATGTTTTAAAAGTTTTATTATTAAATTAGATTTTGTTTGTTACATTTTGTCCTTTTTTTTTACGAAAGAGATAAATTTATTGAAGAATAGTAGGACAAAGGTCATGAGTAATAAAGGATGAAATACATTCAGGTGTTTCCTCAATCCAGGTACATTCTGGATTAGAACAAGCGAATTTGGCTAACCAATGAGCTGAAAAATTCCCAACTCTACGAATGAAGTTAAAATTACAGCGCATGAATTGAGAGCTTAGCATTTTGCAGTCTGAGATGATCATATCAGCATAGGATGTAGAATTAGATGGGGTACTAAATTTTTCAATTATACTCTTACAATCAGACCCTATAATGATATCATGGAATGATAGATCCAAGGCCAATTGAAGAGCAAGCTTAATACCAAAAGCTTCCGCCAGAGTAGCATCATTCAGTGTCTCAATGCGCCGTGTAGCTGCTGCCAAGACGTATCCTTCATTGTCTCGAATTACAATTCTAATGCCCCAATTGCCTGCAGTCATGAGTGCTGCATCAGTGTTGATTTTATACCTTCCCTCAGGTGGGGCTGTCCACTGGCTATCTTTGAAGTGCTGAATTGGAGGAGCGGCTGCGTAGCTGGTATTGTTGGTTAATTGGCGATCAACCCCTTCTCGAGCTTGCACAATTATTCTCTCAATTGTTGGCTCCTTGTCTTCAAAAATCTTCTTGTTTCTGGCGTACCACACATTGTAATAGATAGCAGTATAAAAACAAATGAGCTCTTCCTTTTCTTTGTCAATTAAGTCTGCAGCCCACTGGGTAAATGGGATACCCACATTCAGAATAGTATTACTCCCTAATGATGCTCTTTGCCATAAGTCCTGGAACCAATGGCAATCACATAATAGGTGGCTAACTGATTCAATCTCCTCATTACACCGAACACAATAAGGATCACAGTTCATACCTCTACGAATCAAATTCTGTTTGACAGTCAAGGAATTATGCAACATTCTCCATAAGAAATGGCGTTGTTTGGGTTGAGAAGGGATCTTCCAAAGTCTATTCCAGTTATAATTGGGGATGCTTAGCTGCCTACCGTTACCATCCTCACCAGCCCGAAAGTGATTAAGGGCAAAATGATAACCAGATCGAACAGTATAGATACCATTTTTAGTACAGCCCCAGCAAAATTTGTCTGTCTGCAAATAGCAAGGCAGTGGAATTCTGAGAATTTGGTCCGCCTTGAAGGAAATGAAACAACTTCTAATCAATTGAGAATTCCATTCACATGGATCATTTTGCAAGAGATCAGCTACATGCAGAATTTCACTGTTAAGATTACGGGGAGACACAACCTTGTGGCCTAATTTATTGGGCAACCACCCATCTCTCCAAATATCAACCATTTCACCATTTCCAATTCTCCAATAACCACCTTTTTCCAGAATCCATGCAGCTTGGTGTATGCTCCTCCAAGTGTAGCTCGGCCTATATCCCGCAGTGGCATGAAGAAATTTCTTCCGAGGGAAATAACGAGCTTGCAATGCTTTGGAAACTAAAGTCTCAGGTTGATTCAGAATTCTCCACCCCTGTATGGCCAGTAAGGCAAGATTAAAGGCTTGGAAATATCTAAATCCCAGCCCTCCTGATTTCTTGGAATGACACAAGTGATCCCATTTCACCCAATGAGTCTTCCTTTCTCCATTCTTAATACCCCACCAAAACCTTCCAATCATCCCTTCAATTTTGTCACAAATATTTTTTGGCAAAAGGAAACATCCCATTATGTAGCATGGAATTGCTTGAACAACAACCTTAACAAGGACTTCCCGGGCAGCACTTGAGAGATATTTCTCCTTCCATCCTTTAAGCTTCTTCCAAACTCTATCTTGAACATAATCAAATACTTGTTGTTTTGATTTCCCCACAAAAGTAGGAAGGCCCAAGTATTTAGTGTGACTATCAACCGCCTTAATAGACATCCAACTTTCGATCAAGATTTTCCTCTCTTCATGAACATTTCGGCTGAAAGATAGTTCTAATTTATCAAGATTGATTAATTGGCCAGATGCTTGTTGATATTTTCTTAAAATGCTCAGAACAAGATCAATCTCTGAATTGCTGCTCTTGAAAAATAAGAGGCTATCATATGCAAAAAATAAATGGGTAATTTGCGGGGCATGCTTGGCAATTATAATACCATGGAGTGCCTTCTCTTCTTGAGCTTTTAAAAATAATCCTGAAAAAACTTCAGCACATAGAATGAAGAGATATGGGGATAGTGGATCCCCTTGCCTCAAGCCTCTAAAAGGAACAAATGACTCACAGGGGTTACCATTGAGCAAAATAGAAAAGGACACTGTGGTAAAACATCTCATAATGAGTTCAATAAAAAGGGGAGGGAAACCCATAGAAGACAAAACACTCTGCAGAAAACTCCATTCCACCCTGTCATAGGCTTTTGCCATATCTAGTTTTAGCCCAACATAATCGGTTCTACCCGTGTATTTTTTCCTCATATAATGGAAGGATTCATAAGCAAGTAATGCATTATCCGTTATAAGCCTACCAGGAACAAAGGCACATTGATTTGCACTCACAATATCTGGAAGAATTAATTTCAACCTATTTGCTATCGTTTTAGTCACCAACTTCATGATTACATTGCACAAAGCAATAGGTCGAAAATCCTTAGTATGACGGGGCTTTTTAATTTTCGGAATCATGCAAATAAATGAATTATTAATCAAACTTGGATCACCCCCATGATTGAGAATATTAAGCACAAAGAAAATGATATCGTTACCCACAATCTTCCAGTATCTTTGAAAGAAGAAAGCTGGCAAACCATCCGGACCCGGGGTAGCAAAAGGCTTCATGTTCTTCAGAGCAAATTGTACTTCCTCAGCTGTAAATTCTTTGGTTAAAATGTCCAGCATATCCGGAGAAATACGACCTTGGACAACACTAGTGACCTCCTCAATATTTTGGGGAAAAGATGAAGCAAACAGATGAATAAAAAAATTATTCATCACCCTTGCAATGGACTCCTCTTCATGATGCTCAATCCCGTTATCATCTTTAATGGAATTAACCCAGTTTCGGTCTTTTCTTTGAGAGGCCTTCAAGTGGAAAAACCATGTATTTTTGTCTCTCTCCTTAAGCCACATGGCTCTTGATCTTTGACTCCACTAGATTTCCTCTTGCTCAAGCAGAGCCTCTAATTTGGATTCCTCTTCAATTATGTCATGGAGCTTACTAGGCATATGGCAAACTTTCTCTAGCTCTTCCAATTTCCTCTGGCATTGTCTAATTTTCCTTGATATGTTGCCAAATTTACGAGAACCCCATGCATCCAGTGTGTGCAAGCAATCATGTAATTTTGAAGCCACATGATGGGAACCACGCGTCCAGCCTTGTGTCACCACTTCTTCACATTCAGCATCCTCAGACCATAGCTGTTCAAATAGGACAATACGAGAGGGACCACGATTCCCTCCTTGAGAAATATGAGTATCAAGCACAATGGGACAATGGTTCGAAAAGAACCTATTTAGATGGTATACAGTGACGTTAGGGAAAGCCACTTTCCAGGCCATAGAAGAAAGGAAACGATCAAGCCGTGATTTTATGTTGGTCTTATCCATATGCTTATTATCCCATGTGAATGCATTTCCAACAAAGCCCAAATCAGCTAACTCACAATCTTGCAAGCAATTACGGAACCCCTCTATTATTGAAGCCGGAACTGAATTACCACCCCTCTTTTCATCAGTCACAAGAATTTGGTTGAAATCACCAAAGCAAAGCCATGTCTTGTTCTCCTCTCCCCCATGCAGTCCCCGAATTAAATCCCACGTCAGATGCTTGCGATTGGCTTCAGGAAAGCCATAGATTCCAGTACACCTCCAACTTGTCTCCCCATCATCAATGGACACCTCAGTATCAATGTAATTTGAGGAAGTAGACTGCACATTGACTGTGATATCATTATTCTAAAGGATTGCTAAGCCTCCCGAGCGTGATCGCCCTTCACCACTACAACTTACTGCCCAAATGTTGTTCATCCCCCAACATGTCTCATTTGCATCATCTGCCCTTCTGTTCTCCTTGTTTCCTTAAAGAAAACAAGGTTGGGACACTTATTGGCAATGAGCTTTTTTAAAGCTCGAACTAACCGTGGGTTCCCAAGCCCCCGACAGTTCCAAGAAAGGATTTTCATTGGTCTTGGCAAGCTTGCCGCTGTATTGTTGAATTGAGCTTTCTTGCTTTGGACCCACATGTCAACACCATCACCAGAATCTATCTCCATATCAACTTTTCTTTTTAAATGAGTAATCTCCAAAGGAACATTCTCTTTGTCTCCCCCCTTCCATGCTCTCCCTAAACACGTTTCCACCTTTTCCATTCTCTGTTGGGAGCTTAAATCAGATTAGAGCTATCTCTCAAAGCATGTGATTCTTCTGCATCTTGAGTGATTTTGGGATAATTGTCTCTATCACCATTAACAGTGATAATGCTCTTTGTTGGGGAATGACCACTTGCATTTTGATTCTGAACCTGGGACATTTGTGCAGCCTGAACTTGTTTAGAATTCTCTTCCTCAGAGGCATCATCAACCTTCAACATACTCAATTTCTCCAATAATTCAGCAGCCACTTGTTTCTTCTTAGCCTCCCTTGCGACTTGTTTTCCTTGGTCCTGTCTGCTGTCATGATCCTTCCTAATCTTAAACCTTCTGCCCGGCTGAAAAGCTTTCATCCATGGCCCAAAATTCCTTTCTCCACTGTCATCATCAGGTTTATCCCCACATCCTTGATCATCATGTCCAATACGCCCACAAAATAGCAAGTTTGGGGAAGTTTTTCATACCGAAAATCAACCCAGAACACACCATCTTTTTTGGAAACTTCATTGACCCCAGCCATCAGTGGAGTGTTTAGATCAATTTCTACCTTCACTTTAACAAATGTTCCTTTCCCCTGTAACTCGAAATTGTCAGCTTCAATCACTTTCCCCAAGCATTCTCCCAATTTACAGCCCATCTTCCGCGTCCTACAATGAATTGGTAGTCCCCACAATTGCACCCATATTGCCACCGAGGAGAAGCACATCTCTAAAGGATCAATACCCCGCTCCCACTTCTTCATAATTAGCCATGCGTTTCGAAACAATCAGGGACTTCCACTAACCACCTTCTCCACATCCATTTGATCTTGGAAGAAAAATTGGTAAGTTTTATCGCCCAAGATTTCTATTTTGAGTCCCTTCGGTGTGTTCCAAATACTACACAGAGCATTGTATAGACTGTTCACGTGAATAGTTTTATCAGTAATTATTCTCCCAATAGTACTGATTTTGCATTCCTTCACTCCGTCCTGGACGTCTTCGTCATAAAAAATAACCAACTTTGGATCAGGTTGGCCGTCTTATGCTGGTCTTCCACGTTGTTGGTCTCTGTCATGATGTCTCCTAACAACCTGCAAGGCGAAGAAAAGTGAGATAATAAATTTATACAAACAAAACATACAATAACTCACACAACACAATTTTACTATCTATATCTCTCCATCATATCACCCATCACATCCCACATTTCTCTCTTCTTTCTCTTTTCTCTCATTATTTCTCTTTGTTGCATCGTTGTATGGTTGTAAGAATAACATTTCTCTAAAAAAGTATGTTGCATGGAGCGATTGACACATGACACACGGTACAAAAGTACTACAACGCAGCCGGCCCTAAAGAAACCCTAGGAGAGCATGCGAGAGGAAATGATAAATCTTTCAATAAATCAATATGACAATGTTTTAGATATTTGAGGAACTAATTTAATAATTAATTTTTTTAAACTTAAAATATTGCCCATCTCTAAAATTACATTTCTCACGGTGATGATAAAAAATGTTGATTATTATATTGGCTGTTTTGGCTCCGCTTACACGGTCCGCATAGAGCGTGTTATGAGCGTCATCTGCAACAAACAAGAAACGGAATTCATGTGCACCGCACGTTGCAATTTCAAATCCCATGACTTCCTCCAACGCAATTCAAAGCAATCCTAAAAAACCTTTTTCTTTCCAAAACGGGGCTGGACAAAGTTACAAATAAGTTGGTCTACTCCAACTTCTCCATAATAATAATATTACACATTGTGTACTGAGATCTACGCGGAACATATTTTATTGGATTTGAAAGTAGGTTCTAGCAAGGTAAGGTTCAGAAGACTTGATTAATCCCATGCTAAAAAAGATGTGGACTTGGAACACCACACCACTTAGCTTATTAAAAAATGTTATCGTTATCTTTGAATACTTATTAATAGTGTGGAGTAGAGTAAAATGGAAAGGAAATGAAATAATGTAAAACAATCATATCATTATTTAAGTACGTTTAGAATAGAGTGAGAAAACATTGACCGATATAATTTCATTTTATTTCTTCCATCCATTATACTATCCATATGGAACCAAATTAACATATATAGCAAGTACTTGCATATATTTATATATGACTAAACTAGCAAATTGGAATCTAATTTTTTTTAAGGGTTATGCAGTTTAATTATTGATAAATAGAAAAAATAATATAATTTCTGACTTTTTGCTCCGTCTATTATTATGGTCCAACTGTGTTTCTCATTAATTTTTTCATGACGTGTCACGTTTAGTGACACCATATCACACTATTTGCCATCAAGGCACAAAAATAATGACAATGAGGTTGAGCGCTTCCAATGAAAGAAGGAGAAGAGAGAGAAAATGGAGAATAGGGAAGCACACGATTGTTAAAGTTAGAGTCTTTCAAGTTATAAACAGTGTTTTTAAAATCGGACCGATAATTGAACCGGTGAAGGTACTGGTTCACGGTTCAGTGGTTGAACCGTGGTCGAACCGGTAATAATTAAATATATTTTTTAATATTATATAATATTATTTAAGAAATAAAATAAGATAAAATCATAAAAAATCAAGATATATAAGATTATAAATTAATATAAAAGACTTTATTATATGTATTATATCATAAAAAAATTCATAATAATTAACTAAATAATAAATATTTATGTGTAATCCTTAAAAAGTTATTTTTATTTATCTTAAAAATATTTTAGATTAAATAAAAAATAAAAAATAAAAAAATTGAAAATTTTGAAATTGACCGGTTCAACCGGTTTTCTAGCACCAGTTATTTACCGGTTCTTGACCGGTTTGACCGGTTCTCACTAGTTCTAAAACCAGCTGATTTTCAGGGTTGTATGGACCGGACACCAGGCCGGTTCCCGATCGGACCAGTTGAACCGGCCGATCCGGTTTTGATAACTATGGTTATAACTTTGACAAAGCCACGTTATTTTTGTGCCATAGTGGACACTATAGTGACAAAAAGTGTGTCACAGTGTCACTAAACATGACACATCATAAAAAATTAACGAGAAACACACAATTGGACTATAGCGACATATAATGCAAGAAGTAAGAGATTATATTGTGTTTTTCTATTTATTAGAGATTAAACCTCATGACCCTAAAATAGTCAGGGACGAATTTACTAGTTTACTCTAAAAATATTGAGTTTAATTAGTACTAGTATATACTTATAGTGTAAACTAAATATAATACCCGTGAGTTGCACGAGTTTATTTATATTAATTTTATAACTACAATATTCTATAAGTTTAATTTTTAAATAAATATGTTAAAATTATTATAGATTAAATATATTAAAAATATGTTAAGAAATAAAATTATATTACTTACTAAACATGATGGAATAGTGAAAGGTATTTCTTGGACAAAAAAGTTATTTTTTGTTGTGAAGAATAAATTGTTGAAAAATGTATACCATAATTGGTCGACTTTTTTTTTAATTTCATAATTAAAAATAATATATATGTATATTATATAAGTTTAACATAAATAATGATTTTGTATACAAAAACATATTACCTTTTCTCTTCCTTTCTCATGACATTATCATCACATTTCTCACTTTAACTCTTTTTAAATCTCTCTCATATTCATCTAAGTGTAAGGGTATATGAGTATGGACATATTATTTTCATATTCTCATGCACCTTGAAAACATTCCAATAGTAATAAATTTAAAAAGTATAAAAGATTGTCTCAAAGCTTAAAGAATTGAGGCTGAGTATTGTTTAAAATTGATTGATTTTATTGTTTTAGTATACTTACAAAACAATAATTATATTGTCAAATTTATATTAAAAATCATAAGAACTATTTAATATTTTTTAAATTAAAAATATAATTATAAGTAGTTGTGACCTATGAATATTAAATTAAATTTTTAATAAACTTTTTTTTTGTGTAAACCATAGGTATCCCCTATTACCAGGGGCAATCCTATTCGGGGCTTAGTCACAGTTAAGGCTCCTCACCCCCTCCCGGGGAATGTATTTAGTGGGGATCGAACCCGGGAGCTCTTCCCACAAACTCAGCATGCGTTGCCAACTGAGCCACAACTCTTTGGTAAATTTTTAGTAAACTATGAGATTAAATAATTCATTTAACTTAAAATTAATATAATTAATTATGAGTATTTGACATTTAGAATTTAATATTTAATATATTATATATAATAGTTATAAAATTTAATTATACTAATTATATAATATGAATTAATTGTAAAGATATGTTTTGTATTCCATATGTTACTTTTCATGAATACAACATTAATAGTAATGTTCAAATTACTATATATAAATATAATAATATAGATATAGATATAGATATAGATAGATAATATATATATTACAATTTTTCTTTCTCAATTAATATTAAGATCCAAAAATTAAAAACAAAAAAAATGACTTAATTATTTTCAATTTAATATATAAATATATCTTGTAGTTTTTTATTTTAACCTCATAAAAATGGAAATTTATATGTATGAATAAAAATTAGAAACACAACTCAATTTACTTGATATTTAATTTATTTATTATGTAAAGGTAAAAATAAAGAAATTGTTTAAAGCACTCAATGGAATACAAAAAGGTGAAACTACATATTTATCATTATAATTTTTATGTAAATTAAACTATGCATTTAAAAGAATAATTCAATAGGTATCATAATAATTATTACATATACATTTAATTTTTTTATTTTAACCTCATAAAAATGGAAATTTATATGTATGAATAAAAATTAGAAACACAACTCAAATTACTTGATATTTAATTTATTTATTATGTAAAGGTAAAAATGCATAATAAAAATTGATAAAGGTATAAATTGTTAAGAGATAAAGAAATTGTTAAAAGCACTCAATGGAATATAAAGAGGTGAAACTACACATTTATCATTATAATTTTTATGTAAGTTAAACTATGCATTTAAAAGAATAATTCAATAGGTATCATAATAATTATTACATATACATTTAATGTAAAACTCAAGTGAATTATACAATATATATAGATAGATATAGATAAGTTTTACATTGTTATTTAATAATGTCACATCATTTAATGAGTATAATTTTTTTTTTACAAATATTCATTAAATCCATAAATGTTTAGTTACAAGTTCCTATAACAACTTGTATCCTCACATGCAATTAAGTCATTTGATTAACATATGATCTCGCAATAATTTTTTAAATCATTTAGGGTCCGTTTAGTGGACATGATATTGTAGATGAGTTGAATAGCAACATGATAGGATAAGAGCATGATAAACTCTTATCATATCCTATGTTTGATGCACACCAGGATAAGAGCCAGATAACATATTTTATCTTATCATACGTTTAAAATTGACATATGATGATAGGATAAAATATAAAAAATATTGATATGACAAATTACCCTTATTATAAAATTAAATTAATTTTAATTTTAATTTTTTAATAAAGCATACGTGAATAAAAAATTATTATTTATAAAAATATTTAATTAATAAAAAAGAATAAAATTATTAAAAATAAGATCAAAATAATTATAAAAAAAGAGGAGAGAGTGGAGGGAGAGAATGGGTGGAGAGAAGACAAAGAGAGGGAGGAGAGGGGGGGAGAGGAGAGAAGAGAGAAAGGGGATAGGGGAAAGGGAGGGGGAAGAGAGGGGAGGGGAGGGGGGGGGGGAGGGAACAAGAGAGAGAGGAATGGGAGAGAGAAAGGAGAGAGGGGGGAGGGAGAAAGAGAGGGAGTGGAAGAGAGGGGAACAAGAGAGAAGGGAAAGAGAGAGAGAGAGGGGAAGAGAGGAAAGAGAGGAGAGGGGAGAGAAGATAAATAAGAAAGAATTTTTTTTATCTTATCTTATCCTATCGCTTCAACTCCTATTAGGATAAGAATTAGATTAGAAGGAATGATATGATAAGTTAGTTTTCATGCACATGCCTAAATCGAGAACTGATCGAGGCAAACATTATTATTATATTAAGAGCCAAAGAGTGGGGTACTGATTGTAGGAGCTTGGTACGTAGTGAGTGGAGAAAGTAGGGGATGGGTTGGGCTATAGCTCTACACGGCGGCGCCGGTGACATTCCACTTTCATTGCCACCGGAGCGCCGTCAGCCTCGAGAGGAAGCCCTCCGCCACTGCCTGCAAATCGGCGTTGAGGCTCTTAAAGCCAATATGCCTCCCTTGGATGTTGTAGAGCTAGTGGTAAGTAATTAAGATTCACACCAATTACTCTTTCTTTCTCCTTTTTATTATTTATTGTCACATAAAAATAAACAAGAAAAAGTGATCAGGTTCAGGTTCTGTTTTATTGGAAAATTAGTCAATGATTAAGGTATGTTCTTAGTTTTATTATACAACAAATGATGATTTTACATTAGTTAATATGCTACTTTCATAGTATTTGAAATTTTCTCAATAAATAGCTACTGATATTTTCTTCCCACACGTGTATTAGCATTTTGTAAATTAGGCTGTGGAAAATTTTGGAGAAAGGAAAGGATGAAGGGTCAAACTTTTACATGAGGTTTGACTTAGAATTATTTTGGTCTAAGAATGACACTGGGCACAAGCTTACTAGTAGAGTATGGTTGGTGGATAGTAGAGAATAACTTTCATATTCTATATATTCAAATTTGAACTATATATGGTAAGAAACTGAAGACAGAGTAACAGGTATAAAACAGTACGTTTGGATTTAAGAACTTAACAAAACTCAATTTCATTCTCTCCAAGAGGATACGAAGGGAGAACACTTTTACAACCATACTTTTACTATTGAACCCTATTGAACAAGTGAATGCTTGTCTAAAAAGGTTGTGGATTTTTTTTAATAATTGTGAATATTACACTATTGATTTTCACTCTCTAGTATGTTGCATGTACTTTTACTCTATTTAGGTTCGTGAATTAGAGAATATTCCACACTTCAATGCTGGTAGGGGATCTGTCCTGACCAACAAAGGCACAGTTGAAATGGAAGCTTCTACTCAAAACTGTTGTCAATGCCATTTCTTTAGCTCGATTGGTCATGGAGAAGACTCCTCATGTATATCTAGCATTTGATGGAGCAGAGGAATTTGCTCAAGAACAAGTGAGTCAATGGTTCTCATCTCAAAGCTATTTTCCTGTGTTCAACTTAGAGAAGGAAGAAGTAATATACAGTTAATAAGTATGAGACAAAAGCATGTGAACATGTTATTACTTTATTACTATGATTAGATGATTTTCAATCATTCAAAACTTCTAGACGTGGAGTTTGACTTGCTTCTATTATTGGATCTTAGTTTTGTGGTCCATCCGGCTATGTAATTACTGCATAATTAATTCAGTTTTTAATTCTACCTTCAACCATCCACAAAATGAGGTAAATACAGTAGGAATCTGCTCCTTCCTCAGAGGTACTTGTGGTTGAGGAGTGAGGACCATATTGGCATATTAAAAATTAAAAGAATATAGTTTTATTTCTCTTTCTCACACACAATCAACAAGATAATTGCAAGAAAAAATAACACAAAGAATGAAAGAAGAAAGTATAATTCAGTACAGAAGTTCTCACAATAAGAAGGCACCAGGACAATGAGATATGCACAGTTGATTTTGTAACTAGAATAAGAAGTGATCCAACTACTCATATTTGCTGGTGTCATTCTGGTTTTAATTTGAATAGCTATAGCTTGTGGCTCATTTATCATCAATGATCAAGACATCACATCTTTCCTTTTTTTTTTTTTTTTTTTCAGGGTGTTAAGACGGTAGATTCAAGCCATTTTATTACAGCAGAAAATATTGAGAGACTACAACAAGCAAAAGAAGCCAATAGGGTCCAGGTATTTAATTTTGCATAGTTCTATTCTATGCATGTGGAGTAGACTTATTATGCAGAATTTCATCTAAAGGAGGGTATAATGCTTATGTTACATTAATCCTCTTGGATTCATTATATTTTTCTCCTAAGATGTTGATTTTTTTTTGTGCTTCGTTATATATAGATTGATTATACTCAACCCATACAAAATGGTAAGAAGGAGGAAGTACCAATTGCTAATGGTGATAGTCAAATTGGAACTGTTGGGTGTGTGGCTGTTGATAGTGATGGGAATCTAGCATATGCAACATCTACTGGTGGATTAGTGAACAAAATGGTTGGTCGAATTGGTGACTCACCCATCATAGGTGCTGGAACATATGCTAATGAGCTTTGTGCAGTCTCAGCAACAGGAAAAGGTGAAGCAATACTAAGTGCTACAGTTGCAAGAGATGTTGCTGCCTTGATGGAGTTCAAAGGTGTTCCTCTGAAGGAAGCTGCTAATTATGTTGTACATGAACGCACACCAAAAGGCACTGTTGGTTTGGTTGCTGTATCTGCTTCAGGAGAAGTTGCAATGCCTTATAACACAACAGGCATGTTCAGAGCATGTGCTACTGAGGATGGATATTCAGAAGTTGCAATTTGGTCTGCTTCCTAAATTGTGTGATAAGGGGCTTTTCAGTGTAGCATATGATTATTGTGTTCCAAATTATGATCTTCAATTCCTAAAGTACCTTGTTGTCCATGTGACTCTTCATGCATTTTATAGTGTGTGCTACATGGTTTTTTCAATGATTATATGACTCATGTCAATGGACTCAATACTGCTAAGTATAATACATATGAATTCTCTAAATAATCTATATATGTTGGTATGGTAACTTTTTTCATGTGAGTACTCAGAAATGTTATGGCTATCTTTGATTAATCCCATGCCAACGGGGAACACCACGCAGCTTATTTAAAAATAGTATGGTTATCTTTGAATAATTATTAATAGAGTATGGAATAGAGTAAAATGGAAAGGAATGAAATAGAATAAAACAATCATTTCATTATTTAAGTACTTTTAGAAAAGAGTGAGAAAAAAAATTACTTAATCTCATATTATTTCATTTGCCTCCCGTGGAAACAGGGCCGAAGGCAGGCATTGAGATCAACGGCCCATATTATAATTTTTCCCAATTAATTATCATATCCTAAATATAATTTTGTTATTATATATATATATATTATAATGTAATAAATATAAAAAAAATATAAAATATCAAATTAAGATAAATACCCATAATTATAATGTAAATAATTAATCAATTTTGTGAATTATTTTAAGGGTAAAATATATTTTTGGTCCCTGTAAATATAGCGAATTTTGCTTTTAATCCCTATAAATTTTTTTTTGTTAAAACGTCATTCCAACTTTTTTTTTGTAATTAGTCCCACCCTTCCATTTATGTTGACGTTGCACGTTTTTTCTCTCTTATGGGTCAATTAGTGTGTTTCTGGGGGTCTTAAACCGCCAGAAAATTACCCATTCTTTTCCCTTTCTCCCCCACTCCCTCTTCTCCCGTGAAACCGATCCAGTTTCTATATACCAATTACAGTGCCACAGTACATTAGTCCTGTAACTTGAAAGAAACTAAAATGAAATGATGACGTACCACAGTTCCTTCAGCATCCTGCTCTCTAGCGAGGTCTTGAAGAAACCATGCAGCACTACTGTTATCAGTCATGCTTAAATTTAGAGAATGGGAGTGAGGAGGAGATTGAGGTGGTGAGTGGGTATGGCTCCAACTCCAAGTCGCGGCACAAATGTCTCGCAGCAGATTCCTTAAATTGTTTCGCGTGATGCCAGATGACTAGTTGGGGAGAAAGGGGACGGGAGAAGAGGGAGTGGGGGAGAAAGGGGAAAGAATGGGTAAATTTTTAGAAACACACTAATTGACACTTAAGAAAGAGAAAACGTGTCACGTCAACATAAATTGAAGGGAGGAACTAAATGCAAACAAAAAAAATTTTGGAAGGACGCTTTAACAAAAAAATATTTTATAGGGACTAAAAGCAAAATTCGCTATATTTACAGGGACCAAAAACATATTTTACCCTTGTTTTAATTATTAGTTCATTTTTACTATTTATTATAATTATTTCTCTATTTATTTTAACTTTTAATAAAATTATTTATCATTAAAAATTTAATAAAAAATTATAGTTCATAAAAAGTAAAAAATTATAGTTACCTAATATTATATCTTTGTCTAGAAAAAAAACTATATAATAAAACTTATTTAAATATATATACCATTTTATATCATTTTATATTAACAAATTATTTAAATCAAATTAACGCTATTAATTTAATAAGAGCTAATTTATCAGTTAATTTTATCATATATATAACTTGTATCCTTTTCTAATTGTGCTTCTACTATACTACTCGATCTGGCCTTGAATATAAGCAAAAGTTAACTAATTCACGTTAATTAAGAATATTAGTTGAGTTCATTAAATTTTCTCAAACACACGTAAAAATGAGGCACATTTCCTTAACTACCATTTTTAATATTTATTGTAAAGTGGATTTTTGGAAAGAAATTTTTAAATTAATTAAGGATATTGTGAGGTGAAGGTAGTTAGATTTTACTTATATTTGACACCAATAAAATTAAATTTTGAGTTGCTTATATTTGAGAGAAAAGGATGTGTAATTTTATCTAAAAAAATAATAAATGAATTTTTCCAAACACACATATAGGAATTTGAAAAAAAAAATTGAGGGGCCCCCTTGCCCCAAAGTGGCGGAGCAACTGTGTGGAAAGTACATGTAATCTTGTATAAAAAAAACTCATTTTATTTCACTAAGTTCCACCCATTATATTATCCATAGATCCAAACATAGAAAGAAAGTACTTTTTTTTTTTGTATAAACCATAGGTATCTTTTATCGGAGACAATCCTACTCGAGCCATAAATATTTATATTATGGTCGAGCCAACTCTCCCGACGATTTTTTTTTCCATATATAAAACTCAAATACAATACCTTGTTTAAGGGGATTTGTATTAGATTGGTTTTGTGTTATTATTTTATGAAACATTTAATAAATCATGAAATATATAATAAATAGAGTTTAATACATATACACTGTCAGTGTAAAAAAAATTTGTTAGAACCACAGGAAACACTAAGGGGGGGTTGAATAGTGTTTTAATTGTTTAAACAGATTTTCTGAAAACCTTTTTACAAACAGAGTTTTCTCAAAGATTATAATCAACTTGCTGAAACTGGAGTTAATATACTTACTGAAAATATTTTCAGCAGGTCCAAAAATTGATTTCTTTTCAAACTGTTTAAAAACGTATATTCTATAGATTGCGCTTAAACAATTTAATTCACTATTATCCTAACCCTTCTTGTTAGTTAAAATAACAGATAAATAGAGATAAGGGTAGAGAAGACTTAGCCAAACAATTTATCCTGGTTCACCCACTAACAAAGTGAGCTACGTCCAATCCCAGGGCAAACACACCACTGGATTTTCCACTAATCAGATATGATACAAGTATTATTTGCTCCCAGCCTCTTCAGGCTAAACACCAAGTTTTCTTTGGACACAACCTCTCCAGGCTAAACAACAAGTATTCTTTGGACACAGCCTCTCCACTAAGATGACTTTGACAGCAAAAGGAACTTTGAAAATATTCCTTAAATGGATCAAACTTGCTGCAGACGTTAATGATGTATAAAGTCTTGAGCAGCCAGCTTTCAGGATTCAGTCAACATCTGTAACGAGGTTTTCAGCAGTTTTTCTACAATAAATGATTCTTGTAACACTTCAGAAGGTAGATATGAGTTCGGCAGGTCTTGGCTCTTCAGAAGGTTCCTCACATCAGTAGGTTCAGCTTGAGGCTTTCTTCGTTATAGTACTTGCTGAAACAGTAAAGTAAAATACCTTCAAGTGATACTGTTCCCAACAACTTTCTCATATTCTTCATCTTCCAGCATGGCCTTTTGAGCAGCTTTAGCCAAGGCCCTATCATTGTCTTCTTGTTCTTTTCTTTTTCTTTCTTTTTCCTTATCAATGGCAGCAACAGTCTCTACCACTTTTTGGATTTCTGGGTCTGGATGTAAAGAAGTGAGAGGTTTAATGATGAGTGGTTCTAAAGAACTTTCACCCTCAGCTTCATCCATCTGAGCCTGTCCCTCAGGAGTTAAGATAGGCTTAGCAGCTTCAGCGGGCATTCTAGTTGCCTGACCCACAATTTCAGAGGATTCATTATGAACCTTCTGAACAGGTTCAGGTTCATGTTGAATGAAAGCTTCAGCTACTCTCTCAGATGAAGTAGCCTTTTGGTAAGATGCCTATACTTCTCTTACCCTTTCCAGATCAGCATGAGAGAGGATCTTCTGAGAGACCTTTATCCTTGGCCTCTTTGTCATCTTCTTCTCAGGAGTAACCTCAGCAGGTTTGAACTCCTCTTTGTGAACATCACCCTGTAGCTCCTCTTCCAGAATTTGTAGCATCCCCTTCTGGAAGGCAGCAACTTGAGCCTTTTGTCTTGGCCCAACATCACCTTCAGCAGGTTTCTTCAGGAGACCCATCTGCTTTAGGGTTGTTACATTGAAGTAACTAGAAGGCATGTGGTCATACTTGTCTTCCACATGAATGCAATGATGCTTCAGAATCTTCATAATGAGAGTGTTGTGAGGGAGATTTGCTGCAGAGTCTTTGTTCCTATTGGACATGCTGTAGAGGATGATCCAAGGGAGGTTTATTTTCTTCTTCATCATCAACTGAATCACACAGAACCTTTCAAGTTCAGAAAAATGGTCTTTTCCACCACCCTTTGGAATTATGTAGCACCCAAGAATAGCCAACAGCACCCTGGGTATCGGTAGCAACCCAGTTCCCTTAGGGTTTGCAGGATGCTCAGCACCAAACAACATTTTGTTGCCAGCCAAGTCTTTTTTTCGTGTTCCACCACTCTGAGGTTCTTCCAGTACTCAATAACACTTTCCTCATGCCATCTAAAGTCAATGGCTTCAAAGAAGGGAAGCCAGCCAGCACACTTGAAATGGTCGATGAGATCGAACCCATTTTCAGCTAAACTCTTGAAGTTCACACATCTGAATGGAACAATCTTCCCTCCAGCTTTGGAAGAGGCATTCACATTCTTCTTGGTTGCCATTTCTGATTAGAAGAAGATGGAGAAAAGTTTCTGAAAGCTTGGGAAATCTGAGAGTTTTTTAGAGCACTGAGACAACAGGGGAGCACAAGACAGTAGAAGGAAGCAAGAGAGAGGGTAACCGTACTATCTTCTCTCAATTCCTATAAATAACACCTAGAATAGAAATAATGATGACAATTACTGGCTGCACAGACTTAGGGAGACGTGCAATCGTGCAGTTTCAGAAAGTAGGTGAAAGATCAACCGTCTCAGAGTGCCACGTCATTAAGTGCCAATTTTCAGAAAGTACGTGTTTCAGCAAGTTTATAAATTCAGCAAGTAGAAATTTCAGAAGACACACATATTAGAGAGTTCATGCAATTTCATAGAATTATATGCATATAAATTTTCACACATTTTCAAATGATTTAAGATAATCACAGATATTAAAGCTGTAATATTAAACAATGTTACCAGCAGAGATACTTATGGATTTGAGTTGATAACGTGTAACTCCATGAATAGCTTCAAGTGTTCTCTTCAGCAGAAATTAATAATCTTTTCTGTTGATCATAGGAGGTCTGGTGACATATGCTCCTTCAGAGACATAAACACCATAGCTTGTTGAGGTTTCCATCTGGATCTTCTTTCCTCAGCACTTGTTAGATGCTCAAGCCGAGGTTGAGCTCTGATACCAACTGTTAGAACCACAGGAAACACTAGAAGGGGGATTGAATGGTGTTTTAATTGTTTAAACAGATTTTCTGTAAACCTTTTTACAAACAGAGTTTTCTCAAAGATTATAATCAACTTGCTGAAACTGGAGTTAATATACTTACTGAAAATATTTCAGCAGGTCCAAAAATTGATTTTTTTCAAACTGTTTAAAAACGTATTTTCTATAGATTGCGCTTAAACAGTTTAATTCACTATTATCCTAACCCTTCTTGTTAGTTAAAATAACAGATAAATAGATATAAGGGTAGAGAAGACTTAACCAAACAATTTATCCTGGTTCACCCACTAACACAGTGAGCTACGTCCAGTCCCAGGGCAAACACACCACTGGATTTTCAACTAATAAGATCTTATACAAGTATTATTTGCTCCCAGCCTCTTCAGGCTAAACAACAATTATTCTTTGGACACAGTCTCTCAAGGCTATTCTTTGGACACAGCCTCTCCAGGCTAAACAGTAAATATTCTTTGTTCCTCCAAACCTCTTCAGGCTCTCAGACACTTTACAGTGTTTACAGTAAAGATGAGTTTAAAGTCTATGAGAAACTTAAACACAATAGATCTTGTACAAAGGCTAACTAAGTATAACTCAGGATACAAATGGGAAATTCTAAGTACAAGGAAATTCAAAGTAATCTCAACAGAGTGTTGGCTTGAATGATTTTCATATTGAGCTGAGCCGACTCTCTCTTGGGCTTCGCCACCTTCAAAGTCTTTTGAGAAGCTATATATAGAGTCCAGAAATGAATCCGTTGAAGAGTGCTTTATCTACCGTTGAGAGATAGCATTAAATTCCCTTTGAGACGTTGTGAAACAATCTTCTTTAAAGCTTCTGACTTTTGAGGTATGCAGGTATTGCAGTCTGCAACACTGCTCTGACGCGTGCAACATGTTCCTTTTAAGGTAAGATGACTTTGACAGCAAAAGGAACTTTGAAAATATTCCTTAAATGGATCAAACTTGCTGCAAACGTTAATGATGTATGAAATCTTGAGCAAGCGGCTTTCAGGCTTCAGTCAACATCTGTAACGAGGTCTTCAGCAGTTCTTCTACAATAAATGATTCTTGTAACACTTCAGAAGGTAGATATGAGTTCAGCAGGTCTTGGCTCTTCAGAAGGTTCCTCACATCAGTAGGTTCAGCTTGAGGCTTTCTTCGTTATAGTACTTGCTGAAATAGTAAAGCAAAATACCTTCAAGTGGTACTGTTCTCATAATAATTAATCCATTTTTAAACCAAATTTGTTGTCTATTAAAACTTAGGATATGTAATTTCTTAAAACATTATTAATTTCTTTAATAACATTTTGAGACTCAACAAATTTTACACAGACATCCAATTGCTGCCACGTCATTTATTGAATCTAATAACACATGAGATATCACATTTATTAAATGATGTGGTGGCACACCATTCGATGTCTATGTAAAATTTCTTTACATTGACGGTATATACTAATTAAATCCTAATAGATATAAAAAATGTAATTTAAAATATCAAATACCTCATCCAATAAATCAATTATTATAAACTAATGATTAACAATTTATTTTAAACTAAAAGAAAACTTACACAATGTTACAAATAATATTTTTAAGTAATAAATTATTGTTTATTTGTGATATTATTAATATTTTTTCAGTTTACATATTTTTATTGGAACTTATATTTATTAACATCAATGTAAATATAAAACTATAAAAAAGTGAACATATGACATGAAAACCAATTTAATTTTTTTTTTTACGGAAAAATTTGTTATAATTGATATAGATATAAAGGAGTTAAAATGATATTAAGTTACATAATAAAATAAAAAATAAATTAATATATGGGTAATTTCATAAATATATAATTATACAATTATAGTATAAATATATGATTTTTATAAATAAAATAATATATATACATATAAACTCAGTTTGGATTGGATTTCATCAAATTTCAATATAGCATTCAAATCCAATAAAAAATTTCAGATTTTTTCATTTTTTATTTGATTTAATTTTGGTTATAAACACCCTCCCCTAAAAATTATAACTCTTGGGGTCAGAATTGTGTACCTCACCTGATACATGATATAGCATAATAGTTACCTAATAATAAGACATGTACTTATTATGTTATGATATGTTGCTATCGTGGTGGCACGAGATTCATAATTTAAAATAAATGTTGAAATCTTTGGAATCAAATGCAATTGATGTGGATTTGAATTGTGGATGTGAATCAAAATTTAATAAGTTGTTAGGCTTGAATATGGATTCTATGTCTAGAACACATACACACATTATTGGTAAGTGAAGTGTATAATTTATTTATAAATAAATAAGAGTTAAATATGTTTATAGTCCCTGAAATATAGTTAATATTTGGTTTTAGTCTTTATAATAATATAATTTAAAATTGGTGGTTTTGGACTGGTCTTTCAAAAATAAAAAAACACCAATTTAGTTTTTATTGCACAGTTTTCCTACAGATTAATTTTGCTACAAATTTTTATCGATAGAGATTAAAAAAAAGTATTTTCACTTTTTAAGGACTAAAACCATTGATTTTGAATTACAGGTACTAAAATCAAATTTCGACTATATTTTAAGGACTAAAAATATATTTAACCCAATAAATAATATATTTTTTTATAATTTTTAAATATGATGTAAGCATTGTCATTATGAAATGAAAATAAAGTATGGTGTAAATGTAATTTTTGTTCATCTAATTTGAATTATGTATAATTTTTTATTCCCTAATTTTTTTTCGAGTCACTCAAATTTTTCTATTTTAAAAATTAAGTAAATTTGATCTTATTGATAATTTTTTTACCTGAAACTCTCAAATTTTTTATTTTTATTCAAATTTTTGGAGGTTTATGATGGATTTAGGATATGAAATCATTTAAAAATTTAAAATTGAAAACTTTAGTGGAAATCTTGAGAAATTTATGAGATATAATATTAGGGTTTGAAGTTAGGGAAAATTTGAGATTTTGTAATATTGGGTGAAATTTAATGTTTTAATTGGTAAGTTTTGAGCAGAAACTATTTAAACAATTTAATCAATTCAATTTATGAAAATTTTAAATAGAAAATGATAGTTTGTGAGGTTTAAGTAGAAGAAAAGTGATAAAGGGGTTTCATTGTAATATAAAAAAAGGGATTAGATTTACTCAAAAAATTATTAAGGAATCAAAATCACACATTAGCTATAATAAATGAGTAAACTAGTAAATCAGTCCCTGACTTTTATAGGGTCATGCAGTTTAGTCCTTAAAAAATAGAAAACCTCAATATAGTCCCTGACTTCTTGCTTTTTCTTTCACTATAGTCCAACTTTGTGTTTCCCGTTAATTTTTTAATGATGTGTCTCGTTTCGTGACACCCTGTCACACTATTTGCCATCAGGACACAAAAATAACGTCATTGGGGTTGAGACCCTCCAATGAATAAGGGGGAGAAGAGAGGAAAATCGAGAATAGGGAAGCACACGACGATTAGAGTTGAAGCCTTTCAAGCTGTAAATTTGACAAAATCACATCATTTTTATGTCATAGTGGATACTTTAGTGACAACCAGTGTGACAGAGTGTCACTAAACGTGACATGTGGTAAAAAAATTAACAGAAAACACATAGTTGGACTATAGTGAAAGAAAAAGCAAGAAGTCAGGGACTATATTAGGGTTTTCTATTTCTTATGGACTAAATTGCATGACCCTAAAAAAGTCAGGGACCGATTTGCTAGTTTACTCTGTAATAAATAAATGGACTGAAAAAGTGCAATTATGTCTAAAAATAATAATTTAAATCACATAAAGTAATGATGGTTAGTAATTAGAGAGAAACTTATTCCATAGTTGTTCCTATCCTATGTCTATATATAGGAAAAAAATTTCCATTTCTCCTATAATACTAAGTACTTAATATTCTTTCGAAAACAAAGTACTTGATACTTTCTTTATTCGAAATTTGACAATGGTTATTTATTTATATAAAAATTTAAAGTAGGAAAAATTAATCATATATATTGGATGTCTTTCATTTTTCCCATTTAGGGCAGTTACCTATTATCCACTTTTAAAGGCTGCATCTTAGAAAATGGCCTTTCTAACATTTAATATGTGCAATTTACTTTCAGTTACAATAGAACCAGTTGTATCACTTACATATATGTACGAAATACCTTTCCTTTTCCTCCTGTCATTCATCATGTGTCACCATTATATTGTCCATTGTGTGTTAAAATTTGGTTGTATTTTGAACTCTGTAAGTTATTGCAAAGCTCTCAGGGGTCATAATGGCATAAAATGTTACTTTCATGTGGTATGATAAAGAAAAAAACTTAACTGGCATTGATTTTTAGTTCCTCAACCACCTCTAATAATAACTTGTTTAGGAATGAGATAGAATCAGATTGATTGGAAATACGTTAGATATTGCTAAATCTTAGACAGTGTTGTATAAATAAAACTTCGTTGTCTAAAATTCCATTTCACTCATACATCAAATGCACGACAGAACAACTACCATCAGTGAGTGAAAGATTGTCCTATTTTAATAAAAGAACATTGTGTCATGCAGTAACTTGAAGTGATTGAACTCCCTCATTGTCTAATTAATCATGTACCATAATAACTAATCCCCTTCCCCCCAGAAATAAAGTGCGACTACAAACTACAAAGTGACATTTCTATATTAATATATTATCTTACATGACAAAAGACTAGGATAAAATTAGAGTAAATATTTAATCTAACATATCAAAGATTTCACTTTAATTAAAAAATATAAAAGAGAAAGTAAATAATTACATGAGGACTCCGGTGAAAGTGGTATATAAATATTGCAAAGACAGCTTTTACAAAATGCTGGGTGCATGACCCTATTTTGTCCGCTACCCATCAAAACACCATGTGCATATTCCTTGCACCGACAAAAGGGGTGAAATAGATATTTGCTGGTAAATGCACTTGGACCAAGTGACAATATGTACTAAAAATTGATACTAAATTCAAAAGAAATTTGTGGTGGACACATTAATACTAAAACAATATAAAAATTATATCCTTAATCCTTAAGTATTACAAATATTAACTACATTAGTCATTTTGGAGATTAATGCATGTAATACCTAAAGATTAATATAATCATTTGTAATTCTCAAAAATTAGATAAAGTTTTTTTTTCCATTAATGTATCCCACGATGAAGTTCTTGACATAAATTTAAGTTACTTGTCTGTTTGGTTTGCATTTTCATTTCCTATTTTCATTTTCTATTTTCATTCCGTTTTCTGAAATTTTACAAAGAAAAAATTGGAAATGCTGGAAACAGAAAATGAAACAGAAAATAGAAATAGGAAATGAAAATACAAAGCAAACAGACCCTCGATCGAGTGAAATACGACAAATCGCAGGTTCAAGCTCCCACTTGTCTCCTTGGAATAAGATAATTGTAAATCTTCTTTTAAGTGTTCTCTAAGCCGGAAGACATTCTTTACCTAAGACCGAGACATCATCCCTTCAAGCTAAAATTTTAGTCACAAAAAATGTATTGAAAACAGAACACAAAGTTGCTAACACGTTTCATTTGGTTGAGTAGATCAAAAACCAAAAGATTAAAGTCATTGTTGTGACAATTTACTTTCCCTGCTATTATTCGTTCCTTAATCCTTTGCTTTTGCTCCTCTAGGTGCTCAAAAGCAACATGGTTTTTATCTTCACATTTAACTTCTTCCTTGACAAAGATACTAAGTTCTTAAAGGACACACTCAACAAAATATGGTTTGCTTAGCAAATAAACAAACGTTGAGTTTCACTTGATATTAAGACATAATACGAGGGAGAAGGGGGAAATTTTGTTTCCATTCAATTATATTACTATTTGAAAGAGCTTATAATTATTACACTAATTACTAAAGAACAAATAAATCTACAATTTGCAGAAGGGGAAAAGAAAGCCCCACAAACCAAAAATGAATTCTCCCACATCTCTTCACCTAACGCATTAAACTTTCTAATGTATAAGAAATCATTCTTTTCTATTTCAAGACACTGTGATTGAAGGGAAAAAAGGAAAGAAAAACAAAATTCCTAGCAAAGTCAAAATTTTCTACTTCTGACTCTACAGTAATGGCTCATGCAATCACAGATTAAGAGTTTAAATTAAAATAATCTGAGATTGCATGATCCATAAGCAATCAAGAAGTAGTGCATTTTAACCTATGGCACAATCTTGAAGATGAGGGTGACTTTGATTTATGTACTTGTGCCATAGTGGCTTATACCTGCCTATAGCTAACTTGAGCCATGGCTTCATGTTCCCATTGAAGTGAATAACTGCTGCACTTTCAATCAAGCGGTTGTCAATGTTTAGGTCATACCCCAATCCTAAAACATGCCATCTTCTGTCAAGTGATTCTGTCAAACCATAAAAACTTAGAAGAGCAGGAGGGAGTGTACCAAGTTTCCAGAGTGTTCCATCAGCATTCTGTTCTTGCCAATAGTGATATCTTGCAGTAACATCTGCTTTCCTCCATTTAACCAAGTCAAAAATATTCATACCAAATGCCCATCCACAAGCCTGTGGATCAAACTTTGAGCTTATTATTGAATTTGAGAAGTTGAGATACTTGTAGTAACGATGAAATGCTTCGAGACAAGTTTCAACTGCACCATTCACATTTCCATGCATATCCAGTGAGAAAAGTGGACTCAGATCCTTCTGGACAACAACATCATCATCAAGGAAAACAATCTTCTCAAGTTGTGGATAAATCTCAGGGATGTAAAACCGGAGATGATTTAGTAAAGACAAAAACTTGGGGTTCCGCAATTTTGGTTCAGCATTTACATCTTGATATGCTCCAAAGTAGAAGGCTCGGGATTCTGGATTTAGTAGCTGTTTGACAATTGGAGAATAAGATTCATTCAACCAATGAAACTCCTCAATATTCTGAACCTCTATGGTAGCCCCTTTGAAGTCATTGCTGAGGAACCATGCTTGCATTGCTCCATAATTGACACCATCAGTGACAATGTGAAAGACTAACTGCTTTGGATGGTTAGCATTGAAGACTGTGGAGTTAACAACTACAGATGTTGCCAATACATTATCTGAAAAAATGCAGAAATGATATAGATTGTGGTCCACCAGCCGGGGGGAGTTTCTCCTCTTATTTGAGAGTTGTTGCAGGGATGGCATCTTTAGCCAATCAGCTGTAAGTTTCACATTTAAGCAATGAAGACTCTTGGGTAGTGCTTCAGCTGATATCTGAGCAAACACAGTGCTTTGAACCGTTGCTGCATTGGCACGCTCTTCAAGAGCTTGAATATGTGATTTCATTGTCACTATAGTTGTTGCAATGTCATAGTGGACATCTTGTGCCTTGAAAATTAGAGAAGACAGGCTTTTAATAATTGGCTCAGCTTCCTCCAGGGTGACAGGCTCCCCAGTCATGGCAGCTTTTGAAAGCAAAAGCTGGCAGCTTGTAATCTTTGAGCTAAGCTCCCAGGCTAGGTGAAGATTATTGTGCTCTTTGGCAATAATTACATAAGCCTTGGCCAGAACCATTTGCTCTGCTAATTGCCGTGAAAACGATGTTGGACTCAAAATTTCTTCAGTAAAATTCAAAGTCTTCTTAGCTAAATTTTCAACTTTTGCATTTCTCTCCTGCATAGTAAATCACTTGCTCTATAAGTACCCAAAGGGGATGGGAGAAGGAAATAGTTATAAAATAGCAATATCACCTAATGCATAACAACAGTCATCCAATCGAATGAGCAATTACTCAACTTCTGTTTATGATAGCATCCGGAAACTTGAGTTTGCCATTGTTTTTTTGCACTATTTATAATGTACAAAAGCCAATTGGGATAATTAACACCACATTCATTCTTTTCAAACAGCATGTATTTAGATATTTTCATTGATGTTGGATGAATGAGAAGAAAATAACTAAAGAACTACCATAATAATGAGGGTGATGATACGATAAATACAAAAGCTTTATAGTTACAACACAATGTGGAAAGGCAAATTGTCTATGCAACATAACTAGATGTCTAGAAACTGATAAAATGATCTGAATGAATAATAGATTAAAAAGCAGAATGGCTATAAGAATTATCATAAGCACTGGTGACACAACAAATTGGCAATGGTAAAACAATTTCTGTAGAATGGGCAGTGCACAAGTGAACATTTGCAGGTGAAATGGTGTGCTAGTGAACACGGAACAGTTCTAAATGTAATAATACTCAACACCTGTTTCTCATAGTAGTAATAAATCACTAAATGATTTCCCTTTCCAAATCCTTCTGATCACCCCTTTTCCTTGGAAACAACTGTAACAACAATACCAAGCCTTATCCCACTACATGGAGGTTGCTACATGAATCAAAAGACAACATTGGACTTTTATCAAAAACCAAATTTCAACAGATTGTTTTGGATCAAGTTTTCATTAATAGTTTCTCCTAAAGTTTTCTTCGGTCTTCCTCAATAGGACTATTTTTTTCTGTTGGTTCCCTTTTCTCACATGAGCCTCTATTGGTCTTCTACTAACATAAAAAAACCACCTTAATTTAACTATGAGCAATTTTTCTCACCTCCCTTTCAGTAGTAATTTAAACAGAAATGCTAAAGATTACCCAAAATTCAAATCGAAATTTGTATTAGGATGCTAAGAAAAAACTACCCTGAAACAGAAAATAAAAATACATAAGCCAGTTATAACAATAAAGAATTGAAATCTGAAAAAGGAACTCCAGACCATGTGATCGAAAGAGTGCTTGAGAGTTCCTAACCGCCAATAGCTCATCCACACACAGATAGTATTATTGTGACAAAAAAATGTAGTTAGAAAATCATATTTGACAATGAGAAATAATCAAGTAACAAGTGTTCTTTAAGTTTATATTTAGTAGCACATCTTATTGCCAGAGTAAACTTAAGATATCACATCAGTCTAACTGCTGAACTACTTCCTCAGCATCAAACATGATCCTATACAACATCATGAACCATAGGAAAACCCATGCCTACTCAGGTTAATCTTGACTTCAGAACAGGAAATAGAAAAATAAAGATGATTTTTCATATATGTTCAATTCAGTCGGTGAAAGTTCAGCTATGGAAGTAACTGGGAATAACTGTAACTCACTCCTATGTAGACAGAGGAACAGAAACAAGAAATAATTCCCCAAGAGCTGAACTACAGATGATTGAGTGAAGTATGATATCTAATTCTAATTCTTAGCCCAAAAGAAAAGAAATTTACAAAAACACCAGGATCTCTAGCATTTAGAGTTAAATGATCATCCCTCATGAAAACAGGAAGTTTACAATCACAGTCCAAGGAAGATCATTAATGCCTATTGAATAAAAGCAATGAGAAAAAGAGGATAATCAAGGTGAACAGTTTTAAGTTCCACAGATACTAAACTTGTACATGTGAAACAAGAAAGAAGACACAGTTTTGAATTCAAGATCACACTTGATCCACATTGAAAGCACTTAACCTCAGCTGTATCTCTGAAATAAAAAATATTAGTAGCTTATGCCAGATAATTTCCAATTCAATTGTTTCAAAATATTTGAATAAACATCAAAGGTCTTTCTTCTGATTGCAATGCTAATATAAACATATATTCCCCTAACATTTTTGTTGGTCAAAGATAGCTAAAAGTTAGAAGTTAATACAATTAACGCCTAAAATACAAAACAAAACCACTCAGATGAAATGATTCAAAACACAATTCACAGAAGTGAGCAAAACCATAACAACATCACATCACTACGCTCTAAGCCCAATTGGGTATCGCCAAACAAAAACATTGACTTTATCAAACAAACCAACACATCCAATGACAGAATCAAGCAACAAAAAGGGACCCTATGATGGTTCTTACCATAACGGGACGCTGGACCCGATCTTCGTGATGATGGTGTAAGACAAAGAACAAAACCAAACCCGCAAGAGAGAAAGCACCAAGAAGCAAGCAGATCCAACGAGAGAACCTCCGCCGAACCGGGCGCCGAAACTCGGCAGCCCGCCGCCGCATTTTTTGCCGGTTCCGTCCACAATTCAGAGCAAAATCGAGAATAGAGAGCGACCCATGTTTTGGATTCGATCAAAGAGCCATAAAAGAATGGCCTTTTTGCCACCCTCGCGTGAAAAAACCAATGTTGAGTCACTGTAACATGCAGTGAGGATCAGAAACGAGTTGGGTCGTTAGTTGTCGAGGAGGAGGTGATAGCAAAAAGGAAAAGTGCAAATGGCGATGAATGATGAAATGATCTATTCCTTTGTATTTAGTGACAGTAAAATCGAGTAGAGAAGAGAATATTGAATTGAATTGAGGCCGACAAATGAAAAACGAGTAGAGAGAGAGAGAGAAAGAAAGAGACTTAAGCAAAGGAAAGAGGTTTGGTGTTTTTTTTTGTCCAATGAGAATGAGTGTGAACATGTAGGATGAGATGAAAAAGAAGTTACATCCAATGTTGTGCTTGCTTTGTATTCACCGTGGATTGTTAAGACAAAGTTAAGAGCCAACGATCGAATATAAACAAAACAAAAAAACAAGAGACCAAAGGGAAGGGATTGACGAAGCCTATAGAGGAAGCGCCGGCACATGATCGCATGTGAATCTGACACTTTTGGTGCATTCATTCATCTCCACTTCACTTTTATTAGTAGAAGTAGCACGGCTCAGGTTTGTCCATAAAAATTAAAATATATACGTTTTGAGTTTAATATACATACACGCTTAATTTAAATAAATTTTACATAGACATCTAATGATATGCTGTCACATCATTTATTGAATTTAATAATATATTAAGTGTCATATTCATTAAATAACATGGTGACACATCATTGGATATCTGTGTAAAATTTCTTTACACTGACAGTGTATATCAATTAAATCCACATGTTTTTATTATTATCATCGTGTTTGGTGAAATTAATTGAAAAATTATCTAAAAGTTAAATAAAAGTTAAAAAAAATAGTTGATTTAATTGAAAGTGGTATTTAGTAAAATCAATTGTTGAATTAGCTAAAAATTCTAAAATGACATAAGACTTCATTAATTACTAAATAATAATAATAATAAGTGAGAGTTATCATGGAAACAATGAGGTTTTTTTTTTAAAAAAAAAAACCTCAAGTAAATTCTAAAAAAAGTCAATAGTTACCTAAAACACTACCTTACCAAACACTAACAAAAACACTAACAAAATGATTTTAACATTCATCAAACTTAAGATACAATCTTTAATAAGATATATTATATGTTTGAATTTTCACTTATATTTTTGGAATAAAATAAATATAAGTTCTAGAGGTGTTTTTTCAGCTACAAGTTTTCCCTCTTGAGCTAGGATATTATTCCGTTACTCTAAAATCTCATACTAAAAAAAAGTGGAGAAATTTTGGGGTAATTTATATGTCAATAGCTTTAGCCAAAACTTCCAAAGACACTTAATCTTAACTCATTAGCATTTTTATATCAAATTAATTTTTCAGATTTTTAATTATAATTTCACCGAGTCCTCAATTAGATCCTCATTTTTTAAGTCCCTAGATGCCAATGATTCCTCTAGTTGCTATCAATTTTACATAACCTTTAAATTAGTGCTAATTTCACAATTTTATTGAGTTTTCTTGTTCCATCCTCTTTAAAGTTGGATGAATGAGTCACTTACGTAAACTAGCTCTTTTAAATTATGACCCATTTTTTTACCAAAAAAAAAACTATGACTCATTTCACAATTTCATTGAGGAACACTCATATATTATATATCCATTTCAATGTGAGTCTAAATTCTCTTTATGCATCTATAGGTTAAATGGATAAGGCCCACTAAGTGACAAGTTTGTTAGTGGGTTTATTTGACTTAATTTTTTTTTTATCAAAAAAAAAAACTTAATTTTTTTTTTAAAAAAACCGCTCTCTTAAGCTTAGTTTGCCAAAATGGGTGAAGGATATTCCACAACAACAAAAAATAAAAGAAAAAAAATTAGGCTTAACAATGCTCAAACCCAATTGTTAGCTTAACACCTAAGCCCTCTTCCCTTACCTTTCCATTCTTCAAGTGATTTGTCAAAAAAATTGTAATATCCAAGGTGACTTATCAAATTCATCGAGTAAACCACCACTTTATTTCTTAAAAGTGTGGTCCGCTGTCAATTTAGTCCATGAATTGAAAAAACTGTCAATTTAGTCCCTGAAATTGTTCAACGTCGGTCAGGTTAGTCCTTCTGTTATTGTGCGTTAGTTAACAGTAACAAAGGCGCTGATGTGTACTGTTAACTGCCCAGGTGGTATGTTGACCTGTCATAGACACCTTCAGGGACCAAACTGAAATGGTTTTCCCTGTACATTATCTTCTTCCTTAAAATCTAGGGTTTTCATTTTGGGGATAACTTAGAACCCTAATCACAGGAAGGTGAAAATGATGGGTAGTGCATCATCAAATCCCCAATTTCTTCATCAAAGAAGATCAACGACCCCTTCCCCCTCTATTTCAGAATAGGGGTCCAATTTAAGCAAGCAATGGCACAAGAAAACAGGAATATGAAATATAAAAACTCACGCCTAGATTATGGTTTTCTCCTATAGCTTTGAATTCAAACTCATCAACACCCCCAACTCTCCTCGCCATTTTGCTTCTCGTAAGTCCAGCTCCAGCAGCCGGTAGAAGTAGAACAAATTGATACATAAAAAGAAAATTGATCACCTAAAAGAGGAATATCACTGACATAGAAAAGCAGAAACAACTATAAGAATGACGAGCCGATTGTCTTAAAGCTGCTAATTTTTATCACAATAACAGATTAAAACCAGCATGTATGCAAAGAAATCATATGTACTGTAATAAGGATATATCAGTTCACTCCACCAGCCATTTACTTTCTAGAACTAAAGACAAAGCAACCTTTGCATATCGCCTTCTGAACAATCAAAAGATGAATTAAAGAGATTGTATAGCAGCCTGACTGGAAGTTATCTTTAAGCAATTACTGTAAGCATGTCAATTGATAATAAAAACAAAATCACCTTTATAACTTATTTAATCACACAACCTTTCTACTATTAGTTAAGCAGTAATGTAACACAAAACTATAATATTGAGGACTCATTCAAAACCTGAAATTGAGTACAATACCTATAAGACACATTAGCATGTCAACAATGACTTGGTGATCCTGACTATATCCTTAGGCTTAAACAACACATGAAATTCAAAAAGAAAGAGAAGGGAAGGTATATTAACATAGTATGAGAAAACTCTAGCAAATCCAATCACATATAGGCAGATATATACCCCCAAATGATGCTGTAACAGCGACAGAACCAGCAACAGTTCCTGCAGCACTAGCAGCTGCAGCAAACCCACTTGCACCAATTACAGGGATCAGAGTACCCAAAGTTGGAGCCAAAGCACCAAGTCCTGCAGTAATTGTTGGCGCAACTAACCCTGTTGAATGGTTAAAATTAAACAAAAAAAATCCATGAGGAAATTGATTCATATGGAAATGTTATATTCCACGATAAAGTCAGAAAAGATATTAAGGTCTCCTTACCACCAGTAATAGCCAACAAGGCTCCCCTAGTTAATGCAGCAGCACCAATAATACCACCACGCTTCAATTTAGCCCACTTGCTTTCTTTTGATTGAGTTTTCTTCTTTCTTTGTTCTTGCTCTTTAATGAAAGCCATTGCAGAAAAGGCAACCAGGGTCTCTATGGCCTCCCACGAAGTGAATATGCATCTTCTTCCTTAGAATATGTACAGGCAATGTTCACCACAATAAAGATTACTTTTTGATATGTCTTGTTAATCCAGTATAGATCGACAATCAGAAGCCATGGTACTCATAAACTTATAAGTCATAACAAGTTGTGTCCTAATCACATAAAGTTCTATATCAAAAGATTTTACAAACCATTTTTGTCCACTTGATATCAAGCCATGTTGAAAGCAATCGTAGAGCGACTCGATGTCGAGCATCATAACCTTTTCTTCTTCGGGTATATTCCTAAATCCGACAAACAAGCAGAGAGTAGTTCGTTGTTGACGAGCTCCAGGTAGGGGTCGTTGATCTTCTTTGATGAAGAAATTGGGGATTTAATGATGCACTACCCATCATTTTCACCTTCCTGTGATTAGGGTTCTAAGTTATCCAAAAAATGAAAACCCTAGATTTTAAGGAAGAAGATAATGTACAGGGAAAACCATTTCAGTTTGGTCCCTGAAGGTGTCTATGACAGGTCAGCATGCCACCTGACAGTTAACAGTACACATCAGTGCCTCTGTTATTGTTAACTAATGCACAGTAACAGAAGGACTAACCTGACCGACGTTGAATAATTTTAGAGACTAAATTGACAGTTTTTCAATTCAGGGACTAAATTGATAGCGGACCACACTTTCAGGGATTAAAGTGGTGGTTTACTCCAAATTCATCCCTAGATCCTTGAAGATGGTGACATGCATATTAATCCCCAAAAAATTTAAAGACTTTCACATCTTTTTGAAAATTTCAATATGTTAGTCACACTCATCTTTTTATATCCTTCATTTGTTTGAATTATCGACAGTGTGACCATGTCGTCCCTAAGGTGAATATTCCCTCATAGATTTATTTTCTTAATCCCTTATGAAAAATATGAAATGATGTCTTTTATAGGGGTCAATGAATTGAGGACAAAATCCATTACTTAGTCTAGTGATATTATAAGTCCTACCTTCATTCTTATGATTTTTATTTAGATCAAAGTCCCAAGTTTTATCTCTAATAGCAAGATCCTAACCCCCAAATCTTACTTTCAACTGTGCATAATAGAGATTAAGGCTTAATACCAAAACCATAACTACATCTTAATTATGGTGGACCGGACTATCCATTTTGTAATTGCTCAATGTAGAACATTCCCTATTTCCCTACTAGCACAAGTATATATAGTAGATGAGAAACTATATGCATATTTATTTTATATGGCATTTGGATAATACTCAAGGTATTTTTCTTGGACATTTTATTAATTTTGAAGTGACTTTTCTCGAGTATGCTTATTTTAATTAGAGCAAACCCTTAATTCAATTCTTGAAATATAATTGTATCATTAATTAGGCCTTAAAAGATTACAATCACCAAATAAGTCCTTAAAAGTATTAAAATGTCACTAAATAAGTAATTGTATCAGCAATTAGGTCCTTGAAAGATCAACAATGATAAGTTGATACTCATTAATTCTATAAACCACTTAACACCCCTTATCTCTTTTTATATCTCTTTTCTTGTCACATCACATCTCTCACTTCTTTCTCAAGGTGTAGACACCTCATGCGGTGTTCACCAAACAACTATCCTTGAAAGATTATCATTACCAAATAAATTCCTGATAACATCGTATTAGTCCTTCAATTGCCCATAGCTTGGACTTATTTGGTGATATTTTCACACTTCCGAGGATTTATTTGGTGACAATAATTTTTTTAGGTACGTAACCGATTACAATTACTTATTTGGTGACGCTTTTGTACTTTCAGGGACTTATTTGGTGATGATAATCTTTGGGGGTCCTAATTGGTGACACAATAATATTTGAGATACTAAACTTAGAATTTACTCTTTTAATTATAACATGCAATGATGATTAACATGTTTTTATGTCCATAGAATGAATATATTATGCTTATATCATGTCAACAATTCCTACACCTTCCCATTAGATGAAGTATTTTGTAGGGTATATTTTAGGCTCCGCAAAATATTTACTGAGATTATAGTATGCAAGAATGACAACTACACAAATCATGTTTAAGTTGGCCTACATGATGTGAATTTTGATAACATAAGTAGTATTTTCTTTCTTTTCAGCATTTTTACTCCATTTAAGATCTTGAATTTTGTTTCTAGGATAAGTGAAGAACAATGAATACATTTTGGTGGAAGACTACACCTATTTATGCACCAAAAGATATATTGCTATTAGAAATAAGTGGAACATACTAGCGTAATACATGAGGATGCCTCATTCAAAAGTGTTCCTTGTAACATCCCAAATTTCATGAAAAACAATTTCATGAGTGAAATTAGAAGTATAAAAGGTTTTCATAAAAGAAACTAGGTGAAAGAATGTTAAAAACAACATTTAGGGGCATAACATTGTCCATTTCTCGCTCAAGATAGAATTGGCTCACTTAAGCGAGAGGGAATGGAAATTGGGAGATTTCCATTTTGTGAGATTTTCGCTCAGGCAAGAGTTTTTTTCGCTTAAGTGAAAATATCAGACAAAATGGGGTAATTTTTTACTAATATTTTGCTTGAGCGAGAGCGAGACTCTCGCTCAAGCAAAAATGAGACAAAGAATTAGGGGGCTCTATGCCTGATTTTCATTCAAGCGAGAATGTCTCGCTTGAGCGAGAACGTGCAATTTCAGTTTTTTAAAAACACGTCCTAAGGGTCATTTGACCCAATAGAAAACATTTCCTTTGCTTCACCAAACCTTAGCAAACCCAAGGAGAAGAGGGGGAAGCTTGATTGTGAGTCCCCAAGAAAGAAGGAGCTTAGGAGATCCATCCCCCACACTTCAACATCTTCATTCTACTATTTAGGTGAGTGTGGTTCACCCATTCACTTTCATCTACGTGTGAAATTCCCTAATGACTCATATTCTCCTTCCCCCTTCTACCTTGCTTGATTGTGGATGATTTGAGGTAATCCTAGGGTTTATGTGTTATACTTGCAATGAATGTTTGATGTTTGTTCTAACCCTATGTTTTGGAGGTTAGGGTTTCTTGAGGCTATTGATGATGAGGTTATAACAATCATAGAATCATTATTTAGCATATGCAATCATGTATACATGCCATAAATCACGCATTACACCTTGAACCCTAATCATGCAAATAAGAATTTCATGGGCCTTAGGCCAAGAGGAATAAGGTATTCATGATAAAATGAAATGAATTCATGTTTTTTGCTAATAATCTATGAGGATTAAGGGAAATGTCTTTATGGCCTTCAGGAAAGACATTTCATGTTAGTACAAGCTCAGGTCTAGCCTTATGTTAAGTGAAAAGACCCCTGGGTGTTGGGTTAAAAACTTGAGGACTAACTCTTGCATATGATTGTTAATTAATTGTGAATGAATTCATGACATGATTGAGGATACAATTGGTTGTTGCATCACATTTGCCTGAATACCTGCATTGCATGCATGATCACCCTCACTGGGACTTTAGTCTCACCACATGTTTGTGGCTTTTAATTTAGATATGCAAGGTACCCAACTGGATGTATGACCGGATGTCTTGGGAGCGTATCAGTGGACTAGCCCACTAGACTTCTTATTTTGCCTTGTCTTGAGGCTTTTGGGATTGTATACGTTTAGTTATATGTTGAATTTAACATGAATTATTATTGTTATATTTTGGGGCACAAGTTAGCATTTGAATTGTAAAATATGAGTATGTATTCATGTTGAAGCTTATGTAATCGTTGGAGTTACTTGAGCGCTTTGGATGTGATTGTGAACGATATCAATAATGTCGCGAAAAATAATTCTGTAAATTTAGGAATATGTTTCCAACAAACATTATTTCTAGGTTTACAAAATTATGACATTACATTATGGTATCAGAGCAGTTCAATCCAATTGGACTGTGGATAGCTAGGTTGTCTGAAATTAACTATAGTCTTAAATGCATGGTTATGAAATGTGGAGACTGATCACCTCAATGTTTTATTAATGATGTATATAGGATTATGGCTAGTGGACGATGAGGTGCCATTGTTGCAACCCTTCAGATGCTGACTGCAGCTATTAGGGAACAAGCAACCACTAATGTTGTCGTTCTCTAGGACTTGCTGTTATTGTAAAATTTATCGTTTAGGGGTAAAAATAAGGGAGATAGGAAGTGATAAACTATCCTAACCCCACTAAATTTAGTGATGAAGGGATTCGAATGAAGATAGCAACAAAAGGTGTCAAGTGGTAGGAATAATGGTGAAGGTTGTTAAGTGGCAGTGGGAGATGTTAGGCGGTAATGGCGATAGTAAAGGGATTTGAGAGGCGGCGACAATGGAAGGTGTCAGGTAGTGGCAGTGGTGGTAGAGGGTGTCAGACGGTAGTAGTAGTAGTAGTAGAGGGTGTAGGGTGGTAGTGGAGGGTGTAAAAAATATAGTGATTGTATATGGTGTTGATTGTTGAGCAGTTGCAATGATGGAGTGTGTTAAGCGACAATGGTAGTATAGGGTGTCGAGCGATAGTGGTGGAAGGTGTCAAATGGTGATTGTAGTGTGGAGGGTGGTTGTTAAGCCACAAATTGTACAATTTTATGAGTTTAATTGGATAATTTTGTATATGCTTTGATAATAATTATTAAATAATTTATCCTATTTCCTAGAGTTTTCAAAGAATCACATTTTTGGGAAGTGGTTTTGAAAACATGAAAAAAATTGAGGGAAAACTGGCAATTTGGAGCTAAAAATTATTTAAATTGAAGAACACAATATTTCAAGGGAAAACAGAGATTTTACAAGCCACACGTTCGTGTTAACCAAGTCACATGTCTGTGTGAAGACAATTGACATGCCCATGTGAACCAAAGACATGTTCAAGTGTAGATTAACATCCACACGCCTATGTGCACATCACTGATACTGTTTAATTGAGGAAATATCCATAAGTATGCTTTAGACACTTTCTTTTGGGCCAAAATTACTTGCATAGTAGTCATTAAGAATTGCCAATATTTGTAACCGGTAACTTTGCATAAAATAGTTTCCCGAAATAATTATTTCCAAATTTCGATGGTACCATAAAAGTTTTGGAAAGATATAAGGAATATCTACATCCATTTGGAGCCCTTTATGATGGTACCATATATGAAGTCCCCATTCATGGTCTCTTCTTTAGATTGGATATTCTAGGTTTCTTGGTGGAATTGAAATTGTACAACCTTTTAATTTGATTGTGTTTTTACAATTCTGTCCATATTAGTTGTCTCTCTTATTCCTAGCCTAACCACAACACTGTGCCGGAAATGGTAATGACCCACACTCCACCACGCAGCCAACCTAAAGGCAGGGTCAACGGACCTGTGGCTGTCACATCCTTTCATCGACGAATTAGCCATTGTACCATATCACATCACCATCCCTACAGACCCCCCTCCATGTCATCTTCAACGCGCCTCCATCGGATCACTATTATCATTGCTACAATAACTCCACCGTTGTTGTTCAAAACGCTTCCACCTCTGCCAATACAAAGACCAAATCGCCACAACATGACTTACAATTATGAGTCCCTGCAATAGTTAATCTCCATTGCTAACAGTCGAGTAAAGCAATGAGAGTGGTCGTGTAAAGCCTTTGCTTAGCCAAGGACGTGCCTCTGTGGAGCCTTCTTCACCATCAAGTCGGAAGGTTTCTATTTCACTCATACCACTGTATCAACAAACAATTACTTTTTCCCTACTGGAGGTCGCCATTGCACCGGAATCCTTGTGCGCTGCCATTCCCCATGGCTTTAATGGACCCTAACCTCATGAATCTTCATTTCCTTTTCGATTCATCTTGGTCTCTGATGAAACCAACTTTCATTTCCCTCCCGCTGCATTTTGTTCTCAACATCCAGATGATCCTAATGGTCACCCACACAATTATCAATGGGGTATTATAGTAAATTCAACCTTCTGTCTTGATTCAATTAAGGAAAATTTTACTTGTTTCATCTTTTCTTAACTTTATATTACAGTCGTCCAAATTTTTAATATTATTCTAATGGTGAAAACCTTAAAGACCATCGATGAACCCTTAGTTAAAGGGACCATTGTAAAAGGTGCCACAAGATATTTGTCAAAGATAATAGTGATGATTTTCAGAATAACGATGATCTTGTGAATATTAAGAAGAGACTTGCTTCATAATTAAAAGATCCTATCTAAAGGTGTCTACCAAATATTGAAGATTCATTCCAAGACAACAACAAACAAGGATTGCTGCCAAGTTACCAACTATTGAAGAAAAGCTGCCAACTAATGGAGAAGGTTGCCATAAAATATTTTTGTATTTTCCAAGTAACTATGCTTAATTTGATAAAATTTAGCCCAGATCAATTTCAAATAGATACAGCAAACAAGCATGTTCATAGAATACAATACCATAATAGAATTGGAATTGTGTACCTGGAATGAGAGAATCATTCGGTTATGGTTGCAAGTGAGAGTAATTGCTCTCTTCCTGGTAGGACGCCAAAAGGACAGAGTACGAAGAGAAGGGTCTGTCATATGAACTGATTGATGGGTCACCAGTTCTATTCCTTACCAGTAGAGACCAAAGACCTCTCAACGGGCTACTGAACTGAACAGCCTAACCCATCACGGGCTATTCACAATAAAAGCCCAATATATATAATCCATCTTTACATTATGTGCTATAATTAAATAATTAATCTATAATTGATATTAATAATTCAATAAATATAATTCTAAATAATTGATTAATGTTAATCCATAAAATACAAATTGGGAATAATCTAACATTCTCCCACTTGGATAACATTAGTCAATTATCAGAACTACTAGGAATTATTAAAACCAAAGTATCAATTATAGCTAATGCACATAACTTTAATAATTCCAAGAAATAAGAGCATTAACAATATAGAAGATAACATCCGATAGGGATACATACCATATGCTTATATTTCATAAAATGATGGATAATGGAAGCATAATTCAATGAAACAATATGCTATCCAAAAATGGTCCCAACATCTTAGATGCTATAAGAGATATGATAATAAAAGTAAACTAACACATATCTCATAATATTGAGCAAATACAAAACAAACTCCCACTAACCCAAAATACCAAAAAACTTATACAAATACACATGAGTTATGAAAAACTCCAATAATCAAGTCTTTGGTTAGTGGATTTACTAAAATGCTCAGCACACGTGATAGTTGCTGTTAATGTCTTTTCGACACTAGTTCAAAACAGCTCCTTTCACCATCATAATAGGCCACAAACCCGACACTATCCACATGAGTATAAGTGCACACAATAGCCCAGTATCAAGAGTAATTACATAAGGGGAAGACCCAATAACAAAAGTAATTACACTTGGGCTAAATCAGGAATGCTCGAGAACAGTTGACATTTAATTAATCTGAGTTTTACTATATAAGTGACTATGCATGTTCAAATAGAATAAATAAATTTAAACAAATCTCCCACTTGAACAACATAGACACTTAATTTAAACAAAATAAAACTCAAGATTAATATAGACAAAAAAAATGTCAACAATGAGTAAGCACTTATAGCAATTGCTTCAAACAAAAGAATACAAGTACCTCAACAATGCAGAAAATCATACTCGATAGGAGTAATGATATCATACATGCAAGATACTCATACATCTTAACTTTATGAAAAACGTGGAATATCGGTTTAAGAAAATTACAACAAACTTGCATACTAAAATAATCAAAGTGTCCTTCGTAACACAATGGCCAAAATAATAATAATAACATAGTCCACATAAACTCAAGTGCCTATAATAGCCCAATAACAAATAACTAAAGTAATTACATACGAGCATAACCCAATAACCAAAGTAATTACAAAATGGGCATACAAAATGGCATCAATGAGTAAGCACTTTACTGGTCCAAATAATAAGATTTACAAGTACCTTATTGATCCAAGAAATCATACTCGATAGGAGTATTAATTTCATATAAGATACTCGCAAATCTGTGACCTTATAAAATGTGGAACGTTGGTCAAGAGAGAAGCACAATAAAATTGCAAGTCAAATGTGCAATACCAACAAAATAACCTTAGCGTACACTTAGTGTGCCTTACTGAGATTCAATAAAATTGCACATAAAAATATATATACCAACAATTTGTGCACAAGAATACATCTCAGTAATACGAAATGAGATTTCTTCCCAAAATCTCTAAGAGCATGTCATATGATTAAACACGCATAATAACGTACATATGACAACCAAAAAAGCTCAACAATATTATTTTAATACAAAAGTGCACACAAAGATATATAGCAATGCTATTATCTCATGACAACCAATTGTGTGTACTCCCACTAATCCGTAATAATATAATATTACTAGGATTTTCATTAGAGTCAAATAATATTAAAATACTCTAATGTTATAATAACTAATAGTGGGATTATAATTTTTGCTAAGGTACTCATTATGAGTCTAAAACTCACAATTTTTCTCTCTTCAAAATTTGATATTAGAGAGAAACATATTGAAGCAAAGTCAACAGAAATGGTTACATAACAGAATATGAAACTCAACATAAAACCATAATAATGGTTTTGCAAAGGAGTTTCATAGTTAACCATATACTTTGCTTACAAAATGAAGGAAATTATAAATGTCCACTTGACATTACAAAATAGAAAATCTCCTTAAAAAATTATTGTAACACGCAATTTTATAAAATATGATGGCTATTTTAAAAAAAAAATTGCCAACATATGAATGAGATTATAATCTCCAACATATTTCAAAATGAGATCATAGAAAATTTCAACAACTCACTCCCATGACTCAAGTGTTACAATTTAAATAATAATAGCAAAGCACTCTTTAGCGGAAGCGGAAACAAAAGTGCACAAGACCCTTGACTATTATTGAGGATACAATAAAAGATTTAAGAAGTCTCTAACTCCCACTGTTCTTATAATTACAAAATTATAAAATAACAATATTGTATTATATACAAAATTCATCCATATATCCCAAAATTTTAAGAATGATACTTGTTATTTCAAAATAGCTTTTTTAAGTCTATAGTTTGACATACCATCGATTATAAGAAAGATTAATGGTATGCAATAGAGAAATTAATCTCTTCAAACAATAACAAGTTAATTTGGGACATTAATATATTGTCTGGTACCCATAATATAAGACAATAACATGGAGTTTAACTATAATGTTCTCAAAGAGACTTAACAAACAATATCCTCAATATAAAGTCTTGACAATAAAGGGTAACATGTAATTTTTAAAGAGAGAAGAAATACTACAATTTTGCTTGACAAAATCATAACTTAATATATAGATTTCTCTCACTTGATAGAGAAAAGTAATTAAATAAATCATATAATATGAAAAACATATAAAAAAATATTTAAAATTATTTTCTCTATCACACAATGATCATGTCAAGCAATGTCATACCGATAGGGTATGTCCATCACCTACACAATTCAATTCAACTTATCTCAATAAAATAATTTTCTAAAAATTAGGTCGTATTCAAAATATTAATAGAAATGGGCTAACACCAAAATAACAAAGAAACATTTAATATGCATAATATCTTATGCTAATACAAAATTAAATGAATTTGTGTGTCTAGCAAAAATAATAAAGTGCCCATTAACCAAAATTTCTTATTTACAAGAATCCTGCTTAAGGATCCCGAATCACAATAAATAAGAAATAATAAATTATACAATATACAATTCTCATGTCCCAAAATAAAATTCTAATATTGATAGGGTATTAAAATAAATTTTTTTGACATGAGTTAAACACCAATATATATTGCATAAAACCAAATCACATTAATAATAATACACCGATAGGGTATAATTATTATTAGTGCAATATAAATATAATTTAAAATAAGTAATTTCCATAAAATTTTGCACAATTGTACCCACGATAGGCGAGCTCACAATTATACAAAATATAAAAATCATGCCAAACATAATTTAATTAAATAAATAAATTG
Source organism: Sesbania bispinosa (assembly GCA_026901365.1). Taxonomy (NCBI): domain Eukaryota; kingdom Viridiplantae; phylum Streptophyta; class Magnoliopsida; order Fabales; family Fabaceae; genus Sesbania; species Sesbania bispinosa. Next base: position 765,586 of record QLOH01000065.1, on the reverse strand, counting down.
CATGATTAACAAACTATATGTATTATAAATACATAATATATGATTTCAAAATGGCCCAAAAATTATTTCATAACACTTGGCTCACTACCAGAGAGAGTGAAATATGCCAGAAACTCTCTAATAAAATATGAAATATACACAAAAAATTTCAGGCCAAAATTCTGAGAGTAACATTTTCAAAAAAATAAATTACTCTCAAAATAATTAAAATAAATACCTCCAGGCATCCAAAAATTACAAACAATATACCAAAAATTCAGAAAATTAATTAATTAATTTTTGGTATAAAAAATAAAATTTTTCGGGCTTGGAAAATGGGCCCACGCGCCCTCACGCGCATAACCCCGCGAGTGAGCATGCGCACATGACACTATTCATCTTCTTCTCAACCCGGTTTCTGAGAAACGGGTCATAAAACCCGCGACCAAACCCGATTCAGATCCAGCGATTTACGCAGCGGAAGGCTGCGATTTTCTGGCCACATGACCGCCGTGATGCGGCGGTCCAAAGCCCCAAGGTAATTTCAAGGAAGATTGGTTCATTTGTGAGAGAAAAACAGATAAAAAAATGGAGTTTTGGGAGAGAAACCCGCGACGGAAAACTCTTCAATTCTCTCAAATTTTGCAACTATTCGTTCTCAAAATGTGCAGATTTGTATTAAATCTAGAAACAAACAAAACCCCCAAAGTAATTTCGAAAAAGATTGGCTCAATTGTGAGATCAAAAAACGGGTTTAAAGGTTCTAACCCGAGAAGAAAACTGACAAATTCTCACAAAATATACAACGAAATCGAACCAAAATTTGACTTATGATTCAAAATTGTATGGGTAACAAAACCCCTAAATCAATTTTATGTTTTGAAAGCAAAAAACGAGAATCAAAATTTCGAGCGTTTCGCGAAACAGAGAAGAAAAGCGATTCAGTTATTCACAACATACCACAGAGTATGTACACAGTATGATAATCCAGAATAATTTTGTAATTTTAGGTTATTGATTCTATAATCAAGAACACCCATAATCTGTATCTTATAAGGCTCTGATACCAATTGATAAAATTTAGCCCAGATCAATTTCAAATAGATACAGCAAACAAGCATGTTCATAGAATACAATACCATAATAGAATTGGAATTGTGTACCTGGAATGAGAGAATCATTCGGTTATGGTTGCAAGTGAGAGTAATTGCTCTCTTCCTGGTAGGACGCCAAAAGGACAGAGTACGGAGAGAAGGGTCTGTCATATGAACTGATTGATGGGTCACCAGTTCTATTCCTTACCAGTAGAGACCAAAGACCTCTCAACGGGCTACTGAACTGAACAGCCTAACCCATCACGGGCTATTCACAATAAAAGCCCAATATATATAATCCATCTTTACATTATGTGCTATAATTAAATAATTAATCTATAATTGATATTAATAATTTAATAAATATAATTCTAAATAATTGATTAATGTTAATCCATAAAATACAAATTGGGAATAATCTAATATAATTTCCAAGCTATCTTTAGTTATAAAAAACACTTGAAATAGAGCACCACAATTGTCATGGACCGCCCATTTAGTAGTTGTTTGTTAAGTCTTAGACCAACCAATATCATTTAGTATAAGAATTCGAGCATCGAGGAAGGGGAAGAAAATTAAGATAATCTCTTATGTTTTTTTTTATGTTTTTGTTTCTTTTTCTTTAATTATGTCCAGTTAAACCCGTAGTTAAGGCTAAGGTAGATTTTATAGATTAATTTATTATTATTTTTATTTGAATATAATTGCCTGTTTCTTTTATATCAATTGGTGTTATATTTATTGTTCTTCACTCCTATAAGGATTTGCCAACATTTACGTAGCTTATGTCTCTGTTTCTATGTTGCAAGAATCAACCGATCTACAATATAGCCGAGAAGGAGCTATTTGATCAATGGTTGTACTACACTTAGTCTTTTTACTTCTAATCAATTAGGACTAGGAGATCAGGTTAGCAACCTATTCGTTCTTTATGAAATTCTAATAAAGAACTCATGTGTGATGCTTAACCAACAGGTGTTCGAAGGTAGGCTATTTATGTGATATGCAGTAGGAACTTGTATTGCCATATTAGCATTGATCTTAAATAGCAATTATAGGAGAATAGAATATAACATAATCTAGAGAAGTAAGATGCCTTAGTGACCTCCTTTGATTGTTTATTTCCTCCCATTAGTAATATTTGATTTTCATTAATTTCAATCTTTATTATTTTTTCACTTTCTATATTTTAATTATTTTCTTTATTGTTAGAAGCATGTTGATAGTATATTGAGAAAGTGTTGTTGATTATTAACAAGGGAATTTGATCTACAAAATTATTCAAAGATCAATTTGGTATTTAAATCCTTTTAGTGGATCTACCAATTAATAGTTTTTAATTATTAAATTATAATTAATATGAAAATACATAAAATAAAAAACAAGAAAGAAAAATAATGATTAAAGAAAATGATGAATGTTAAATGAGAACAAACAAATTAACATTAAAATAATTGTCTAGTAGTTAATAAGAATACGTTTTAGGCATAATAAAGATGTTCGGGTAATGGAAATCCAATGCTTATATCACATTGATCAAACTTGTATTCATAGGCAACACCTTCCATTGACAATTTCCTAACATGATGACTAATTATTAGTAGTCACATAACTTTCTTCTCAAGATATTAGCCTAATGTTAAAAAAAGGTAACTCAAGAATATAAAAATCAGTATAATGAGATTTACAAATGATATTTTTTATACCTTCAAATATTTTTAAGTTACCCTAACTTTCTAAAACATTATGTCAAAGATATATTTTTAAATTCTTTTAAAAGTGTTTTTTTATACTTAGGAAAATCATTGTATACTCACCAACACTAACATTCCTCTATATTCCATTATTCTCTTTCTTTATACATGGGAAGTACACATTTATTGATGACTCTTCCCAAGGAGGGACATTTTGGTAGGCTTTGTTCACCGGGCCATGTAATTCTCCAAGCAACTTTGCAATGTTGTCATTTAGACATATGGCGTACAAATTATATTCCTATTGTAGTCATCAAAAGCCATTCGACATAACATGTGAAACTATTTTACATCATATTAGGTAGGCTTTGTTCCAATTATACTCAACTTTATCATAAAAGTTGTATAATTGTATGTAATAGTATTTTATTCATTTATTGGACGAAGCATCCAAGGTGGGAGAAAGGTGTTAACTTGAGGTTGAGTTGAGGTTCCTTCATTGTCTCCTCCATCACCTCTGCATCATGTAAACCACTTAATATTATTTCTTTGATTCCAAATAGGAGCTAAAGTAAATAAGTGAAAAGAATTATGCCTCAAGACATCCTTGCAGTCATGATTCATATCATTACCTATTGACCATGACTTATCTCTTTTACTTTTCCTATTTCCATCTTTATATAGAGAGGGAAAAGTGTAGTTTATTTTAGATCCATGGGTAGTTCATGAAAAACTTGTTCTTGTTCTTAATTTCACTTTAATCTATTGCATTTACTAAGTTACATTGTTCAGACATGATAGTGAAAATGCTAAATATGAACTTCTTGTACTCATTGGTTTCATGCACAAATTAATCAATGAAAGAAAGAAATAAACAAATTCGTAGGTAGTTACATATACAACCTTATAAATAGAAAGATGGTCGGAGATTTCAAGGGATTATGAAGTAATACACTAACCTAATATTTAGGGTCTCCATTGGTTGAGCTATAAGGACAGAGGAGGCTAGATCCATATCATCATTTTGTTGCTCCATTTGTGCCTGTTGAACCAGTGCCTTCTCTTTCTCTTTTATCTAATTTCTCATTAAAATTTTGTAGTCATGTAAAGTGAGATTTAACATCCAAACTACACTAAAATTTACAAGAGACATTGAGAAATAGAAACCACTAATAACCTTTTTAGCAAGCAAGTTGTTTTGTTCCTGAAGGGCTTTATCCTGCATTATTCACCACAAAATTTGTCAATACGCAACAAATTAAATCATAATGCATGTATAATAGGTGATCCATAATTTGTATCAAATTGTCAATGGTATACTACAAGTACAAATTAAAACATAAATATTTCAATATATTTAATAATCACGATAACCGAAATTACATATGTACATTACAATTATCCTTAATGTAAAACTTTTATAGTGACATATAAATAATAATTAAGATAACTTCTTTACATATGTGTATTACATGTATTCACTTTGATTATTTTAGAAACATTGCAATGATTTATGAGAAATTAGTGGGAGGTAAAAATTATTTAAAATAGGTAGATTTTGTGGAATGGTGGTTCATGGGATAAGGATATGAATACCATCATATCAAGAAACCATATGTTATTCTAGAAAACAAATAAGCAACTTTAAAGAGATTTGATGCTCAATTATTTTTTTTAATATTTAAGACTTGAAAAGCCATGGGATTGTGCAAAAGCTTATATGTAAATAATATTATGAGGTTTTATAATGTTGTCAAGAAAATATTGTTAGGAAGTCAAATGTGAGTGATGAAATTAATCCCATATTGATTAAGAATGAGTTAAATTGAGACAATATAAAAGCACAAACTCATATACCTAATGCCTTAAGGTCTTGGGTGAAGAAGTGGTGTTACATTCACTCTTATGGTCCATTGTTTGATCTAGTTGTGTTTGTTCCCCTTATCCCCTAACAAGTGGTATCAGACCTTTGTTAAGAATAAGCTAAATGAAGATAATATAAAATAATAAACTCATACACATAATGACTTCAGGTTTTTGGATATTATGTCACATTCACTCCTATGTTCTAGTGCTTGGTGGTTTTACTTCCCTTGTCCCCTAATAATAGCAAAATTTAAAGCTTAAAGACATTAATTTGGAGTCACATGTTGGGGTATATCCTAAAAGTCAATTGTATATTGATTTTTTTGTATACAATATACATCGTGAAGTTCAAGGACCTAATTGCAAGGATAATTTTAAGAACTAAATTGTTTGTTTATCTACAAAAGATTTAATACTATTTTACCAATAATTTTATAATTAATATTGCGCGTACTAAAATGTTGAAAGGTATTGGCCGGCTTCAATCTTTAGAAATGTTGATTTTTTTTTTTTAGAGAACTAAAATAGAATGTTTTTTTAATATAGATAATTTATATCATTCAACTATTAAAAAAAGGAAGTTTTATCAATTTTAACTTACTAGCTTCCTCACTATGATATGCATATGCATCCACCCCAACTAAATAGCTCAATAAATATTTATTGGGAAAATCATTCGTAGGTAAGCTTCATTGTTATTGAAACACTTATCTAGTATCTACTTTTTTTTAAAAAAAAAATCTTTGTAAATTTGTTTTATACTATATTTTATTTATTATAAAAATATCTTTAAACAGAAAACGCCCTTAAACTATTTTGATTTTTGAGTTTTTAGTTTTTAAAAATGATGATTTTTAAAATAGTTAATCAAGAAACATTTTAGGGCGGTTTACTTCGAGGAAGTATTTTTTTGTTTCCATTTTCATTTCTTAGTTTTAATTATAAAAATACTTTCAGTACCTTTTGATTATAAAAAATCACACGATTTTTAATTTGATTTTTGTCTTTAAAGTTTTATATAGGAACGGTGAAACAACTCTATATTGTTTTTTTGGTTTTTATACAAAATTTTATAAAACATAAAATGAAAAGAAAAAATAAGTTGACATTTTTTGTAATTAAAATTAAAAAGTATAAAATAAAACAAAAAAAAAGTTTTCTCTTAAATAAACAGTCCTAAGTTTTCCGGTTTTCAAAAACTAAAAGTACATTTTAAAAACAAAAATCAAGTAAGTCCGAGTCTTTCTCTGTTGGGTAATCCTACTGGAGTTGAGTATTTTTATTATCAATGATAAAACACTCCCCATATTTACCAAACAATAGTTGATCGTAGTGGAAATGAGTTGTAACCCTAAACGAATTTTATCTACAAGGTCAAGAGTTTGAATTATGGAGGTCACAAATCTTGGGAGGACTTTACTTAACCACCACCCTTGTCCCGAGGGTTAAACCACAGTTATGCCTGTAGGGATTCCCGATCAAAAATTAAAACTCTCCATTATTTAACATAACTACTCCCTCAATTCTTATTTATAAGACAATGTTTGAATCTTTTTATGGTCCTATTTATAAGATAGTAGTTTTTTAAAAAAACAATACATTATTTTATTTATTGTAACATGTTTTCTTAATATGTGTGATTTAATATGAGGAGGAGAGAATCCACCGAATAAGTCGAATCAACTTCTACCGGCCCATGGTGGTGGTTTGAAACAATTCTAAATTACATATGTGAAATGACACTTCAAGAAATGCTTATATGCATGGAAATAAAATTTTAACAAATTTCAATAATTTTAGTTACAAATTATTATAAAAGTATTTATTGCCTATATTAATTTCAAAAGTAATCTTGATAATCTTATTTAAACATGATAGATTGGACTCTTAATTTCTATGGATGGAATTTGATTTTCAAATCATTAGGTCCCTAATGGTGGGTGTTTAAATAGTTTATATGAGGTTCTAGCTAGGTTTAAATCTCGTGACTTCTATTGTATACAAATAATTTTTTTATTTTTTAATATTTTTTAATTTTCTCTTATTTCATAATACATCACGTGACTTGTTTTTATATTAGATATCTTATCTTTTATTTTTCTTAATTATTTTTCTTTTAAATACTATTATTTATTTAAATTCAATAAAAAATATAGGATGTGTTTCGGTAGTTATTCTAGTTAACTTAATTATTTTATTAGCTTATAAACTTGTTTAATCAAAATAGAGATGTTTAGTAAATAAGTTTGTTTTAACAGCTTAAAGAACGTTTTCACATGCAACTTCAAACAGCACATTAACCTATATCTTATAACTTTTTTTTTTCATTTCTCCTCTCTGCATACTTAAATAAAATTTCTCCAATATAGCATATTTGGATTACATCAAAATCATGTTAGAAACGTGGATTCAGAATATCTCAATAGTATTGGATTGAATCCACATTTATAACGTGGTTTTGACCAAAACCAAACATGCTATAGGTATTTTAGTACACTAAATAAATACTTATTTATTAATAAAGAACCATAAATATTTATTTCAATTATTATATCATTTTTACAATTTTTTAAAAGTTTTTCAGCTTTTAATTAGCTCTTTACTTTTCATTTTTTTTTCATAATTTTTTGTGCAAGACTATATGTATCCTCCAATAAAGACAATATTGTTTGAACCTGATAGGATTTCTAGGACTATGAGTAGTAAAGCTCTCCTTTTAAGAACTTGAACTCAAGACATCGGTTAAGTTGAAACAATCTCATGCCATTTGATACAGGTACTCAATGGTAATTAACTTTTTTATAATTATGAGTTAAGAGTTCATAAATTTTAATTTTGACATAACATATCAAATTAATAAATAATATATTTTAATTCACATAATTTATTTTCATAACATTTTATAATTTAAATATTAAATTTCTCTTTACAGTTTAAACATATTTATTTTATAATTTAAATATTTTACTTCTTAATTATGTAATATTTTTTCAAATTTTTAAATATAATGTAATATATGAGACACTTGCTAATTGTATGGTATTATCATCCAACTCTTTCCAATATGCTATTTGTGGAAGAAAAATTAAATTGTTTCTAATCTATATCTATCTATATATATTGTAAAATTAACTTAAGTATTACCATTAATATTGTATTCATGAAATATAACATATGGAATACTAAACATCTCTTACAATTAATTCATATTATATAATTAGTATTATTAAATATTACAACTATTATATATAACATTAAATATTATGACAAATATTAAATTATAAATTTGAAATTACCTTGTATTTGGATGGAGAATTTTAGAATTCTCAAAATTATAATAGACAATATTGAATGAATTGTTAAAATGAGAGGAATTGACAATGATAATCTAAAAAGTTTGAACATAAAAGAGAAATGTTGAAATTCTCTCTCAATATTTGTCATTTGAAATTCCCCTATTTGTCATAAAAAATCATTTTATTTGTCATTTGGAATTCTAGTAATTTTAAATTTCTCTACCCAAACACAAGGTTAGAGTTTGAATATTAGCTAGAAAGTATTATTGTTGTTGTTGTTATTATTATTATTATTATTATTATTATTATTATTATTATTATTATTATTATTATTATTATTATTATTATTATTATTATTATTATTATTATTATTGTTGTTGTTGTTGTTGTTGTTGTTGTTGTATTATAGAAAGTAAAATTAACTTTAACATAACTATTATTGTTGTATTCATTAAATATAACATATGGAATACTAAACATCTCTTATAATTAATTCATATGATATAATTAGTATTATTATATACATATTATAACTATTTTAAATAATATATTACCAAACAGTGGTTGGTCGCAGTGGAAGTGAACCGTGACCCAGATGCACTTTATCTGCAAGGTCAGGGGATCGAATTCTGAAGTCGCCACTCTTAGAAGAGTTTTACCTAACCACGCTTTACCTAACCACCACCCCCGGCCCGAGGGTTAAACTCACAGTTATGCTTGTGGGAGATTCCCGGTCAAAGACAAAAAAATATTGAATATTATGAAAAATATCTTTATCTTTATCTTTATATATATAAAAGTAAGGTAGTGAAAGTGGCCAATGAAATTTAAAGTGAGGGCACAATAGTAAATTCCTTTATGCAAAACTTCTAAAAATAGAAAGTATCTTTAACATTTTAAATGATTAATTTTATGCTTCACCATTAATTAACTATAGTAATTATATTAAAGTAAATATCACTATAAAAATATAAAATTATAATAATAACAAATATAAATAATAATAATTTAAAGCATATCTAATAATTAAAAAAAAATAAAAAAATAATAAGAAATTTAAAACATTCTCAAATACTTTAAAAACTAATTTATAATTATGTTGATAGTAATTATAGTAATTGTTTAATTATAGTTATTTTTATATAAAAAATAAATATTAATTAAAGCCCATGTTAACCATTTCAATATTAAAAAGAAATATTTATAACACAAATAAAAAGATAATACAAAATTTAAAAATAATAAAATAATTTCAAAAGGGTAAAAAGTTATTATAAAAAAATAAAAATATAATATAAAATTTGAAATATGCTCAAACAATTAAAACATATTTAATAATTATAATAACAATAATTGTATTAATTATTTAATTATAGTTACCTTATATCAAACATCAATATTAAAGCCAATTTTTAACAATTAATATTAAAAAAAAGTTTTTAACATAAATAAAAATATAATATAAAATTTATAACATATTAAAATAATTTAGAAAATCATTTCAAAAAATTAAAAAAGTAATGCGAAATCTGAAACAGCTCAAACACTTAAAAAATGAACAACTTTTGTTATAATAATTATAGTAAATTACTATATCAAAATATCAAATATCAGTATTAAAGGTCATTTTAATAGTTTAAATGTATTAAAAAATGGTTTATAAGATAAATAAAAATATACTATGAAATTTAAAATTATATTAAAAAATATTTTATAATTACGTTAATAGTAATTATAATAATGATTTAATTAGTGTTCTTCTGTGGGTTTCCTATTTTGTTTAAAGGGTCTTTGTGACCTAGGATCAATGACAACATTTCTTAGTTTCCATACTTTGTAAATGTCAAAGTCCCAACTAAATATTTGAAAAAAAATTAAATTGCGATTGGTTATGATCATTTTTTCATTTGGTTTTTGAGTTTTATTTTTTATTTTATTGTTGACGGGAGCATATCAAGTGAGAACGCTTGTTTATTGTGAGAAATGAGAACATTTAATAATAGTGTTAGATTATATTTAACGGTCCTGATTACTCACTGAAATAAATTAAAATTCTTTCCCCTTTATTTCTTTTCATATATATCTTTTTCCCTAACAAATTAGCCACTTTCCCTTTTCTTCCCCCACACTTTTCTTCTCCCCTATCTAAGAGTCAATCTTCTCATATTTGGATAATTATTCAATCATAAAGTATAATAATAGGTAATTTTTTGCTGTTGAAATCTAATTATTATTATTATTATTTAATAATAATATATAATTAAATAAATTGAAATTATAATGATAAAAATGTATAAAAAATATTAAAAATTGCACATCATTGGATGTCTGGGTAAAATTTCCTTACACTGACAATGTATAAATATTAATTTTTAATATATTAAAAATTAATAACATACAATGTAATATTATCAAAGAAAACGCACTTACACATATGTAATATTAATTTTTAATATAATTTCCTTACACTGAAAATGTGTAAAAATTATAATTTCCTTACACTAACAAATAAAATAAATAATAATAATTAGAGTTCAATAGCAAAAAATTACCTATTATTATACTTTATGATTGAATAATTATCCAGATATGAGAAGTTTGGCTCTTAGATAGGGGAGAAGAAAAGGGAAAGTGGCTAATTTTTTTAGGAAAAAAGATATATATGAAAAGAAATAAAAGGAAAAGATTTTTAATTTATTTCAGTGAGTAATCAGGACCATTAAATATAATCTAACGGCTATTATTAAATGTTCTCATTTCTCACAATAAACAAGTGTTCTCACTTGATATGCTCCCATTGTTGACAATGATAAATGAAAGATTAAAAAAGTTGCAGAATTTCTTTAATTGGTGATCTATCTTTGTATGTGTTGCATTAACTTAGTTGTTTTGCAAAATTTCACTTGATAGGAAAATTAAAATTTGATTTGGTTATGGGTAAAACTAGCTAGCAAAGTTTTTAAGTGATTGATGAACTCAGCAATGCCTATAACCCATAAAATTTTAGTTCTATTCAATTGCATTGCCAAATGCGGGCATATATAAGTTGGCAAGAAAATTATTGGTGTTTAGAAAGAAATATCATAGTTCGGTCTATTTGAATTTAAACCTTAAAATAAAATAATGAACGTTACGTCTGAAAGCAATTTCAAGAATCTTAAAGTTTTATCCCATACAAGAGGCATTCTTCGAGCAGTAGAAAGAATACTCTAAAAGGTCATTCATGTGTTTTTTATATCATGTATGTACTAGAGGCATTCCATAAGTAACAAAAAATATCTCACTAATTAAGGGGTCATTCCATAAGCATTAGAGATAACAGATTATATATTATATTGTATGAATTTTTTATTATAGATCAGATAACAAATCAAATCAAATAAAATCTTTTCAAATAAATAAAAAGATATAAAAGACTAAGAGATATAAGATTGTTAGGAATACATTAAAAGATGTAATCATTTAATTTAACACTATTTGATAAATGAGAATGAAGAATATTAATCATAAGTGAACCTCTTTGAAGAAAAATTCGTTCTGTATGAAAGGGGGTATGAGAGGGAAAGTTTCAAAAATTGGTCAATTTCATGGATATGTACAAAAAATTTAAATATGATTTCAATGGAAAAAGAGTTGGCAGAGAGTATGATTGAAAATGGTGGTGAGACATATTTTCAGTTAGATAAATGGGTTAGGGGGAGCAATTATAGGACAAATAGTTATCAACTTTAAAAAAAGTTAGTTATCCCATTAAAAATGTAATATATAAAAAATTCTTTGACAAACTATAAAAAAGAGTTAGTTATCCCCTAAAATAAATATATAATTTAACTTTCTTTTAGTATTCAAATAATATTTTGAGTTTTGTTTATCATTTATCTTCAATTAATTTTTCATATATTTAACATATTCTATTAATATAAAATTAAATTATAATGATTCAATTTCTCATTTGTTTGATGTGTTATCATTTATTATTCCATTGTTTTTAGTTTTCATGCATAAAGGTATTATAAACATGAAATATTTTTATTATTATCATACATTTTATAGTATATATATTAATTGATTGTCGTTAGGTCGCACTTCCTTTCTTTTTTTGATTCAAATTTTATTTTATTTATTTGTTACTTTGAACATTAACCACTATATTATCAAATGGTTCATCTTCCCACTTTATCAACTGACCAGAAAATTTAAATATAACTACATTAGTATGCTTTATATAAACAACACTCAACCTTAATTCTTCAAACTTTTAAAATTTCTTGTTATTCGAATATTTTCAAGGTGCATGAGAATATGAAAATAATATGTCCATACTCATATAACCTTACACTTGGATGAATATGAGAGAGATAAATTAAAAAAGAGTAAAAGTGAGAGATGTGATGGTAATATCATAGAAAGGAAGAGGAAAAGTAATATGCTCTTATATACAAAATCATTATTTATGTTAAACATATATATTTTTAATTTTTAATTATGAAAAAATGTCCCCATCATGGTACTTATACATTTTTAAACAATTTATCCTTCATATTAAAAAATAGCTTTTATCCAAATAAATACCTTTTACTATTTCATCATGTTTAGTAATTTTTTTCTTAACATATTTTTAATACATTTAAGGGTTAATTGCACTTTTGGTCCCCCTATTATCATCAATCCGCGATTATGGTCCCCCTACTTTTTTTTCGCGATTTTGGTCCCCCTATTATTTCAAATTCGCGATTTAGTTCAAAATCTTGATCCCCATATTTTCAAAACCTATGTGTTAGAGGGACCAAAATCGCGAATTTGGAATAATAGGGGAACCAAAATCGTGAAAAAAAAAAAGTAAGAGAACCAAAATCGCGGATTAATGATAATAGGGGGACCAAAAGTGTAATTAAGCCTACATTTAATCTATAATAAGTTTAACACATTTATTTAAAAATTAAACTTATAAAATATTATAGTTATAAAATATAGATAAACCCGTGCATTGCACGGGTATCATCTCTAGTCTTTGGGGTAAAAAAAACTGTTGCGCGATGGTTATTGTCAACATATACTTTAACATAAAAAATTTGACAAAAAAAAAAACATCAAAATGAAAGCAACAAAAGACTCACCTTTTTATTGAGCTCTGAAATAGATTCATACATGAGTTGGTTCTGCAAGTATATACACAATTAGAAAGAAAAAAAAAAGTCACAATGACTGACATTCAGTTCAAATTATATCGCCAAATTAAAATTCTTGGTGGCATGGCTTTATTACCTTTCGTGATCTGATGTGTTTGAGAGCAGAATCAAGTTGATGTTCCAAATTCTGAAGCTCTTTGATACTTAGTCCATCAAGTTCTTCTCCCATAAAGTTCCTGCAAAACAAAACAGCAAAAGTCCTACTGTTGCATTTTTTGTTTTATTAATTACATAACACAAGACCTTGCTCATATACTTGTTCAATACCTTTGATTTCTCTGTAGAACTTCCAATCTTGCTTTGAGTTTTGCGTGTTCTAGAGTCCAATTTTCCTATCACAATATATATATATATATATATATATATATATATATATAACCAAATTAGTACTCTGATTCTACTATAATTTGCTGTAGCAACAGTAATTGAGTTGCAAAAGATCAATTAATAAAATGAGTTAAAGTTTGAATCATGTATATATAGGAGTTGATGGCCTACATTTTGTGGCTGAATATCATTTGCAACAAGCTGCCTCTCCGCATATGAATATCTCTCATACCGTTCAAGAATTCTTTCCATACTGTTTACATAGGAAAATAAAAGTACTGAGCACAAAATATTGTATATATATGTGTGTTGATGATAACAATGCATGAAAATGTGCAGAACAGCATACAGTCCAGAGCAAATAGTGTGATACTTGTATGTTAATTAAAAGGCTAGAGAGGAAGGAATATATATATATATATATATATATATATATATACATATATATATATATACCAACAAGAGCTAGAGCTTAGATGTAATGGTAAACAAGTCGCAGTTCAAGAGGAAAAACCAAAGCTTGAACCTTCTCGATCAGAAACACGTACTTGTTATGTTAAGAGGATATATCTCTCTGGTTAGGATTTGTATATATACTCAAACGCTAGAGTTATAATTAGTCTATCTGTAAAGGAAAACTTTGACTCTTGGAGGTCTATTAATTTTTAGTACATAGAATCAAATGTTTCTAAACCCAACAACCTTTAATTTCTATACCTTGGAAATATATAATTAAGCACAAGTTGGGGTGAGCTTCAGCTTTTCTTGGTCGACTATACTGCTTTTTCGTCCTTAATTTTCTCAATTTCAATTCGGTTTGCTTGAGTTGTCTCAATTACTGAACCCATATATAGTCTCTAAATTCAAACTCAAAACAGTTGAAATATATTGCCAAAATAATTCAAGAGTTAATTATACTTGAACCCAATGTGAATTATGTGTACAATTTATTTTATTTTGTGACAGTTTGAGGAAAGGATAAGTTAAGAAAAGAGCTCCATCATTATTAATTTGAAATTAAGGTCCTAACTCATAGTGACATTTGAACTCATTTAAAAATTATTATATAGAATGAGTAAATCGTTACAGTGCTGTGCTGTTTTTTCATGCTGATCCATCAATTCAACACCAACTCACTGGTTATCACCTTTAATATGTGCATGCACAGAGAGTGTACCTATTCCCGTTAATCAATTAATTATCCTAGACAAAACGTAAATTGCTAAAGTGATTTTCTGAAAGCAGGCAGGGTAACTAAACATGAGTAATATGGTACGGACAATGGAATCCTATAATCTAAGCTAATCTAATCTGTTGGAATAGACACAGTCTCTCTCTGTGATGGTATAAAAGCATGATATGATATGATATTGATATTTTTGGTTCTGGTAGCACTAACAATATAATAGATCTGATAATGTTGTGCTATTTGTAATTTGGATTGGGATTTCACGTGACACTATTGTCACAGTGATCGGTCACTTTTCTGATCCTTTCTTTCTCATATATATTTGTGTCTGAGGCTGAGTTTGTCAGATCTCAGGATGCTGCTGCTTTCAAATAGCGAATCATGTACCCTTTCTATCTTACTCTTCTCTACCCCCACCCATTCTTCACAAATTAATGTATATGTATATATATCATAAACTGCTCCAATATATGCCCAAATTAAACTATTATATGACGCTTGACAATTTTAAATGAAGTTTAGCAGAATAAGTTAGCCTATAAATTTAACTAAAGTATATATGCACTGCATGCTGAAAATATTCTCTTTTCAAGTACAAATTAGACAACCACAAATTATATGACAAAATATATATATATCTATTAAGATTGAATCAGACAAGTTAATCATAATGAAAAAGTAAGAATTGATGAGTATCCGATAGCAATTAGCATCAGACACTTTTGACCTCTAAACAAAAATACAGATGAACAACAAAAATAAACCTATAGCAAAGGGACTAATTGAATATTAGAGGGGGTAAACCATAAGAATACCATACCATAAAGGGGAAAAAAGAGAAAATGGTAAGATGAAACATCCAGAAGAGGCAGATAAAAGTATATATTATATATAGACGCAGATAATTTAAGGAGAACCATTTAAAGAGAAATTAAAAATGATTTCAAAATTTCAAATTGCAATCTATAACCACAGTTTCGACTGCGTATTTCAAAGATTGAAATTGGCAGAGATTCAGAAGGATAGAAATTCAAGAAGATATTTGAGAAAATACAGCAAGAATAGAAAGAAAGAAGAGAGGATCGAGAAATTAGCGAGAGAGGAAAGAATTGTACGTAAGAAATGGCAAAAAAGAAGTACCAGGGATCGCTGGAGAACTCAAAGAGCTTGCCTTTGTTGGAGAAAACTATAAGAGCGACTTCAGCATCACAAAGCACAGAGATCTCGTGTGCTTTCTTGAGCAAACCAGACCTCCTCTTAGAGAAGGTCACTTGCCTATTGATCTTGTTCTCGATCCTCTTCAATTGCACCCTTCCTCTCCCCATTTTCTAGCTCTTATATATTAATTACCACACTCACACTACTACTCTCTTTCTTTCCTTCTAATAACACACACTCTCCTCTCTCGATCGATCTCTCTTATTACCACCACAACGCACATGAATGAATCTTGAGTTGACACAACCTTCAACAAGGACGCACCTCTCTATTCTACTGAGTCTATATCTCTGTTAAAATCTAACCTATAAATTCTATGGTTCCTGGTGGATCATTTTGTACGTGAGAACCAGAGGAGAGGTGGAGACGAGCATGACCATAAGTCTCCCCTCTGGTTTCATTTTTATAAATAAAAATTGGGGGAAAATGAGGAAACGAAAATTCATTGGTTAGTATTATTATATTCCACGAAAATAAAAAGGAAAAAGCGAAAGTGGAAAAAATGGATGGAAAATGGTGGTTTTGTAAAACCAGGGTGGTTTCTTCAAATACGTTGTCGACTTGGGATTGGACAGAAGCGCTATCAGGACAGTCCGTTGTTGTCTGCTCCTTACTATTTTCTCGTACGATTTCTCGCAACAATTTCTCCTTGCCTGTCAACATCATTCCAACTTATTTTTCCATTAGTTCTCGTTTTAGCCAGACAGCTTTTTTTATTATTGTTATTATTGTTTGTAACGGTGCCAATCAGGTTTGGATACATGCTCTCTCGTAAATTACCCAAATATTTTAGTATTTATAAGTAAAGTGGCTTTTGTTTGAGCTATCAAATTTATACAACATAAAACACATAACAATATATATAACATGTTTTTTTTTTCTCTATCTCTCTTCATTACATCATCTATCATATTCCACATTTTTTTCTCTTTTTTCTTTTTTAATTTCTTTCTTTCTCTCTTGATATTATACATGTTGTACAAGTACAATTAACATTAATCTTTAGGTTTTAGCCGAGTAACTAATTTTACATAAAGATATATTAGGAAAATAATTCATTTACACTCCAATTTGTAGACAAAATATGATATAATTATAAAAATAAAATAGAATAAGTAAAAGATACGGTAAATGATGATGTGATTGAAAAATAAAAAAAGACAAAGGAAGAAAATTGAGCTATAGAATTTTTTTAGTAATTGAATTGAGCTATAGAATGAGATGTAAGCTAGAGAATGAAGTATATAAAAAAAATCAAAATTATAAAGATTAACATACAAGTATATTTCTTCGGGACTTAAATTATAAAAGTAAAAAATAATTTTATATATAGTAATTTAAAATATAAGTAAATCTTAATTAATTTTATTTTATTTAATAATATCATCCCTAATTTAGGGGAAGTGTGCCCACCAAAATAATAATATAAGATCGAGAAATTAAGATCCCAAGTTCTATTCATACAAAGATTAAATGACAATTGTTAATTCAATTATTTTATTATATGCTATTCAGACAAACAAAAAGGGATTATTGTCATTGAATGAAAAACATATTCTCAATTAGTTATAACTTTTAAGGATATTTTGGAGTAAATTTTACGATTAAAAGTAATGTTTATAGGTAATTTAATTTGGTCTTTTTAGTAATCTTATCAGTTTTCTAATTATTTTGAGCTTAGTAGTGAATCACTCTAGAGGTGTAGTGAACTAGGCATGGGCTTTGGTTTGGATTTTCACAGGTTTCACGACGCTTAAGCATGGAATCCAGTGCTAGCACGCTCAAGTCTGTTTCTAGTTAATTATGCTTAAGTGCAAGTGATTAAAACTAAACAATTTACATAACATGAGATTTTCAAAAAATGAGTTTATCCAAAGTCTTAGAGGTAGAGGGTGACAAGGGGACGAAAAGCTGGAGAGTGGAGGCCACCATTTATGATTTCATATATTCTCAACCTTTAGTTTTTGCTTTTGCTTTCTAATCATATATAGCTAATTTTCTTCTAGTTAGAGGATGATGTAACTTCTTGGATACTTGCTCCCATATTAATTCTTGATTTTAACTTGATGCAATTTCAATTAATTTTCGTGATCTCCCTATTTCCTATGTTTTGAGTTATCTTTCAATTGGGAATTTGTGGATTGCTCATGTTTGAGGGTATATACAACTTTGGTTTTGATTTCTTAGGGGTAATTAAGAGCAAGCTAAACTGAGATTAATTGAGTTTTTGTTGTGTTCTTCTTGCTCTTGTTAATTTTCTAATCATTCAAGGAATTAGAAATTTGATTTTGACAAGGAGGATTATTAACCTAAGGGATTAAGGGTAATTAACTCTAATTTTGACATCAAGAATCAATTGAAGTTATCTTATTATAATCATTCCTTTAACGCTTAATTTATATTTCTATAGTATTTTTGTTTTGTTGAATTGTGTAGCTTGGTTGTTGTTCTTTAATTCTCTCTTGTGGTTTCTTGATCGATTGATCTTGAATCTAATTCAAGTTAATTTCAATCAAAACTTATTTTTGGTAACTCAAACTTGATATTGTGGTTTCTTGATCGATTGATCTTGAATCTAATTCAAGTTAATTTCAATCAAAACTTATTTTTGGTAACTCAAACTTGATATTAGCTAGTGAACTAGTACTTAGCAGAATAAAATCCCTAAGGACGTTTTTTTATTACTATAGTAGCGAAGTAGCGACTTGGTGTACCTACCAAGGAAGCTATCAATCATTATACTAAAAATAAAAATGGAGAACTTATGCTAAGAAGTGTCAAGTTCTATGAATACACACACACTAAAAATAACAAATGGAGAACTTATGCTCAGAAGTGTCAAGTTCTATGAACACACACACACATCTTATTTTCCCTTTATTCACTTCTAGTTACTGTTCTTTAGAGTATAACTGATAACTCTATTTGGAGTGAGATTTTAACATAAATTTAGATCAGTTATCCATTCTTTGAGTGACTCTAGATCTGAGTTGTAACATATACAACCATATATTGTAGAGTGACTTTGAGTTGTAACACATACAACCATTTCTTCTATTCACTATAAGAATTTTGTTTTTTTAGCGATGGTCAAATGTCGTCACTATAAGGGTAAAACCGTTGCTACAATGCAAATAGTGACGGCCTAGCGATGACTACAAGGATGTCGTTGCTCATTGCTACGAAGCGTCTGCTTGCTTGTCGCTAAAGTTATCACAATGTTGAAGGTCGTCGCTAGCAGAAAAGATCAAAGGTCGTCGCTAAGCCATCACACCGTAGCGACGGAAGGCCGTCGCTAGCATTTATATTATTTTTTTAAAAATGTATAACTAGTGACGACCATGGCCGTTGTTAATGATTATATTAATTTTTTTAATTGAATTTAGGAATTTATATTTAATTTTATTTTAATTTACAGATTTACGATTGAATTATTATAAATTTTTATTTATTTTATAATTTTATATCATATTTATTAACGATGTAAAAT
This sequence comes from Sesbania bispinosa, assembly GCA_026901365.1. Taxonomy (NCBI): domain Eukaryota; kingdom Viridiplantae; phylum Streptophyta; class Magnoliopsida; order Fabales; family Fabaceae; genus Sesbania; species Sesbania bispinosa. The sequence continues at coordinate 746,244 of QLOH01000065.1, read as the reverse complement.
ATAAAGAAAAACAATAAAGACAATATAAAAACAACTATATAGAATAAAATATATATATATAAACGGTATTTATACAAAGAGTATAAAAATATACTACAAAAAAAATCACGGCTGACGGCGACGACGTTGCTGTGGTGGTGGGCCACGATCCTCATCCACCGGCTGGTCATCCAGGTCGTCATCGTAGCGCGGGTGTGGCTGAGCCTGACTGAAGCTGGTAAAACCACTTGCACTGCGGGCATCCGGCACTAACTACAGCTGTTGTCGGAGTCATGCGAAGTCCTCCTCCAACCGTGCATACTGGGCCTGATAGTGATCAACCCTCTCTTCAGCTAGGCTAGCCTGCAACTTTGCTTCAATGACTTCCTAGTGCAACGCTTCGTCAGATGAATGTCGTGACCCGTCGCTCCCGCTGGTGTGAGCCCGAGACTCCTGAATGAGGTTGGTCACACCTGGACGAATGTTGGTTGACAAGTCCTCGGTGCCATAACAGTGGCCTCGAGTCTTGCCACCAGCAACATCCTTCCAGAATTGTAGGTTGGTGGACCCATCAGTGATGGAGCACGTTGTCCTCCATCTGTGACTCCACCTCCCTCAGGCGATCATGGCAATTTGTCTGTTGAGTAGAGATAAACATATAATTAGTTAGTTATTCTATTTCAAATATATCTATTTATATAAAAAATTGGTACATTGACTTACATATGTGGATCGCGCTCGGTCGTCTACCCAGCCACCACCCTTTTTGTGTGGGTGGCCACAAAAAACTCATCAGGATCTACATCCCGCCCAAGCTGTTGTCGCTGCACAGAAAAATTACGCTAATTAATTATTTTAATTACAAATACAAAAATAATATACTCCCTCCAGACTCATTTATAAGCAAAAATAACTATATTCACATTTATTAAGAAAGGTAGTTAAACTCATTTAATTTTCTTGATTTAATCTAAAAAGTAATTGTATTGCCTAAATTACCCTACATTCAACTTTATTGAAACTTGTTTCAAGTGGACATACTCTTTTTCTATTGGCACATGATGCATTAAATAGAGTGGTTAGAAAAAAAATATGAATTAAATAATGGGCAATTTGGATTGATATCATTTAATATGATAAAATTAGTTAACTTTTGCTTATATGTTAGTCCACCGTAGGTGGGTGCTTTTTTGCTTATAATTGAGTCCGGAGGGAGTAGAAGAGTAGGTTTCACATACCATATCTAGCGCGACCTCAATGCCCGTGGTGTGGACCGCCCCGCCTCGACGAGAAAACCTAATTGCTCTTGTTACGAGCGAACTTCCCCTTGAACTCATCAAAGGCCCAGTAGGCCAAAAGATCCTCCCAGGCCTTCTCACCACACCAAGTGGGCCAAGTCCCACTCGTCCGGGCCTTGTTCAGCATATCCCGAAGGCGTCGAGCAATCCTCTACCCGTACACCTTCTTAATCCGGGCCTCGTCCTCAGGGGCCCAAGTAACTACTTTGTAAAACAAAACTTTTAGGGTTAGTCATTTGAAAATGTCATTAGAAGTTTAAAAAAATAATGTAAAATGTCATTTGAAAATGTCATGTCGTGAACTCCTCCCACCAGTTGTCCCTCACATCCTTCTGGGTGACCTCCCACAAATAGTGAGGACCCTGGAATTGTGAGTGGATCTCATGACCAATGGCTCCCGCGATAGGGGGTTGTTAGGCACCCAACTGCAAAATAAATAAATTCAATGTTAACTGCAACTTATAAAAATGCAAAATATTAAAGAAATAAAAAATTGTAGAAACTCACCCTTTACCATAAGACCGGATGATAACCCTACCCTGAGGGTCCCGCTTGTGATCGGCACTGGAGCTGGCAGCCCGGTGCGGAGGCTGTTGTACATCAGGCTCCTCGTCAGCCTCCACATCAATGTCAGCCTGGGGGGTCTCCCTCACCCTCTGAATCAGAAATATGTGGCGGGCCATCCTCTAAGCAGCTAATGACCTACCTCGGAGGGAACCTCCTGATATCCCAGGGTAGGGGTGAACCCCATCTGCTCTATGAAGGCTCTAGCAGATGCAACAGGTTGGGCCACCTCTGCAGGGCTGGGCACCACGTACGGTGCGGGGACGGACGAGAAAGGTCGCTCTGGCAGCTGCTCAAGGTGAGGGAGGTTGGTCCTATCCCGACGTAAGCGAGTTGCCTGTGCAGCAAGCTCGCCCGGAGGGATTGACCTCCCTCAAATATGTGGGACCTTCTGTCCACCTCTATCACTAATAATGAATATTAATTACAATAATTTATACTATAATTACTAATTATGTAATTATTATAATTTAATTACTAATAATTAATACATAATATTTAATAATTAATAATTATATAACTATATAATTACTAATAATTATAATTAATTAGTAATAATTACTAAATAACTACCTACATAATTAAATAACTAAATAAATAATTATATAACTATAATTAAAACACATTAATTAATTAAATAAGTACCTGAATGGTGGCATGTGGTGGTGGGACTGTGGCTGGTGGTGGACGTCGGAGGAGGAAAAGGGAAGGAAGGACAGAGGGACCTAGGGGCAACTATTTGAGATTCTGATCGATTCAAAATGAACCTATGAAAGGAGGGAGAGTGTTCTATCGGTGAGGATTTGAAAATGAAAAAGAGAGAGGTAGAAGAAACAAGAGGTGGCCGGAGAGTAGGAGGAGGAGGAAGGAGGAAGAAGAAGAGGGGAGGGGAAAGGGTTTTATGCGCGTAATTTTTAAACGCTACAACCGTCACTACGTTAAAAATTGCTCTGACACGCCAAATTTAATTTTAATTAAAAATATAAGTTGTCGCTACGTTTATTTTTTAAATTTTTAGAAAAAAATAATTAGTTTTTAGTGTAGCGACGACTAGCTAGTTACAGTGCGAAACGTAGCGATGACCAGACCGTTACAGAGTATTAATTGCACAGCTACACGTTGAACTACACATTTAATGTTATAGCGACGACGTAACGACGACTACGGATTCATGTCTAATTCAGGGCATCTTGTAGTGATTGATGGTTTTGTAATCTCCTAATAAGCTAACTAAATGAGAGTTGGTGTTGGTTAAAAGTGCAAGTCTATAGAGGTTGTGAAGAAATAATACTGGTGCTGAGAAGCCCTGTATAGGATATAGTAAAACAATATCGGTGTTAAGCCTAAGGTGGATGTGGAAAAAGAATGCCTTGTAATTAAACTTGATTATTAGTAAAAAATATCGATTGAGATAGGGAACAAAATGTAAGGAGTGTTTGGGTGAATCAGAATAAACTTATATCTCTATCTTTGTTCTTTATGTTTATGAAATTTATAGTTTTCTTCCGATCACTACAACTTTCTTCTAACTATAAAACAAAATTTGAAAGTTCTTCTTCCAACAACATGTATTTAGAAAACAATTAATTTTAATTTTAGTTTAGAAAAGTATTCTAAAAATTAGAATTAATTTCTATGACTATTTTCATCATCAAAAGTTGAGTCTTTACCTCTGTTCTGAAAATCGGACAGAACCGACCGGTCCGATCGGTAAATCGGTGAACGGGCCCGGTGTCCGGTCTAAACAAACCAGAGAACCGGTACTGCAGAAAATCGGTCAGAAAAACCCGGTAAATCAGTAAAATCGGTAAAAAAATCGGTTAAACTAGTCTTTTTAAAAAATTCATTTTTTATTTTTTTTACTTTTTATTTAATTTAAAATATTTTTAAGATAAATAAAAACATATGTTTGTGAATTACATATAGGATATTATTGTTTTATCAATTTTTATTTATTTTTTTGTTTTATAAACCTTATAATAAGGTTCTTTAAATAATTTATAACTTCATATATCTTAATTTCTTATAACTTTGTGTTATTTTATTAATTAAAATATTATATTATATTTAAAATATATATTTAATTAATATCGGTTCGACCATTGTTCAACTACGGTTTAACCATTGAACCGTGAACCAGTGCCTTCACCGGTTTAATTACCAGTTCGATTTTTAAAACATTGGTCTTTACTCCTAATATTACTTATATCAACTAATTAAAAAAATTTAATTTTTGAAAATATTAATAATGAACAATTAATAAAAAATTTTAGGCCTTTATTTTTAGGAGATTTAAGGACCTTGCCAGTCTTATGGTTGGGCCAACCCTCACTTCTATTTTAGTCAAATAAACATATAAAAAAATATAAACTACTTAAAATGGCTAGTTAAATTAATATAACCATTTTCTGTTCTACAGTAGATATTATAGTAAATAAAATTACGCTTAATAAAAAATTATGTACGTGATTAATTTGGGAAGTTTATGTCATCCCCACCAAGAAAAGTCTTGTAAAATTATATAATGACAGAATTTAGTAAATATAGAACGCAATGAATTCTTCGTACGCATTTCCCATTCAAATTCTAAAGTGGATCAAGGTGCCCCATTCCCACTTTGGGTACGTTTCCTGAGATGTGGTCCTGGAAGATCACAAGAAAGGACTTCTCAATTAATTACGGGTTGTTATGGCTTGGGTGAAAACTAGTTCAAGCAAAACTATGGTCTGTTTGGTTTGCATTTTCATTTGCTGTTTTCATTTTCTGTTTCCCGTTTTCCTGAAATTTTACAAAGGAAAAACTGGAAATGCTGGAAACAAAAATTTGCTGTTTCCAGCATTTCCAATTTTTCCTTCGTTAAATCTTAGAAATCAGGAAACAGAATGAAAATAGGAAATAGAAACAGGAAATGAAAATGTAAACCAAACAGGCCCTAGGTTTTGAAAGGCTAAGTTTGGTCTATCCTGTATACTGGGTCAAGCCTAGTCTGTTATTACTAATTATTATAGACCATTTTACAGGTCTATCTTATTTGAAAGACTAGTTTGACTCACTAATTGGTTTACATATGCGAATAAACCTATTTCTAAATAAGCTAATAAGAGAATTTAGAAGTTATATATTATTCATTATGTATAATATATATTTATAAATAGGCTAGCCCGTTAAGCTTAATAGGCTTTTAAAAAAGCCTATATATAGCCTAAAAATGTCCTATTTAATTAAAAAATAATTTTTAAAAGTCTTAACATAACTTTTTTATTAAACAAATTAAATCAAATTAAACCTTAAATAGGCTAGGTCGCAAGGTCCGACAAGCGACCCAACCCATTTTTACCCTAGTTATTAATATCGGGATCGACATCCATGTGATGTTTTAACTTTCGTAGATCTTCACCACATAATAAAACTGATTTATAATTAAAAATAGGGTCTTGACGGCTGTCTAAGGGCATTGATTAATGAATCCACAAATAAAATATTTTTATTAGAAATCATAATATTTATTGCATCTTTAATATTAAATTCTATATAATTCAATAAAAAAAATCTATTTCTGTTTCCTCATTCTCTTTAAAAAAAAAATTAACAAATTCTTTTTACACTAATAATGCACACTAATTAAACTCATAACTATTATTCATATTGAATTTTTTTTAAAAAAATTCCAATAACGCAAGCCATTCTCTAATCCTTACATTTATGTAATGTTTTCCTCATGATCCTATTTATAAGATAATCCAGATCAAATCACACATTACGAGTCATTAATAAAAGTAATTAATGCGTTGACTTTTAAAAAATTACTCAATAACATTACAAGTTTATCATTATTTAAAGTTAAACTTTATTACCATGACAATTGTGTCAATTTAAAACCTTTAATGGTCGACAAAGACAAATATAAGAAAAGAAATATTAAATGCTTCTAAATTTGTGTGCTTTATCTTATAAATGAATCATAAAAAATCACAAACATTTACTTATAACAGTTTTTCTAACCTGTGCAATATTGCACATCATAATAAAACAAAAATAGAAAGGTTTTATTGGGAATTGTAACCATTAACATTACCAATACATTGAGTGTTGTGATAGTTGCAATTCCCAATAAAACCTTTCTAATTTTGTTTATTATCCTGTGCAAGGGTTGCACATGTTAGAAAAACCCTACTTATAAATAGGACCAGAGGGAGTAGTTATTAAGCCTTTTAATTTGAGCTATGGTTTTTATTTTGTATTATTAATTTATGGGGAAATTGCACTCACCTCCCTGAGGTTTGTCTAAATGACAAATAACTCCCCTCTAGTTTTTGAAATGCATTCACCTCCCTTGCCTAAAGCGATATAATAAAAAAACTCGTACTTGTGGATATTTGTCGATATATTACCAGCGATTAGTATCCACATATTTATTAAATGAGAGGGGACGAATATTATACTACTCGTCCCATGGGTACCTGCATAGTCATTAAAATATATTTTCTATTAAATATGATAAAATTAAGATTTTTTATATTTTATGATGAGATAAAATTTAATTTTATTATTTTATAATAATATTTTCAATACATTAACTTGCAATAATATTATATAATGTTTATTTATATTATATAAAATTAATATAATATGATATCATAGTATATTATATGTCATTTTTCTCTCTTTTTTCTATAAATTTTGAATTTTTAAATATTAATTGATATTCGTGAATATTCGTTACCTAGATGGGTAACTGTTAATTTTAGTAGGTATGGATGCGAGTAGTGTATAATTTGTCTCACCTCGTTAATATTCCTAGAGAATCATCATAGTGTCAATGGGAATGGTGGTTTCTGCATTTTAAAACTAGAGGAGAAGTCTTTGTCATTTAGATAAACCTCAAGGGAGGTGAGTGTAATTTTTCCTTAATTTATCAGTAGTGGTGAACATATAAGAAAAATAAAGATCTTAGTAGTGCTGAATCGAAGTTTATTTTGAAGGCTGGCTAGAGACATTTTCAAGTGCTTTCTGATGAATGCTGAAATTGGATGGGATATGTTTTTGTCTTGTTTTGTTAAAAAGTTGTTTCCTCTTCTTCTACATGTTACAAACAAACAAAATAATGCATTAGATGCACTGCGGTTGGTAGCTTTACCAAACTTAAAATTCTACCATTTAATTATATATATATATATACACGGGAGCATATCAAGTGAGAACACTTGCTTAAGAAACGAGAACATTTAATTATAGCCATCAGATCAAATTTAATGGATGAGATTTAAATTTTATTAAAAACGGTTACATCACTTACGCGTCTCTCCAGTCTTTGGCAACCAATTTTTCACCACATTCTTTCGACATTTTTTTACACATCAGGTTGACCCATTGTTTATAAAAACAGAGGATCTTTCACAATTTATTAATTGGGTGTTTTAATCTCAACCATTGATTTTAATCTGATGGCTGAGAATTATTCTTATATTCTCACATAAAAAAGTCATTCTCACTTGATATATCCCCTATATATATATATATATATATATATATATATATATATATATATATATATATATACCCCGTTGTCTGCTCTTTCTAGGAAAACAATTGTAACTTAGAATCTTTTAATCAAAGCTACCCAAAAAGATTTAATGAATATGTATTATTAATTTAAAAAAAATTAAATTATTATTTAATGATATATTATTTTATTATTTATTGAGTTTAATAATACATTATATGACATAGACATTAAAAGACATAACAATACATCATTAAATAATAGTGTAAAATTTTTTATAATACAATATATATATATATATATATATATATATATTAAACTCATTCGAATCAAATCGAAAGAATGCATGCGATATTTCAATTTAATTATTAATATATATATATAAAAGAATTAATATTAGTGTACTGTAAATACAGAAAGTTTTATAGTTACATTATTTATTTCTTTTGTTTCAAAATAATTATAACTTTAAAATTTCCAATTTATTTAAAATTATCTATCGGTATTTTCATTACGTAATTAAAATGAAAAAAATATTAATGGAGTAAAAGGATAACTACTCCACCAAAATGAAGTATTTTCATTGGTATTAAAATATTAAGGGACTTATTTTTTACCCAACCTTTTTATTAGAGTAAACTAGCAAATCGGTCCCTGACTCTGAGAGGACCATGCAGTTAGTCCCTGACTTTTCTAAAATAGCACTTTAGTACATACTTCATTAAAAACGTATGTACTTTAGTCCTTATTTCACTAAAAAACATGCATTTAGTCCTTCACTTTATTAAAAAAAATGTACTTTAGGGACTAAAGTGCATGTTTTTTAGTAAAGTCTGTACTAAAGTGCTATTTTAGAAAAGTCAGGGACTAAACTGCATGGTCCTCTCAAAGTTAGGGACCGATTTGCTAATTACTCTTTTTATTAACTACAACCACCACAATTATCTTTTCTTAATTTTATGACTTAATAACCTTTTTTAACCTTTTACCTTTCTCACATCACCCTTGTTAATTTCCACTCCTTTTTCCCACTTCCCACTACAACATTTTTCCTTCCCCTATAATCCTGCACATCCTCTCTGCCATAAATGAACCCACTCACTCTCCGGCCATGCCCAAACACCATCAATCCGAGCTCCAAATTGTTTTGTTGTTCAAGCGCACTATTCCTATTGTAACATACTAAAATTTGAAATCATTTTCATAAATGAAATTAGGAGTATAATAGGAATTCATAAAGGAAATAGGAAAATGAGGATTAAAACTGAATTTTTAAGGGTACCTATGGAGCATTTTCGCTCAAGTGAGAAGACCCTCGTTTGAGCAAAATATCAGTCAAAAATGTGAAACCTGAGTAATCCTGATGTTTTCGTTTAGGTTTCTCGCTTAACCAAAAATGGTCTAGAGAAAGGGGCGCTCTCTGGATGAATTTCGCTTTAAACGAGAAGGGACTCACTCAAGCGAAAATCAGAATTTCGCTCAAGCGAGAATCCTCTCGCTTAGGCGGAAGAAACATCCAGAGGGGGGGGGTGCTCCTCTGGAGCAATTTCGCTCAAGCGAGAACGTGACAGTAGAGCCAATTAAATTTCTCGCTCAAGGGAGAAAAAACCTCGCTTGAGCGAGAGCGCACAAATGATCATTTTAAAAGCCTTTAATGAGTCGTTTGACTAAAAAAAAATCTCAAACACTTTTCTCTCTTCGTTTGCCTTGGCAGACTTCCATTGAAGAGAAGAAGGAAAGGAAGCTCGATTTTGGATCCCTCCAAGGAGAAGGAAGCTCAAGAGATCATTTCCTCTTTCCCCTACACTTTATTCTACTCTAGAGGTGAGTGTGATTCACCCACTCACTCCCATTTAGTATGCCCCTCCCTCCCCTCTATTCTTTCTAATATGCTTGTGATTTCTAACTATGGTTATGTTTGAATGAGAATGAATGATTGAATGGAATGAATGCTGGGTTTTGGGGAAACATGATATAACTTGTCTTACTTATGCCTAATGTTATTATATTTATGAAAAGACCCTTGAGGAAATATTAATGGCTTAGATTACTCTTACACTATGGGGTTATACATACAGTTGTATGAAAGAAAATTATAGTCTTTGACATAAAGAGGAGCCATCTAAGAGTAAAATGAATAATTGATTGTTAAATAAGACACGAAGAACGACGGGTCTAGATGGACCACAAGGAAGGAATTCCTTGTACGATACTGAGCTCGGATCTGGCCAGAGGTTAAGTGATAAGACCCCAGAGGTGCTGGGTAAAAACACCAAGAGGTTGATTGTTAATTTAAGTACTTTGATGAACATTATTGATGTATGCTTATTCCGTTGTGCATTTTCATTTGTGTGAATCCTTACACTGCTTGTATGATCACACTCACTAGGACTTTAGTCTCACCACATGTTTTTGGTTTATTTAGATGTGCAGGGTTCTCAACAGGGGCGCTTGATCGGGGCATTTCGGGAGCCTATGGGTAGGCTGTGCTTTGGCCCATTTTATCTTGATGTATTTAGTTACCCTTTTGTATAGACATTACTTTGATATATTCTTCTGTGGGATATCATGGTACATGTGTAACCCTTAGGATTTTATTTTAACCTTGTCAGGACACATGTATGATAATATCCCCTTCTATGCCTATGTTTATGTATTATGACATGTTGATGAGCCACTTGTTGGCAAATTTTATACTACTGTATGGACAAGTATATTTATGTCAATGCTTAAGTAACATTGGATTTACCTAAGCAATGGATTGTGAATGATTGTATGACGATATCAATAATCGCGTGAAATAATTTTATAAACTTAGGAATATGTCTCCAACGGACATAATTTTTAAGCTCACAGAATTAGGCGTTACACCTATGCTCATCACTTACGCCATCCCACCACCTAATAGAACTAGTCATCCATCACCATCAGACCTACATTGTAACATCCCAAAAATTAGGACCTGGAGAATATAGAGGAAACCTTAGGTTGTGAATCCCACCAAGAGAAGGGAGTTAGACATAGAAGGAGAATTGGAGCGTTTGGGGGTAAATAAGAGAGAATATTGGGAATTTATTTAGAGTTTAGAGTGTTAGAGGGAATTGGATGGAGGAATCAAGAGTTAAGCTCCAAACACCGATTCTAAAGAGACTTCAGGGAAATCAAGTTAAGATCCGAAATTAAGTATAGAGGTGAAGGAAAGAAGAGGGATAGGCTTGGATTAAGGAAAATGGAGTGAATTGATGAGTTTATAACATGGTTCACGTGAATTGTACCTCGTTCGACTTCAATCAAGGTGTTGCTTAATTTTGGAATTAAGTCTAATGATATTTGTGCACTACTACACGAGACCAATTTTTAAAAAACAGAATTTTGGGTCATTGACCCATTTCAAACACATTTCTCTCAACCATTTCTTGCCCAAGCAGAGGAGGAAGAAGAGAACGAAGAGGAGGAGTGCTTGTTTGAGGTCTCCAACCAAGAGAAAAGCTTAGGAACATCCTTCTCCACCCTTCAACCTCCCTATTCCTTGCTCTTTGAGGTGAGTGTGGTTCACCCATATCACTTTCCATCTTGTGTGAAGCTTCCTCATAATCCCCCTCCTCTTTCCCCCTCTTCTTTATATGTTTGTGACTGATTGAGGTTGATCTAGGTTTATGTGCGTAATAGTCTTGACTTGCTTGATTGTTGACTTAACCCTAGGTTTAATTTGGAGGTTTAGGGCTTTTCCATGTGATTATTGATTATGAGGCCTTGTATGTCATGGAATCAGTCATTACTATATGTAAACATGTATACATATGGTAAGTGAAAAAAGTTTCACGAATTTGAGAATAACGCTTCCAACGAGCCTTGTTCTTGAATTTAGAAATTAGATGTTACAACCATCATGTCATCAAGTCATCAAGCCTTCTCCGTTGTAAAGATCAATAGAACAATTGTCAGAGTTCTGTCTTCATCGCGTTCCGTTGTCGATTCAGTAGCCAAATGTGGGAATGCTCTCTGCATTAGGACTGTCAGCACCCAATTTTGTCCGCTATGTTTTCTTCTTTTTTTTCATTTCATGATTAAAAGAAAACTAAAATGGGTTAAATAATTATTAGTTAATTAATTATTGATAGTTAATTAATTAATTGATTAAACATTATGACAAAAAAGGGGATTCAGTTTTTCTGTAAAAAAGGATGCAATTGGGCCAGTTTTGGCCCATTGTTTTGTAAATCTTTTTTTTTATAAAAAAAATCTCTTACGGGCCAATAGGCCCATTTGCTTCATTTTCAGCATAAAAAGAAAATTGTTTAAGTTTTTTTTATCTATTGGGGCCATTTTGGGCCCGTTGAATTGAAGTTTAAATTAAAAAAAACCTTTTGGGCTAAGAGCCCATTTTCATTACTTAATTCAGAAAATAAAAAAAAAGAAAAGTAAGGGGATGCTGAAACCAGTTGCAAGTTGTGCAACTTGTAATGAACCTGGGCGGCAAAAGTAGCATGGGCAATGGCAGGGAACCTCATAATTTGGGCGGTGGCAGCAGAGGAAAAAGGGGAAGAAAATCAATAAAAGTAAAAAATTTTGGATCGAGGCAATGAATGTAGATCAATATAAATAGAAGCAATTACAAAGAAAAGAGAGGGTTTCAGAACAAAATTCAAACAGGGGGATTCTGAAACTAGAAAAAATTTTAAAGAATTAATCCAGGGGGAGAAACCTATTTCAGAGAGAATTCAAAGAGAGTTAAAGAGGGGAAGAAATCTGAGAAAAAGGAGGGCCATTTTGGGACCAATTTCAGAATCAAAGGGAGAGTTCTTTTTTCAGAAAAGGAGCTTACAGAGCAAACACAAAGTCATACAAAGTAATTACAAATTTACAGACAGAATAAATAGAAAGAGGAACACAATATAGAAACACATACTGATACACTTCTAGCAAGGTAATTCATCTATCCAAGTGTGTACATCCATGCAGTGATGTTTGAATCTATAGTATGCCTTTTGAGTAAAGAACTGAAAATGTTCAGAAATGATATTTGTATGAATGTCTCTCCCTATACAAATCGAATGGCTAACTAAAATTTATAGAACTAGATACTAGTTTCTAATAGAATGAAACATTTTTAACCCCTAAATCCTAACCACCAGTGGCCGTGACAGCCGCTGCTGGCCCTCAGCAGTTTCACCCCGTGGTAGGTCCCCCAACCATCCATCCTCACTCCACAACAACCCCTCTCTATCAACAAACAAGCCTCCATCACCTGCCCCCAATGAACTCAGAAAACACGCAGAAACAGAAACAACCAAAGAGGGAAACAAGAGAGGGAGAGAGAGAGGACGACCAAAAAAAGGGGTGAGGCTGCGGCAGCGCATATTCCCCTGGCCGCCCACCGCCGTTCCCGCGGCCGCCCCTTTCAGACCCTGGGACGCCTCCGCAACCCACCCGACCACCACGCGCGTCCCTACTTCCACCTCCTCTTAACCCCGCAGTCCTGCCACCGTCAGCCGCGGCCACTGCCGCGGCGACGCGTCCCTTCACGCGGCCGCTCCTCTCATGCGGCCTCTGTCGCGCCGTCCCTCCCACTCGCGCTGCAGCCGCGACCTACAACCGCGCGTCTCTTTCCCCTCAGGCCGTCGCGCGCGGCCGTGTCTCCTCCACTGCATGCGGCCAGCGTCACCGCTGCAACCCCCATGGCCACCTCTCCCCTTTGCTCTCCTCTTTTCTCAAAAGCAAACCCTAGCAGAAAGAGTTTTGGTTTCTAGAATGTTATATCTGAATGTAAAATAGCTCCTTCTGTTTTTGTTTGATATTTTCCCTTCTTTTTTTTTTATTTATTTGATAATGAGAATTGGGCTGATGATACCCAAAAGCCCATCCCATTTTTTACCTTCTTGTGATATAGTATGTCATGTGTCTTGAATAAAAAAAATGTTATGTGTCTGTTGGGCCAATGATGCTAGCTGAGGCCCAATCCCTTTTTTTACTCTAATGTGTTAATTGTTGTAAATTTATTTTGTGATCATTTATCTCTTTTTTGCAAATTCTTTTAGATCCAACCATCTTGTAGTTCGTTTAAATATTTAGAATTATTTATTTAACATTTTGGATGTAAATATTTGTTTAATTCTCTTCCTTTGTAAATAATTGATTATTTGTAATTTTAATTATGTGTACATGTAAATATTAGATTTAATTTATCCTTTCCATCCTTGACGTTAATAGAATAAGCATTTCTAATCTTTTAACGTCACCCAAATTAAAAGGAACTGTTGAGTATAGTCATTCTACTAGCTCAATAGCCTGCCCGTTTGTAAACAAGAAAACATTTTTTAAATGGGTTCGTTTATCAAATGCAATTACGTTGACGGAATAACATGTCTATCCTTTAACGTATATTTTTAAAGAAAAAGGGAATATTGAGTATAGTCATTTACTAGCTCAATAATGCGTCTATCTCAAATCTCTTCTAAAAATAATTTTCTCAAAATTACGTTAATTGAATAGCATTTCTAATCAATAACGTGAAAAAAGGAAATATTGAGTAAGTCATTTACTAGCTCAGTAATGCGTGAAATTTCATATTCCTTTTCAAAAATAATTCTTTTCGGAAAATACGTTAATTGAATACATTTCTATCAATAACGTAAAAGAGGAAAATATTGAGTATAGTCATTTGCTAACTCAATAATGCGAATTTCAAATCTTTTCTAAAAAATGTTTTCTTCTCAAAATAAATGACATTTATTGAATAGCATTTCTATCAATAATGTCGTCTAAACAATTTCAAGGGTTCGTTGTATAGCCATTTGCTAGCATCAACTCCTGCTAAAAAATAAATTCCTTTTTTCTTGAATTAAAAAAACACTTCCAAGATCAATTTCTTCATTTTCCTTTATGTTCAAAAATTAAAAATCAATTTCTTTCAAAATCAAAACCGATCTTTTCAAACACATTTTAGAACTACGTGGCTTGATTTCTCCATTGCACCTGGGGATACGTAGGAGCGGGATTTCCCGTCGAGCCCAAAATAAAATTTTCAACATTTTGTCCCTTTGATTTCAAATTAATTTTTTCATCATTCTTTAATTTAAAGAATGTAAATAAATTTTGTTTTATTTTTAGAGGAGTAAAATAAACATTTGAAAAGTTAATGAATTTGCACAATTAATTAAGGGTAACCGTTTTAAAGAACGGATGTTGTAGGGTGCTAATACCTTCCCTACACATAATCGACTCCCGAATTTGGATCTCTTGTTCGCAGACCAGGTTTCATTTTAAAAAATCATTTTGAGTTTTCCAATTTCCCCGAACAAAATAATTGGTGGCGACTCCCCAAAAATTCAATCATTTTTTTTAATATTTTCTCACGGGCTCGCCGACCCCGTCGTGGCCCCCGGTCGCGACAGCTGGCGACATCCACTGGGGAGTTCGAGAGTCAAGCCTATTAATTAATTGTGCAAAATTGTTAACTTTTTATGTTTGTTATACCCTCTTTTCCTTTTGTTGTATATATTTTATTGTAAATACTTTTCTTATCTCTTTGTGAATGCCATTGTACATATTTTGCTGTTGTAAATATTTTGCTTCAACCTTAGGTTAGAAGACTATTATTTGTGTACATATTGTTATCTATCTCTCTTACAGGTGGGATAGTTTTGTAGGTTTCTATGCTCTAAGCAGGCACTTCACTGTCAGCCTCCTCGCACAACTCTAGCTCTATACCCGAGCTCGTGCAAGCTAAGGCATAGGAGGTGTTTCAACGAATGTTTTGAGGGCTTGATGCCCACGTGACATTAGTTGATTCACCACTCAGATTGTTACCGGTATCCTGGATTTGTTATATTGGGAGGGGATTATCCCTACGTATGACTGATTCACGAGCTGGGTCCTTGTCAATGTGATAAGGGCAATCTGGGAACCATGATTTCTAAAGGTCTAGATTTGTCCCTGAATCCATGCACTGGTAGTTGGCCATAGCTCCCAAACTAAATAGGGACCCTGTCCGACCATAGGATTACCCAATTCCAAGACTCACCTTTGTAGGGCAATGGGAGAATTCGCCTTTTTCCTTCTTTAAAATGACTGATCCCCACATTCCTTTGTGCAAATTTTCAGTACCACCTCATCCTGGCATTAAAATTATTTCGCAAACTCTGTGAATAGTTTGTTTTCATTTTTGAAAAAAGATCACCCCGTTTTCCCTTGTATATATTGAAATAAAAAGTTGAAAAAATCGAAATATTCCAATTTTGAAATAACATTCCCCTAAGTTAATTCTTTCCAAAATTTTATCCAGATTTCACCATTGCGCCAAAGCACAAGTTCATATGCAGTCCTATCCAACCCGTTCCCGTTCCCAGACAGTTCCTCACACTCAACAATGGCCGAGATCCCTGTGTCAAATGAGAACCCTCTCACTATGGAACAAAGAATGGAAAGGCTGGAAAGGAGCTTCAGCCAAATTTTAGACTTGCTAAAAACGATGATCCCTGCGAAGGAGGTAGTTAATGACAATTCAAATAATGATGAAAATGGTGATGGAGGTCCGTCAATAAGACCAACGGCGAAAATCCCCCCAAGGTTGTGATTGTTACTGAATCATCTGGCCCTGATGTGAATGTTAGGGAGGAAGAAGCCAAAATGATGGACAAAATGGAAATGTTGGAAGAGAAGATGAGAGCGTTGCAGGGGATGGATGTTTATGAGAAGCTGGATGTGTAGGATTTTTACTTGTTCCCCGACATGGAGATTCCTGGAAAATTCAAAGCTCTAGACTTTGAGAAGTTTGAGGGGAAAACTGACCCGTTGATCCACCTAACCATGTACACTAGGAGCATGGCTGCACATTATAACAATGAAAAGCTGATGATTCATTGTTTCCAGCATAGCTTGGCTGGAGGTGCTCTGACTTGGTTTTACAGCTTGATAAGAAGCAGATCAGGAGTTGGCGTAGTCTGGCGGAATTATTTATCAAACAGTACTAGTTCGTGACCGACATCGCCCCTGACCGATTTGAGCTTCAGAGGATGAAGAAGGCCTAGACAAAGACATTTAGGGAGTATGCTCAAAGGTGGAGAGAGAAAGCTTCTCAGGTTCAGCCCCCCTCTGAATGAAAAGAAATTGTTAGACTTTTTGTGAAAACTCTTGATGGGGCATACTTTGAGAAATTGCTGGATGTGTCACCAACCAATTTTCAGATGTGGTTAGTGCTGGAGAACAGGTGGAAGATGCCATTAGAGAAGGGGAAATTACATGGGATGAATGCTCTCATGACAAGCCCAAGAAGCCGAACTTTCAAAAGAAGAAGGAGAGGTCCATGCAATTGGCACTGGAAACTACCCATCCAAAACCATATCCCATCAGCCCGTCCAACAATCCTCACCATACTCCCTACCACCCTTTTATCCATACCCCTACCCAACCTATCCTCCAAACTTCCACAATCCTTACCAGGGAGGATCATCCCAAGTTGGGAACTCCGCACCTCCACAAGTTAACAATGTTTCCTTTCCCAACAATCCACCGACCTTCCAAATATCCACCCTATCAGCCAAGAAAAGAAAGAGTGAAAATAGACCCTGTGCCAATCCCTTATTCTGACCTCTACGATACTTTGTTGCAGCAACATTTGGTGGCCCCAGAAGTGCCACAACCCGTGTCCAATCCTCCCCCAAATGGTACAATCCAGCCGAAATGTGCAAATACCATATGGGAGCCCCAGGTCACTCGATTGAAAAATGTTGGACCTTTAAGCTCCGAGTGCAAAAATTGAGAGATGCAGGTCAATTGTTTTTTAAAGAAGGAGAAGGAAATTCCACAGGGGCTAGTGTTGACAATGATCTCCTACTTAAGCATTAAGAATGAAGTTTGACTGATGCATTTTGGGTTGTCGCTAGTATTGGATGGCTTTCAATTTCTTGCTTTTGATCTTGTTTCTTTGTTTAAGTGTAATGGTTAACTTTTTGCTTCTACTATAATGATGTACTCGTCATATTGTGAGCAATGAAATTATCTTTTGTTCATGTTGTTATTCCAAAAGAAATAAGGAGTGAAAAAATGAGTAAATGCATCTTATATGAAGCCTTGTCTCTAAATTAAACTTTTTGAAAATAAGCAGTCAAGATTTGAAATGAGTTTGGCCTTGTTTCTTTATCCAACGGTTTGAATAATATCCCTTGCTACCCACTTTGAGCCTAAAAAGAATTTTTCTTCAATTAACCCTGGACAAGGATCACCTCCACACCAGGGGCTGTCACAATGTGTTTGTATAATCTCTTGAATTGTTCGCGGAATCACTTATCCAAGTCATATTCCATTTTCACAAGTTATTCATTCAAAAAGAAAAGAAGAGTTGAAAATATGAAGAGATGAAAATGAAAAAAGAAAGATGAAAGTGATTAAGAAATGAAAGAAAGAAATGAAAAATTGAAATCTTGAAGAAAGTGAAAATGGAATGATTGAGAACATCACTTTGATTGAATTATCCGTTTCAAAATGTATCATTGTGCAACAGATCCTTTGTCCCAATGAACCCGTAAACACTCATTTTGGGCCTTAATATCCTTTTCTTTCATAACCATTTAACCCTTGGCCACGTTACAAACCCAATAAAGTCCATCCTGATCAAAGATTGATTGTTTTTATTTTCTGAATCTTTAATTTGAGACAAAGCGACCTGATTAAGCTGCATTTGCTTGTAAATTTGCTCCTAAAAAAAAAGAAAAGAAAAAGAAAAAGAAAAAAGAAAAAAAGAAAAAATACAAAAGATGAAGGAAAAGCGGCACTAGCAACGAAGCAAATGTTAATTCTATTCACTGAGCATTGAAGCAAGAATCATCAAAAGGATTTGAGTGCTATAGATGTCTTAAAGCTAAAATATGGGGGCTCATTGTTCTTCTTCATGAGAAATCAACAAGTTTTCACATCACCTTGGAAAATCAAGTAGTTGTTTCTTCGCATTGGTACTTAACTTGGGGGCTCGATCCATACTTCAGTCTTGTTTCCACATCATAATTGAAAAATTATTTGCCATTCCCATGCCCCTTCCCTTTGAGCTCAAAAAAAAAAACCTTGAAAAGATTCTTTGTTTTCCCTTACACCACGATACCACCCTTTATCCATATGCAATTGAATGAGTATTCTGGCTTAATGGTGAAATAAAATTCGTATCATTTTTGGGAACGTTGTTTCTCCTGGAAATTTCATATTTGATTTGAAATTTATGGCCAAGCTTTTATGGAAAAAAGTCAAGTTTTGAAATCCAAAATCGTTGTCGAATTTCCAACAGCATTTCTTGCAAGCATTT
Organism: Sesbania bispinosa; assembly: GCA_026901365.1. Classification (NCBI taxonomy): domain Eukaryota; kingdom Viridiplantae; phylum Streptophyta; class Magnoliopsida; order Fabales; family Fabaceae; genus Sesbania; species Sesbania bispinosa. The sequence continues at coordinate 727,607 of QLOH01000065.1, read as the reverse complement.
TGCACTGTCTGTAGGGCATTGTCCTAATCTTTGTTCTAGATGTTGGGTTGTTGAGTTATCATTTTAGGTAGTGTGATGCCCATATTCTCATTCTAGGTATTGTGACGCCTAGTTCTTTTCTTTAGGGTATTGTGAAGCCCGCTAGACATTGTGACATCTAGTGTCTTCTATTTTCATCAAACTACCTGTGATTTTTTCAGGTATTTTCCTTTCCTCCTGATGGTTTTCCAGGAGTCTTATCAGTTTGACCTGATGGTTTTCCAGGTCTTTTCCTTTTCCTTCTGATGATTTTCCAGGAGTTTATCAGTTTGACTTGATGGTTTTCCAGGTCTTTTCCTTTTCCTCCTGATGGTTTTCCAGGGGTTTTATCAGTCTGACCTGATGGTTTTCCAGGTCTTTTCCCTTTCCTCCTGATGGTTTTCCCGGAGTCTTATCAGTTTGACCTGATGGTTTTCCAGGTCTTTTCCTTTTCCTCCTGATGGTTTTCCAGGAGTTTTATATCAGTTTGACCTGATGATTTTCCAGGTCTTTCCCCTTTCTCCTGATGTTGGTTCCGAGAGTTTTATCAGTTGGACCTGATGGTTTTCCAGGTCTTTTCCTTTTCCTCCTGATGGTTTTCCAGGAGTTTTATCAGTTTGACCTGATGATTTTCCAGGTCTTTCCCCTTTCTCCTGATGTTGGTTCCGGGAGTTTTATCAGTTTGACCTGATGCTTTTCCAGGTCTTTTCCTTTTCTCTTGATGTTGTTTCCGGGAGTTTTTATCAGTTGGCCTGATGATTTTCCAGGTCTCTTCACTTCCTCCTGATGTTCATTCCGGGAGTTTTATCGACCTGATGATTTTCCAGGTCTTTTCCTTTCCTCCTGATGGTTTTCCAGGAGTTTTATCAGTTGACCTGATGATTTTCCAGGTCTTTTCCTTTTCTCCTGATGTTGGTTCCGGGAGTTTTATCAGTTTGACCTGATGCTTTTCTAGGTCTTTTCCTTTTCTCCTGATGTTGTTTCCGGGAGTTTTTATCAGTTGGCCTGATGATTTTCCAGGTCTTTTCATTTCCTCCCCGATGTTCATTCCGGGAGTTTTATCGACCTGATGATTTTCCAGGTCTTTTCCTTTCCTCTGATGTTCGTTCCGGGAGTTTTATCAGTTGGCCTGATGATTTCCCAGGTTTTTTTCCTTTCCTCCTGATGTTGGTTCCAGTAGTTTTCTCAGTTTGGCCTGATGATTTTCCAGGTCTTTTCCTTCCTCCTGATGTTGGTTTCGGGAGTTTTATCAGTTGACCTGATGCTTTTCCAGGTCTTTTCCGGGAGTTTTATCAATTTGACCTGATGCTTTTTCCGGGTCCTTTCCCTTTCTTCCTCCAGCTTCCTCTTTTAATCACCCTGTGATTTTCCTGGGTTCTCTTTTCTATATCCTGCGATTTACCATGACTTTAATCACTTTTTCCCTAATCATGTTTTGTCCGAAATAAAAATTGGCTGCTTCTTTACTTTGCTTGCTCTTTCAGTTGAAAGAACAAGCAAAGGGGGCTGCTGTCAGCACCCAATTTTGTCCGGCTATGTTTTCTTCTTTTTTTCAATTTTCATGATTAAAAGAAAACTAAAATGGGTTAAATAATTTATTAGTTAATTAATTATTGATAGTTAATTAATTAATTGATTAAACATTTTGACAAAAAATAGGGAGTTCAGTTTTTCTGTAAAAAAGGATGCAATTGGGCCAGTTTTGGCCCATTGTTTGTAAATCTTTTTTTTTAAAAAAAAATCTCTTACGAGCCAATAGGCCCATTTGCTTCATTTTCAGCATAAAAAGAAAATTGTTTTAGATTTTTTTATCTATTGGGTCATTTTGGGCCCGTTGAATGTGAAGTTTAAATTAAAAAAAAAACCTTTTGGGCTAAGAGCCCATTTTCATTACTTTATTCAGAAAAAAAAAAAGAAAAGAAAGGGGATGCTGAAACCAGTTGCAAGTTGTGCAACTTGCAATGAACCTGGGCGACAAAAGTAGCATGGGCAATGGCAGGGAACCTCATAATTTGGGCGGTGGCAGCAGAGTAAAAAGAGGAAGAAAATCAATAAAAAAAAATAAAATTGGATCGAGGCAATGAATGTAGATCATATAAATAGAAGCAATTACAAAGAAAAGAAGGGGAGGAAAAAAGAAGAGGGTTTTCACAACAAAATTCAAACAGGGGGATTCTGAACTACAAAAAATTTTAAAGAATTAATCCAGGGGGGAGAACCTATTTTCAGAGAGAATTCAAAGAGAGTTAAAGAGGGGAAGAAATCTGAGAAAAAGGAGGCCATTTTGGGACCAATTTCAAAATCAAAAGGGAGAGTTCTTTTTTCAGAAAAGGAGCTTACAGAGCAAACACAAAGTCATACAAAGTAATTGCAAATTTACAGACAGAAGAAATAGAAAGAAGAACACAATATAGAAACACATACTGATACACTTCTAAGCAAGGTAATTCATCTATCTAAGTGTGTTCATCCATGCTGTGATCTTTGAATCTATAGTATGCTTTTGAGTAAAAGAACTGGAAATGTTCAGAAATGTTATTTGTATGAATGTCTCTCCCTATACAAATCGAATGGCTAACTAAAATTTATAGAACCAGATACTAGTTTCTAATAGAAATGAAACATTTTTAACCCCTAAATCCTAACCACCAGTGGCCATGACAGCCGCTGCTGGCCTCAGCAGTTTCACCCGTGTTAGGTCCACCAACCATCCATCCTCACTCCACAGCAACCCCTCTCATCAGCAAACAAGCCTCCATCACCTGCACCCAAATCAAACTCAGAAAAACACGCAGAAACAGAAACAACCAAAGAGGGAAACAAGAGAGGGAGAGAGGGACGAACCAAAAAGGGGTGAGGTTGCGGCAGCGCCTATTCCCTGGCCTTGCCGCCGCCGTTCCCGCGGCCGCCGCCATTCAGACCCTGGGTCGCCGCCGCTACCCACCACGACCACCGCGCGCGTCCCTACTTCCACCTCCTTTTCACCCCGCAGACCTGCCACCGTCAGCCGCGGCCACTGCCGCGGCGACGCGTCCCTTCACGCGACCGCTCCCTCTCCTGCGGCCTCTGTCGCGCCGTCCCTCCCACTCGCGCTGCAGCCGCGACCTACACCGCGCGTCTCTTTCCCCTCAGGCCACCGCCCGCGGCCGTGTCTCCTCCACTGCATGCGGCCAACGTCATCTCTGCAACCCCCATGGCCACCTCTCCCCTTTGCTCTCTCTTTTCTCAAAAAGCAAACCCTAGCAGAAAGAGTTTTGGTTTCTAGAATGTTATATCTGAATGTAAAATAGCTCCTTCTGTTTTTGTTTGATATTTTTCCCTTTCTTTTTTTTATTTATTTGATAATGAGAATTGGGCTGATGATACCCAGAAGCCCATCCCATTTTTTACCTTCTTTGTGATATAGTATGTCATGTGTCTTGAATAAAAAAAATGTTATGTGTCTGTTGGGCCAATGATGTTAGCTGAGGCCCAATCCCCTTTTTTTACTCTAATGTGTTAATTGTTGTAAATTTATTTTGTGATCATTTATCTCTTTTTTGTAAATTCTTTTAGATCCACAATCTTGTATTTCGTTTAAATATTTAGAATTATTTATATAACATTTGTGGACGTAAATATTTGTTTAATTCTCTTCCTTTGTAAATAATTGATTATTTGTAATTTTAATTATGTGTAAATGTAAATATTAGTTGATTTAATTTATCCTTTCCATCCTTGACGTTAATAGAATAACATTTCTATCTTTTAACGTCACCCAAATTAAAAAGAACTGTTGAGTATAGTCATTTACTAGCTCAATAGCCTGCCCGTTTGTAAACAAGAAAACATTTTTTTAAATGGGTTCGTTTATCAAATCAATTTCGTTGACGGAATAGCATTTCTATCCTTTAACGTATATTTTTAAAGAAAAAGGGAATATTGAGTATAGTCATTTACTAGCTCAATAATGCGCTTAATCTCAAATCTCTTCTAAAATAATTTTCTCAAAATTACGTTAATTGAATAACATTTCTATCAATAACGTGAAAAAGGAAATATTGAGTATAGTCATTTACTAGCTCAATAATGCGTGAAATTTCAAATTCCTTTTCAAAAAATAATTCTTTTCGGAAAATACGTTAATTGAATAGCATTTCTATCAATAACGTAAAAGAGGAAAATATTGAGTATAGCCATTTGCTAACTCAATAATGCGAAATTTCAAATCTTTTCTAAAAAATGTTTTCTTCTCAAAATAAATGACGTTTATTGAATAACATTTCTATCAATAATGTCGGCTAAACAATTTCAAGGGTTCGTTGTATAGCCATTTGCTAGCATCAACTCTGCTAAAAAATAAATTCCTTTTTTCTTTGAATTAAAAACACTTCCAAAATCAATTTCCTCATTTTCCTTTATTTTCAAAAATTAAAAATCAATTTCTTTCAAAATCAAAACCGATCTTTTCAAACACATTTTAGAACTACGTGGCTTTGATTTCTCCATTGCACCTGGGGATACGTAGGAGCGGGATTTCCCGTCGAGCCAAAATAAAATTTTCAACATTTTGTCTCATTGATTTCAAATTAATTTTTTCATCATTCTTTAATTTAAAGAATGTAAATAAATTTTGTTTTATTTTTAGAGGGTAAAATAAACATTTTAAAAGTTAATGAATTTTGCACAATTAATTAAGGGTAACCGTTTTAACGGATGTTGTAGGGTGCTAATACCTTCCCTACACATAATCGACTCCCGAATTTGAATCTCTTGTTCGCAGACCAGATTTTCATTTTAAAATCATTTTTGGGTTTTCCAATTTCCCCGAACAAAATAAATTGATGGCGACTCCCCAAAAATTCAATCATTTTTTTTTAATATTTTTCTCACTGTCTCGCCGAACGTGGCCCCGGTCTCGACAACGACCTTCTTCGTGAGCCAAATTAATCTTTGTCGCTACTTCCCTATTGCATTCATCAGGCTGCTACACCACAACTGTGGAACCATTCCTCTGCCATTTCATTCGTCGCCGTTGAATCTTTCACCGCTGCACCATGTCTTTTTTACTGTGCTGCCACGTCTCATTGAAGCACCACTGCTCTGTATTCTTGCTCAAGGCTACGCCCATGAGAAATTTGGAAAAAAAAAGGAAAACAAAATTGTAAGGTTATTATCCTTATTCAAGGAAATGAGATCTATCACTTGATAAAATTGAAGAACAAGATATAGAAATTAAGGGGAAATAAGAAATTAGCCCAGGTGCCACACGTATAGAAATTAGGCATCACACATTGGGTTTGATTGCATTAGTTGCATCACACACATGGTCAAGAAGAGAGCAATTTTCTAACGTAACACATGAGCTGATCATTTTTTTTATTTTGATAGTTGAATGTGTCAATTAACTTACACTCGGAAGAAGAAGGGTGAGGTGAGAAAGATAAAAAGTTAAAAAGGTCATTTAAGTAATAAAAATAAGAAGGTGAGCACTCCGGTACCTATACTAGTTTACCCATGGTTTTGAAAACCGAACCGGTCATTGAACCGGTCAGAGCACTGGTTCAAGGTTCAATGGTCGAACCATGGTTGAACCGTGGTTGAACCGGTATTAATTAAATAGTATATTTTTAAAAAATATATATAATATATTAAAGAATATAAAAAAAATCATAATTCCAAATTTTGGTATTTAATAATGTCCACAAATCTGCACCTTTTTACGCTTTCAAAGTTTCACTTTTTCTACTAGAATTAATGCTCATGTCAGTTCCAGTGGTGTGGTTCTGCTTTTTCTTTTTTTTTATTTTACAGTATTAGCAACCAAAGTACCAAATGGGCTTGACAGTGTTCAGCTAGCAAATCTTGGAATGGAATGAAGAACCTTTTGCTTGAATATCAGCAACATGAAAAGTGAAAAATCCCAAGTTATTCTTCCCTTAGCCTTTTGTCTGCAAAAAGGGGAAATAGAATCAAAGGAATGAAGACGTCGTTGGAGATCGGTGCTGCGCCGATAAGACGAAGACAACGCGCAACCGCTGCTGCTCTCTGGAGATCGACGGCGGCCGACTTCAACAGGGACGGTTGAAAACGACGATGTGTCTACTCAGCACGATAAAACGACGATCGACATCGTCGTCGCAACAGATTTGCAGCGTTGCTTTCTTTGAGTTTTTTCTTTTTAATTTTTTATTTTCAAAAATATAAAACAACGTGTCGTTTTTAAGTATTTTGCTGAACCGGTCTGACCCGTTAAACCACCGGTTTTTACCGGTTTCCCCGGTTTTTGACCGGTTTTTTGCGGGAACGGTTTTGTGGTTTCTTTGGACCGGACACATGGTCGGTTCACCGGTTTTCCGGTCCGAACGGCCGGTCCGGTCCGGTTTTTTAAAACCATGAGTTTACCCATACTGGTGGTACCTCCATATGGCACCCTTATTAGCTGGCCCAATACTAAAGACACATATGTGCATAACTTTACCAACTCATGAATAACATGTTATTTTCAAATATATTCATCTTAATATTTTATTTTACTTAATCACCCAGAAACTTAAATTTATCCACAAGTTAGCAACTCAATAAACCCTAAATTATTCTTCATCATTCTCTAATAGCCAACAAGGAGGACGAGTTGGATGTCGTTAACGAAAATGGTGGGGTGGATGGGAAAATAGGGGTTGATGGTGCGTGATTGGTGTCCAGGCGACGCAGTGGGGGCAACCTGCAATAATGTGTTAGCTGCAACATGTGTTTTTTTAAGGACGAAGGTGAGCAACTCGGCACATGGCAGTGCACAACTCTTCATTTAATCACAACTGGCCGGGGTAGGGGGCACACGCGACACGCGACAGTGAGCAACTCAAGACGACATGAAGCAGCAAGGCAGCACATGACGGCGACATGCTCACAAGACGGGTTGGTGGTGTTGATGCAGTGCATGTCGATAGTGATTCTCGGTGGTGGTTGGGTGGTATCACATTTGACACGGAGGTGTACAAATCAATGTGCCGAGTAAGGAAGAAGGTTTGGGAGGAGTTTGAATCAGGTGATCTGGGAATCGTGACCGCGAAGCCCGAGAACAGATTCAAGTCGAGGAGATCCATTTTTGGTGTATGGGTTGGAGTTTTTTAGGCGGGGGAGTGTGATGGTGATTCCTTGTGGGTTAACATTAGAGTTCCACTTAACGGTGGTTGGGTGATAAGTGCTTAGAATTAGTAATTTTTGGATATAAATTGAGCACTTTGAGATGATAATTGTTCTTAGTTTAGCCCCTAATTGCCCTTTTATTGCTTGAATTTAGTTTTATGTAGTTTTTAATCCAAATTTGAGTTTTGAAGCTATTCTGATGAAGAAACTGATCTTTTGTAGACTTTGGAGGAAGGAAAGAGAATTATGGAAGGAATCAGAGAGGAAAATACCCATAATTGCAATTTATAAGAGTGGGCTGAAGCACACTTTTGTGTTCTGAAGCACACTTTTGTGCGCTTCAGCCTCCAATTTCAGAAGGTAGGAGCTTGAAGCGCAGGTTAATAATAGTGCGCTGTAGCACGCTTTCGCGTGCTGAAGCGCACAAAATTCAGACTGAAAAGTGAATGCGCAATTTTTCCTAAAGCGTGCTGAAGCGCGCTTTTGTGCGCTTCAGCCCCCAATTTCAGAAGGTAGCAGCTCGAAGCCTCCTTCTCAATTTTTAAAGTGCACTGCAGCTCCCTTTGTGCGCTGAAGCCTCCTCAGCGAGCTGAAGCCCCCTTTTAGCGTGCTGCAGCACGCTACACTTTCTAAAGAATGGAGAGCGCTGAAGCTCACTTACTTTGTGCTAAAGCGCGCGAAAGTTTTCGTCACTTTCAAGCTTAATATAAAAGGAGGAAAGAGAAACTTAGGGAGCGGGAATCATCTATTGCTGCTCTTCTCCAAGTCTTCTCCAGGAGCTCTGCTAGGGTTTTTTTCTCCATTTCTTCTTCTCCATTTCTCTTGGGTTGTATGTGCTACTATGAGTAGCTAAACTTTTATTTTGGGTTTGAATGTAGTCTAGCCAAACTTGGATGTATTTTGGATTCATTTATCTATAGTAATTTCGTTTCTCTTCAATATTGGCGTTTTCGTTCTAATCTTAATGCTTGATTCTATTAACTCAGTAGTAATCTCGATTTAGATTTCTTGAAGTAGCGGGAACGTATTTCGGAAATTCGAAATGAACGAAAAATTGCTCGATAGGTCGAAATGCTAGGAATGGCTTTCGATAGGTCGATAGCTTTAAAATATATTTTCTTAATGCTAGGCAACTTGTTAAACATTGGAGGAATCAGTGTTTAGGGAGTTGTTCTAAGGATTTCACATTGGAGGAATCGGTGTGAATGATTTTAGCTTGTGCTTCAATATTGTCTAGTTCGAATACTATGGGTTTTTGATATCCAAAATACTGAAAAGTGTAATAGATGACATTCAATCCCAGCTTTTCTCACTTGAACTTTCCCAAAACTTTACTTTTCATTTTACTACTTTTATGCAATCTTACATTAGTTGTTTTAAAAACCAATCATGAATCAAATATCCACCTTTTTGTACATATACTTAGTAAGTTAAACTTTGAAGTTTGATTGAAACTGTTCCTCGTGGGTTCGACATCCTTACTTAAAAACTATTATACTATTGCGACATTGGTACGCTTGCCAAGGTCTCAACAAGTATTTTTGGCGCCGTTGCCGGGGAACGGTGTTCTTTTCAAGTTTTAGTTAGCTTATTAAGCATTGTAAATATTTTTGTAATTAGTTCTTTGTTCGTAGTTTATTTTCATTTTAATTGCTACTTGGTGCTAATCCTTGTGTGAGTGTTATATGCTTATTCGAGGCAAAGCTACTGCAGATCAACTGGTGTTCGATCAAGAAGTTGAAAGAACGGCTAGGAGAAACAACAATAGAAGAAGAAGAAGCAGACAAGCATCCACTCAAGGAGAAGAACCAGGCAGTTCCTTTACCCCACAACCAACACAAACTCAACCACTTCCTGAAACAATCATGGCTGAAGTAAGACCTCCACCACCTCCACCAAGGCGAACATTAGGCGATTATGTAATGCAGCAAGGGCCGAGACATTTCTCGAGCATTGCGATTCCAGCTACTACAAGAGCATTGGAGATGAAGCCAACTTTTCTAATCCTAATCAGTGCTCATCAGTTCACGGGAATGGACCATGAGGATCCATATACCCATCTTTCTACCTTTTGTGAATTAATTGGAAATATGGGTTTTGATGAGGGAGATATGGAAGCAGTGTACTTACGTTTATTTCCTTTTTCTTTGGCAGGGAAAGCAAGAGAATGGCTGAAATCTCATCCGAATCAAAGTCTTACATGCTGGAGTATTGTAGAAGAGGAATTCTTGAATCGATTTTTTCCACCCTCTCGATACATCAAGGCAAACTCTGATATTTCCACCTTCAGGCAAGGGCCGGATGAACCATTCTATGAAGCTTGGGAGAGATTCAAATCCTTGTTGAGGAGATGTCCTAATCATGGGTTTGAAGACATAGCCTAACTTAATATCTTTTGCAACGGTCTGAGGCCTGATACAAAGAAGATATTAGATGCTGCAGCGGGAGGAACCATGTTGGTTGTAGATGTTGAGCAAGCTACAAGAATTATTGATACATTAGCAACCAATGACCAACAAGCTCAACATGGTAGGCAAGCGGTTAAGAAGAAAGGAGTGCTTGACGTGAGCACTAATGATGCAATATTGGCTCAAAACAATATTCTTACTCAACAAATTGAAGCACTCACGAAGCAAATGGCTAAATTGCCTTAACAACTCCATGTCGTGCAATCTAACTCTGGTCTTCACCAACAACAAATGATCTGTTACTTTTGTGGTGGTGACCACCCCAATGGTAATTGTTCTTATGGTGGGAATGTGCAACAAGAAGAAATCCAGTACATGAACAATCAACCAAGGCAAGGAAATTTCCCCAACAACTCTTATAAGAATAATTATTCTCAAGGTTGGAGAAATAATCAAGGGCCTAATTTTGGTTGGAAACAAGAAGCTGGACCTTCAAGACAACAACCTACTTACCAACCCCAAGGCAATTACCCTCCTAACTCTGATAGAATTTCAAAATTGGAGGATGCTTTGGAGAAATTCATGCAAGTCACTGCTGCTAAACAGGAAAATACTGATGCTTCCATAAAAATTTGGATGTTGCAATCAGAAGTTTGGAGGCACAGGTTGGTCAGTTGGCAAGGGATTTGGCTGAACAAAAAAAAGGAAAATTCCCAGCCAACACTCAAACCAATCCCAAGGAGCAGTGCCATGCTATCACCACAAGGAGTGGTGTAACAATAGGGAAAGGTATTTGGGATAATTTGGTTGTTGAAGAAGTGTTGCAAGAAGGAGAGAGTGAAAAAGGAAAAGAGGAGAGTGAAAAAGAGGAAATAGAGAGTGGGAGAAAAAAGAATGAGAGTGAAAAGAAAAGAAGTGACTGTGAGGAAGAGGAAGAAAAAAATAAAGAAGAAATTGTATATAAGAGTTAGGAAAAAGAAAAACAGAGAAAAGAAAGAGATAAGAAAGGAGAGAGTTATGAGGGTAGTGTGCACCCATTGAAGAAACTGCCTTATCCTCTTGCTCCATCAAAGAAAGATAAAGAAAAGGCATTTGCTCGCTTCATGAGTATCTTTAAAGGCCTTCAAATCAACATGCCATTTCTTGAAGCATTAGAGCAAATGCCTACCTATGCCAAGTTTATGAAAGACCTATTGACCAAGAAGAGGAAATTTACAGAAGAAGAAACTGTGGAGTTAGAGGCCGGTTGTAGTGCCATAATTCAGAAGCCTCTATCACTGAAATCAAAAGATCCCGGTAGCTTCACCATTCCTGTCACTATTGGTGCTTTACTAGTGAGAAGGGCTATGCTTGATCTTGGAGCTAGCATTAACCTAATGCCCTTATCTATGCTCAAGAGAATTGGTGACTTGGATGTGAGGCCTATAAAAAAGAACCTTCAATTAGCTGACCGTTCCATCATACACCCTCATGGCATAACTGAAGTTGTTTTGGTGAGGGTGGATAAATTTGTTTTTCCTGTGGACTTTGTGATTATGGACATTGAGGAAGATCGTGATGTGCCTTTAATTTTGGGTTGACCATTTATGAAAACTGCTAAGGTGATTATTGATGTTGATAACGGTAAACTCAAGGTTAGAGCACAAGATGATGAGGTCACTTTCAATGTATTTAAAGCCACTCCACAACAAAAAGGTCAACAAGAGTGCTTTAAGGTAGACTCTACTGAAGGAGTCTTTCATGCTAACAGTTGGCCACAACTGCATGAGGTTGAGAAATTGGGAGATGATTGTCATGAATCTCCCGAGCTTCAGAAGAAGAGAACTCATGCAGATTGTAACAAGAAGCCAAAGAAAAGAAAAGTCAGGCGAAGAAGGTCAATGGTATGGTCCAAGTCCAAAAGGAGGTCAAGAGATTCAAAGTTAACTTCTGTCAAGGATTTGAATGAGGCCATAGGATCCTGGAGTCTGCTGTCCAGAGAAACTAGGGATGTAGCACCAAGGCTCACCACAAAATTTCAATTCCAACCACCCTAATGATACAGGCGTCAAGCTATGTGACGTTAAACAAGCGCTTCCTGGGAGGCAACCCAGTGTTTCTGTTTTTAAAAATCCATGTTAAGTCTTCTTGAGTCTATTTTTGTGTAGAAAATATGAGTTAGTGTAAAAGTACATGTTTGTGTGTTAATTAGTCCATGTTTGCTATTTAATCATCTCATGATTGTGAATTATGCATTTGTGTGTAATTAATTTGCATCTGTGATAATGTGATTGAGAATTAATGTGAAATGCAATTTGAGGTGGTTGAATGCTTGTTTGTGTTGTTTTTGGTTGTTTTAGAAATTCTGAGTTTAGAATTAGATTTTAGTTAATTTTGGTAAATTGAGAGTGTTCTTAGGGAATGTGATTGAGAAGAATTGAGGGATTGAAATGAAGTAATTTGAGCAAAAATTGAGAAGGGAAAGAATGTTGAAAATTGGAAAAATTTGGACTAAAAATTTCAGACTTTTGCTTCACAATTTAATGCAGTTCTACTGCATAAAAATGCTGCATAGTGTAAATTAAAGTCAGAGAAATCCACAGGCAGGTTGTGGATCGGCCCATGCCTGTGGAAATTTTGCAGCATTGTTAAAATCGAAACCAGAGGAGTCCACAGGCAGGTTGTGGATCGACCCATGCCTGTGGAAACACTACAAAGTTGTGAAAATAAAATCATAGAGGTCCATAGGCAGGTTGTGGATCGATCCATGCTTGTGGAAACGCATCAGAAGTGTTAAATTTATGTCAGAAAGAACCACAAGCAGGCTGTGGAATGCTCCATGCCTGTGGTTCGACCAGAAAACGTTTTTTGTAGGCTGAAGCGCATAGTCCCTTTGCTCTCTGTTTACGGTGCGCTGTAGCGCACCTTCAACTTGTTGAAGCGCACCCCTCCTTCTTAGATAGTGCGCTGTAACGCACGTATGTGCAACGACCTATTCCTCTCTGTTTGTAACGCATTGTAGCGCGTATCATCCTTGCTGTAGCGCACATTCAACGCGCTGAGGCGCACATCAAGTGCGTTGTAGCGCGCGCAAGACAACAAACATTAAGACCATTTTCGCTGTCCGCTCTAGCGCATTTCATTTCACTTCTTCACTCTCTTCCTCCTCTTTTCCTCTCTTCTCTCACACCTACTCACTCACCTCCTTTCCTCTCATTTCAATTCCTCACTCCCTCACATTTCCCTCTTGCATTGTTGCTCCATCTCCCCTTTACCAAGCTCAAGGTAAGTATCTCTCTCTCAATATTCCCTTCCATTCCTCTTCCTTCTTAGGAACCCATGTGTTAGATTAGGTCACATCTTTCTTTTTGGAATTTCTTAGTTAAATTACTCCCACTGTTAGATTTTCTTTCTTTTTGGATTGTATGTTTGTTGTTGATTGATTGTGTAAATTTTGGAATTGGTGGATTATGCTTGCATGTTCTTTTTCAATACTAAATTTCATGCCCATCAAGTGTTTGGTAAAATACCCAAATCATTTATGCTAGCTTAAATAACTCTTGTGAACACATTGTATTATTGGATTGACTCTTGTGAGTGCTTAAAGTGAATTTGCATGATTTTTCCCTTTGAGTCAATGTGAAAATTTTAAGTTCTCTAGGTCTTTGATAAAATGCTTGAACCATGTACCTAGTGCTTAATTATTTGACTTGAGCTCCATTGTTTGTGTATAGAGCTTTGCAACAAGTGCATTGAGCTTCTCAGCAGCACACTCAGAGCCAGCTAGTCGTTATTCATCTAGGACAAGTGCTCCTAAATGAGTCCTAACGCCATGCTTATTTGTCTCAGTCTGCTCATATCCCTGGATCATGGCATTAGCCTTCATCGGAGCAGTTTTCTGCTCATATTTCATGGCTCGAGGACAGGCCTTCTTTTCCGGGGGGAGCAGGACTATTGGATGTTGGAACTTAGGACCAGGCAGCTGATGGCAATGATAGGGATGACACCATACTTTAAAGGGGGGTATTTTTACTTGTTTCTACTGTTTTTCTTGTCATTTAAATTCATTTTTAAATTTCTGTAATTAGGAGTAGTCTATTTTCTGTTTGTAATTTGAATATTTGGTAGCTTTGGTTATGGATAGTGGATGCATTGCATGTTTGAATTTTATTTTGGTTGTTTGTCCTTCATTTAAACCACTATTCTTGATTTAGGAGTATAGCAATTTTTGGAAATCACAGAAAATTTTTCTTTTTGGAAAGTCTTGTTTGAAAAGTAAACCAATTCTTCCAATTCCATCTTTTCAGTTTAGAACAAAATTTTTCAAAAATTTTGAAGAAATCTAGAATGTTAAAAGAAATGGAATTTTTCAGTTGAGTAAGTATGAAATTTTGTACATGATGAAGAAAGCAAATTTTTGAAGCAATTGAGTGGTTTGATTAAGGAACCTCATTCTTTTGAGCCAAGTGAGTGAGTGAAACCAAGAGAAAAATTGAGAGTCTCACTGTGATTTGTGAAGTTTGTCTTGCCTTAATTTTCCATTATCACCTATCATTAAAAGCATGAAAATGACTTAGGCAAATTTGTTGAATTTCTCTTTAATCCTAGTGCCAAATAGCCAACCTTGCATCATGAGTAAGCAATTTTCTTTGATAGCCCATTTGAGCTGAATGTTTATTCTTAAACCTGCACCTTAAATGTAATTGAATTAATCTTCCCTTCATGCTTAGGGAAAGAGAGTTTAGGTGCAAGTTATGTAATTTCATGGGTATTAAATTGCTTTGATGATTTTGGGCATGTAAAGAGAAGATTTGAAAAATGAAAAAATAATCCTTATGTGAGAAAGAAAAATGAAACAGAAAAAGAAAAGAAAAGAAAGAAAATTGGGTTGTACATAGAAATGAAAGAAAAAGAAGAAAAGAATGATGGTTGTTGATTTAGAAAAGAGGGATTCCAAGTTTGAAAAATTTGGGAGTAGTATAAAATGTGCATAACTTGTATAAAAGCTCTCTATTCCCATAAGTGTGAATTTGAACATCCATAAAAACAATAGTTCTTGGAAACCCAACCCCATTACAACCCTTAAAGACCTCAGGATTCATGCTAATTTTGTGTTTGTGATTTGATGGAAAATGACTGGCAAGGCTGTGCTAATCAATCATTCTAAGAAATGAGTGAAACACTCACCCAGGAGAGTCATAAACTGAGAGTGATTCCTTTTAAGAGTGAATCTTTTGCTTCTTTTGTTTGCCATATAAACTGAAGTGTATTTACTTGTCTGAAAATTCTGATTGTGTTGGGCTAAGAAGGCTGTTGTGAATGTTCTAGCTGTTTTGATGATAGAAAGTTGATTTTGTTCAAACAAAGATTTGGTCTGGCTGTATATATTTTGCTTGCTCCATTTTACATGAGTTTTCTTGCTTGAGGGCAAGCAAGAAGCTAAGTTGAGGGGAGTTGATAAGTGCTTAGAATTAGTAATTTTTGGATATAAATTTAGCACTTTGAGATGATAATTGTTCTTAGTTTAGCCCCTAATTGCCCTTTTATTGCTTGAATTTAGTTTTATGTAGTTTTTAATCCAAATTTGAGTTTTGAGGCTATTCTGATGAAGAAACTGATCTTTTGTAGACTTTGGAGGAAGGAAAGAGAATTATGGAAGGAATCAGAGAGGAAAATACTCATAATTGCAATTTGTAATAGTGGGCTGAAGCACACAAATTTCAGAAAGTCAAGTGTGCTAAAGCACACTTTTGCGCGCTTCAGCCTCCAATTTCAGAAAATAGGAGATTGAAGCGCAGATTAATAATAGTGCGCTGCAGCATGCTTTCGCGTGCTGAAGCGCCCAAAATCCAGAATGCAAAGTGAATGCGCAATTTTTCCTAAAGCGTGCTGAAGCGCGCTTTTGCGCGCTTCAGCCCCCAATTTCAGAAGGTAGCAGCTCAAAGCCATTCTTCTCAATTTTTAAAGTGCGCTGCAACTCCCTTTGTGCGTTGAAGCCTCCTTAGCGAGCTGAAGCCCCTTTTAGCGTGTAGCAACACGCTACACTTTCTAAAGAATGGAGAGCGCTAAAGCTCACTTACTTTGTGCTGAAGTGCGCGAAAGTTTTCGTCACTTTCGAGCTTAATATAAAAGATGGAAAGAGAAACTTAGGGAGGGGGAATCATCTATTGCTGTTTTTCTCCAAGTCTTCTCCAGGAGCTCTGCTAGGGTTTTTTTTCCATTTCTTCTTCTCCATTTCTTTTGGGTTGTAAGTGCTACTATGAGTAGCTAAACTTTTATTTTGGGATTGAATGTAGTTTAGCCAAACTTGGATGTATTTTGGATTCATTTATCTATAGTAATTTCGTTTCTCTTCAATATTGGCGTTTTCGTTCTAATCTTAATGCTTGATTCTATTAACTCAGTAGTAATCTCGATTTAGATTTCTTGAAGTAGCGGGAACGTATTTCGGAAATTCGAAATGAACGAAAATTGCTCGATAGGTCGAAATGCTAGGAATGGCTTTCGATAGATCGATAGCTTTGAAACATCTTTTCTTAATGCTAGGCAACTTGTTAAACATTGGAGGAATCGGTGTTTAAGGAGTTGTTCTAAGGATTTCACATGGGAGGAATCGGTGTGAATGATTTTAGCTTGTGCTTCAATATTGTCTAGTTCGAATACTATGGGTTTTTGATATCCAAAATACTGAAAAGTGTAATAGATGAAATTCAATCCCAGCTTTTCTCACTTGAACTTTCCCAAAACTTTACTTTTCATTTTACTACTTTTATGCAATCTTACATTAGCTGTTTTAAAAAACCAATCATGAATCAAATATCCACCTTTTTGTACATATACTTAGTAAGCTAAACTTTGAAGTTTGATTGAAACCGTTCCTCGTGGGTTTGACATCCTTACTTAAAAACTATTATACTATTACGACATTGGTACGCTTGCCAAGGTCTCAACATTGGGAAGCCATTGCAAAGGGGAAGATGTGTTCATTATGGAGTTACAAGGGTTGGGGACTGTGGAAGGAGAGGACCACAATGTTTGCATACATTGGAGGAGTAAGCCCTCAAAATGGTCCTCGAAAGATATGGGGTCGGTCAGTTTAGTCCCTTAAAGAAACAAAATTGTAAAACAATCCCTGACAAATATTAACGTTGGTCAAAATGGTCCTTCTGTTAACCTCAGTCGGTTAAAGTTAACAAAGGTGTTGACGTGGCACGTTAACTGCCATGTCAGCTCTGAAAGGTTGAAATAATTCAAAATGGCCCCTGCTTTCTAATGTCTGATGTGGCACAAATGAAAGATTGTTATTCTTCAAAATAGTCCCTGCTTTGGTAAAACGTAATATAAGGGACCACATTGAATGGAAAAAAATTTCCAATGTTTTCTTTTTCCTCCAAGGGCTCTTTGCACCATTATCATCTTCCCTAACTCTAACTCCAGAAACCCTAAGAAAACAAGCACACCTAGCGTGGAATGGTGATGGGAGGTGAATATAAAATTCCTCAATCTTAAACAACATTAAATCGATGTAGTTGACTGATGTATCGGTTGGCGATGATCAAGTTTGTGTTAGAGAGTTGGACTCTGGTGTGGTAAGGTGTTGGAGGAGTGGTGATGGTAAAAATGGGTTTGAGTCTTTTTTCCCTGGTAAAGGATTTCAGTTTCATAATATCACTTCTTCGTATGGTTTTTCTTATGGGATATTGAAGGAGAACAACAAGGTTTTGTGTTAGGGTGAGAGTGGAAATGGTAGTGAGATTTAGAGTCAGTTTAGGAATTTGTCCATGTCTTCATTGATGGCTGGAGTGTCTCATGTTTGTGGATTGACCCTTAAATGGGTTTTGGTCTATAGAGGAAACAATGGTTTTGGTCAATTGGGTGTTCCTTTCAAATCACCTTCAGTGTTTTAAGGGCCTTGCTTTGGGAGCAAATTTCAATTGTGCTATTAGGTGCAGAAATGGACTAAAGTTTAACAAACCACACACATCTAATGTAGAAAAAGCATAGTAGTTGTCTAAACAATACCGCATATTAAAGAAATGAGAAAAGGCACCTATAAGTGTTGCATTATCAATGATAACCAAGGTAATAGGCATATTTTTCACCCTCTCCATATTTGCAATGAACTGAGGAACAATTTTTGACATGGAATATTGCCACACTACTCTCATGTCCATGTCCTTTCACTATTTAATAAAATTCTTCTAGAGATGCATTGTACAAAACTTGTGTGCCACTCCAGGAATTACCCTTACATTGTCGGGATGAGCCCCTACAGCAGATAGAAAATCTAAGTTAATCACGAAAGGATTGGAACATCAAATCAGTCCTTAAAAGATTTCATTAAACATCAAAGTAGTGCCTGAAAGATTAAAAATTACACCGAAATAGTCCTTGAATGATGAAAAATGTAACCAAAATAGTCCCTAAAAGATAACTAAAACCACTACTGTAGTCCAATAGAAAAACAAATTACCTACTGCATATCACTCATGAAGTTCCATCCATGTTTTTCATAGTCACCTAGATCTTAATGCAGTAGAGTCGAACACCATTTCCAATTGCCTTTATTCTCCAAAGGTTCTGCAATCGGGATTGAGGAATTTTAGATTCACCTCCTATCACCACTCCACGCTAGCTAGGTGCACCTATTTTTTAAGGTTTCTAAAGTTAGAGTTGGGGAAGATGATAATGGTGCAAAAATCATTGGGGAAGAAGAAGACATTGACAACTTTTTCTCCATTCAATTTGGTCCCTTATATTACGTTTTAATGAGGCAGGGACTATTTTGAAGAATAAAAATCTTTCATCTGTGTCACATCAGACATTGGAAAGCAGGGACCATTTTAAATTATTTCAATATTTCAGACATGACATGGCACTTAACGTGCCACATCAGCACCTCTGTTAACTTTAACTGACTGAGATTAACAGAAGGACCATTTTGACCGACGTTAGTATTTGTCAAGGACCGTTTTACAATTTTATTTCTTTCAGTGACTAAACTGACTGAACTCATATCTTTTAGGGACCACTTTGAGGATTTAATCTACATTGGGGGTTTGCATTATGTTGTGATTGTTGGAAATCAAGGACTAATGAAGATATTGGTTTTTTTAACTCTCTCTTATCTATATTAGTGATGGTGGTAACGCCCACAATGGTGTGAGAATGAGTCATGGAGGAAACATGCTTAGGGCATATTTCACAATACAAGAGACTTTAATCCTATTAACATAAATTTCAAGTGCTATCAACAAAATAAAATAAAACACTTGTAAGCATTCTATTAGTACAAGTAATCCGGGTACATGTGCCTATCCACGTTAGATAGGTACCATATAATTTACCAAATAAGAAAAGAAAATTGTGGTGATGTCCATAATAAAAATGGTGGTTTAAAAAATAGCACCCTTTTATTAAATTTGTGACAATTGTTGAACATGTACAAAATTATAATTATAATTAATCAATGCAAACCTACTTGTAGTATAAAAGTAAAAATCGGGTTGAACCTTGAGGATTCACTCAAATTAATCCTTCTTGAGGGGGGTTTGATTAATTATAATAAACTGAAGAAAACAAATATAAAAAATAGCAAAGATTGTATTAATTCAAAATAAGATCAATCCAATGAATTCAGACGCTATTTTCATGGTTAATCATTAATTGATTGTTAAAAGTATGCATATGAGGGATTAAATCTATCAACTTAGGATCATATGGAACCTCCCCAATGATCCCCAAATTCACTACTAAAATAACTCTCATAATTCAATTGATTAATATTAAGAAGATCAAATAACCATCAAATCTTTTGTTAGATCCAAATCAATTTAATTTATTGTCAAAACCCAGTTGAAGTACATAATTAAATGAAAACATTCAATTCAATTACTTACTTTATGCTTTTTTAATTGTTGCATGATGATTAACTAATCAAGAATAGTACAACATACTTCAATAAGAAATTTTACAACCAAAACATGTTTACCAATTTAGCTTTGGTCAAAGAAATATGAACTTGAAGCAAGTAGAAAAGCAAAGTAGATATAATTCAATATGAATGTAAATGAAGATCAAACCTACGAACCAAGATGAAAATAAGCTTGAATTCTTGAATTGAATACAAACTTAGCCTTTCATCAAGACTTTACAACAAATAGATGAGTGAAAGTAAATGAAAGACTTAGTAATTCTACAACTTGGTTGATTTCCTACCTAGCAAGCACTCCTATTTATAGGAGATAAAAAGATACCATTTCTATGTTGATCATTCAGCCATGACTCAACATGTCCATAAATGGAATTATTGATCAATTATCTATCACTTTTGTCCATTACTTTGAATTATTCATTCAATATTTCCTTTCCTATATCATTTAGCAAATTGTCTCCCACTTGTACTGAAAATTGCATAATTGAGATGGCCGAATTCAAGGAACTTGTCTTAAGAAGAGTTGAAGCTATGGACGTTAGCTTTCAAATATCATTGATTTGAGCACAAAAAGAGTTTTGTAGTACAAGTTATGACCCAATCTCTGGGTGTTGTTCAAATTCTCATGACAAGATGGCTATTCCAACTTCTAAGTCCATTTCAACCCACTAGATATCAGACTTAGCTTTTGTGTTCACCAACAAAGTTATAAGGCTTCTTTCGAGCTTTCCTATAATATAAATTTCATAATTTTTAAATGTCTATAATTTAGGTTATGCTTGAATTACCAAAATAATGTAATTTTTTAATTGTGTTAAAAAATGTAACTAAGCCCAATATAAATTTAAGTTGACAAAATATGTATATGACTTGTGAATTAAACGTAAATGAAATATTAAAAGGTTAAACGAGTCTGATTGTAGACTCCCGAACCTTCGAAGGGGATACAAACTACTTTCATCGCTACTTACCATATTCTTTAACTTATCAGGTCATTAGGAATGAAATGATATAAATGGGAAAAATATTTTACATTCATCAAAATCATATTTTTTACTCTTTAATGAATTATTAATTTAAAAAAAACATATTTTATAATTAACTTTTTAAGTCTAAATATTTACTGCACCGGAGTGTTTGTGTCCACAAAATATTAGATTCCATATCATGCATCTCTCGCTAGCTAGATCCTTTTTCAGAAATCATTGAATTCTACAAACATATTCGGGTGATATAATTTTCCTTCATGTGAAAAACACACACATAGCGGCGGGCCCTCACGGCAAATATACACAAAAATGTTGTCGTGTCCAAAAGAGGCAAAAGCTCATAGTGCACAACTTAAGCAAACACCAACTTACACAAAAAAAGTGAAGACATGGATAGCCAGGTGTTGCACTGTTTTTGTGACTTGGAGTTTTCATCAATAGTGCTTGCTGCTCAGAGCAATAACTAACAATAAAAAGGAAAAGGGAAACTGACCGTGCTTGTTAACATAATAATATCGTTGAGACTCTTTATTCATTGATTTATAGATGAATGAGCTACCTACATATAGCCCAAAAGACAAAACCCCGCGGAGAGGAAAGTTTGGTCTATAGTCTGTGTCATTCAAAATCAAAGCTTCGCCCATTTACGCTTGATTGGCGGAATTGGGTATGAAAAGAGAAGTTAAAAACGGAAAGCAAAATAGAATAATTATAACTTTGCTATTAACGAAATCTGAAAAAGGAATACAATTTTAAGCAAATAAAAAAAAAGGAAAAAGCAAAGTAGAAACTGAAGTTTCAATTGGATCATTTGCGGTTACTTTTATAGTGTGTCTCATAGTTAAAAACTGAAATTAGATTGTATACTTGTACTTCAAAAAAATTTTAAAAGTATTTTATTTGCTAAAGTAGTTTTTCTCAATAATTACTAGTGTTTCTGGAAAATGTGAAATTTTAAAGTGGGTTCCTATATTTTGGGTTTATGATAAATCGCTCATGTTCTTTTTTATATATAATTTTATATTTATATTAATATATATAAATCCTAATAAAAATATATAAAAGAGAAAATATAAAACAAAATATCATTAATAAAATCAAAAAAATAAAACACAATCCAAATAGGCAAATACTTTATTACTTTAAAATATTAATTGTAACATTATATAAGCTTTATTTTAATTTAAAACAAACTACGTTTATTATGTATTTATAATAATTGATTTATTTGATGAGATATGTGAGATTTTATATTACATATTTAATCTCTATTATATATGCGGCGCCAAGTGGAAAAGAAGAAGAATAAGGCTAGCCAAGTAGCCCTAACTTGTGAAAAGGATGATTTGAATTCACTTCATGAAAAATTACACGGCAAGTTGAAAGGAAAGAAATTCTTAATTGTCTTGGATGATGTTTGGACGGAAAAATATGATAAATGGAATCTTTTTCAAAAACCTTTTCGACGAGGGATTAAGCGAAATAAAATTCTTGTGACCACTTGTAATAAGGATGTTGCTAAAATGGTCTGTGCACGTGCAGTTTCACCTTATCATCTAGACAAATTGTCAAGTGAAGATTGTTGTTGGTTAGTGTTTGCAAATCATGCATGTCTTTTCTCAATATCCAATGAGAAAAAAAATAACTCTAGAAAAGGTTGGCAGAGAAATTGTTAAAAAGTGTAAGGGATTGCCTTTAGCAGCTCAATCAGTTGGGGGTATATTGCGAAGAAAGGATGACATTACGGAGTGGAATTGTTAGACAGCTACTATCTAAATATAAATGGAGGCTAGGGTTACCAAGAGGAAACAACACGTAAAGGAGAGAGTAAGAGAAATGAAAATAACTTTTTGATTCTGATTGCCTTCTTAAGGATAAAAGTTAGATTTAAATAACATAATGTTTAGATCGCACTACCCAAATGATCAGTTGAATTACAATAAAGTAAAATACTCCTAAAAGAGAGAATAAAATTTTCAGCCCATTTTCATATAAAGTCCTTCAACCAAAAAGGCTTCTGAGTATTTCTTTTGGGCCTGCTCAACTTGCTATCAATACCGCCCTCCGCGGATTATGCTTCCTTCGAACGGTTGAGATTGCACATGGGTGAGTTTGGTGGGATCCAACGCTTGAGATGAACCCTTGGAATTGCAAAAAATGAGAGACACGGATTGAGCTTTCATCACGCGAATCCAACGCTTCAGATAGCGGCCTGGGAGAATGGAGCGCATCACATGGCTGAGAATGCGCGTTGGGTGGCGCGCGTTGACTGGCTGACTCCTTGGAGATGATGCATGTCAGGCTAGCACGCGGCAGGCACACGGACGGTGCAGATGGACGCGCAGGATTAGCGCCCAGATCGAACGTCTTAGCTTGCTCCGTTTGAATTAAAGTGCCTGAATTTATGGCTTTTTTTTCTGAACGTGAGGCAGCCTTTTTGTGTCTCATACGGGCTACTTGGGGCAAAAGGGAGGGCCCAGATCTCTCAGCAATGTGATCGGACGGTACCAGGGGGCTTGGAGAAAATGAGAGAGTTATTATTTGTAACTGAAGAAGTACGCTCAGTTTCATTTGGAACTGTTGAGGCATTTTGAGAGACAGAATTAACTTCTGAGGAATTTTGAGAGACAAAATTTTTCTCTTGGCTCTCTTCTTGGATACAGCTCTTGAGTTCAACTGGGAGGGGTTTGAAGTGTGTCTGAGGGTCACTATCGAAATAAGGCCTCAACAAGGACACATGAACCAATGGATGGATCCTTGATTCTAGTGGGAGTACCAGTTCGTAAGCAACTGTGCCTATGCGTTGGCGCACCATAAAGGGACCAAAATACCGTTTAGACAACTTCTGAGATGATCGACGCACCACTATTTGCTGGCGATATGGCTGTAAACGGAGTAGAACCCAATCACTGGGTTCAAAGGTACAGTCTTTGTGAAGTTTATTCGCCTAATCTTCCATCCTCTGCCTGTTTCTTTTAAGATTATCTCTCAAGGTGTTCAAGGTTTCGTTTCGTTGCTACAGGGAGGTATCTACAGACTCAATGGTAGAGGAGCCTGGGACATAATCGGGGACTTTTGGGGGTGGCCGACCATATAAGGCTTGAAACAGAGACATCCCAATCGCAGAGTGAAATGCCGAGTTATGCCAATATTCAGCAAGATGAAGGAATCTGTACCACTGGCGAGGTTGATCACTAGTGAAGCAGCGAAGATAAGCTTCCAGGCTCCGGTTGATGGCCTCAGATTGTCCATCTGTCTCTGGGTGATACGTTGTACTATATTTCAATGTTGTCCTCTGCAGTCGGAACAATTCTTTCCAAAATGAACTCAAGAAGAGTGGATCACGGTCAGAGATGATGGATTTCGGCACCCCGTGAAGACGACAAATCTCCACTGAGAAGCGAGCTGCTAGATCATAGGCGGTGTATTTAGTGGGCAGAGCCAGAAAATGCACGTATTTCGTCAGGCGGTCACAGATTACCCAGATCACTATGTGTCCAAAGGAGTTCGGAAGGTAAGTCACAAAATCCATAGTCAATTCCTCCCATACTTGTTGTGGTGCTGGCAGTGGTTGTAGTAACCCGTTTTTCTTTTGCGACACATATTTGTTGTGTTGGCATGTTGGACAACAACGAATGAATGCTTTGGCGTCTCTGTAAAGACCGGGCCAGTAAAAGGAGGCAACAATACGAGCCAAAGTAGGTTTCAAGCCAGAGTGACCTGCAGTTGGGGTGGCATGAAATTCCTTAAGCAGTGCTTGCCTCAGTTCAGGTATGTCTGGAATGTATAGTCTCCCTTTAAAGTATAGCAGACCATGATTAAAACAAAAAACATCCTGCAAAGTCTCCTCACTTGTGCATTTCTGAACAAGCTGCTTCCCTTTTTCATCTTTGCTGTAGTACTGCTCAAGGGACTGAATGAGCGATGGAATGGGGGAGGACATAGCTGTAAAGAGGACACCATCATCTGAATAACTCCGGGAGAGAGCATCGCAACCTTATTGGAGCTTCCAGGTTTGTAGAAATTTTTAAAACTGAACCCTTGTAACTTAGTAGCCTACTTCTGTTGTTCTGGGGTTTGAATGGTTTAGGAGAGCAAACTTCTTAGACTTTTCTGGTCAGTGTAGACATGAAAATGGTTGCCAATTAAATACCGACGCCATTTTTTTGACTGCTTCAGTGATTGCATACATCTCCTTGATATGAACTGAAGAATGCTGCATGCGAGGACACATCTTTTTAATGAAGAAGGCTAGGGGGTGGTCCTCTTGAGACAACACAACTCCTACAGCAATTGAAGAAGCATCAGTTTCAATGACAAATATCTTGGAGAAGTCTGGTAGGGCTAATACTGGCATAGTTATCATTTTAATTTTTAACTCTGTAAAAGCATTCATGGCCTCTGTACTCCATTGAAAAGTAGTGGAACTCAGTAAATCGGTGAGAGGAGCGGCAAGAGAGGCGTAGCGGCGGACAAACCGCTTGTAGAATCTGGTGAGGCCCAAAAATCCCCTGAGAGTCGTGAGTGAACGAGGTTCAGGCCAATCCAAAATGGCTTGGACTTTTTCTGGGTCAGGTGCTACACCTTGGGCTGAGATAATGTGGCCCAAATAGGAAACAATGGTCACAACAAAGATACACTTAGATAATTTAGCAACAAACAAGTTAGAAGCCAGTAATTCTAGAATGGTGCGTAAATGAACTAAGTAATCAGAGTAACTGCTGCTGTAAATAAGGATATCATGAAAAAAATATCAACACAAAACGCCGTAAGTAGGGTCGCAACAAATCATTTATTGTGGACTGGAAGGTAGATGGGGCATTGGTTAGCCCAAATGGCATAACCAGGAATTCATAATGTCCATCACAGTTCTGAAATGCAGTCTTGTGGGTATCCTCTAGTATGACTCTGATTTGGTGATAACTAGAGCGTAGATCTATCTTAGTAAAGATAGTGGCTGATCCCACTTCATCCAATAACTCATCAATGGTAGGTATTGGAAACCTATCCTTGATTGTAACTACGTTTAGGGCCCGATAATCAACACAGAACCTCCATGTGCCATCTTTCTTTTTAACCAATAAAATTGGGGAGGAGAAGGGGCTTGTACTGGGAATAATGATTCCTTCTTTTAGAATATCCTGAATGATGGTGGCCATGGCCTCCTTTTGAGAGTGAGGATAACGATAGGGCTTAACATTAATGGGAGGGGTGTTTGGAAGAAGGGAAATATGGTGGTCATGTGGTCTAGATGGGGGTAAGCCATGAGGGTCCTGAAAAACAATGGGGTAGGACAGCAGGAGGGTTTGAATTTCTAAGGGTAGGGAGGGTGGGGGAAAGGGATTGGAATATGGGGAAATAGGAGAAGATAGGCAAGTGTCCTGGTGTTGAATTGAGAGCAAATTTAGCGAAGCAATAAAATCTGTGTGGAGGAGGTGGAAAAATTAGTGATAGGTTGATGGGGTGGGGAGTGAGGCAGTGTCTCCTGTAAGGGTGGTGAGGGTATTTTGGTGCATAAAAGAGATGCAAAGAATTGATAAATCTGCAAAAAAAAGGCCCAATTTTTCCAAGTCATTCCATTCCTAGGACAACATTTGCCCCTTCAATGGGTAGTAGATAAAAAGGGATAGAGAAATCATGCTCTTGAATGATGAGAGATACAGCGGGACACATACCGACGCATTTGATTCTTTGGCCATTTCCCACCATAACAGAAAAGTGAGGGGCTAAGGTGGTGTGTAACTGCAAATGTGCAACAATTCTGGGTTGCAAAATATTGTGTGTGCTGCCCGTATCCACCAAGACTGTAACTGGCAGTCCAGAAATAATTCCTTTAAATTTTAGGATCTGGAGGGAAGGTTCCCCTGTTAGAGCTTGTGGGGATAAATGGAAGTAGAGGGCCTCAACATCCATAGGGTCAGCTTGTTCTTCCTCAGTGGCAACATTTTCATCGTCCATCATAAGCAACAGAAAACGATTTTTTGAGCATTTATGACCTGGCTGGAATTTTTCACCACAATTATAACATAGACCTTGTGCCCGCCTCTCTTGCATCTGGGCAGGGGTGAGGCGTTTGATAGGTAGGGAAGGTTGGGGGCGGTGGGGCAAGAGGTGGTTGAGGAAGTGAGGGAGATGAGGATGTAGAATTAGATGGAAATGAGGGGGTTGTGGGACGTGTAGGGCGGGGGTCTAGAGTCCTTGATTTTGGCTTCAATAAGTTTAGCAAGACCAATGGCTTGAGAGATTGAGTAGGGTTGTAGAATAGCTAACTCACGTCGTATTTCAGGTATAAGGCCAGAAATAAAACAATTAAGAATTGCATCAGGTGAAAGGCCCAGTACTCTATTGCTCAGTTTCTCAAAAGAAGCTTGGTAGTCAGAAACAGAACCATACTAGCGTAATTTAAAAAGTTCTGCCTGGTGGTTCTGATAAGGACCAAAACGAAGTTCAAGGGCTCTAGTGAAGGAAAACCAGTCACTGAGCTGGTTGTTTTGATACATCCATTTGAACCAGGCTAGGGCATCCCCTTTCATATAGAAGGCCACCATAGGAAGTCTGTGGTCCACTGGGATTTGGTAAAAATGAAAAAAAAAAAGTTCAACTTGAAATAACCAGTCAAGGGGTTTAATACTATCAAAAGGGGTAAGCTCAAGCTTAGGGAGGCGCATAGCTGGGTTTGGGTTATGTGGTGGTGTGGGAAACATGAATGGAGGAATAAAGGGAGGGATAAAATTAGGGTCAGGTGGGGGAAGTGTATTGGTGGATGATGAAGGGGTTGGGGTTGGGGTAATGCGTAGGGGAGCTGTAAGTGGCATGGTCATAAAGCCAGGTTATGTTTGTGGGATGGATAGGGGAATAGAGGTGGGTTGTGAAAACCCAGGGGGAACCATTGGGGAGGAAATAGTGCTAGGGTTAGGAGGGGTAATCTGGTGAGTTTGAATGGCAAGGGAAGTAGAAGTATTAGGTTGAAAGGTAAAAGTAGCTACCTGCTGTAGGAGACCATCCATGATAGTCTGAAGGTTGTCATGGCGAGTATCCATGGCTTCTTGCAGGCCCAGATGCCTTGTGTTTTGCAGCTCTTGTTGATTCTCCATTTGGGTTTGTAGGGCACTCAGTTTCTCAGCTATAGCATGGAGGAGGTCATCCATCTCCTTGGATTGGGGTTTAGGAGGCATTGAGGAAGAGAATGAAAGCACCAATTTGTTAGGCAACTACTATCTAAATATAAATGGAGGCTAGGGTTACAAAGAGGAAACAGTATGTAAAGGATAGAGCAAGAGAAATGAAAATAGCTTTTTGATTCTGATTGCCTTCTTAAGGATAAAAGTTAGATTTAAATAACATAATGTTTGGGTCGCACTACCCAAATGATCAGCTGAATTACAATAAAGTAAAATACTCCTAAAAGAGAGAATAAAATTTTCAGCCCATTTTCATATAAAGTCCTTCAACCAAAAAGGCTTCTGAGTATTTCTTTTGGGCCTGCTCAACTTGCTATCGGGAATAATATACTAAACAGTGATATTTGGGAATTACCTGAAAATGAAAGTTAGATTATTTTCGAATGGGGGATGTTCTGTGTGGCTGCGTGTGCCTTGTGCTCACTGTGTTGTGCGATGCTGTGCGGCGCCGAGGAGAAAAGAAGAATAAGGCTAGCCAAGTAGCCCTAACTTTTGAAAAGGATGATTTAAATTCACTTCATGAAAAATTGCAAGACAAGTTGAAAGGAAATAAATTCTTAATTGTCTTGGATGATGTTTGGACGGAAGATTATGATAAATGGAATCTATTTAAGAAACCTTTTCGATGGGGATTAAGGGAAGTAAAATTCTTGTGACCACTAGTAATAAGGATGTTGTTAAGATGGTCTGTGCACATGTTGTTTCACCTTATCATCTAGACAAGTTGTCAAGTGAAGATTCTTGTTGGTTAGTGTTTGTAAATCATAAATGTCTTTTCTCAATATCCAATGAGAAAAAAACAACTCTAGAAAAGGTTGGCACATAAATTGTTAAAAAGTGTAAGGTATTATCTTTAGCATCCCAATCACTTGGGGTATATTGCAAATAAAGGATGACATTAGGGAGTGGAATAATATACTAAATAGTGATATTTGGGAATTACCTGAAAATGAAAGTAAGACTATTTCCAAATGTGGGACGTTCTGCGCGACTGCGTGTGTGTCTTGTGCTCACAGGCGGTGCGGTGCGGCGCCGAGGAGAAAAGAAGAAGAATAAGGCTAGCCAAGTAGCCCTAACATGTGAAAATGATGATTTGAATTCACTTCAAGAAAAATTACACGGCAAGTTAAAAGGAAAGAAATTCTTAATTGTCTTGGATGATGTTTGGACGGAAGATTATGATAAATGGAATCTTTTTCAAAAACCTTTTCGACGAGGGATTAAGAGAAATAAAATTCTTATGACCACTTGTAATAAGGATGTTGCTAAAATGGTCTGTGCAGTACAGTTTCACCTTATCATCTAGAAAAGTTGTCAAGTGAATATTATTGTTGGTTAGTGTTTGCAAATCATGGATGTCTTTTCCCAATGTCCAATGAGAAAAAAAAACTGTAGAAAAGGTTGGTAGAAAAAATTTTAAAAAGTGTAAGGGATTGCCTTTAGCAGCCCAATCACTTGGGGGTACGTTTCGAAGCAAGGATGACAGTAGGGAGTGGAATAATATACTAAGTTGTGATATTTGGGAATTACCTAAAAATGAAAGTAAGATTATTTCCGAATGGGGGACGTTCTGCGTGGCTTTCGTGTGTCTTGTGCTCACTGTGTTAAGTTGTGCGGTGCGGCGCCAAGGAGAAAAGAAGAATGGGGGATGTTCTACGTGGCTCTCTTGTGTCTTGTGCTCACTGTGTTGTGCTGTGCGTTGCGGCGCCGAGGAGAAAAGGAGAAGAATAAAGATATCCAAGTAGCCCTAACTTGTGAAAAGGATGATTTGAATTCACTTCATGAAAAAATTGCACGACGAGTTGAAAGAAAAAAAATTCTTAATTTTCTTGGATGATGTTTGAACGAAAGATTATAATAAATGGAATCTTTTTAAAAAAACCTTTTCGACGGACGATTAAGGTAAGTAAAATTCTTGTGACACTTGTAATAAGGATGTTGCTAAGATGGTCTGTGCACGTGCAGTTTCACCTTATCATCTAGACAAGTTGTCAAGTGAAGATTTTGTTGGTTAGTATTTTCAAATCGTGCATGTCTTTTCCCAATGTCCAATGAGAAAAAAAAATCTGTAGAAAAGGTTGGCAGAGAAATTGTTAGAAAGTGTAAGGGATTGCCTTTAGCAGCCCAATCACTTGGGGGTATTTCCGAAGAAAGGATGACATTAGGGAGTGGAATAATATACTAAATAGTGATATTTGGGAATTACCTGAAAATAAAAGTAAGATCATTTCCGAATGAGGGGCGTTGTGCGTGGCTGCATGTGTCTTGTGCTCACTGTGTTGTGCTCTGCGGTGCGATGAATAAGGCTAGTGAAGTAGCCTTAACTTGTGAAAAGGATGATTTGAATTCACTTCATGAAAAATTGCTCGACAAGTTGAAAGGAAAGAAATTCTTAATTATCTTGGATGATGTTTTGACGGAAGATTAAGATAAATGGAATCCTTTTAAAAAACCTTTTTTATGGGGATTAAGGGAAGTAAAATTCTTGTGACCACTCGTAATAAGGATGTTGCTAAGATGTTCTGTCCACGCGTGCAATTTCACCTTATCATCTAGACAAGTTGTCAAGTGAAGATTGTTGTTGGTTAGTGTTTGCAAATCATGCATGACTTTCCTCAATATCCAATGAGAAAAAAAATAACTGCAGAAAAGTTTGGCAGAGAAATTGTTAAAAAGTGTAAGGGATCGCCTTTAGCAGCCCAATCACTTAGTGTTATATTGCGAAGAAAGGATGATATTAGGGAGTGGAATAATATACTAAATAGTGATATTTGGGAATTACCTGAAAATGAAAGTAAGATTCTTTCCGAATGGGTGACGTTCTACGTGGTTGGGTGTGTCTTGTGCTCACTGTGTTATGCTGTGCGGTGCGGCGCCGAGGAGAAAAGAATGGGGACGTTCTGCGTGAATCTCGTATGTCTTGTACTCACTGTGTTGTGCGGTGAGGCGCTAAGGAGAAAAAAAGAAGAATAAGGCTAGCCAAGTAGCCATAACTTGTGAAAAGAATGATTTGAATTCATTTCATGAAAAATTGCACGATAAGTTGAAAGGAAAGAAATTCTTAATTTTCATGGATGATGTTTGGACGGAAGATTTCGATAAATGGAATATTTTTAGAAAACCCTTTCTACGGACGATTAAGGGAAGTGACATTCTTGTGACGACTCATAATAAGGATGTTGCTAAGATGGTATGTGCACGTGCAGTTTCACCTTATCATTTAGACAAGTTGTCAAGTGAAGATTTTGGTTGGTTAGTGTTTGCAAATCATGCATGTCTTTTCCCAATGTCCAATGAGAAAAAAAACTGTAGAAAAGGTTGGCAGAGAAATTGTTAAAAAGTATAAGGGATTGCCTTTAGCAGCCCAATCACTTGGGGGTATGTTCCGAAGAAAGGATGACATTAAGGAATGGAATAATATAATAAATAGTTATATTTGGGAATAACCTGAAAATGAAAGTAAGATCATTTCCGAATGGGGGGCGTTCTGCGTGAGTCTTGTGCTCACTGTGTTGTGTTGTGCTGTGCGGTATGGCGCCGAGGAGAAAAGAAAAGAAGAAGAATAAGGCTATTCAAGTAGCCCTAACTTGTGAAAAGGATGATTTGAAATCACTTCATGAAAAATTGCACGACAAGTTGAAATGAAAGCATTTATTAATTTTCTTGCATGATATTTGGACGGAAGATTATGATAAATGGAATCTTTTTAAAAAACCTTTTTGACGAGAGATTAAGGGAAGTAAAATTACCACTCGTAATAAGGATGTTGCTAAGATGGTCTGTGCACGTGCAATTTCACCTTATCATCTAGACAACTTGTAAGTGAAGATTGTTGTTGGTTAGTGTTTGCAAATCATGCATGTTATTTCTCAATATCCAATGAAAAAAAAACAATTGCAGAAAAGGTTGGTAGAGAAATTGTTAAAATGTTTAAGGGATTGCCTTTAGCAGCCCAATCACATAGGGGTATATTGCTAAGAAAGGATGACATTAGGGAGTGAAAAAATATACTAAATAGTGATATTTGGGAATTACCTGAAAATGAAAGTAAGATTATTTCCGAATGGGGATGTTCTGCATAGCTGTGTGTCTTGTGCTCACTACGTTATGCTCTACAATGCGGCGCCGAGGAGAAAACAGGAAAAATAAGGCTAGCCAAGTAGCCCTAACTTGTGAAAAGGATGATTTGAATTCACTTCATGAAAAAATTGCACGACAAGTTGAAAGGAAAGAAATTCTTAATTATCTTGGATGATGTTTAGACGGAAGATTAAGATAAATGGAATCTTTTTAGAAAACCTTTTCGACGGGGGATTAAGGGAAGTAAAATTCTTGTGACCACTCGCAAAAAGGATGTTGCTAAGATGGTCTGTCCACGTGCAGTTTCACCTTATCATATAGAC
Organism: Sesbania bispinosa; assembly: GCA_026901365.1. Lineage (NCBI taxonomy): Eukaryota > Viridiplantae > Streptophyta > Magnoliopsida > Fabales > Fabaceae > Sesbania > Sesbania bispinosa. The sequence continues at coordinate 695,567 of QLOH01000065.1, read as the reverse complement.
AAGTTGTCAAGTGAAGAGTGTTGTTGGTTAGTGTTTGCAAATCATGCATGTCTTTTCTCAATATCCAATGAGAAAAAAACAATTTTTGAAAAGGTTGGCACAGAAATTGTTAAAAAGTGTAAGGGATTACCTTTAGCAGCCCAATCACTTGGGGGTATACTGCGAAGAAAGGATGACATTAGGGAGTGGAATAATATACTAAATAATGATATTTGAGAATTACTTGAAAATGAAAGTAAGATTATTTCAGAATGGGGGACGTTTTGCGTGGCTGCGTGTGTCTTGTGCTCACTGTGTTATGTGTTGCAGTGCGGCGCCGAGGAGAAAAGAAGAAGAATAAGGCTAGCCAAGTAGCCCTAACTTGTGAAAAGGATGATTTGAATTCACTTCATGAAAAATTGCACGAAAGTTGAAAGGAAAGAAATTCTTAATTTCCTTGGATGATGTTTGGACAGAAGATTATGATAAATGGAATCTTGTTAAAAAACCATTTCGACGGGGGATTAAGGGAAGTAAAATTCTTGTGACCACTCGTAATAAGGAAGTTGCTAAGACGGTCTGTGCACGTGTTGTTTCACCTTATCATCTAGACAAGTTGTCAAGTGAAGATTGTTGTATGTTAGTATTTGCAAATCATGCATGTCTTTTCTCAATATCCAATGAGAAAAAACAACTCTAGAAAAGGTTGGCAGAGAAATTGTTAAAAAGTGTAAGGGATTGCCTTTTGCAGCCCAATCACTTGAGGGTATATTGCAAGAAAGGATAACTTTGTTAGAATTAGTCATGCATGCAAAACAAAATGCATGGAAAAGCGTAGAGTGAAAATAGGAAATGAGGGAAAATGCATGAAAATAGGAAAAAGAAATGTGAGGATTAGAAACCTTGCGTGCAAGTATAAATAACATCATGTTATTACAAAAAATATATTTCCAACGAAAGAAAACAAAAGTGAAAAGAGAGAGAGAGGTGAGTGAGAAAAAATATTAGAAAATAATATTTTATTTTCTCGGGGATATTTAGGTTGTGAGGAGTGTATGTAAACACTTTATATTTTCTCCTTTTATTATAAATATATTTGCAGCATATTTAAAAGAGCTTTGTTATTATTAGTATTATTATTTCGCATTTATATTATTTATCACAAATCTCACGAGAAATTTTGTGTAATTTCTTAACAACTGGTATCAAAGCCGGTTGTTATTATTATAATAAACAGTTCAAAGGGAGTGAGATTTGAGTGGGAGCAATGGCTGCAGATGAAGGAAAGGTGAAAATTGAGAAGTTCGATGGTGAGGACTTTGGCCTTTGGAAGATGTAGATAGAGGATTATTTGTATCAGAAGAAGTTGTATCAACCTCTCTCGGGAAACAAACCAGAGGGCATGAAGGATGAAGACTGGGCTCTTCTTGATAGACAAGCCCTCGGAATTATACGGTTGACGTTATCCCGCAATGTTACATTCAATATTGCAAAAGAAAAGACCACGATTGTTCTTATGGCGGCTCTTTCTAATATGTATGAAAAGCCGTCGGCCTCAAACAAAGTTCATTTGATGAGGCAGTTATTTAATTTACGGATGACAGAAGGCGCATTAGTAGCGCAACATGTCAATGAACTCAATATAGTCACAACCGAATTGAGTTCAGTTGGAATCGAATTCGATGAAGAAGTACGAGCATTGATACTTTTGTCTTCTCTACCAGAAAGTTGGAATGCACCTGTCACATCTGTGAGTAGCTCATCGGGAAGCAATAAGTTGAAATTCAATGATGTTCGTGATCTGGTTCTTAGTAAAGAGACTCAACGGAGAGAGTCGGGTGAATCTTCAACCTCATCAATTTTGCATACAGAGTCAAGAGGAAGAAATTTAACCAGAAGCAATGGACGTGGTAAATCCAAGGAAAGGAGGTCGAGGTCCAAGAATCATCGTAGTTTCCATAACTCAAAGACAATTGAGTGTTGGAATTGTGGAAAGACAGGGGCACTACAAAAATCAGTGCAAGAGTGCACCGAAGAATCAAGAGGTGAAGGCAGAGGCAAATGTTGCTTCTACCTCGGGAGGAGATGATGTGTTGATATGTTATTTAGAGAACAAGGAAGAGTCTTAGGTGTTGGACTCTGGGGCATTCTTTCATGCCACTTCACAAAAAGAGTTCTTCGAGAATTATGACCCTAGAAATCTTGGTAAAGTTTATCTTGGTAATGAGCAATCTTGTGAGATTGTTGGCAAAGGTGTAGTGAAGATTAAGTTAAATGGGTCTGTATGGGAATTGAAAAATGTTAGACATATTCCCGACTTGACAAAAAACTTAATCTTAGTAGGTCAGTTGGCTGATGATGGTTACATAACAGTTTTTCATGGCGATCATTAGAATATTTCAAAGGGTGCAATGACAATTGCTCGTGGTAAAAAGAATGGTATTCTTTACAAGACTGCAGGAGCATGTCATTTGATTGCAATTGCAACAAATGAAAGTCCCAATCTATGGCACCAAAGGTTAGGCCATATGAGTGAGAAAGGGATGAAGATCATGCACTCAAAGGGTAAACTATCAAGTCTTTGGTCAATAGAGATTGACATATGTGAAGACTGTATACTTGGAAAGCAGAAACGAGTTAGCTTTCAGACAAGTGGAAGAACCCCAAAGAAGGAGAGACTTGAGCTAGTTCACTCTGATGTTTAGGGTCCAACGACTGTTCTATCCATTGGTGGAAAACAATACTTCGTGACTTTTATTGATGATCACTCTAGGAAGGTATGTATATACTTTCTGAAACATAAGTCTGAAGTATTTGATGCTTTCAAGATTTGGAAAGCTATGGTAGAAAATGAGACAGGATTAAAGATCAAAAAGCTTAGAACTGAAAATGGTGGTGAATATGAAGACACCAAATTCAAGAAGTTTGCCATGAGCACGGGATCAGAATGGAGAGAACCGTGCCGGGTACGCCTCAACACAATGGTGTAGCTGAGCGTATGAATCGAACATTGACTGAAAGAGCCAGAAGCTTGCGTTTTCAGTCAGGCTTACCAAAGCAATTTTGGGCAGAAGCAGTCAACACAGCAACTTACTTAATCAACCGAGGTCCATCGGTACCATTAGAGCACAGAATACCAAAAGAGGTTTGGAGTGAAAAAAAAGGTAAAACTCTCACATCTTAGAGTTTTTGGTTGTGTAGCATATGTGCACATTAGTGATCAAGGGAGAAATAAACTTGATCCTAAATCAAAGAAGTGCACTTTCATCGGTTATGGTGAGGATGAGTTTGGCTACCGCCTATGGGATAATGAAAACAAAAAGATGATTCGTAGTATAGATGTGATCTTCAATGAAAGAGTGATGCATAAGGACAAAGACAAAATGTACACTACAAATTCAAAACAAAGTGAGCCAGTGTATGCAGAAGTGGATGATGTCCCAGAAACTCCTTTAATTGATACACCTCAGCCAGAGGAATCAATTGAAAATAATAATGATCAACAACTTGACACACCAGAGTCTTTTACTCCAACACCATGTGCCTAACAGGAAATACCTTAATTATATATTGTTAACTGATGAAGGGGAGCCCGAAAACTATGAGGAAGCATGTCAGACTACAGATGCTAGTAAATGGGAGCTTGCCATGAAAGAAGAGATGAAGTCTTTAGTATTCAATCAAACATGGGAACTAGTAGAGTCACCTATTGGGAAAAAGGCACTTCACAACAAATGGGTGTATCGGGTAAAGGAGGATCATGACGGCTCTAAGAGATACAAAGCTCGGCTAGTTGTCAAAGGATTTCAGCAAAAGGAAGGTGTTGGCTACACAGAAATTTTTGCTCCTGTTGTGAAGCTCAATACTATCAGGTCAGTCTTAAGTATTGTTGCTAGTGAAGGGCTCTACCTTGAGCAATTAGACGTAAAGACTGCATTTCTTCATGGAGACTTAGATGAGGAGATTTACATGCATCGACCTAAAGGTTTCTTAGAAGAAGGGAAAAAGAATATGGTGTGCAGACTAAAGAAAAGCTTGTATGGTTTGAAACAAGCTCCAAGACAATGGTACAAGAAGTTTGAAGGCTTTATGCACAAGGAAGGTTTCCGAAGTGCAACGCCGATCACTGTTGTTTCTTCAAGAGATATAAGTCCAGTTATATCATTTTGCTACTTTATGTTGATGATATGTTAGTAGTTGGTTTAGATATGGACGAGATCAAGAGTTTGAAGAAACAATTGTCAAAAGAATTTGACATGAAGGACTTGGGTCTAGCAAAAAGGATCCTTGGAATGCAAATCACTAGAGATAAGCAAAGAGGTATTTTGCAGTTATCTCAGGTAGAGTACATCAACCGTATTTTGCAAAGATTCAATATGGGCGACGCTAAATCAGTTAGCACACCTTTGGCTAGTCATTTTCGCCTATCGAAAGAACAGTCCCCTCAGGTGGAGGAGGAAAAAGAATTCATGGCTAATATTCCGTATGCTTCAGCCATCGGAAGTTTGATGTACGCGATGGTCTGTACAAGGCCAGACATTGGCTATGCAGTGGGAGTTGTTAGCAGGTTTATGTCGAACCCAGGTAAAGCTCATTGGGAAGCAGTTAAATGGATTTTGAGGTATCTACGAGGCACTACAAAGAAGTGTTTTTACTTTAGTAAAGGAGAATTAAAAGTGCAAGGCTACGTAGATGCAGACTTCGGAGGTGAAGTCGATCACCGAAGAAGTACCACTGGTTACATTTTCACTATTGGTACTACAACTGTTAGTTGGATGTCACAAATACAGAAGATTGTCGCTTTATCCACTACAGAGGCTGAGTATGTAGCAGTAACAGAAGCTAGTAAAGAATTGATATGGCTTCAAGGGTTTTTAACAGAGTTGGGATTTATTCATGAAAAGAGTGTTTTGCATAGTGATAGTCAGAGTTCTATACATTTGGCAAAGAATTCAGCATTTCATTCTAGAGCAAAACACATCGGTCTTCGTTATCACCTCATCAGATCTTTGCTTGAGGATGGGATGCTAACTTTGTTAGAATTAGTCATGCATGCAAAACAAAATGCATGGAAAAGCGTAGAGTGAAAATAGGAAATGAGGGAAAATACATGAAAATAGGAAAAAGAAATGTGAGGATTAGAAACCTTGCGTGCAAGTATAAATAACATCATGTTATTACAATAAATATAATTCCAACGAAAGAAAACAAAAGTGAAAAGAGAGAAAGGTGAGTGAGAAAAAATATTAGAAAATAATATTTTATTTTCTCGGGGATATTTGGGTTGTGAGGAGTGTTTGTAAACACTTTATTATTCCGCATTTATATTATTTATCACAAATCTCACGAGAAATTTTGCGTAATTTCTTAACAAACTTTAGGGAGTGGAATAATATACTAAATAGTGATATTAGGGAATTACCTTAAAATGAAAGTAAGATTATTTCCGAATGGGGGACGTTGTGCATGGTTGCGTGTGTCTTGTGCTCAGTGTGTTGTGCCGTGCAGCGCGGCGCTGAGGAGAAAAGAAGAAGAATAAGGCTAGCCAAGTAGCCCTAACTTGTGAAAAGAATGATTTGAATTCGCTTCATGAAAAATTGCACGACAAGTTGAAAGGAAAGAAATTCTTAATTGTCTTGGATGATGTTTGGACAGAAGATTATGATAAATGGAATCTTTTTAAAAAACCATTTCGACGGGGGTTAAGGTGTTAGAGAAATTCAATTATGCAATTTAACACAGTAGCAAAACTTGTACAGAAAAATATTCAGTCTCTTTATTAAAATGCTTTACATCTTCCTATTTATACAAAGCAATACACAGCTGTATTGATAACAAACAAAACAGAAAAACTAACTTCAAACAATATTCCCTAAACTGAATTATCAACTAACACACCCCCTTTATTCAGTTTTTCCTCAAGAGATACAACTCCAATTTTCTTTCTAAGTTCATGAAATCTAGATTCCTTAAGAGGCCTTGTCAAAATGTCAGCAAGTTGTTCTTCTGTCTTACAAAACTCAAGTTTCAGTCTTCCTTTGTTCACTTGATCTCTCAAAAAATGAAATCTGGTTTCTATTTGTTTGCTCCTGTCATATGCAGTAGGATGCTTAGCTAAATCTATTGCTGACTTGTTGTCAACTCTTAACGTCATTGGTTTCTCTGCTCCTAATTTCATCTCACCAATCAAGTTGCTTAACCATAGTTCTTGACAAGCTCCATAGGAGGCTGCAACATATTCTGCCTCACATGAGGATAGAGCCACAATAGGCTGTTTCTTAGAACTCCATGAGATAGGAGTGTTTCCCAGCAAAAACACATAACCTGATGTGCTCCTTCGATCATAACTGCCATTCCAATTTGAATCAGTGTAGCCAATCAGCTCAGGTTTGTCCCCTTCCACCTTTTTCGGAAATAATAAACCATAGTTCAATGTTCCTTTCACATATCTGAGAAGTCTCTTTACTGCATTGAAATGAGTGGTTCTTGGTTTCTCCATGAATCTACTGACTAAACCAACACCATAGGCTAAATCTGGTTTGCTATTGCATATGTATCTTAAAGAGCCAATCATCTGCTTGTAGAGTATAGCATCTACTAGAGGACCATTTTCATCTTGTCCAAGCCTCACTCCTGTATCTACTCGTGTGGATGCAGGATTGCAGTTAAGCATTCTGAACCTCTTTAATACATCAGTCACATATTTCTTTTGTCTCATGAAAATGCCTTGATTGGTTGTAACAAACTCCAGTCCTAAGAAATAGGATAGTTTTCCCAAATCTGACATTTCAAACTCTTCTTTCATCTTTGCCTTGAATTCTGAAATATCTTCAGCATAACTCCCTGTTACAAGTAAGTCATCCATATACAAGCATACAATCATTAATTTTCCATCTGTAAAGCCTTTCACATACAAACCATATTCTGATGTGCACTTCTGAAATCCTTAATTCATCATAAACCGATCAATTCTTCTATTCCAGGCTCTTGGTGCCTGCTTCAATCCATATAAAGCCTTTTTCAATCTAAAGACTTTTCCTTCTTCACCAGGTATCTCGAATCCAGGGGGTTGTGTGACATAAACCTCTTTATCTAGAGGTCCATTAAAAAATGCAGACTTTACATCCATCTACCATAAGGTCCATTGATTTAGACTAGCAATACCAACCACCAATCTGATTGTCTCCAGTCTTGCTACTGGAGAAAAAACTTCCTCATAATCTCTTCCTGGTTTCTGTTCAAAGCCTCTAGCCACCAACCTGGCCTTGTGCTTGATCACTTCACCATTGGGCTTCACTTTTACCTTGAAGACTCATTTTACTCCAATTGGTTTCATATGTTTTGGCAGTTCAGTAAGATACCAAGTATTGTTCTTCTCAATAGATTTCAGCTCTTCCTTCATAGCTTCTATCCAATTAGACTCTATTATGGCCTGCTCAAATGTCACAGGATCTGCTTCAGCTATTAAGTCAAAATGCACAAGCTCTCCTTCCTTTGTAACCTCAGAATCATGAGTAATTTCAAAATCATTCAATCTGATTGGAAGTCTCCTTTCTCTTTGTGATCTCCTTGAAGGTTCACCATCATTTAAGCTGTCTTCTTCAATATCTAAATTCAGTTGAGGCCTGTGACAATCTTTTGTGTGTGTAGCACTCCAATCCCAGGACTTTGCTTCATCAAACATAACATCTCTGCCTAGGACCACCTTCCTTGTGATTAGATTAAACATTTTGTACCCTCCAGTAGGATGATATCCCAACAGGATCAATTGCTCACTTCTATCATCTAGTTTTTTCTTTTGACATCTGGTATATGACTATAGCAGATTGAACCAAAAATTCTGAAATGCCTGACATCTGGTTTCTGTCCTGACCATACCTCTTCAGGGGTGATTCCTTGCAACCTTTTGGTGGGGCACCTATTCAAAATGTAAGTTGCTGTACATACAGCTTCTCCCCAGAACTCCTTAGGAACTGACTTTGCTCTAAGCATGCTTCTTGTCATATCAAGAATGATTCTATTTCTTCTTTCAGCCGCTCCATTGTGTTGTGGAGTGTATGGTACTATCACATCATGAATTATTCCGAACTTATCACAGAACTCAGAGAATTGATGAGAAGTATATTCCCCTCCTCCATCAGTTATCAATTTCTTCAAGGAATTCCCACTTTGTTTTTCAACCATTACCTTAAACTTCTTAAAAACATCAAACACCTCATCTATCTTCTTTAACAGGTAAACCCACAATTTTCTAGAAAAATCATTTGTGAAAGTTACAAAGTACCTGTTATCTCCAATAGATGCTTTCTCCAAAGGACCACACACATCTGAGTAGATCACTTCAAGTGATTTGCTGGTTCTGCTAGGCACATAGGGGGCAAAAGAATTCCTGGCTTGTTTGCTGGAAATGCATTCTTCACACAACTCATTCATTACATCAATCTTTGGTATTCCAGAAACCAGATTCTTGCTACTTAATAGATTTAGACTTTTGAAATTTAGACGGCCAAATCTGTGATGCCATAGCCTACTCACTTCATTAATTGTGGACTTGAGACATTCTCGACCATTAGTGTGTATCCCAACCTTAAAGTTTCTATTATTGGAGAGAGGAGCCTTCAGGATTAATTTCCCATTTCTGTCAAACACTGATAACAATCTTTCTTCCATCTTCATGGTGTATCCTTTTTCCAGAAGTTGTACGTCCTAAACTTAATAGATTGCTTTTCATATTAGGCACATACAGCACATTAGAGATGCATCACTTCTTCCCATCCTTCCTATGGAAAACAATGTTTCCAATTCCTTCAGCTTGTACAGCATTATCATCAGCAAATCTTACTCTATTTTTAGTTGTTTCATCCAATATCTCAAACCACTCCTTGTGACCAGTCATGTGATTGGAGCAACCTGTATCTAAGTACCATACATCACAGTCATTCAAATCTTGATTTGTTCTTGCCATCAACAACACTTGTTTTTCTGGACTTTCTTCCTCAGCCATGTGTGCCTCACCACCTTGCCTAGATGATCCACCACCATTACCTCTGTAGTTTTCGCATTCACTTGCAAAATGTCCAAACTTCTGGCATGTCCAACACTGCACTTTATTTTTGTCCACCGCCTTTTTCTTTTCAAAATTTGGCTTGGTCTCCCATTTTCTTGTGAACTTTCTGTTCTGATCAGACTTAGAAAAATTACCAGAGTTTGAGTTTTTCTGATACCTGATAAGTGAAAATTAGTTGATAAATTAGAGCACTTTTTAGTTCACTTATCAAGGATAAAATGGTATTTTTGCCCCAGTTTAATCCTTTTTTATTAAATATTAGATAAATTGTATTTATTAATCTTGGATTTGAATTTGATGCTATTTTGATAGAAATATTGCTGATTTTTGCAGGATATTGCAAAGATTTGATATGAAGGAAAGATAGCATTAAATAAGGGAGATATCTGCAAGATTTGAAGTTTATTTGAAGGCAATTAATGAAGATTTGAATATTATTTGAGAGCAATTAATGAAGATATCACTGCCAATTAAACAAGGATTCTGCAGACAACCTTCCCAATTAAATCCAAGATGCTCAATAAATGCAAGATTTCATCAAGAAAAAGGGAAACAAGGAAAGACAAATCAACCAAAACAGTCTCGGGGAGAGATCAAGTTAAAAAGAGAAAGATTGAAGCTGCAGGACGCTTTTTGCGCTTCAACCTGCGCTGTAGCGCAGGGTGAAGCGCAACTCTCTGGATTCTGCGCTGTAGCGCAGCTTGAAGCGCAGGTCGCGCAGATTTGTTCCCTGTTGCCGTTTTTAGATAGATTTCTCCCCAATTTCCTTTGTCTTTCCTTAGCCTATAAATAGGAACCTCTTGCACCAGATCAGGTGTGCACGATTATTGTAATTTATTCATATTTCAGTGATAATGCACCAGAGCTAATTTTAGAGTAGGAGGGGAGGAGCTCTTCACAAGGATTGAAGATGGTGACAACATCTTCGATGGTTGGTATGGCTACCTTGTGTAGTTAACTCTCCATTAGGATTGAATGTAATCGATTCCATTTCCAAGTGTATGTTGAACTCTATCTATTTATTTATGCAGTTCCCTAACTATAATATTGGTAATTTTGTTCTGTGCTTAATTCCTAACTTTCGCGCTTGCGCTGGAGTTATAGGCTAGTTTGTAATTAACGTTACGACTAGGATTGAGTTTGGGGGAGCCTAGACATAGGAAACTCAATCGAAACATGGGTGTTGCTAATGATTGATGGGTAGTGTGAGTATCCTAATGAAGGGCATCTAAAGGATAGGCATGGTCTAATGGATCGATAGCAAAAGATTAGTTGATTGTCAATACAGGATTCGAAACGTGGATGTATTCTAATGAGTGATGGGTAGTGACAGTACTCTAGCGAAGGTGCGTCCAGAGGATTAGGCCTCATTTATCAATTAATTCTTTTACAAATAGAATAAAGAAAGCATAATAAGCCGAGGGTAAGTCTGTCGCTTGGGAGAACCCACATGGATTATCTTTGAGTGTGAGTGGCGCCTGGTAACTCGGGGTCTTAGCAATATAGTTTGTCTACAGTTCAAAGCCTATAAATAATAGGTAGTCTCGACATACATAAGGGGTGTGATGAGATGAAGTTCAATCCTAATCCAAGTAAAGTGTCTCTAACTCTTCCTTTCTATTCCTATTGATTATTAATTTGCAATTTATATTTTCCGCACAAAATACTCTTATAAATCCGTTGTTTTCCCTTGATAAATAGATCACGACTATACGCGAGTTGACCGTTCCCTGTGGATACGATACTTTTCTTACTATTATACTACTGGATTTTTGGTTCGCTTGCCAGAAACCCATCAAGTATTTTTGGCTCGTTGCCGGGGGACGGTTTCCAATTCGTGTAAACCATGGAGGTCTAATTATCAAGGATATCTATCTTAGGATTTCTTTATTTTAGGAAATTTTTATTTAGGAAATTTATACTTTAATTTTATTTTTAATTTTATTTTTAATTATTATACTTTATTATTTTATTTTAATTATTGTCTTTTTATAAAAAAAAATTAATTATTTAAAAAAATAAATAAATAAATAAATAAATAAATAAAAATAAAAAAATAATAAATTTATTATTTTGTTCATCTTCCTGAACTAACATTTGTTTGAGCTTCTTGAATAGTGTTCTTGTGAAAAAACAGGTGTCTCAAAATCCATTGAGAGAAGGGACCAAATAGAGAGAGAGAAAGGGAAAGGAAGACAAATTCAAGACTCTCCATATTTTAGGAAATTTTTATTATTTTTAGGAAATTTATAGTTTATCTATTTTTATTAATTTTTCTTCCACACTTACCTTTTTCAAAGTTTCTTGTTTATGCTTTTCAGAGGCAAGGTGTCCCCCAATCAATTACAAGTTGAAATGAAAGTAATTCTTAATTTTCTTGCATGATTTTGGACGGAAGATTATGATAAATGGAATCTTTTTAAAAAACCTTTTTGACGGGCGATTAAGGGACGTAAAATTGTTGTGACCACTCGTAATAAGGGTGTTGCTAAGATGGTCTGTGCACGTCCAGTTTCACCTTATCATCTAGACAAGTTGTAAGTCAAGATTGTTGTTGGTTAGTGTTTGCAAATCATGCATGTCATTTCTCAATAACCAATGAAAAAAAAACAACTGTAGAAAAGGTTGGCAGATAAATTGTTAAAGTGTTTAAGGGATTGCCTTTAGCATCCCAATCACTTAGGGGTATATTGCGAAGAAAGGATGACATTAGGGAGGGCAAAAATATACTAAATAGTGATATTTGGGAATTACCTTAAAATGAAAGTAAGATTATTTCAAAATGGGGGACGTTCTGCGTGGCTCTCGTGTCTTGTGCTCACTGTGTTGTGACGTGCGGTACTGCACCGAGGAGAAAAGAAGAAAAATAAGGCTAGCCAAGTAGCCCTAACTTGTGAAAAGGATGATTTGAATTCACTTCTTGAAAAAAATGCACGTCAAGTTGAAAGGAAAGAAATTCTTAATTTGCTTGGATGATGTTTGGACGGAAGATTATGATAAATGGAATCTTTTTAAAAAACCTTTTCGACGGAAGATTAAGGGAAGTAAAATTCTTGTGACCACTCGTAATAAGTATGTTGCTAAGATGGTTTGTGCACGTGCAGTTTCACCTTATCATCTAGACTAGTTGTAAGTGAAGATTGTTGTTGGTTAGTGTTTGCAAATCATGCATGTCATTTCTCAATATCCCATGGAAAAAAACAATTGTAGAAAAGGTTGGCAGAGAAATTGTTAAAATGTTTAAGGGATTGCCTTTAGCAGCCCAATCACTTAGGGGTATATTGCAAAAAAAGGATAACATTAGGGAGGGCAAAAATATACTAAGTAGTGATATTTGGGAATTACCTAAAAAATGAAAGTAAGATTATTTCCGAATGGGGGACGTTCTGTGTGGCTCTCGTTTGTCTTGTGCTCATTGTGTTGTGTTGTGCGGTGCTGTGCCGAGGAGAGAAGAAGAAGAATAAGGCTAGCCAAGTAGCCCGAACTTGTGAAAGGAAAGAAATTCTTAATTGCCTTGGATCATGTTTGGACGGAAGATCATGATAAATGGAACCTTTTTAAAAAACCTTTTCGACGGGGGATTAAGGGATGTAAAATTCTTGTGACCACTGGTACTAAGGATGTTGCTAAGATGTTCTGTGTGCACGTGCTGTTTCACCTTATCGTCTAGACAAGTTGTCAAGTGAAGATTGTTGTTGTTTAATGTTTGCAAATCATGCATGACTTTTCTCAACATTCAAAGAGAAAAAAAACAACTCTAGAAAAGGTTGGCAGAGAAATTGTAAAAAAGTGTAAGGGATTGCCTTTAGCATCCCAATCACTTGGGGGTATATTGCGAAGAAGGAATGACATTAGGGAGTGGAATAATATACTAAATAATGATACTTGGTAATTACCTGAAAATGAAAGTAAGATTATTTCCGAATGAATGGGGGACGTTCTGCGTGGTTGCGTGTGTCTTGTGCTCACTGTGTTGTGCGCTGCGCTGCGGCGCCAAGGAGAAAAGAAGAAGAATAACGCTAGCGAAGTAGCTCTAACTTCTGAAAAGGATGATTTCAATTCACTTCATGAAAAATTGCACGAAAAGTTGAAAGGAAAGAAATTATTAATTATCTTGGATGACGTTTGGACGGAAGATTATGATAATTGGAATCTTTTTAAACAACCTTTTTCGATGGGGATCAAGGGAAGTAAAATTCTTGTGACCACTCATAATAAGGATGATGCTAAGATGGTTTGCGCAGGTGCAGTTTCACCTTATCACCTAGACAAGTTGTCAAGTGAAGATTGTTGTTGGTTAGTGTTTGCATATCATGCATGTCTTTTCTCAATATCCAATGAGAAAAAAAATAACTGTAGAAAAGGTTGGCAGAGAAATTGTTAAAAAGTTTAAAGGATTGCCTTTTTGCAGCCCAATCACTTGGGGGTAAATTGCGAATAAAGGATGACATTAGGGAGTGGAATAATATACTAAATAGCGATATTTTGTAATTACCTGAAAATGAAAGTAAGATTATTTCCTAATGGGGGACGTTTTGCGTGGCTGCGTGTGTCTTGTGCTCATTGTGTTGTGCGCTGCGGTGCAGCGCCGAGGAGAAAAGAAGAAGAAGAAGGCAAGCGAAGTAGCCCTAACTTGTGAAAAGGATGACTTGAATTCACTTCATGAAAAATTGGAAGAAAAGTTGAAAGGAAAGAAATTATTAATTATCTTGGATGACGTTTGGACGGAAGATTATGATAATTGGAATCTTTTTAAACAACCTTTTCGACGGGGTATCAACGGAAGTAAATTTCTTGTGACCACTCGTAATAAGGATGTTGCTAAGATGGTTTGTGCAGGTGCAGTTTCACCTTATCACCTAGACAAGTTGTCAAGTGAAGATCGTTGTTGGTTAGTATTTGCAAATCAAGCATGTCTTTGCTCAATATCCAATAAGAAAAAATAACTCTTGAAAAGGTTGGAAGAGAAATTGTTAAAAAGTGTAAGGGATTGCCTTTAGCAGCGGAATCACTTGGGGGTATATTGCGACAAAAGGATGACATTAGGGAGTGTAATAATATACTAAATAGTGATATTTGGTAATTACCTAAAAATGAAAGTAAGATTATTTCCTAATATGGGACGTTCTGCGTGGCTGCGTGTGTCTTGTGCTCACTGTGTTGTGTGGTGCGGTGCGGCGCCGAAGAGAAAAGAAGAAGAATAAGGCTAGTCAAACAACCCTAACGTGTGAAAAGGATGATTTGAATTCACTCCATGAAAAATTGCACGACAAGTTGAAAGGAAAGAAATTCTTAATTGTCTTGGATCATGTTTGGACGGAAGATTATGATAAATGGAATCTTTTTAAAAAAACTTTTTCGACGGGGATTAAGGGATGTAAAATTCTTGTGACCACTCGTAATAAGGATGTTGCTAAGATGGTCTGTGCACATGCAGTTTCACCTTATCATCTCGACAAGTTATCAAGTGAAGATTGTTGTTGGTTAGTGTTTGCAAATCACGCATGACATTTCTCAATATCCAACGAGAAAAAAAAACAACTCTAATAAAGGTTGGCAGAGAAATTGTTAAAAAGTGTAAGGGATTGCCTTTAGCTTCCCAATCACTTGGGGGTATATTGCGAACAAAGGATGACATTAGGGAGTGGAATAATATACTAAATAATGATATTTGGTAAATATCTGAAAATGAAAGTAAGATTATTTCCGATTGGAGACATTCTGCGTGGCTCTGGAGTGTCTTATGCTCACTGTGTTGTGCGCAGCGGTGCGACACCGAGGAGAAAAGAAGAAGAATAAGGCTAGCGATGTAGCCTTAGCTTGTGAAAAGGATGATTTGAATTCACTTCATGAAAATTGCACGACAAGTTGATAGGAAAGAAATTATTAATTATCTTGGATGATGTTTGGACGGAAGATTATGAGAATTGAAATCTTTTTAAAAAACCTTTTCGACGGGGATTAAGGGAAGTGAAATTCTTGTGACCACTCGTAATAAGGATGTTGCTAACATGGTCTGTGCAGGTGCAGTTTCACCTTATCATCTAGACAAGTTGTCAAGTGAAGATTGTTGTTGGTTAGTGTTTGCAAATCATGCATGACTTTTCTCAATATCCAATGAGAAAAAAAACAACTCTAGAAAAGGTTGGCAGAGAAATTGTTAAAAAAGTGTAAGGGACTGCCTTTAGCATCCATATCACTTGGGGGTATATTGCGAAGAAAGAATTACATTAGGGAGTGGAATAATATACTAAATAGTGATAGTTGGTAATTACCTAAAAATGAAAGTAAGATTATTTCCTAATGGGGGACGTTCTGTGTGGCTGCGTGTGTCTTGTGCTCACTGTGTTGTGCGGTGCGGTGCGGTGCGGCGCCGAAGAGAAAAAAAGAAGAATAAGGCAAGCGAAGTAGCCTAACTTGTGAAAAGGATGATTTGAATTCACTTCATGAAAAATTACACGACAAGTTGAAAGGAAATGAATTATTAATTATCTTGGATGACGTTTGGACGGAAGATTATAATAATTGGAATCTTTTTAAAAAATCTTTTCAACGGGGGATCATGGGAAGTAAAATTCTTGTGACCACTCGTAATAAGGATGTTGTTAAGATGGTTTGTGCTTTCACCTTATCACCTAGACAAGTTGTTAAATGAAGATCGTTGTTGGTTAGTATTTGCAAATCATGCATGTCTTTGCTCAATATCCAATAAGAAAAAATAACTCTAGAAAAGGTTGGAAGAGAAATTGTTAAAAAGTGTAAGGGATGTCTTTATCAGCCGAATCACTTGGGGGTATATTGCGACAAAATGATGACATTAGGGAGTGGAATAATATGCTAAATAGTGATATTTGGTAATTACCTAAAAATGAAAGTAAGATTATTTCCTAATGGGGAACGTTCTGCGTGGCTGCTTGTGTCTTGTGTTCACTGTGTTGTGCGATGCGGTGCGGCGCCGAAGAGAAAAGAAGAAGAATAAGGCTAGCCAAGCAGCCCTAACGTGTGAAAAGGATGATTTGAATTCACTCCATGAAAATTGCACGACAAGTTGAAAGGAAAGAAATTCTTAATTATCTTGGATCATGTTTGGACGAAAGATTATGATAAATGGAATCTTTTTAAAAAACCTTTTCGACGAGATTAAGGGATGTAAAATTCTTGTGACCACTCATAATAAGGATGTTGCTAAGATGGTCTGTGCACATGTAGTTTCACCTTATCATATCGACAAGTTGTCAAGTGAAGATTGTTGTTGGTTAGTGTTTGCAAATCATGTATGACATTTCTCAATATCCAACGAGAAAGAAAAACAACTCTAATAAAGGTTGACAGTGAAATTGTTGTAAAGTGTAAGGGATTGCCTTTAGCTTCCCAATCACTTGGGGGTATATTGCGAACAAAGGATTACATTAGGGAGTGGAATAATATACTAAATAATGATATTTGGTAAATATCTGAAAATGAAAGTAAGATTATTTCCGATTGGAGACATTCTGCGTGGCTCTGGAGTGTCTTATGCTCACTGTGTTGTGCGCAGCGGTGCGACACCGAGGAGAAAAGAAGAAGAATAAGGCTAGCGATGTAGCCTTAGCTTGTGAAAAGGATGATTTGAATTCACTTCATGAAAATTGCACGACAAGTTGATAGGAAGGAAATTATTAATTATCTTGGATGATGTTTGGACGGAAGATTATGAGAATTGAAATCTTTTTAAAAAACCTTTTCGACGGGGATTAAGGGAAGTGAAATTCTTGTGACCACTCGTAATAAGGATGTTGCTAACATGGTCTGTGCAGGTACAGTTTCACCTTATCATCTAGACAAGTTGTCAAGTGAAGATTGTTGTTGGTTTGTTTTTGCAAATCATGCATGCCTTTTCTCAATATCCAATGAGAAAAAATACAACCCTAGAAAAGGTTGGCAGAGAAATTGTTAAATAAGTGTAAGGGACTGCCTTAAGCATCCCAATCACTTAGGGGTATATTGCGAAGAAAGAATGACATTAGGGAGTGGAATAATATACTAAATAATGATACTTGGTAATTACCTGAAAATGAAGGTAAGATTATTTCCGAGTGGGGGACGTTCTGCGTGGCTGCGTGTGTCTTGTGCTCTGTGTAGTGCGCTGCGGTGCGGCGCCGAGGAGAAATGAAGAAGAATAAGGCTAAGGAAGTAGCCTAACTTGTGAAAAGGATGATTTAAATTCACTTATGAAAAATTGCACGAAAGGTTGAAAGGAAAGAAATTATTAATTATCTTGGATGACGTTTGGACGAAAGATTATGATAATTGGAATCTTTTTAAAAAATCTTTTCAACGGGGGATCAAGGGAAGTAAATTTCTTGTGACCACTCGTAATAAGGATGATGCTAAGATGGTTTGTGCAGGTGCAGTTTCACCTTATCACCTAGACAAGTTGTCAAGTGAAGATCGTTGTTGGTTAGTATTTGCAAATCAAACATGTCTTTGCTCAATATCCAATAAGAAAAAATAACTCTAGAAAAGGTTGGAAGAGAAATTGTTAAAAAGTGTAAGGGATTGCCTTTAGCAGCGGAATCACTTGGGGGTATATTGCGACAAAAGGACGACATTAGGGAGTGTAATAATATACTAAATAGTGATATTTGGTAATTACCTAAAAATGAAAGTAAGATTATATCCTAATAGGGGACGTTCTGCGTGGCTGCGTGTGTCTTGTGCTCCCTGTGTTGTGTTGTGTGGTGCGGTGCGGCGCCGAAGAGAAAAGAAGAAGAATAAGGCTAGTCAAACAGCCCAACCGTGTGAAAAGGATGATTTGAATTCACTCCATGAAAAATTGCACGAAAAGTTGAAAGGAAAGAAATTCTTAATTGTCTTGGATCATGTTTGGACGGAAGATTATGATAAATGGAATCTTTTTAAAAAAACTTTTTCGACGGGGATTAAGGGATGTAAAATTCTTGTGACCACTCGTAATAAGGATGTTGCTAAGATGGTCTGTGCACATGCAGTTTCACCTTATCATCTCGACAAGTTATCAAGTGAAGATTGTTGTTGGTTAGTGTTTGCAAATCATGCATGACATTTCTCAATATCCAACGAGAAAAAAAAAACTCTAATAAAGGTTGGCAGAGAAATTGTTAAAAAGTGTAAGGGATTGCCTTTAGCTTCCCAATCACTTGGGGGTATATTGCGAACAAAGGATGACATTAGGGAGTGGAATAATATACTAAATAATGATATTTGGTAAATATCTGAAAATGAAAGTAAGATTATTTCCGATTGGAGACATTCTGCGTGGCTCTGGAGTGTCTTATGCTCACTGTGTTGTGCGCAGCGGTGCGACACCGAGGAGAAAAGAAGAAGAATAAGGCTAGCGATGTAGCCTTAGCTTGTGAAAAGGATGATTTGAATTCACTTCATGAAAATTGTACGACAAGTTGATAGGAAAGAAATTATTAATTATCTTGGATGATGTTTGGACGGAAGATTATGAGAATTGAAATCTTTTTAAAAAACCTTTTCGACGGGGATTAAGGGAAGTGAAATTCTTGTGACCACTCGTAATAAGGATGTTGCTAACATGGTCTGTGCAGGTACAGTTTCACCTTATCATCTAGACAAGTTGTCAAGTGAAGATTGTTGTTGGTTTGTTTTTGCAAATCATGCATGACTTTTCTCAATATCCAATGAGAAAAAATACAACCCTAGAAAAGGTTGGCAGAGAAATTGTTAAATAAGTGTAAGGGACTGCCTTAAGCATCCCAATCACTTAGGGGTATATTGCGAAGAAAGAATGACATTAGGGAGTGGAATAATATACTAAATAATGATACTTGGTAATTACCTGAAAATGAAAGTAAGATTATTTCCGAATGGGGGACGTTCTGCGTGGCTGCGTGTGTCTTGTGCTCTGTGTAGTGCGCTGCGGTGCGGCGCCGAGGAGAAAAGAAGAAGAATAAGGCTAGCAAAGTAGCCTAACTTGTGAAAAGGATTATTTGAATTCACTTCATGAAAAATTGCACGACAAGTTGAAAGGAAAGCAATTATTAATTATCTTGGATGATGTTTGGACGAAAGATTATGATAATTGGAATCTTTTTAAAAAATCTTTTCAACGGGGGATCAAGGGAAGTAAATTTCTTGTGACCACTCGTAATAAGGATGATGCTAAGATGGTTTGTGCAGGTGCAGTTTCACCTTATCACCTAGACAAGTTGTCAAGTGAAGATCGTTGTTGGTTAGTATTTGCAAATCAAGCATGTCTTTGCTCAATATCCAATAAGAAAAAATAACTCTAGAAAAGGTTGGAAGAGAAATTGTTAAAAAGTGTAAGGGATTGCCTTTAGCAGCGGAATCACTTGGGGGTACATTGCGACAAAAGGATGACATTAGGGAGTGTAATAATATACTAAATAGTGATATTTGGTAATTACCTAAAAATGAAAGTAAGATTATATCCTAATAGGGGACGTTCTGCGTGGCTGCGTGTGTCTTGTGCTCACTGTTTTGTGTGGTGCGGTGCGGCGCCGAAGAGAAAAGAAGAAGAATAAGGCTAGTCAAACAACCCTAACGTGTGAAAAGGATGATTTGAATTCACTCCATGAAAAATTGCACGACAAGTTGAAAGGAAAGAAATTCTTAATTGTCTTGGATCATGTTTGGACGGAAGATTATGATAAATGGAATCTTTTTAAAAAAACTTTTTCGACGGGGATTAAGGGATGTAAAATTCTTGTGACCACTCGTAATAAGGATGTTGCTAAGATGGTCTGTGCACATGCAGTTTCACCTTATCATCTCGACCAGTTGTCAAGTGAAGATTGTTGTTTGTTAGTGTTTGCAGATCATGCATGACATTCTCAATATCCAACGAGGAAAAAAAAACAACTCTAATAAAGGTTGACAGAGAAATTGTTAAAAAGTGTAAGGGATTGCCTTTAGCTTCCCAATCACTTGGGGGTATATTGCGAACAAAGGATGACTTAGGGAGTGGAATAATATACTAAATAATGATATTTGGTAAATATCTGAAAATGAAAGTAAGATTATTTCCGATTGGAGACATTCTGCGTGGCTCTGGAGTGTCTTATGCTCACTGTGTTGTGCGCAGCGGTGCGACACCGAGGAGAAAAGAAGAAGAATAAGGCTAGCGATGTAGCCTTAGCTTGTGAAAAGGATGATTTGAATTCACTTCATGAAAATTGCACGACAAGTTGATAGGAAAGAAATTATTAATTATCTTGGATGATGTTTGGACGGAAGATTATGAGAATTGAAATCTTTTTAAAAAACCTTTTCGACGGGGATTAAGGGAAGTGAAATTCTTGTGACCACTCGTAATAAGGATGTTGCTAACATGGTCTGTGCAGGTGCAGTTTCACCTTATCATCTAGACAAGTTGTCAAGTGAAGATTGTTGTTGGTTAGTGTTTGCAAATCATGCATGACTTTTCTCAATATCCAATGAGAAAAAAAACAATTCTAGAAAAGGTTGGCAGAGAAATTGTTAAAAAAGTGTAAGGGACTGCCTTTAGCATCCATATCACTTGGGGGTATATTGCGAAGAAAGAATTACATTAGGGAGTGGAATAATATACTAAATAGTGATAGTTGGTAATTACCTAAAAATGAAAGTAAGATTATTTCCTAATGGGGGACGTTCTGCGTGGCTGCGTGTGTCTTGTGCTCACTGTGTTGTGCGGTGCGATGCGGTGCGGCGCCGAAGAGAAAAAAAGAAGAATAAGGCAAGCGAAGTAGCCTAACTTGTGAAAAGGATGATTTGAATTCACTTCATGAAAAATTACACGACAAGTTGAAAGGAAATGAATTATTAATTATCTTGGATGACGTTTGGACGGAAGATTATAATAATTGGAATCTTTTTAAAAAATCTTTTCAACGGGGGATCATGGGAAGTAAAATTCTTGTGACCACTCGTAAATAGGATGTTGTTAAGATGGTTTGTGCTTTCACCTTATCACCTAGACAAGTTGTTAAATGAAGATCGTTGTTGGTTAGTATTTGCAAATCATGCATGTCTTTGCTCAATATCCAATAAGAAAAAATAACTCTAGAAAAGGTTGGAAGAGAAATTGTTAAAAAGTGTAAGGGATGTCTTTATCAGCCGAATCACTTGGGGGTATATTGCGACAAAATGATGACATTAGGGAGTGGAATAATATGCTAAATAGTGATATTTGGTAATTACCTAAAAATGAAAGTAAGATTATTTCCTAATGGGGAACGTTCTGCGTGGCTGCTTGTGTCTTGTGTTCACTGTGTTGTGCGATGCGGTGCGGCGCCGAAGAGAAAAGAAGAAGAATAAGGCTAGCCAAGCAGCCTTAACGTGTGAAAAGGATGATTTGAATTCACTCCATGAAAATTGCACGACAAGTTGAAAGGAAAGAAATTCTTAATTATCTTGGATCATGTTTGGACGAAAGATTATGATAAATGGAATCTTTTTAAAAAACCTTTTCGACGAGATTAAGGGATGTAAAATTCTTGTGACCACTCATAATAAGGATGTTGCTAAGATGGTCTGTGCACATGTAGTTTCACCTTATCATATCGACAAGTTGTCAAGTGAAGATTGTTGTTGGTTAGTGTTTGCAAATCATGTATGACATTTCTCAATATCCAACGAGAAAGAAAAACAACTCTAATAAAGGTTGACAGTGAAATTGTTAAAAAGTGTAAGGGATTGACTTTAGCTTCCCAATCACTTGGGGGTATATTGCGAACAAAGGATGACATTAGGGAGTGGAATAATATACTAAATAATGATATTTGGTAAATATCTGAAAATGAAAGTAAGATTATTTCCGATTGGAGACATTCTGCGTGGCTCTGGAGTGTCTTATGCTCACTGTGTTGTGCGTAGCGGTGCGGCACCGAGGAGAAAAGAAGAAGAATAAGGCTAGCGAAGTAGCCTTAGCTTGTGAAAAGGATGATTTGAATTCACTTCATAAAAATTGCACGACAAGTTGAAAGGAAAGAAATTATTAATTATCTTGGATGATGTTTGGACGGAAGATTATGATAATTGAAATCTTTTTAAAAAACCTTTTCGACGGGGATTAAGGGAAGTGAAATTCTTGTGACCACTCGTAAAAAAGTGTAAGGGACTGCCTTTAGCATCCCAATCACTTGGGGGTATATTGCGAAGAAAGAATGACATTAGGGAGTGGAATAATATACTAAATAATGATACTTGGTAATTAGCTGAAAATGAAAGTAAGATTATTTCCGAATGGGGAACGTTCTGCGTGGCTGCGTGTGTCTTGTGCTCACTGTGTTGTGCGTTGCGGTGCGGCGCCGAGGAGAAAAGAAGAAGAATAAGGCTAGCGAAGTAGCCTAACTTGTGAAAAGGATGATTTGAATTCACTTCATGAAAAATTGCACGACAAGTTGAAAGGAAAGAAATTATTAATTATCTTGGATGACGTTTGGATGGAAGATTATGATAATTGGAATCTTTTTAAAAAATCTTTTCAACGGGGGATCAGGGGAAGTAAAATTCTTATGACCATTCGTAATAAGGATGATGCTAAGATGGTTTGTGCAGGTGCAGTTTCACCTTATCACCTAGACAAGTTGTCAAGTGAAGATTGTTGTTGGTTAGTGTTTGCAAATCATGCATGACTTTGCTCAATATCCAATGAGAAAAAAAACAACTCTAGAAAAGTTTGGCAGAGAATTTGTTAAATTAGTGTAAGGGACTGCCTTCAGCATCCCAATCACTTAGTGGTATATTGCGAAGAAAGAATGACATTAGGGAGTGGAATAATATACTAAATAATGATACTTGGTAATTACCTGAAAATGAAAGTAAGATTATTTCCGAGTGGGGGACGTTCTGCGTGGCTGCGTGTGTCTTGTGCTCTGTGTAGTGCGCTGCGGTGCGGCGCCGAGGAGAAATGAAGAAGAATAAGGCTAAGGAAGTAGCCTAACTTGTGAAAAGGATGATTTGAATTCACTTATGAAAAATTGCACGAAAAGTTGAAAGGAAAGAAATTATTAATTATCTTGGATGACGTTTGGACGAAAGATTATGATAATTGGAATCTTTTTAAAAAATCTTTTCAACGGGGGATCAAGGGAAGTAAATTTCTTGTGACCACTCGTAATAAGGATGATGCTAAGATGGTTTGTGCAGGTGCAGTTTCACCTTATCACCTAGACAAGTTGTCAAGTGAAGATCGTTGTTGGTTAGTATTTGCAAATCAAACATGTCTTTGCTCAATATCCAATAAGAAAAAATAACTCTAGAAAAGGTTGGAAGAGAAATTGTTAAAAAGTGTAAGGGATTGCCTTTAGCAGCGGAATCACTTGGGGGTATATTGCGACAAAAGGATGACATTAGGGAGTGTAATAATATACTAAATAGTGATATTTGGTAATTACCTAAAAATGAAAGTAAGATTATATCCTAATAGGGGACGTTCTGCGTGGCTGCGTGTGTCTTGTGCTCCCTGTGTTGTGTTGTGTGGTGCGGTGCGGCGCCGAAGAGAAAAGTAGAAGAATAAGGCTAGTCAAACAGCCCAACCGTGTGAAAAGGATGATTTGAATTCACTCCATGAAAAATTGCACGAAAAGTTGAAAGGAAAGAAATTCTTAATTGTCTTGGATCATGTTTGGACGGAAGATTATGATAAATGGAATCTTTTTAAAAAAACTTTTTCAACGGGGATTAAGGAATGTAAAATTCTTGTGACCACTCGTAATAAGGATGTTGCTAAGATGGTCTGTGCACATGCAGTTTCACCTTATCATCTCGACAAGTTGTCAAGTGAAGATTGTTGTTGGTTAGTGTTTGCAAATCATGCATGACATTTCTCAATATCCAACGAGAAAAAAAAAACAACTCTAATAAAGGTTGGCAGAGAAATTGTTAAAAAGTGTAAGGGATTGCCTTTAGCTTCCCAATCACTTGGGGGTATATTGCGAACAAAGGATGACATTAGGGAGTGGAATAATATACTAAATAATGATATTTGGTAAATATCTGAAAATGAAAGTAAGATTATTTCCGATTGGAGACATTCTGCGTGGCTCAGGAGTGTCTTATGCTCACTGTGTTGTGCGCAGCGGTGTGACACCGAGGAGAAAAGAAGAAGAATAAGGCTAGCGATGTAGCCTTAGCTTGTGAGAAGGATGATTTGAATTCACTTCATGAAAATTGTACGACAAGTTGATAGGAAAGAAATTATTAATTATCTTGGATGATGTTTGGACGGAAGATTATGAGAATTGAAATCTTTTTAAAAAACCTTTTCGACGGGGATTAAGGGAAGTGAAATTCTTGTGACCACTCGTAATAAGGATGTTGCTAACATGGTCTGTGCAGGTGCAATTTCACCTTATCATCTAGACAAGTTGTCAAGTGAAGATTGTTGTTGGTTAGTGTTTGCAAATCATGCATTACTTTTCTTAATATCCAATGAGAAAAAAAACAACTCTAGAAAAGGTTGGCAGAGAAATTGTTAAAAAATTGTAAGGGACTGCCTTTAGCATCCCAATCACTTAGGGGTATATTGCGAAGAAAGAATGACATTAGGGAGTGGAATAATGTACTAAATAATGATACTTGGTAATTACCTGAAAATGAAAGTAAGATTATTTCCGAATGGGGGACGTTCTGCGTGGTTGCGTGTGGCTTGTGCTCACTGTGTTGTGCGCTGCGGTGCGACGCCGAGGAGAAAAGAAGAAGAATAAGGCAAGCGAAGTAGCCTAACTTGTGAAAAGGATGATTTGAATTCACTTCATGAAAAATTACACGACAAGTTGAAAGGAAATGAATTATTAATTATCTTGGATGACGTTTGGACGGAAGATTATAATAATTGGAATCTTTTTAAAAAATCTTTTCAACGGGGGATCAAGGGAAGTAAAATTCTTGTGACCAGATGTTGTTAAGTTGGTTTGTGCAGGTGCAGTTTCACCTTATCACCTAGACAAGTTGTTAAGTGAAGATCGTTTTGGTTAGTATTTGCAAATCATGCATGTCTTTGCTCAATATCCAATAAGAAAAAATAACTCTAGAAAAGGTTGGAAGAGAAATTGTTAAAAAGTGTAAGGGATTGCCTTTATCAGCCGAATCACTTGGGGGTATATTGCGACAAAATGATGACATTAGGGAGTGGAATAATATGCTAAATAGTGATATTTGGTAATTACCTAAAAATGAAAGTAAGATTATTTCCTAGTGGGGAACGTTCTGTGTGGCTGCGTGCGACTTGTGCTCACTGTGTTGTGCGGTGCGGTGCGGCGCCGAAGAGAAAAGAAGAAGAATAAGGCTAGCCAAGCAGCCCTAACGTGTGAAAAGGATGATTTGAATTCACTCCATGAAAATTGCACGACAAGTTGAAAGGAAAGAAATTCTTAATTGTCTTGGATCATGTTTGGACGGAAGATTATGATAAATGGAATCTTTTTAAAAAACCTTTTCGACGGGGATTAAGGGATGTAAAATTCTTGTGACCACTCGTAATAAAGATGTTGCTAAGATGGTCAGTGCACATGTAGTTTCACCTTATCATATCGACAAGTTATCAAGTGAAGATTGTTGTTGGTTAGTGTTTGCAAATCATGCATGACATTTCTCAATATCCAACGAGAAAGAAAAACAACTCTAATAAAGGTTGATAGAGAAATTGTTAAAAAGTGTAAGGGATTGCCTTTAGCTTCCCAATCACTTGGGGGTATATTTCGAATAAAGGATGACATTAGGGAGTGGAATAATATACTAAATAATGATATTTGGTAATTATCTGAAAATGAAAGTAAGATTATTTCCGATTGGAGACATTCTGCGTGGCTCAGGAGTGTCTTATGCTCACTGTGTTGTGCGCAGCGGTGCGACACCAAGGAGAAAAGAAGAAGAATAAGGCTAGCGATGTAGCCTTAGCTTGTGAAAAGGATGATTTGAATTCACTTCATAAAAATTGCACTACAAGTTGAAAGGAAAGAAGTTATTAATTATCTTGGATAACGTTTGGACGGAAGATTATGATAATTGGAATCTTTTTAGAAAATCTTTTCAACGGGGGATCAAGGGAAGTAAAATTCTTGTGACCACTCGAAATAAGGATGTTGCTAAGATGGTTTGTGCAGGTGCAGTTTCACCTTATCACCTAGACAAGTTGTCAAGTGAAGATCATTGTTGGTTAGTATTTGCAAATCATGCATGTCTTTGCTCAATATCCAATAAGAAAAAATAACTCTAGAAAAGGTTGTAAGAGAAATTGTTAAAAAGTGTAAGGGATTGCCTTTAGCAGCCAAATCACTTGGGGATATATTGCGACAAAATGATGACATTAGGAAGTGCAATAATATGCTAAATAGTGATATTTGGTAATTACCTGAAAATGAAATTAGGATTATTTCCTAATGGGGAACGTTCTGTGTGGCTGCGTGTCTTGTGCTCACTGTGTTGTGCGGTGCGGTGCGGCGCCGAAGAGAAAAAAAGAAGAATAAGGCTAGCCAAGCAGCCCTAACGTGTGAAAAGGATGATTTGAATTCACTCCATGATAATTGCACGACAAGTTGAAAGGAAAGAAATTCTTAATTGTCTTGGATCATGTTTGGACGGAAGATTATGATAAATGGAATCTTTTTAAAAAACCTTTTCGACGGGGATTAAGGGATGTAAAATTCTTGTGACCACTCGTAATAAGGATGTTGCTAAGATGGTCTGTGCACATGCAGTTTCACCTTATCATCTCGACAAGTTGTCAAATGAAGATTGTTGTTGGTTAGTGTTTGCAAATCTTGCATGACATTTCTCAATATCCAACGAGAAAAAAAAAACACTAATAAAGGTTGGCAGAGAAATTGTTAAAAAGTGTAAGGGATTGCCTTTAGCTTCCCAATCACTTGGGGGTATATTGCGAATAAAGGATGACATTAGGGAGTGGAATAATATACTAAATAATGATATTTGGTAAATATCTGAAAATGAATGTAAGATTATTTCCGATTGGAGACATTCTGCGTGGCTCCGTGTGTCTTATGCTCACTGTGATGTGCGCTTCGGTGCGGCACCGAGGAGAAAAGAAGAAGAATAAGGCTAGCGAAGTAGCCTTTACTTGTGAAAAGGATGATTTGAATTCACTTCATGAAAATTGCATGACAAGTTGAAAGGAAAGAAATTATTAATTATCTTGGATGATGTTTGGACGGAAGATTATGATAATTGAAATCTTTGTAAAAAACCTTTTCGACGGGGATTAAGGGAAATAAAATTCTAGTGACCACTCGTAATAAGGATGTTGCTAACATGGTGCAGTTTCACCATATCATCTAGACAAGTTGTCAAGTGAAGTTTGTTGTTGGTTAGTGTTTGCAAATCATGCATGACTTTTCTCAATATCCGATGAGAAAAAAAAAAAACAACTCTAGAAAAGGTTGGCAAAGAAATTGTTAAAAAAGTGTAAGGGATTGCCTTTAGCATCCCAATCACTTGGGGGTATATTGCGAAGAAAGAATGACATTAGGGAGTGGAATAATATACTAAATAATGATACTTGGTAATTACCTGAAAATGAAAGTAAGATTATTTCTGAATGGAGGACGTTCTGCGTGGCTGCGTGTGTCTTGTGCTCTGTGTAGTGCGCTGCGGTGCGGCGCCGAGGAGAAAAGAAGAAGAATAAGGCTAGCGAAGTAGCCTAACTTGTGAAAAGGATGATTTGAATTCACTTCATGAAAAATTGCACGACAAGTTGAAAGGAAAGAAATTATTAATTATCTTGGATGACGTTTGGACGAAAGATTATGATAATTGGAATCTTTTTAAAAAATCTTTTCAACTGGGTATCAAGGGAAGTAAAATTCTTGTGACCACTCGTAATAAGGATGATGCTAAGATGGTTTGTGCAGGTGCAGTTTCACCTTATCACCTAGACAAACTGTCAAGTGAAGATCGTTGTTGGTTAGTATTTGCAAATCAAGCATGTCTTTGCTCAATATCCAATAAGAAAAAATAACTCTAGAAAAGGTTGGAAGAGAAATTGTTAAAAAGCGTAAGGGATTGCCTTTAGCATCCCAATCACTTTGGGGTATATTGCGAAGAAAGAATGACATAAGGGAGTGGAATAATATACTAAATAATGATACTTGGTAATTACCTGAAAATGAAAGTAAGATTATTTCCGAATGGGGGACGTTATGCGTGGCTGCGTGTGTCTTGTGCTCAGTGTGTTCTGCGCTGCGCTGCGGCGCCGAGGAGAAAAGAAGAAGAATAAGGCTAACGAAGTAGCCCTAACTTGTGAAAAGGATGATTTGAATACACTTCTTGAAAAATTGCACGACAAGTTGAAAGGAAAGAAATTATTAATTATCTTGGATGACGTTTGGACGGAAGATTATGATAATTGGAATTTTTTAAAAAAATCTTTTCGATGGGGAATTGAGGGAAGTAAAATTCTTGTGACCACACGTAATAAGGATGTTGCTAAGATGGTCTGTACAGGTGTTGTTTCACCTTATCTTCTAGACAAGTTGTCAAGTGAAGATTGTTGTTGGTTTGTGTTTATATATCTTGCATGTCTTTTCTCAATATCCAATGAGAAAAAAATAATTGTATAAAAGATTAGCAGAGAAATTGTTAAAAAGTGTAAGGGATTGCCTTTAGCAGCCCGATCACTTAGGGGTATATTGCGAAGAAATGATGACATTAGGGAGTGGAATAATATACTAAATAGCGATATTTGGTAATTACTTGAAAATGAAAATAAGATTATTTCCGAATGGGGACGTTGTGCGTGGCTGCGTGTGTCTTGTGCTCACTGTGTTGTGCGCTGCGCTGCGGCTCCGAGGAGAAAAGAAGAAGAATAAGGCTAGCGAAGTATCCCTAACTTGTGAAAAGGATGATTTGAATTCACTTCATGAAAAATTGCACGAAAGTTGAAAAGAAAGAAATTCTTAATTTTCTTGGATGATGTTTGGACTGATGATTATGAAAAATGGAATCTTTTAATTAAGGGAAGTAAAATTGGTTTGACCACTCATAATAAGGATGTTGCTAAGATTGTCTATGCACGAGCAGTTTCACTTTATCATTTAGACAAGTTGTCAAGTTAATATAGTTGTTGGTTAGTATTTGCAAATCATGCATGTCTTTTCTCAATATCCAATAAGAAAAATTATCTCAAGAAAAGGTTGGAAGAGAAATTGTAAAAAAGTGTAAAGGATTGCCTTTAGCATCCCAATCACTTGGGGGTGTATTGCGATGAAAGGATGACATTAGGGAGTGAAATAATATACTAAATAGTGATATTTGGTAATTACATAAAAATGAAAGTAAGATTATTTCCTAATGGGGAACGTTCTGCGTGGCTGCGTGTCTTGTGCTCACTGTGTTGTGCGGTGCGGTGCGGCGCCGAAGAGAAAAGAAGAAGAATAAGGCTAGCCAAGCAGCCCTAAAGTGTGAAAAGGATGATTTGAATTCACTCCATGAAAAATTGCACGACAAGTTGAAAGGAAAGAAATTCTTAATTGTCTTGGATCATGTTTGGACGGAAGATTATGATAACTGGAATCTTTTTAAAAAAACTTTTTCGACGGGGATTAAGGGATGTAAAATTCTTGTGACCACTCGTAATAAGGATGTTGCTAAGATGGTCTGTGCACATGCAGTTTCGCCTTATCATCTCGACTAGTTGTCAAGTGAAGATTGTTGTTTGTTAGTGTTTGCAAATCATGCATGACATTCTCAATATCCAACGGGAAAAGAAAAACAACTCTAATAAAGGTTGGCAGAGAAATTGTTAAAAAGTGTAAGGGATTGCCTTTAGTTTCCCAATCACTTGGGGGTATATTGCGAACAAAGGATGACATTAGGGAGTGGAATAATATACTAAATAATGATATTTGGTAATTATCTGAAAATGAAAGTAAGATTATTTTCGATTGGAGAAATTCTGCGTGGCTCCGTGTGTCTTATGCTCACTGTGTTGTGCGCAGCGGTGCGGCACCAAGGAGAAAAGAAGAAGAATAAGGCTAGAGAAGTAGCCTTAGCTTGTGAAAAGGATGATTTGAATTCACTTCATGAAAATTGCACGACAAGTTGAAAGGAAAGAAATTATTAATTATCTTGGATGATGTTTGGACGGAAGATTATGATAATTGAAATCTTTTTAAAAAACCTTTTCAACGGGGATTAAGGGAAGTGAAATTCTTGTGACCACTCGTTATAAGGATGTTGCTAACATGGTCTGTGCAGGTGCCGTTTCACCTTATCATCTAGACAAGTTGTCAAGTGAAATTGTTGTTGGTTAGTGTTTGCAAATCATGCATGACTTTTCTCAATATCCAAAGAGAAAAAAAACAACTCTAGAAAAGGTTAGCAGAGAAATTGATAAAAAAGTGTAAGGGACTGCCTTTAGCATCCATATCACTTGGGGGTATATTGCGAAGAAAGAATGACATTAGGGAGTGGAATAATATACTAAATAATGATACTTGGTAATTACCTGAAAATGAAAGTAAGATTATTTCTGAATGGAGGACGTTCTGCGTGGCTGCGTGTGTCTTGTGCTCTGTGTAGTGCGCTGCGGTGCGGCGCCGAGGAGAAAAGAAGAAGAATAAGGCTAGCGAAGTAGCCTAACTTGTGAAAAGGATGATTTGAATTCACTTCATGAAAAATTGCACGACAAGTTGAAAGGAAAGAAATTATTAATTATCTTGGATGACGTTTGGACGAAAGATTATGATAATTGGAATCTTTTTAAAAAATCTTTTCAACTGGGTATCAAGGGAAGTAAAATTCTTGTGACCACTCGTAATAAGGATGATGCTAAGATGGTTTGTGCAGGTGCAGTTTCACCTTATCACCTAGACAAACTGTCAAGTGAAGATCGTTGTTGGTTAGTATTTGCAAATCAAGCATGTCTTTGCTCAATATCCAATAAGAAAAAATAACTCTAGAAAAGGTTGGAAGAGAAATTGTTAAAAAGCGTAAGGGATTGCCTTTAGCATCCCAATCACTTTGGGGTATATTGCGAAGAAAGAATGACATAAGGGAGTGGAATAATATACTAAATAATGATACTTGGTAATTACCTGAAAATGAAAGTAAGATTATTTCCGAATGGGGGACGTTATGCGTGGCTGCGTGTGTCTTGTGCTCAGTGTGTTCTGCGCTGCGGTGCGGCGCCGAGGAGAAAAGAAGAAGAATAAGGCTAACGAAGTAGCCCTAACTTGTGAAAAGGATGATTTGAATACACTTCTTGAAAAATTGCACGACAAGTTGAAAGGAAAGAAATTATTAATTATCTTGGATGACGTTTGGACGGAAGATTATGATAATTGGAATTTTTTAAAAAAATCTTTTCGATGGGGAATTGAGGGAAGTAAAATTCTTGTGACCACACGTAATAAGGATGTTGCTAAGATGGTCTGTACAGGTGTTGTTTCACCTTATCTTCTAGACAAGTTGTCAAGTGAAGATTGTTGTTGGTTTGTGTTTATATATCTTGCATGTCTTTTCTCAATATCCAATGAGAAAAAAATAATTGTATAAAAGATTAGCAGAGAAATTGTTAAAAAGTGTAAGGGATTGCCTTTAGCAGCCCGATCACTTAGGGGTATATTGCGAAGAAATGATGACATTAGGGAGTGGAATAATATACTAAATAGCGATATTTGGTAATTACTTGAAAATGAAAATAAGATTATTTCCGAATGGGGACGTTGTGCGTGGCTGCGTGTGTCTTGTGCTCACTGTGTTGTGCGCTGCGCTGCGGCTCCGAGGAGAAAAGAAGAAGAATAAGGCTAGCGAAGTATCCCTAACTTGTGAAAAGGATGATTTGAATTCACTTCATGAAAAATTGCACGAAAGTTGAAAAGAAAGAAATTCTTAATTTTCTTGGATGATGTTTGGACTGAAGATTATGAAAAATGGAATCTTTTAATTAAGGGAAGTAAAATTGGTTTGACCACTCATAATAAGGATGTTGCTAAGATTGTCTATGCACGAGCAGTTTCACTTTATCATTTAGACAAGTTGTCAAGTTAATATAGTTGTTGGTTAGTATTTGCAAATCATGCATGTCTTTTCTCAATATCCAATAAGAAAAATTATCTCAAGAAAAGGTTGGAAGAGAAATTGTAAAAAAGTGTAAAGGATTGCCTTTAGCATCCCAATCACTTGGGGGTGTATTGCGATGAAAGGATGACATTAGGGAGTGAAATAATATACTAAATAGTGATATTTGGTAATTACATAAAAATGAAAGTAAGATTATTTCCTAATGGGGAACGTTCTGCGTGGCTGCGTGTCTTGTGCTCACTGTGTTGTGCGGTGCGGTGCGGCGCCGAAGAGAAAAGAAGAAGAATAAGGCTAGCCAAGCAGCCCTAAAGTGTGAAAAGGATGATTTGAATTCACTCCATGAAAAATTGCACGACAAGTTGAAAGGAAAGAAATTCTTAATTGTCTTGGATCATGTTTGGACGGAAGATTATGATAACTGGAATCTTTTTAAAAAAACTTTTTCGACGGGGATTAAGGGATGTAAAATTCTTGTGACCACTCGTAATAAGGATGTTGCTAAGATGGTCTGTGCACATGCAGTTTCGCCTTATCATCTCGACTAGTTGTCAAGTGAAGATTGTTGTTTGTTAGTGTTTGCAAATCATGCATGACATTCTCAATATCCAACGGGAAAAGAAAAACAACTCTAATAAAGGTTGGCAGAGAAATTGTTAAAAAGTGTAAGGGATTGCCTTTAGTTTCCCAA
This sequence comes from Sesbania bispinosa, assembly GCA_026901365.1. Taxonomy (NCBI): domain Eukaryota; kingdom Viridiplantae; phylum Streptophyta; class Magnoliopsida; order Fabales; family Fabaceae; genus Sesbania; species Sesbania bispinosa. The sequence goes on along the minus strand of QLOH01000065.1, from coordinate 662,802 downwards.
TCACTTGGGGGTATATTGCGAACAAAGGATGACATTAGGGAGTGGAATAATATACTAAATAATGATATTTGGTAATTATCTGAAAATGAAAGTAAGATTATTTTCGATTGGAGAAATTCTGCGTGGCTCCGTGTGTCTTATGCTCACTGTGTTGTGCGCAGCGGTGCGGCACCAAGGAGAAAAGAAGAAGAATAAGGCTAGAGAAGTAGCCTTAGCTTGTGAAAAGGATGATTTGAATTCACTTCATGAAAATTGCACGACAAGTTGAAAGGAAAGAAATTATTAATTATCTTGGATGATGTTTGGACGGAAGATTATGATAATTGAAATCTTTTTAAAAAACCTTTTCAACGGGGATTAAGGGAAGTGAAATTCTTGTGACCACTCGTTATAAGGATGTTGCTAACATGGTCTGTGCAGGTGCCGTTTCACCTTATCATCTAGACAAGTTGTCAAGTGAAATTGTTGTTGGTTAGTGTTTGCAAATCATGCATGACTTTTCTCAATATCCAAAGAGAAAAAAAACAACTCTAGAAAAGGTTAGCAGAGAAATTGATAAAAAAGTGTAAGGGACTGCCTTTAGCATCCATATCACTTGGGGGTATATTGCGAAGAAAGAATGACATTAGGGAGTGGAATAATATACTAAATAATGATACTTGGTAATTACCTGAAAATGAAAGTAAGATTATTTCCGAATGGGGGACGTTCTGCGTGGCTGCGTGTGTCTTGTGCTCTGTGTAGTGCGCTGCGGTGCGGCGCCGAGGAGAAAAGAAGAAGAATAAGGCTAGCGAAGTAGCCTAACTTGTGAAAAGGATGATTTGAATTCACTTCATGAAAAATTGCACGACAAGTTGAAAGGAGAGAAATTATTAATTATCTTGGATGACGTTTGGACGAAAGATTATGATAATTAGAATCTTTTTAAAAAATCTTTTCAACGGGGGATCAAGGGATGTAAAATTCTTGTGACCAATATCATGCATGTCTTTGCTCAATATCCAATAAGAAAAAATAACTCTAGAAAAGGTTAGAAGAGAAATTATTAAAAAGTGTAAGGGATTGCCTTTATCAGCCGAATCACTTGGGGGTATATTGCGACAAAATGATGACATTAGGGAGTGGAATAATATGCTAAATAGTGACATTTGTTAATTACCTAAAAATGAAAGTATGATTATTTCCTAATGGGGAACGTTCTGCGTGGCTGCGTGTGTCTTGTGCTCACTGTGTTGTGTTGTGCGGTGCGGTGCGGCGCCGAAGAGAAAAGAAGAAGAATAAGGCTAGCCAAGCAGCCCTAACGTGTGAAAAGGATGATTTGAATTCACTCCATGAAAATTTCACGACAAGTTGAAAGGAAAGAAATTCTTAACTGTCTTGGATCATGTTTGGACGTAAGATTATGATAAATGGAATCTTTTTAAAAAACCTTTTCGACGGGGATTAAGGGATGTAAAATTCTTGTGACCACTCGTAATAAGGATGTTGCTAAGATGGTCTGTGCACATGTAGTTTCACCTTATCATATCGACAAGTTGTCAAGTAAAGATTGTTGTTGGTTAGTGTTTGCAAATCATGCATGACATTTCTCAATATCCAACGAGAAAGAAAAACAACTCTAATAAAGGTTGGCAGAGAAATTGTTAAAAAGTGTAAGGGATTGCCTTTAGCTTCCCAATCACTTGGGGGTATATTGCGAATAAAGGATGACATTAGGGAGTGGAATAATATACTAAATAATGATATTTGGTAATTATCTGAAAATGAAAGTAAGATTATTTCCGATTGGAGACATTCTGCGTGGCTCCGTGTGATGCTCACTGTGTTGTGCGCTTCGGTCCGGCACCGAGGAGAAAAGAAGAAGAATAAGGCTAGCGAAGTAGCCTTAACTTGTGAAAAGGATGATTTGAATTCACTTCTTGAAAAATTGCACGACAAGTTGAAAGGAAAGAAATTATTAATTATTTTGGATGACGTTTGGACGGAAGATTATGTTAATTGGAATCTTTTTAAAAAATCTTTTCGACGGGGAATTGATTGAAGTAAAATTCTTGTGACCACTCGTAATAAGGATGTTGCTAAGATGGTCTGTGCAGGTGCTGTTTCACCTTATCTTCTAGACAAGTTGTCAAGTGAAGATTGTTGCTGGTTAGTGTTTACATATCTTGCATCTCATTTCTCAATATCCAATGAGAAAAAAATAATTGTAGAAAAGATTGGCAGAGAAATTGTTAAAAAGTGTAAGGGATTGCCTTTAGCAGCCCAATCACTTGGGGGTATATTGCGAAGAAAGGATGACATTAGGGAGTGGAATAATATACTAAATAGCGATATTTGGTAATTACCTGAAAATGAAAGTAAGATTATTTCCGAATGGGGACGTTGTGCGTGGCTGCGTGTGTCTTGTGCTCACTGTGTTGTGCGTTGCGCTGCGGCGCCGAGGAGAAAAGAAGAAGAATAAGGCTAGAGAAGTATCCCTAACTTGTGAAAAGGATGATTTGAATTCACTTCATGAAAAATTGCACGAAAGTTGAAAAGAAAGAAATTCTTAATTTTCTTGGATGATGTTTGGATTGAAGATTATGAAAAATGGAATCTTTTAAAAAACCTTTTCGACGGGGATTAAGGGAAGTAAAATTGGTTTGACCACTCATAATAAGGATGTTGCTAAGATGGTCTGTGCACGAGCAGTTTCACTTTATCATTTAGACAAGTTGTCAAGTTAATATAGTTGTTGGTTAGTATTTGTAAATCATGTATGTCTTTTCTCAATATCCAATAAGAAAAATTAACTCTAGAAAAGGTTGGAAGAGAAATTGTTAAAAAGTGTAAGGGATTGCCTTTAGCATCCCAATCACTTGGGGGTGTATTGCGACGAAAGGATGACATTAGGGAGTGAAATAATATACTAAATAGTGATATTTGGTAATTACCTGAAAATGAAAGTAACATTATTTCCTAATGGGTGACGTTCTGTGTGGCTGTGTGTGTCTTGTCTTGCGGTGCGGTGCGGAGCCGAAGAGAAAAGAAGAAGAATAAGGCTAGCCAAGTAGCCTTAACGTGTGAAAAGAATGATTTGAATTCACTTCATGAAAAATTGCACGACAAGTTGAAAGGAAAGAAATTCTTAATTGCCTTGGATCATGTTTGGATGGAAGATTATGATAAATGGAATCTTTTTAAAAAACCTTTTCGACGGGGGATTAAGGGATGTAAAATTCTTTTGACCACTCATAATAAGGATGTTGCTAAGATGGTCTGTGTGCACGTGTTGTTTCACCTTATCGTCTAGACAAGTTGTCAAGTGAAGATTGTTGTTGGTTAGTGTTTGCAAATCATGCATGACTTTTCTCAATATCCAATGAGAAAAAAAAAACAACTCTAGAAAAGGTTGGCAGAGAAATTGTTAAAAAGTGAAAGGGATTGCCTTTAGCATCCCAATCGCTTGGGGGTATATTGCGAAGAAAGGATGATATTAGGGAGTGGAATAATATACTAAATAATGATATTTGGTAATTATCTGAAAATGAAAGTAAGATTATTTCTGATTTGGGAGATTTTGCGTGGTTCCGTGTGTCTTGTGCTAACTGGGTTGTGCGATATGGCGCCGAGGAGAAAAGAAGAAGAATAAGGCTAGCGAAGTAGCCATAACTTGTGATAAGGATGATTTGAATTCACTTCATGAAAAATTACACGACAAGTTGAAAGGAAAGAAATTATTAATTATCTTGGATGAATTTTGGACGGAAGATTATGATAATTGGAATCTTTTTAAAAAACCTTTTCGACGGGGGATTAAGGGAAGTAAAATTCTTGTGACCACTCGTAATAAGGATGTTGCTAAGATGGTCTGTGCAGGTGCAGTTTCACCTTATCATCTAGACAAGTTTTCAAGTGAAGATTGTTATTGGTTAGTGTTTGCATATCATACATGTCTTTTCTCCATATCCAATAGGAAAAAAAAATAATTGTAGAAAAGCTTGGCATAGAAATTGTCAAAAAGTGTAAGGGATTGCCTTTAGCAGCCTAATCACTTGGGGGTATATTGCGAAGAAAGGATGACATTAGGGAGTGGAATAATATACTAAATAGTGATATTTGGTAATTACCTGAAAATGAAAGTAAGATTATTTCCGAATGGGGGACGTTCTGCGTGGCTGCGTGTGTCTTAAGCTCACTGTGTTGTGCGCTGCGGTGCAGCACCGAGGAGAAAAGAAGAAGATTAAGGCTAGCCAAGTAGCCCTAACGTGTGAAAAGGATGATTTGAATTCACTTCATGAAAAATTGCACGACAAGTTGAAAGGAAAGAAATTCTTAATTGCCTTGGATCATGTTTGGACGGAAGATTATGATAAATGGAATCTTTTTAAAAAAACCTTTTCGACGAGGGATTAAGGGATGTAAAATTTTTGTGACCACTCGTGATAAGGATGTTGCTAAGATGCATGGTCTGTGCACATGCAGTTTCACCTTATCATCTAGACAAGTTGTCATGTGAAGATTGTTGTTGGTTTGTGTTTGCAAATCATGCATGACTTTTCTCAATATCCAATGAGAAAAAAAAACACAACTCTAGAAAAGGTTGGCAGAGAAATTGTTAAAAATTGTAAGAAATTGCCTTTAGTAGACCAAACGTCTTATGTCATTCAAAAATTCGGTCGTTAACCAGTCAGCTTGAATCCCCACGTCATCATCCACCTTCCATATAGTGTCAGAACTCAAGTATACCGTCTCATCTCGAGGAAATAAGGACATCTTGTACTGGTTTATATCATCAACAGCTTCTAATGTTGGAGCTAATACTGCCGTATCTTCAAAGTACCTTGGATTTGAGTAATTGTCGGATAAATTCGGGTATGTGAACTGAATTATTTCATCAATTGGGTCACAATCACCCACCAACGACATATCACTTGGAATCTGAATAACATCCTCATATTCATTAAACCCACTAATCTCACCATCGCCCACTGCAAGGATCCATTCAGCAAATTCACGTATCTCTTCAATTTTATCATGATTACTCCCACATTGAAGCCCCATGTTTTGTATCAGCCTAAGAACCTTACAATACTTCCATAGCCTAGAAGAGTTAATGGTTGACATGACAACATCTGCTCTTCCACCCCTTGGTATAACAAGTAATATATGCCGAAAGTCACCATGGAATGTGGTAATTGAATTTTTCAAAAGTGAAACAGGTTATGTTTATTTCTAGCTGATGACCTCACTTTTTGTGTAATTTAAACTTTCAGAGATTCACAATTACAAATCCAATTTCTCAAGAGGAAATTAAAGACATTCGGATACGTTGGTCAAATTTTATTGATTAAGTTACTGATTTGTGACTTTTCTTTTGGATTTGGGGTAGTTTATGACCTAGTTTTTTGGTAAATACGTTCAGATATGTTGGTCAAATTTTATAGATCAAGTTAGTAATTTGTGACTTTTATTTTGGATTTGGGGTTGTTGATGACATTGTTTTTTTGGTAAAGGACTTGACATAGTTTTTTATCTTTATAATGTTCGGCATAGTTTATGATTTTGTTTGTAATGTTGGACATAGTTTATAATGTCTATCTTTCATGTTGATTTTCCTTCGCTGTTGTTGTGCCTCTGGATCTGTTATTGTTGCTGACTTGATAACAAGTTTGAATAAATTTAAGGGACAGACCTAAAAATAAATGAATAAAAAAACGCAACTTTCTAGATTGGTTATGGACTCAATCACCCGATTTAATAAATTACTATTTAGATCGGCTGGAAGTAGAAGCCTATTTAGAAAGCCACATTCTAAATCGGCTAGTGCTAAACCTGATTTAGAAAGTACATTTTTAAATCAGTGTTATAGAAAATCGGCTAATACTTCCGATCAATCTAGAAAGTGGCTCAACATTAAAAAAATCTACATATTTGCTAAATTAGTTTTAGTATGCATCCGATATAGAAAACACTTTTTAAATCGACCAGGCACCCAATTTAAAAAGTAATGACTTTTTATATTGGTTATATCTGTATCGCCTCATTAGTCAATTTAAAAAGCTTTTTTTTAACCGATTTAAAAAGCTACCAGCTTCACATATTGGCTTTGTTTGACTTCATTTCAAAAGTCCATTTCATTCATTTATTCTCTACGACTCTCTTAATAATGCACTAGATTTATGCTTTCATAATGTAAATTATTAAAATCAATTAAAAATTTATTTGATTAGATAATGTATTATAATATTTATATATTAAAAATATTGCAAAAATAATATTAAGATCATAAGTAAGATATTATCTACATTCTTTAATTTTCAAAAACATAAATCTTTAGGTTGGTACTTCGATGGATTTTTTTTTATTTTGTAACAAAGCTTAAAAAATAAGAAAAAGAAAAATTGAATTTTTAAGGACTGTTTGATTTGCATTTTCATTTCCTATTTGCATTTACTGTTTTCATTCTGTTTCTAGTTTTTTGAAAATTTACAAAGGAAAATTTTTGTTTCCAGAAAAACTGGAGACAGAATGAAGACAGAAAATGAAAATAGGAAATAAAAATACAAACCAAACAGTCCCTTAGGAACTGAACTCCCATGGCATCTGTAATAATATAACTAGTCTACTTAGCTTAGGGGGCATGTCCTAAACTAAGTTCCACCAACTTTGCCCTCTAGCTCCTGCCTTAGCAAGAAAATCAACACCTCACTTTCCTTAATTGAAAATATGCACCATAATAACTCCAATCTTTGGATATTAAGTCTCCAATGTTGTTAGTTGTATATTAGAGAAGCGTATTAGTAAGTTAGTGGAACTTGATGTTTTAAGAGCTACATAGCTTCGTTGGAATTTGATTGGCAGAAAACCATTTTGTAACCATTCTCCCAAGGATCTGGATCCTCTGCAGCGCTGTAGGAGCCTACAGTAACATTAGCTACCGAAAAGCTAGGAAATAGCTGTGGAATCATTCCGTAGTTAATATCGGTAACTATTTCCTAGCTATTTTGTGGCTAAGATGGCAGCAGAGAGTACGACGTGGGAGAGAATCCTTACACTTCTCCCAAGCTAAATTAAGACCTTTCCAAATTGTTTTGAGATGTGCCAGAAGATTTGAGCCAAAGCCAATAGATCCTGCAAAGGCAACCATAAAGGTAACATTGCATCTCTAACAATTCATCCAAAACCCACTATTTCCAAATGCACTTCCATCAACAATCAAGGGTTATCCAATCCTCTGGTAGGGTTGCCCAGTTGACTAATCTTTCATTGTTGGATCGAGTTGTAGATGGCCAAATGAAATTCAGAACAATCCTGCAAATGAAATAATGCTAGAAAAGTGTAATATAATTAATTTAAAACCAAATATAAATCTAGATAATGTAAAATAAATTAACTATTGACAAAACTGTGGTGTTAAGACATTTTAAGACAAACACACAATAATACACATGTTTTTCTTAGTTACATTAAAATACAAATGGGAATTTAAGCCAAAAGATTAGTACCTTGAAAGTATCACGTTCTACTTAACATCTCAACGAATTGAATTAATTAAATCATTTTGAATATTATTAATTTCAAAACTCATTAGTCAATATATCAAATTTCACCTATAATTGAAAAATCCCAAATTTTTATCTTTATAAACCTTTATTTCACCTCCTACAAAATCCTTTAAATTTTATTAAATTTTTTTAAAAAAATTTACTTGTGGACCTTTAAAATTATTTCATATCTCGAATCTATCCTGAATTATCAAATATTTTGACTGAAAATGAAAACTTGAAGTTTTTGGTTAGAAAACAATTCATGATGGACTAAATTTGCTTAATTTTAAAATTTAGTGGACGTAATTTTCTCAAATAAAACTTGAAGAAACAAAATTACACATAAGGGATAAAAAATAATTAATCCTGGAATATCATGTATTTATTTATGCATTAAAATCTTATTTAGGCTCTCCTAATATTTATTCCCTCCGAACTCGAATATAAGCAAAAAAAAAACATCCACCAATGATAGACTAAAATATAAGCAAAACTTAACTAATTTTATCATATTTAATGACATTATCCCAAATTACTATTTATTTAATTCAGATTTTGTTTTTCAACCACTCTATGAATCATGTGCCAATCGAAAAAACATGTCCACTTGAAATAAGTTTCAATAAAATCGAATGTAGAGTAATTTAGATAATACAATTTCTTATTAAATGATATCATGAAAATTAAATTTAACTAACATTTTTAATAAATAAATTTAATTATTTTTACTTATATTTGTGTACAAAGAAAATAATTAAGTCACTACTCATCATGTATTGATTAGCTCTTTTGTTATAACTACATAACTCTTTTTTATTTTTATTTATGTAATAGAGGTGAAATTTTTATCGATCATACACTGAACGTAACTAATTATTTTCATATCAGCAGTGATTAAAACCATGAAACTTTTTTTTCTTATGAAATGAGAAATTATTTTTTTTACCACCTTTATGCATTCGTGTCAAACAACAATAGTATTCGCGAAAAGTAACAAATTCACTACTTTTTTTTTTCAACGATATGAAAGTATTTATTGAATAAATATTCTTATCTAATCTCGAGAACTAATGATGATGTTTCACTTTTTCATGTCCATTTAACATCATATCTACTGCCTAATACGTGCTCTAGAATTACGGAATCGATTCCTTTCGGCCTCTATATATATATAGGATTAATGTAGGTTTGATTTACAAAGTGATTAAAATTGATTTTAGAATCTATTATCTATTTATATGAACCAAACGAGCTTAGTTCAAGTGGTATATGTTTGATTCCCCTTAAGTAAAGTCTCGGGTTTGAGTCTTATAATGTGAATATTCCCGGCTCGAACAGGATTGCCTCTCGTGAAGGATATAAGTGGTTAAACCAAAACAAGAATCTATTATCTATGTTTCTATTTAATTGTCTATTTTTTTAAAAAAAAATCATTCCTATATATTTAATTATCTACTTATAAACCCAATACACCAATAAATACATTTTTATTTATTTTACTCTTATGTTAATAAATGACTCACTATTAAACACTAATAAGAGCCAATAGTAGTAAAAGAGATAAAAGGGTAAAATAGAAAGTTTAAAATTTATTTTCATGAAAATAAAATTAATAATTACATTTCTTAATATACGCGTTTTTAATCAAAATGAACCGTTAAATAGAAATGGAAGTAGTATAATTAAAAATGAATTATACACATTTAATAAAACACATTAAATAAAATTAATTTAAAATTAATTTTATAAAATTGATTGTGTATTATGCCTAACACGTAACCAAACAGACACTATTTAGAAAAATTATATTCATACATTTTTCACAGTGATTGCCTGTTTTACTTTCTAGTGGGGTTGTCTCCCAACCAACAAGGTTCCGGTTCTGCATATATCAATATCTCAAAGGACAATTTCGGGGAGAAGTGAAAGAGATAACAAGTTTCAATTTCTCATTGTAAATTACAATTTACATCTGTCGCGCTTATAGCCCAATGTTTAGACCAAAAGGATTTGGATTATTAGCTAAAGCGTAGATAGAAGATAATGTTTGTTTTGACTTGATAGCTCTCCATTCAAGTAAAGCATATAAGATATCCAAAACGAGGAATCATTTTGACCTTATCATGTTTTAGTTGTAGGGAAAAAAATAAAACAAGGAATTGATGGGAGCGGTTAATTTTCCATTTCCATTTGTTTTTTCTCCCTTCGCTCATTAAGTGGTGTTTTATGCCTTTGAGCTTAAACTTCAGTAGCTGGCCCAACTAATGAGACATCGATCACTGCCGTCCATATTTCTTGGGCTATACCCATCACACTTTTTATCTTCGTAGGGGCTCCTATGCTAGGCCATGATTTGTAAGTGGTAGGTATTGCGAAAAAAAAAACAAAAAGAAGTAAGTGGTAGGTAGAAGACAAACGTAACGTAAGGAGTCCAGCATGCTCTCACAACTAACGGTACGAATCTATCTATCTATTATCTATATTAAAATTGAGTCGTAAGTATATACGTTGTCATATCATTTATTTATACTATTGTCATATATTTTTATTTGTGTCACGTCAAGAATAATATGATGTGGTATGTCTCTCCTTGTAATTCACTCTCTCTCATTTTAAATCATCCAAAATCTTCAAATGCACACACAAATTCTCTCTTTCCACATCAACTAACACATATTAATAAATTAATATGTTACAAAATAGTTATATATGTGATATTCCAAAAGACACTTATCATATTACAAATTCCTCTTTATTACATTTGTATTTCTATTATTGCTATTACTTATGCACTATAGACATTAAATTTATTTTAACATCTTTAACATTATTAATTTAATATAAAATTATTAATTCAGCTATAATTTAATATAAACCTACATACACATTCATAAAGTCAAATATAACAACTTCTACAATAATACTAACATTCTACTATCATACTCTAATAAACAAATTTTTATTTCACAATAACTCAAAAAAAAAAACTCACCAATTCTTTAAATTTCTATTATGTTTATACTTTGAATAAGATAAAAAATAAAAAAAATTAAACGATTATATTATAATCATATAATAATTAAATCAAAACCATTTCATATATCATGAAATAAATAAAAATAAAAAAGTTCAAAATGTGATATGTAAATTTAATAAATAATAAAATTTTAATCATAATCTAAACACATTATAAATATTATACTTCTGTTATAATTCAATTATTTAAATTATTTGTAAAAAAGTATACTAATAATCAATTTTATGTGTAATTATTATTTTATAATCAATTAAATTGAGTTTATATATCCTAAATATGTTAATTGAAAAAGATTTTTAAGATAATTAATTTTGTTTGGATTGTATGAAAACTTAAACATTCTAACTCAATAAATTACTAAGGGGCCTTGAAAAAGGTGCTAAAATTATAATTTTAAACTAATTATTATAAAAATACTTTAAAAAAGCTTTTCAAAACATTTTTTTAGTGTAACAAAAATATTGCTTATATTATAATTAACATAATCGATTTTTCCTTAATATTTTATAATATATTGCACTTTTATTAATGAAAGTTTATTACTAGGGAAAATTAATCTTTCTTGAGCAATCATATAAACTTGATGTACATAATATATGAACATGTTTTAACTTTGAGAAATTTATTATATGTTTTAACCAACTATTAATTGACTTCAATATGAAATTTCTATTCTAAAAAGAAGACAGCTCTAATAGTTTTTGTGAAAACATCAACTAATAATTAAAATATATACTATCTTATCAAGAGATTTACAACTACAAAAATAATATCAGAGTGTTTTTTATTTATAATTTCATATGAAAATTTTAGTGGATTTCATTAATTAATTTATATCTAACGAAAAAAGTATAATTTATTATTTTATTTTTTATAATTACATATTTTAAAAATAAAGTAACAAACAAAATCATTTTTAATGCAAGTATCGAATTTAAACAAACTACTATTTTATTCTTAATACAAAATTAAATTTAGTGTTGTTAATTTCAAAAGCATAATTATAAGCACAAAATAATTTTTTTATATTTCATTTTTTCAATTAATATATTATTATTTTTCCACTATATATTATATTTATATCATACCTTATATATATTATTAAATAACAATATAATTCAAATGTAAATTTTTTAATCTATGTTAATTAGTATAAATTTTCTCAAACATGACCAATGACATCCATTGACTCTAACACTATTCATATTTAATATTATCACCACAATTAAATATTTTCTTCTAATAAATTCAGCTTGTATTGTTTTTATTTGTTTTTCTGTGGGAAACTCCACTTCGTGTAATAGTTTTGAATTTTCTTTTTCCAATTTCAAGCACATCTTACAAAAAAGAAGCATATACATAATATGGAATTTGAAAATTAATCCAACGAATTTCATATATCGATCAATAGTTCCTACATATAGTTACTTTGACTAAAATCAATGATTGATGCCTCATAATATACAACATCTATGCAATGATACTAATATTCATATTTTATAACATCAATACTTCTATATACATTAATATATTATAATCGATCCGCGCAAAGCGCGAGTCACAATCTAGTTTTACTAAATTTTGGGTTTTAATATTTTGAGATGGTAAAATTACCCGCACGGGTCCTACCTCTTAGTATCCGCGGGTAAAATCTGTCATGGAGCGAACTTGGGTATTCAAATAGGTACACACGGGTGTAAAAAATGAATTTCTCTTTATCTACTTATTAATGGGGTGATAACATGTATTGAGATACCCGTACTCACTGATATTTGCTATATATATATATTATTTAATATTAATGGGTTTTCTCAAATTTAAGTGTTTTATTTTTTAAATTATGATTTTATAAAGAAAGGTGTTTTAAATTAGGTTGTTGTTAAATTTATTTATTTTCATTTTCTAATAAATATTTACTAATGTTATTGGTACATGTTAATATCCAAAAGTCCGTTTAAAACCCACTTAGCGGGTATGCGAGATGAGTATTTATTCATGAGTCCAAATAGTAGATATCTACTATTCGTGTCCTCCTCGCCCTATTTACATCCCTGATTTTGAAAAAATAATGTCACATTAATTTATTCAAAAGAAAAAGGATAACATAAAATCAAATCTCACCTAAGTCTAATTTCAACAAAAAAGAGTCTATTGCCATTTTCGGACACCAAATATTTTGGAGTGCTCTCAACATAAAACCAATCATACTATAAGTATGTTTATTTTTAGAGAACCCCCAATTAGGTCCCTGAAAGATACATGTGTCGCCAGTTAGGTCCCTCAAAGATGTTTGTCACCAGTTAGATCTCTCAAATATTCAAATGCTCACCATGTTAGTCCCTCAGTTATTCATAATTAGAAACGACGTTAATAGAAGTTGACGTGGAATATTTTTGTGTGACTTGGCCAGTTAAGTGTTAAACAAGCACCATACATGGCAAAAAGCTTAAAATTAGGGTTTCTATTAGGTCCATAATCTTGGGGATCAAACTGTCAAACTGTGGAAACAAAGAAGAGTAGAATGTTTACCTAGACTCTGGGAAATGGTGAAAAACACATAAAAGAAGCCTGATCTGCCGCCGGTGAGAGGAACGAGCTGCGACGATGAGGGGAAATTAAGGGAACAATCATCAACATGATTGGGGGAGAGAATATTTTGAAAGGTTTCACCACCACCCATTATAATAAGGTAAGTGAAACCCTACATTGGTTATGGCTTATAAATCTTTTAGTTGTGGTTCCCCATTGTTACCTATGGTCCCCCATTGTTTAGTGAATCGTGACTTGTACATTCTCTTCACCATGCTTAATTGCTGTAAATTTCTGGACTGCAACTTTAGGGTTTGATATTTGGGGTTTAAATTGTGGAAGAAGACCCACCTAAGATTAGGGACCTAATAGAAACCCCAATTTTAAGTCATCTGCCATATAGGATTGCTGAATTGGATGCTTATTTGGCACTTAACAGGCCAAGTCACACAAACGTTTCGCGTAAGCTTTTGTCAACATTGTTTCTAACTGTGACTAATTGAGGGACTAACGCGGGGACCATTTTAATCTTTGAGTGACCTAAATAGTGACAAACATTTTTGAGGAGCCTAACAGGAGACGCGTGTATCTTTCAGGGACCTAATTTGAGCTTTACTCTTATTTTTACATTGGATATATCCTTTGTTAATGGACATTCACTAAAAAAGGAGCACCTTCCTTTGGAAAAAAAGAACCTTGGGAAGAACGTTTTTTCATTTGCAAAGTTTTCAATGAAAAAACAAACAAGATCTATATGTCTTGCACGTTATTGAAAAAAACATATGTATATAAGATAGTAGTATAAGTAAGTATCATGTTAGATATTTCCTCCATTTTATATCTTTTGTTGTTTTATATTTTTACTTATGTTTTAAATCTTTTGTTATTTTAGAGATTCAAGACTAATTATAATTAAATTATTTTCTTTCAACTATATACTTATATAATATTACATATAATTACTTTAACCAATTGCAATAAATGGTGTGAATGGAGTACAAATAAAAGTATTTTAGTAAAGATATAATAAAATTATACGACAGTTAAATATTTCTCAATTTGTGTGTATATTCTTAAATAGAAAGGAATATGGATTTGAAGGAGTATATCTCAGGGATTTAATAAACATGTATTATCAATGGAAAAGAAATTTACATTTTAATGCAATGATGTGTTACCACATTATTTATTAAGTTTAATAACATATGATGTGTCATATGTAGGAATAGTACAAATACATCATTGGATGACCATGTCAAAGTTTTTTTTACATTGACAGTGCATAATTCATTAAACTTTACATCTTAGGTATTTTGTAGTTTATGTATATCTTTCAGTTTTTTAACAAACGAAACATCAAAAAATTAAAAAAAATATATATATATTTATTGTGTTTAAAATTATTATTCACAAAATTATTGTTTGAAAAATTGTATCTAAATGACAATCAAACACTACAACAAAAATAGGCAATAGTGTAGTTCAAAAGCCCACGCTAAATTGCAAAAACGAACACTAAACAACACATTAGCGTCAGCGTAGCGTTGGTGTTGTGGCCCCTGCTAAAACCTTGGAAGCAAATATTTGCGTCTAGGTCAGCGTAGGCCAACCCACACTAAGTGAGATGCTAAGTAGAAATCAACAAATTGTTAAAACGGTCGACGCTAAATGTAGCGTAGGTTAGGCGGACGCTACGTAAGCGTAGGTCAGGCCTACGCTAGCGTTAGCTGGGGCCTAGCCTACGCTAATATTAGCTGGGGCCAGGCCTACGCTAATATCGGTCAAGGCTAGGTTAGCTTGGGTTGGCCTACGCTAATATTAGTCAGGCCCCTACCTACGCTAATATCAGCCAAGGCTACATTAGTTGGGACTGGCCTACGCTAATCATTTGATTTTTTTTAAATAACCTACTTGTTTTATTAAACCATTAATTTATAATATTTATCACATAAAACCTGCCAATGCTTTTAAACACATCATACAACACAATTGTCCATAATAAAATAACTGATTAACTAACAACATGAAAGAAATACATAATCACTCATGATAGTAAGATAAAACATAATATCACATAACATAAAATATATAATGTCTCATCAAAGGAAGCTAAAACACAACAAACATAAAAACGTGAATTCCTAAAAACAAGAAATACAAATTAACATAAAATGTCAATGACGACGACGACGATGATTAGGGGACGCCTCATCCAATGACTGCTAATCGAGATCCTGATCACAGTCAGGATGTGGCTGACGAAAGTGACTCGCACCAGTGGAAGCCCCACCTGAATGTTGCTCGAAAAATGCCAAACACTCTAAGATTAAGCGAATCTGCTCCTTTCGCTCCTCAACCAACTTAATCACTACATCAGCCCGTTGTCAGCTGCATGTGCCCGTTGTTCAGCTGCATCTGCCCGTGGTGATCCAAAGAATGTAGAGCATCACCCCCTATTCCTCCTTCTCAACAAAACACCTTACCTTTGATGAACCCTAAGCCACCAAAGAAAAGAAGAAGTTGCTGCTGCAAGTTCCTGTGTTGGATGATAAGCATATTGTTGATTCTGATTGTAGCTATTGTTATAACTATTGGGATACTATTCCTTGTGTTCAGACCAGAGCTTCCAAAATACTCAGAGTTACTCAATTTGATCTTTCTGACAACAATAGCCTATTTGTTAATTTCAACTTGACAATCACTGCCAGAAACCCAAACACGAAGATTTGAATTAACTGTAGAGGTGGGAGCCATATAAGTGCTTGGTATAATGACACAAAACTATGTGAAGGATCTTTGCCTAAATTCTACCAAGGTCACAAAAACATCACAGTGCTTAACATACCACTGACAGGGCAAACACAAGATGCAACAAGGCTAAGAAATTCCTTGCAGCAGCAGTTGCAAGTAACTGGTAATGTTCCCTTTAATCGTAAGGTTAAACAGCCTATGAGGATTAAGCTTGGGAAGTTGAAGCTGTTTAAAATCAATTAATGACTTGAAACGTGAAATGTGAAATGCATTCATTAAAAATATAATTCTATTTAAATACATTTGACAAGGCTAATCACATATATTGTTGACTCCATTAAATCATTAGGACATTTCATCAAACACCTGAATTGCATTCATTAATAGAGCAATACATCCCTCAATTATAATTATGAAAACCAGAAAATCATAGGCGAAGGCTACCACAAATAACCACAAACCAGAAAACCAAAAACAGAATGTGGGAAACAATGAGTTGTTTTCATGTCTTCATAATCACAAAAGTAGATAAAACCACAAATAATAAAGCCACTAGATTCTAATCAAACACAAGATGAAGCTAAACATGAACAACAGAGGATCTAACCAGTGAAAAAATAATAATCTACCTGGACACCCAAAATGGAAACAGGGAAAAATGGAAATTAAACCATTACCTGCCTTGAAGCAACTTTTCCAGCGAAGAAGAAGCTCTTCCGGTGATTAACGATAGTGGCGAAGGAGAAGATTTCTTTAGGGTTGGGGACGACGGTACTGGTCCGGGTGACTTAGGGCATTCACGGTGCTGATAGCTGAGCTAGGTTGATGATGGCAAATGGCTTACGAAAATCAGAAACTCCGAAGCTAGGGGATTCAGATTTCAGATGAGAGAAAAACGAAATGAGTTTAATGAAAAGAGACAATAGTGGAAAGGAAGAGGGGTGTGCAGTGAAAACATGAATATGTAGCGTAGGCCTGGCCCTAGCAATATCAAATTAGGTTCAAAGTAGTGTCCTCCAGGCCTATGCAAATGATTTTTTTTCATAAAAAACCAAAATTGAATATTAGAGTGGGCTTAGAGTAGGCCAGCCTACGCTAGGAGAAAAAATTTCTATTTTGCGGCTAAATAAGGTTTTTCTTGTAGTGTAATACATTTATATTTAGACCGTGCAAATTTAGGAGGTTACAAAA
This sequence comes from Sesbania bispinosa, assembly GCA_026901365.1. NCBI lineage: Eukaryota > Viridiplantae > Streptophyta > Magnoliopsida > Fabales > Fabaceae > Sesbania > Sesbania bispinosa. Next base: position 645,765 of record QLOH01000065.1, on the reverse strand, counting down.
GAAAGTTTCAAATATAAATCTAAATATTCAGTAAGAACAAATTTCTTATCATATCAACAATTTAAACATGATAAAGTTGAATAATTAACCATGTTTTTCAAAATATAATAGAATAGGATGTGTTTGGTAAGTTCTTATCCTATACAATATTTGATGCACTTTTTTTATATTGTTATTTGATGCACATTAGTCTTTAGATAACTTACCATATAGTATCTCATGTTATCATATCTTGTGTTTGAGGTGATTAAGATAACGGTAGGATATGACATAAATTAATATAAATGACAACATTATTCTTTTCTCAAAATTAGATGTATTTTTTTAAAAAAAAATTAATATATTTTTTTGTCTTTTTCATATATCAATTCATTTTTTAAATTATAAAAATGGTGGAGGTTGCCTAGTAACAATGAAAATGAAAGGTGCCTAACAAAAAAGACAATTGGAGGTGTTGGGTAGTATTGGTGGTAATGGAGGGCCATGGTACAAGTAGAGCTGTCAATTTGGGTTAAGCTCGGTGAGCCAACCCGGCTCACCGGTGGGTTGAGTTGGTAAAATATAGGCTCACATTTTAGCGGGTCAAAAGTGGGTCAACCCACTTAACTCGCGAGCCAAAGTGGGTTCGAGCCGGGTTGGCTCACTTTTTAATTTTTATATTTTTTTAAAGTCATTTTTATACTTTTTTTTTCTAATTTTTTCTAATTTTTTTTACCTTTTATTATTATTTTTTATAATCTTGAGTTAGGTGAGCAGACTACTTAACCCACCAACTCGTGGTGGGTCGAGCCCGGGTTGGTATTTTTTCAGCTCACCAGAAAAGTAAGCTAACCCGGCTCGGCTCACTTTTAGCCTAACCCGTGGTGAGCCAACCCAGGTGAGCCGGGTTGGCTCACTTTGACAGCTCTAGGTACAAGGTGATTATGACCGCGGGGAATGTTAAGTGGCAATAACAATAAAAGATATCAGGTAGTGGTTGCAAAGATGGTGCCAGTGGTAAAGGTGGAGAGTATTAGGTGGTGGTGGTGGTGGTGATAAAGGGTGTCAAACAATGATGGCGACGATGAAGGATGTCGAGCTACAACAGTGTTGGTGGAAGGTACCTAATTGCAACAACGACGGTGAAGGGTGTTAGATAAAGCTATCAATTTTGGTTGAACTTGGTGCGCTAACCCAGCTCACCGGTGAGTTGGGTTGGTAACATATAAGCTCACATTTTCGCGGGTCAAAGTGGGCCAACCCACTTAATTCGCGGGTCAAAGTGGGTTCGAGCCAAGTTGAGATGGGTTAGCTCACTTTTTCATTTATATTTTATTTTTATATTTTTAAGTTATTTTTATAATTTTTTTCTAATTTTTTGACCTTTTTTTATTTTTTTAGTTATTTTTATAATTTTTAAATTAGGTGAGCCAACCCACTTCACCCACCAACCTACGGTGGGTTGAGACGAGTTGGTATTTTTTCAGCTTATCAGGAAAGTGAACCAACCTGACTCGGCTCGATTTAAGCCTAACCCGTGGTGAGCTAACCCAGGTGAGTCGGGTTGGCTCACTTTGACAGATCTGGTGTCACACGATTATAATGATGGTGTGAGGTGTCAAGCGACAACAACGTCGATGACGAGTGCTAAGTAGTTGTGAAGAGTGCCAATTCATAGTGGTAATGATGGATGTTAGGAGCCAAAGACGGTGGCAAAGAGTTCTAGGTAGTGGTGATTGAGGGTGTTAAATTAAATAACAGTGAAAGGTGTCATGCAATGGTAGGGGTAGAAGGTTCCAGTTGGCGACAATATGGGATGTCATAAAAAATAGTGGTGTTGGTGGTGGAAGGTTCCAAGTCGTGATAATAATGGAAAAGTTGGTGGGCAGAGATAGCATGGAGCAAGTTGTGAGGAGGTTGATATACGATGGTGGTGAAGTTGATAGAATCAGATGACAAGATCGAGAGTTTAGGGAAATGGATTGAGAAGCTGTTAAAGAAGGTGGCTCATTCCTAAAGAATTTGATTGCCTTGATTCATGATCTTAAAATACTGAAAGATTGTAAGCTACTTGATTAACTGTGACACCATCGCCCCATAATTTAAATAATTATGTATAATCATCCAGGAAAAAAAAGACAAGAGAACAAATTAATTATCTAGAATAATTATCAAAACCCAAAACAAAAGAACAAAAGTACCCTACAATTTTAAGATAGATTAAAAAAATCATTGTTCCCTCTGGAAAAATATGTACCCGGTACCTTAGCATCATGTTTCCAAAGTGGACTAGATTTGAGTTTCAAAGTTTATATCTAAGGGTTTGTCGAGTCTCAAGACTTTAAGACCTTTAGACCCTCCCATTAAATTTTGATGATAACAAACTTCAATTTTATTTGTGAAAACTTAAGTCTAAAACTTAATTTTTCATGTTTTAGAGACTTTAGAAGTATAACTACTTTAGACAAAATCATCAAGCTTTAGATGATTTCATCACTTATTTGAAGAGTAAAGCATCTATTCTGAAGTTCATCTCTATAAAAGGCATCTGAAAAGAAGTGGCAAACCTTCATTTCAAAATCCTACAAGTCAAATGGCATTGTACCTCGAAGAGTTCAACGTGCATAAAGAAGGAAGGACAAAAGGCAATTTTACAAGTTGCAGAACTTGAGTCTTGCACAAAAATTGAAAGCAACACTGAGCCGTCTAATAAAGCTACTGTTATAACATTGTTAATTCATACATGCTGGTAGAAGTAAAGTAACAAAACATACTCAATGCAAGAATTTAATGCTAAGTCAGAATGGGAAATCACCCCAACACTATGAACAAGAGATGGAGCTCAAGCTCGAAACAGGAATCAAGTCCATACGTTGAAACATTGTTGCATAAAGCTCTAAAATTTATTGTTCAAAATTTTCATATCATGAACTCAATATAGTTAAATCTTGCAATCGCAAGTCTTCCTCTCTGAAGAATTTGTTAGAGAAAAACTTATCTCTTTTTTCTTAATATTCTTCAAGTGTTTAGAGCCTAAAGAGACTAGGTATGCAAAGAATACTTGTGTAGACTTGAGCCTGAAGAAGCTTGTAGCAAAAGAATGCTTGTAAACTTGATCAAGTTAGTGAAAATCCCGCCAAGATTTGCAGGGACTGGACATAGCTTGTTATGGTTATGAGTGAATCAAGATAAATATTTGTGCAAGTTCTCTTAACCTTTCTTTGTTTAATATTTGGTTCTTTTATTTGATTTTATTTAACCAGGGTTTAAAGTATGAATCTAAAAACTCTAGTGAAAACACTTAGAAAATACTTCTATGCAAACATACTTATCTGAAGCTTCAGATACTAGTGCTAAAATTTTAGACAATTCTCTATCATACTTTTATTGAAAAGTGCTTTTAAACCTATTTTCCGAAAAAAGTCTTTAGAAACGCAATTCAACCCTCCTTCTTGTGTTTCCCTGTGTTCCAACAAGGTTTATTAAAAAATTGTCTTGGTATGGATGGGAAGTTTCTACTAAACAAAATGATTTGTCTCTTACTAATGACTTTAATTAGAAGCTTGAAACTACAATTTTACAATTACTACCTACTACTTTATGGGAGTTACTTTTTGCACCCCTTTATTGCTATAAACAACCCTAATTTTTTTTTCTTTTTTATAACTCAAATGTGCTTACCTTTTTCTTTCCATCAATGGCCTCACACCACCTCTCTTATCTTTCACTCGCCACCCAAATTATCCCCCTACCCTACCCTTCTCTTATCCTCACTTCATCCTTTTCCTTTAGTATACATAAACAAGTCTTATAAATGAGTTTGCTACAAGTACCTTTTAGTTCACGATAATTTCTAATTATTGACAACCAAACAAAACAAATAATAACCCAAACCCTTATATCTTTTTTACAATATTAACCTAAGTAGTGCACTAATGCATCGAAAAACTTTTGGCTTAACATATTTCACACAAATAGAATATCAGACAGGAAAATGTCATTGGCAAAGAAAAACTACCACCTCTGGTCTTTTTTTTTTTATAAAAAAATACATGACTAGATTCTCAAGATCAAGGAAAATCATTGAAATCAATCAATTTTAATTAATCATGTCTTAAATTTAAATTTTATTCAAAAAATAATCATAATATTAAATGATTGAAGTAGTGGCGTCTTTTTATATAACTTGTTCCAAAACTACTCTAATAATTCGTCATTGAGTGCATCATTCATCCACTTTCATCAAAATTTGTGAATATTAGTTAACGTTTCATAATAAATTAAGAATATAAATAATTAATACAACTCAAAATAATATTATGTTTCCTATATTTAGGACCAAGAAAATCACTTTTTTTATTTCTTATAAAAAGGACCAAATGTATTATATCTATAGAGTAATAAAAATTGGTAGATTTGAGACTATATAATAATAAATATTTCACCTCAAGTTGGAAAATGTGACAAAAAAATTTAAAAAGAAGTTTTTCCTTTTACAATACCATAATATATTAAGAAACTGTTTAATTAGCTACCTCTTAATTGAGAGTGATTTATCGTCAACCATAAAAGAAATGAAGGACCCAAAATAAACTTATGTTTATGTGAAGGAACAATGGTGCTTAAACCAAGCAACTGGACATCTAAGACAAATGTGACAAAGAAAAGGATTAAACTCATAAAGCTAAGAGTATTTAACCCATAAAAAAAAAAGAAAAAGTTATGGATGGTGTGAATAGCAATAAAAAGGGTGCAAAAACAACTCCCTTCCTATACCAATGTGTAACATATCCGGGGCTTTTGCTTTTTCCACCGTGGTTTTTACTATTCCTACCCCATCCCCTTTTTTTGAAAAAAAATTGAAAAACCCAAAACAAACCTTGAATTAATTGGCTTACGGACAAAGATGTCCGGGAATAGTTTCTGGACAACCTTATCTGTAACAAATCTCGGACAATCTGTAGATCAATTTTTTAAAAAAAATGACTTATGAATACAATTGTCCGGAATTGATTCCCAGACACAATTCCGGATAACTGTGTCTGTAAGTGATTTTTAAACGGACATAGTTGTTCGGAATTGATTCACGGACAATTGTGTCCGAAAAAAAAAATAGTGAAGGGGAGGGGGAGGGGAGCGGGTAAAGGGGAGGGGGGAGGGGGAGGGGAGCAAGGAAGAGGGAGTAAGAAGGGGGGAGGGGGAGTAGGGATGACAATTGAGTCCAAGCCCTATGGGTACCCGCAATGGGCAGGGTAAAAATCCGTAAAGCGGGTATGGGTGCGGATACGGGTAATAGCCCGCATTTTTTCATGGGGATGGGCGCGGGTATGGGCACTATGATGCCCGGCTCGCCCCATACCCACACACACATATATAATTATTTAATAAATAATACCATATATAATTATATGTAGGGATATATTAATTTTATTAAAATATCAAATATATTTATACATATTTTTAAAATTGATATATATATATATATATAATATTACAAATTAAAAATATATTTTTAAAACTATATATTTATGTTTTTTTACTTTATAATATATGACTAATTAGTTTTAATAATAATTTTTTTTATAAATTTTGGAGAATTCTAACATATGATATCCAAGTTTATAAAATAGTGTAACGTAAAGTATAATGTAATATTTAATAAAAAAAATTGAACATTAGATCATGTGTTGTGTTTTAGAACATTAACGTATTACGTTTTAATTTAATTAAATTGTTGTGTCACTGATATTTAAAAATTATGTTTGGACGATTTTTGATTAATTTTTCAATTAAATATATTTTTCTTAAATTAATATTTTTTAGTGAGTTTTTAATTTTTTACTTCATAAAAGTGCGGGTAACGGGCGTGAGTACGCGCATATAGGTGCCCAGCGGGTATGGGGACGGGCACTAAAGTTGCTGCCCACACGGGTATGAGCGCGGGTACGGATTTTTTTTAAAAGGCGAATACGGTGACGGACACTGTGATACCCTGCTTAGAGGATACCCATTGTCATCCCTAAAGGGGAGGGGAGCGGATAAGGGGGAGGGGTGCCTGTGGAGGGAGGAGGGAGAAAGGGATAGAGGCTGGGATGAAAAAATGGTGGGGGTGGGAATAGCAAAAATTGGGGTGGAAAAAGTAAGGGCCCATATTCGGCCTCTTTCGTTTCTCGGTTTAGGTCCAAAGGAACAAACTCATTTCATCAAATGTTTGGAGGTCTAAGACAAGCCCATTTTGATTAATTGAGCCTTTTTATTGGTAAAATTGTAAAAAATAGTGGTGTAAGTGGGTCCGACCCAACCCGCGAACCCGACGAATCCAACCCAACCCGAAGAAATTTAATGGTTCGGTTCGGGTATTCAGTTTGGTTTTGACATCTTTTTTCAAAAAAACCGATCTGGTTCGGTTCGGGTCTCAGGTTTGCCTATGTTGGACCCGATAGACCCAACACGAACCAAACCAGAAAAAAAAGTCCTAATCTTATTTCATTTTCATGCAAGGAGAGAACAAAAATATGTGCAGCGGCATCACAAGCAAAGGTGGTTCCCCAAATCATATTTCATTTGCTCCTCCCAATTTATTTTTCTCTATTTCTTTTCTTTTTTTCATTTTATATTTTAATTTAATTTCATCTTTTACATTTTTAAAAAAAATAGAAAAATGTTCATGACTCAATGACCCAACCCGAACATATTCGGGTTGGTTCGGTTCAGTTCGGATTATTCACCCCAAAAATATAAAACTCGAACCAACTCAATCCACCACCATTCTATCGGTTCTGACCTAATGTCACCCCAAACCCGATCCAACCCAATCCGATTACACTAAAAAACCAGGCTTTAGTTGAAGATACCAAACCGACAGAAAAAACACATGGCAACATAATAAATTAATTAATCAAATTGGCATGTCGTCGGTCACTTGTTTGGCAGTGATATTTTTCGGATACGGATGCTCTTATATTCAAATTTCATATAATTTTGATATGTTAAAATTTTATGTTTATTTTTTATATTAAATAAATGAGTTTTTTTTAAACATTGTGAATATTTATAAAAAAAATATGGATACAAAGTTTTAATATTACAAAATCACGTGAAATTTGAATATGAGAAGATTTCTTTCCCCAATTTTCCATATTCCATTGAGGATGGGCATAAATCCCCCATTCTCCCTCCTCCATTAACACGAGAAAATGGCAACTTCGAGCAAGGATGCCTAAAATTATATTACCGGCCATTAAAATAAAGTATAATTATATTGTTATAAATTAATAATAAAACTCGTTCATATAATATTAATTAAATACATTCATTAACACTATGATTGTTTGCAACGATTTTAACAAAGAGAGAAATAACATAGAGTGAGATTAAAGAGAGAATCACCAACCATCTTGTTTGGTATGGGAAGGGGGAGAGAGTTTGAGGAGAGATAAGGAGTGAGACCCACAATAAAACTAGTCTCCTCCCTCTTGTGAAGAAATTGGGGAAAGAAGGGGGTAGAATTATGAAAAGATTATTTTACCCCTGTTAAAAAAAATAATTATTAATGTATTTATATTTGAAGGATAATTTAGTTTTTTTAACTTTTTACACATTTCTCTCATTTCTCTACAACTAAACAACTATCAAAATTAATTTATTCTCTTTTAATTCTCTAATACCAAACAACCTCTATTTCTACTTTATTTCTTCATTATTTCACTCTTCACTATCTCTCTCTTCTTTATTTCTCTCTTCTCTGTTCCTTTATATAAACCAAACATAATAAGAAACTCGTGACTGATCTAGTCATCATGACTCACAAACAAAACCAAAATAAAACTGGCTTTAGAGTCATTGGAAAGATTTTTTTTTTTTTTTTAATTAGAACAAAGAAGCCAATTTAAGATTTTGTATCTGAAATATACTTCATATTGGAACAGAATAAGTGCGAGTCATACATTCGTATTCATGTCTATTAAAATTAGCGGGCATTTATATAGGTATTATCACAAGTGTTCATTAATATTTTAGAATTTAAAAATTATAAAATAAAAAGAGAAAATATCATATCATATAATATACTATAATATCATCTTATATTAATATATTATATAATATAAATCATTATACAATATCATTATAAATATCGTTATAAAATATAAAATAAATTTTATCTAATCATAAAATAATAAAAAAAATTATAATTGTATCCTACACGAATCAGTATCAAATTTTAAATATGTATTTAATACTAATATACTTGGAATACTTCAGTAACTAGTGTGTTGACCCGGGGCATTTAGTTTTGAGAGGCAAAATATTAATAATAAAATGATAATTTAAAAAATAATGTAATAACATGTGTAAAATATATGTCACAATCATTTACAATATTAATTACATAATGCGTAAATAAATTATAATGCTTATAATAATGCACAAAAGGTATATTTATTGAAAGACTTGAAAAGAATAAAAAAATATGATTAGCATGATTGTAAAATAAAACATAAATAGAAATGAGTATGAAATATAATAAGAAATAGTGTGAAAATAGAAAATATAAAATAAGTCACGTGTAAAGAAAATAATGTAATAACACGAGTGAAATATGTCATAACTACTTACAATATTGATTACATGTGAATTAAACAAATTATACACTAAAAGTAAAAAAAAAATCAACATTATTTCTTAATTAGGGTAAATTATATTTACTTATTGTAATCTATATATTAATATAACAAATAAATATGAATAAACTTAAATTTTAAAGATCTATTTTTATTAATTCGTGTTTTTTAATATTTTTACAATTAAACACAACAAAATATAAGCAAAATATTTACAATTGATAAAAATTTAAACTAAAATATTCAATTAATTCATACTTTTAATTTAGATACTAATGACTTTTTATGTATAATGTTTAATCCTAGGTGATATTTTTTACTTTATAATTAAAATGGTAATGAAATTTCAAGTAAATATAATCAACACAAAGTTTGAACAATTAAATATTAATAAACTTATTATAAACTTATTATAAAGATCTATTCCCATGTGGTATTTAAACAAATATTTTTAAAAAGTTTGAAAAAATTCTATGTATAAATACACAATTCAATTAATTCAATAATTTTTATGAATTATTTTTTAATATATTTTTACAACTAAAAATCAACAAAATAAAAGTAACATTTACAATCAAGTCAAATTTATATCAAAAAGTTCAATTAAAGTGCATTTTTAATTTCTTTTCCCACTTACCAAAAAAGTGTACTTTTAATTTTAATATTTATGAGCTTTCTTATAAAATATTCATTTCCGTATGATAGTTTCTTACATTATCATTTAAATAATAATAAATTTTCATATAATATATGATCAACAAAAATTTTAATATTAAATACTTTATTATAATACCATTCTTTGAGTAAATTAAATATGAATTTATTTTTATTTAAAATTTTTAATCATGTGTGATTTACTTTTACCCTATAACTAAATTATTAGTAAGTTTTCTTGTAAAGTTGCATTCCCGTTTGATTTAATTTTACTCTATAAATTAATTGTTATCAAGAATTTTCTTGTAATTTTTAACCTGTAACTTAAATATTTGACCCGTATTTTTATTTTATTGTCATTAGAAAATGAAAAGAATGATAGGAAATAATTAATCAACATCAAATAAAGAATTTTTGTCATTTAACTATAATTTAACTAAAGGTTTTTCGTCACAATAATTTTGCAAAACTTACAAATTTTTTTAGATAAATTTAATATTGAAAATATGAAAAAGCTTTAATTATGAGATAATAACCAAAGTTAAATAATTACTATTATTGCAATTGTAAAGGGTTTTGTTTTTAATAAGTGCTTTAGAATTTTTAAATTTCATATTATATTTTTATTTTTCTTCTATATTTCATAAAATATACTAAAATGTTTTTATAATAAATGAATAAAAATATTTATTTATTTTAAAAAGCTAAATTTTTATTTATTTTTTTGGTATTAATATTTATAATTTCTAACCAAATTAAATTATTTATTTTTATAAGATAAAAATTAGCAAAAGTTGGAGGCTTTTCAAGTAAATAAGAGGAAAAATTATTATTATTATTATTATAAGTCAACAAATGTAGTGATATTTTAACAAACATAATTATTATAACTAATTATTGATGATTACTAATGTTAACAATTTAAATGGGAAAGTGACTTAGTATTTTTAGAATTTTTTTTAAAATAAATTTACCCTTTTATCCTTCTTTTATATTTCAATGGTCTTAAGGGAGTGATTTATCTAATGATTGGGTAGCTTTTAACTTTTTCTTTTCTAAAGATAAATTTTAATTATTATAATAAATTAATTCCATGAAATGCAAAAAAAAAAAAATCAACTTAACATAAACATTGAACAATGGTTATCATAGAGGGAATTAATATATGTTTAATACATGTGATGAAGCTGAACAATTTTAATTTAATTAATTATGCTATGTAAATTAAGGAAATGGTTCAAGTCTCTGTATCTGAAAAATTATAATTAAGTAATTATCCTATCTAATTAAGAGAGTGATTTCTCTTATAAATATGAATGATTAGATAGCTTTTAACTTTTTCTTAAAAATTGATATTATTTTATCTTTTCTTTTTTTAAAAAATAAAATTCTATTATAAATTATTTTAAATTTTTTTAAATGAGTTTTTTATTGTGATGCAAAACTTTTTACTTCTTCAAAGTGGTAATAGCTTAAAATTTTAGATATTTATAAAGATAATGTTAATTATAATAAAAAATTAATTCCTTAAAAGAGAATAATTTTTCTTTCTATAAAAAATTAAAAATTAAGGAGAGCGTGAATTGAAAAGTTTTTACTTCATCTACATTGTTATTACGTTAAGAATTTTAATATTTTTAAAGATACATTTTAATTATTATAATAAATTAATTATTTAAAAGTATAAAAATAAAATTTGAATTTAACATAAACATTGAATTACTGTTATGGTCCAGAAAATTAATGTTTAATTCATGAGCGAAAACTGCATGATTATAATTAAGTTAATTATACTATGTAATTAATGGAATGGTTCAAGTCTATGTAACTGAACAATTATAATTAAGTCGTTATTATATGTAATTAAGGGAATGGTTCAAGTCTATTTTATTAAGATATATATATAGATAGATGTGTATGTGTGAAGCATTCAAGTAATTTTTTTTTTAATATCCAATATTAAAAGGTTTTAATATGATACTTGAGCCCTTACACGGTATCTCTTCAATTTCTCTAGCATGAAAATCATGACTCTTTCCATTATGCTTTTTATCCAAGTACATATCAACACATTTTACCCAAGTCTAATTCTAAGTCCATTTCAATACATTGACCAAAAAAAGTCCATTTCAATATACTTTTTTTTTTCATCTTTTGGTTGCTATATATAACACAATTTTTTCTTTTACAATTAAGTTTGCCGCATAAGTGTAATTTCATGCAGTTTGATTTTTAATTTTTTATTCTAAACTCCAAAAACATAATATATCCAACCAAAAATCATGCACTAGTTAATTTAATGAAATGGTGTTTAAAAAGTATATGTTCTTGTTGGTTTAAATTTTTGAAATTACAATTAGTGACATATTTCACTGTATAAAAAAAAATTGGTTTAACCACAAGTATTCTCCATGGAAGCAATCCTATTCGAGTCGAGAACATCCATATCATGATGGGGCTAGCTCTCCCATCAAAGATTTTTTCCATCCACAATACTATCATTGTTTGTATGGTATGTAACTATGCAGAGGTATGAATGATGAATGGTGAAATTGAAATTTAGTTGGGTAGGGTGGAGGGAAGGGTTGGTCCCACAGCCCCAGTAAGAAAATAAAGACAAGGCAGTGTTTGTGGACTTTTGCCCGAAGTTTGCGTCTAAAAACGAAAAGGAAGGAAGAGATTGAGATTGAGATGTTGTTGTTGTCGTGGTCGTGGGTGAGGTGAGGTGAGGTTCTTTCTTCCGCCCCCTACTTTTGCATCTATGATGACATCAATGAGGCCCAACTCAACTGCACTCACCTCCCTCCATCTGGGCTGGCCTCGTGTGTCATACTTAATGCTGTGGGTCCAATCCAATGCTCTGGTCCCCTTCCCTCACCCCTAACTATATCTTTTTCTCTCTTCCCTTCTCCATTGTTTAGTTTCATTCTTGAATGCGACCCTTCCTTGCTTCAATAGTAATATCACTGACTCAGTAACGCATTCCGCATCTTTTTCACACACTAACTGAGATTGTCATTTCCCATTTCAGATCTCATCTCTATTATTTCCCTCTACCCTGCCCCCCCCCCCCCCCACTCCCCTTAGCTTCATGGTTGGTGGCATCCACCTCCTTTGTTCCCTCCTCACCCATCAGGCCCCACCTTTGGATCTTTTTATTTACTACTGCCTCATAAACAAAAAAAAAAAAGAAGCAAATTTAACTTTATTACCCTTCTCTTTCTCTTCCTTCACAAACTCAAAAAGCATATCTATGTGGCCAATTCGGCTTCCACGTTGCATACCACATTGATAACCATGTAGTAAAATTCAATCAGAGATCTGGGAACAAGACTCCAAAATTTTGAATAAAGACAAGAAAGAACTGATGATTTTGTGGGATTTTTTACAATTATATTAATTATTACAAATTCAAATAATATCTCTCCCCCTCCTCAATTCCCACCAAACTTTTCCTAGCTGTCATTATTTACCGACAACAAACAACTTAGCTCTTTAATCCTTTCTATAACTATAAGCAACTGTTGCATTTTCCATCAAATTGTATGAGTAGGGAAAGCCATTTAAGGACTTGTCTTCCTGGCCCCTTCCCCACTCCAGCGAGTATTTGACACAACTTTTTCTATTCTTATTTATGGGAAGCCTAGCAAGTCCTTTCAAGCAGTTTAATTTGATACTAGAAAGTTAGTTGACTGAGTTAATGTCTCTTATAATAATAACAAAAATCAAAGTGAAGTTAATTTATGTAACAGTCTAAACTTAATTTTGAGAGATAATTACTAGAGTCATCGATTCATAACAGTAATTCTTTACCGTTTCTGCTTTGCTAACTTCATCTCCTACTTCATTTAATTGGAAGTGGTAAAACTCTCTTGAAGTATTTAAGGTAGGGTATACACATAACCACTAATTAAATTGAAATAACGAATTATCAGCTGATTTACGTGCTCGTTAATATTTAATTAGACATTTAATGAAGAACAAATGAAAGAATATATTAAAACGAAGAATTTAACTCTTAAAGTCAACAATGTACTTTAAATAAAAATGTAGACTTATAATAATTAATTAAAAATTATAACCGTTTTATAATGTTAATGTCTAGAAGTATTTTATAATAATATTAATTATTAATTTTTTAATGATCAATAATCACTTAATTTTTTTAATCTAAAATACATCCATTGCTTTAGAGTAATCTAGTGAAATTCCAAATAAAATGAAAATAACAATAGAATTTAACTTTTATTTCTCCTAATAACTATAGTTGACTACAACTTAAAATTCATAAATTAATGCTTGATAAATTGGTAGCTTCTTTAAATTATTTTTTATTTCGATTCCAATTTAGGCCAATTTATAAAATTAGTAGTTTTGATTAATTAATAAAATAAGAATTTTTAGGATAATCCTTATATAAATCTATTGCTCCGTAAATATCATAAATTAATAATTTTCTAAAATTAAAAACATAAAGAAAATTTAGTAAAATATAAATGTATTGTTTTTTGTTTTTTTTATTAAAATTTAAATCTAGGTGGATTTAATTTTTAGCAATTGTTTTTGCATTAGATAAGAGGGTGAACAGAAGTTCCAAGTAATTATCTCCACCAATCTTTTCGATGATCAAGAGAAGAGGTTGCTGAATGTGATTCGGAAGCATAAGAAGGCAATTGGCTGGACATTGGCAAATATTCCGGGCATTAGCCTCTCCATGTGCATGTACCAGATACTATTGGAGGATGGGGTCAAGCCTGTGAGACAACCATAGAGGTGGCTGAATCTGCAGATACTTGATGTGGTGAAGAAAGAGGTCACCAAGTTGCTGCAAACTGCATTATATATCCTATCTCAAACAACACTTGGGTGAGCCCAGTTCGGGTAGTGCCAAAGAAATCAGGCATTACAGTGGTTGAAAATAAGAAGGATGAGCTGATTCCAACTAGAGTTCGGAATAGTTGGAGAGTCTGCATTGACTACAGGCGACCAGGAAGAATTATTTTCCACTTCCATTCATTGATCAGATGCTGGAACGCTTGGCGGGTAAATCTCATTATTGCTTCTTAGATGGTTTCTCTGGTTATTTTCAGATCTGTATGGAACCAGAAGACCAACTTAAGACCACATTTACCTGTCCTTTTGGCACTTTTGCATATAAGAGGTTGTCTTTTGGTCTATGCAATGCTCCTGGAACTTTCGAGAGATGTATGATGAGTATTTTTGCTGATTTACTTGAGCAATGCATAGAGGTTTTTATGGATGACTTTTCTGTTTATGGCTCTTCCTTTGATGCATGTTTGGATAGTTTGAGGAGAGTCTTAGATAGATGCATTGAGGCTAACCTTGTGCTTAATTATGAAAAATGTCATTTTATGGTAGATCATGGTATAGTCTTAGGGCATATTATTTTTGAGAAGGGCATAGAGGTAGATCTTGCTATATTAGATGTTATTGCACATTTGCCTTACCCCTCTTGCGTGCGGGAGGTGCGTTCTTTTCTTTGTCATGCAGGATTTTACCTCAGGTTTATCAGAGATTTTAGCAAGTTGCCCTTCCTCTATCCAACTTGCTGCAGAAGGATGCCACTTTTGAGTTTGGAGAGCAGTGCAGATAGGCATTTGATTGCCTCAAGAGAGGCATTTGATTGGACATTGCCATTTGAGTTTATGTGTGATGCATCAAACTATGCATTGGGAGTTGTCTTAGCTCATAGGGTTGGTAAGTTGTCTCATGTGATTTATACATCTAGGACTTCAGATTCAACACAGGTAAATTATACTACTACGGAGAAAGAGATTTTAGCAATTTTTTTGCATTATATAAGTTCAGATCTTTTTTGCTAGGCTCTAGAGTAGTTGTTTTCACTAACAATGTTGCTCTTAAGTTTCTTTTGAAAAAGACAGATTCCAAACCCAGGATGATTAGGTGGATGCTACTACTCCAGGAGTTTGACTTGGATATTCAGGATAAGAGTGGTACACATAACCTTGTAGCAGATCATTTGAGCCGCATTAAGAGAGAGGAGGATTCTTTTCCTGTCTGGGATAACTTCCCGGATGAGCATCTTGTGGTTTTACATGATTCTCATCCTTCTCCCATTACCCCTTGGTTTGCTGACATTGTCAATTATCTTGTTGCATATGTTTTTACACCCTTGGCATCTCGAGCTCAGAGAGATAGACTTGGGAGTGATGCTAAGCGTTATGTGTGGGATGAGCCTTATTTATGGTGTTTTTGCAGTGACCAGGTTATTCGTAGGTGCATTCCGGACCATGAGATCTAGTCCATACTTCAGTTTTGTCATGCCTCAGCTGTAGGAGGACACCTTGGACCACAAAGGATAGGACGAAAGGTGCTGGATTGTGGGTTCTATTGGCCTACCATTTTCAGATACGCCTGGAGAATCTCACCTAGTTGTGAGCAGTGCCAGAGAGCTGGAGCTGCTATTTCTAGGAAACAGGAGATGCCCCAGCAGCCCTTGCTTTTCTGTGAGATTTTTTATGTGTGGGGTATTGTTTTATGGGTCCCTTCCCTGTTTCATTTGATTATTCTTATATCTTGCTTTTTGTGGACTATGTCTCCAAGTGGGTGGAGGCTATAGCCACAAAGACTAATGATGCTTGAGTGGTTGTGGATTTTTCCAGGTCACATATATTTTGCAGGTTTGGAGTGCCTTGAGCCATCATTAATGATCAGGGGACCCATTTCTGTAATAGGTCCATGGATGCTTTACTGAAAAAGCATGCAGTTGTGCATAGAGTTTCTACACCATACCACCCCAGACCAATGGATAGGTTGAGATCTCCAGTAGAGAGATCAAGAGGATTTTAAAGAAGATGGTGTTGTTAGGTATATGCACTAGAGACTTATATGTTTTTGAAACATCCATCACATGTATCATATTATTTTATAAAGGCAATTCATTCTTTTAAGAATACAATTAATGTCCTTAGAATAGTAACCTCAAACTTCATAAGAAATCAAGTAGATAACTTGATCGTGAGATCTTATGAAGAACTATTCTTAAAATAGTCTCTGGTCAAGTATCATCTTAGGACAAAGATGCATTTAGACTAGTATGTGAGTTCATTGATGATCACATCTCACGGATCATGGATATGAGATATCATATGCTCACATAGGTACATATTAAGAGTAATAGTGTACTGGACAGACCCACCTTAAGAATGTTGCATGGATTGTTACATAAGTGTCATGAACGTTTCTTAAATTGATAAATGTTATATGAAGTCCTTTGACCTGAAGTCACTACGATTCCTACATAAGGAATTATATGTTTTAATATTATTAAACGTTGCCTGTAACAAGGTAATCATAAAGTTGATTTTTGGACATATAATAAATTATGTTGTGGGATGTGAGTGACCTAGATGGGATTTGTCCCTCCTATGTAACAGGAGTTATATTTGTAGGCCTCTTGATAAAGTGAGACTGCAAAATGCATGGCCATGCTCAGGAGGATACACATGAGATGTTTATTTTCTATACAGTCTACTTGGGGATCAAGAAAACATAAATTGAACTATACAAGGTTGACACATTTCATGCCCTTGTGTTCAATTAGATATTTGGACAAAGGGACATATCATATAAATTATCATAAAAATAGGGTTCGTCAAAGTTGTTGATAATCTCAATATTTGGATAGTGATGTATTGCTAGATACTACTCACTATTTATGATATTAAATATAAAAGGGTTTTATTTTAATATCATAACCAAATATTAAAATCCTATTGGGTCACACGCATACAACAAGCCGCTAGGAAGGATAGTAATTCTAATTTGATTAGAATTATAACCTAATGGGCCAGGCCCATATGTGTTAGGGATAAGTGAGTGAAGGGTAAAACCCTAGCCACCATTCTATAAATATAGCATAAGATGCATTACCCTATATACACACACATGAGCAGTCGCTCTTACTCTCTAAACGCTACTAGCAGAGTTGAGGAGGGTTTCCTAGTCCGGCTGTTGACGTGGACACCACTAGAGACGTGGCTGCTATTGCCTCGTTCTTAATCCTTAAAAGGTACGACCTTTTGTTTTATGTCTTTTATGCATTAATTCGTGTTTTTGCATTAACGATCATAACAAGGGAGGGAATCCATTTATTCCGCTGCACCTTGACCACATGCTTGATTCCCTTCAGGTGCAACCTAATAGGAAAGATTGGAGCTGTCGCCTTACTGTTGCTCTTTGGTCTCATAGGACCGCCTACAAAGCACCTATAGGGATGTCTCCTTTTAAAGTTGTTTTTGGTAAGGCGTGCCACTTACCTGTGGAGATTGAGCATAAGGCGTACTGGGCAGTTAGAGCTTGCAACTTGGATTTTGACCAAGCAGGAGATCTAAGGAAACTTCAGATTCAGTAGCTTGATGAGATCCGCCTGGAAGCCTATGAAAACTCTAAGTTCTACAAAGAGAAGACAAAAAAATTTCATGATCAATGTATTGTTAGAAAAGAGTTTTCTATAGGCCAAAAGGTTTTGTTGTTCAATTCTAGACTTATGCTCAAACATGGTAAGCTCCGATCTAGGTGGATTGGCCCTTTTGATGTTACTAATGTGTATTCTTCTAGTGTAGTTGAGCTGAGGAGTGAATCCACCAACAAGAACTTCAAGGTTAATGGGGGTCATCTCAAGCTTTACCATAAGAGTCACACTCTAGTGGAGGAAACAATTGAGGAGATTTCCTTGGAGCCTCCCACATTTCCTCAAGTGCAAATTTTCCCACCTTGATGAGGGAGTTCTCTTTTCCCACTTTTCCATTACATTTTGTCTATTGGACTTTGATTTGATTGTTTTTACATTGAAGACAATGTTTGATTTAAGTGTGGGGGAGGAAACTTATAGGTTTAGGACTTTAGGATTGTTTTTAGGATTGTAATTTGCTGTTTTTGGTGCTTTCTGTAGGTTATTTTGTTATTTTTCACTTGCTGTTAGTTGATGTTTTGCTGTCTAAACTTACTGATTACTACTGACTCAAATTACTGTAAGTTTTCTGAAATTGTTGTAGTAGTCTAAAAGTGTTGTTTACTGTTACAATATGATGCTGATGCATTTTTCTGTTTTTGTTTACGACAGAATTTTCAAACAAGTTTTTTCTTATAGCAGAATTTTTCCAACAGCAAAATTTTGACAGCAGAAACTGATTTTTGACAGTAGAAAATACATTTAGCATATTTTTCATTGGATTTTTAGGATTTGTTTTAGTGGTTGGCATTTTCATAATTCTTGGATAATTGGTTTCTTGATTTGTGTTGATTGAATTCTTTGCATTCTTGGAATTTCAAGTCGGTTTTAAGAGTTAAAAGGTTGGATCTCATGTGATATAGTTGTCCTTAGTGATATTTTGAGCCTATTTGTTGGATGGACCATTCTATGTCATTCCCTCTTTTTCTTGTGTGATTTCACTCATGTTTGCTTGTGCTCTAGAACATGGCTTGACTCTTTAATTTGCAACTTGGTTCACATGTATGTATTGAGATGATTTAGGCATTCTTTGTTGATATTGAGCTACTAGCCATATGAGCCTACCTTGATGTTATTCCATTTGATACCCATTTTGAGCCTATGCATCCCATTTATTGATTTATAAGCTCATTACAAGCCTTAAAGAGAAAAACCATGATTTTTCCTTACCTTAGAGGATAGAGGAGCTTTAGAATAGTTTTGGGAATAGGTTCTTTGTAACATCCCAAAAATTAGGACATAGAAAATATAGTGGAAGTCTTAAGCTGTGAATACGACCAAGAGGGGGAGGTTAGAATTGGGATGAGAACTTGGGGGATAAAATGTACAATAAGTCAAGAATGGGGGAAATGTATTTAAAGCTATGAGTTTTAATATAATTTAGGAGGGAAACCAAGTGTTAAGCCAAACACAACTGCAGACTGAACTTAGGAGAATCACACCTTGAGACGAGAGGATTACAGGATATAAAAATGAGAGGAGGAGGTTTAGATTAAAGGAACTAAATTAGAAAAATATTTTATGAAAAAGAAATAAGAAAAGAGGGTAACAATCAATGGGGGAGGTTGGGAATGGGAATTTGGAATTCCCATTCTGCAGCACGCTTGCTCAAGCGAGAAAGGTCTCGCTTTAGTGAGGGGGTCATCGCTCAGGCCATATCAGTAAAAATTAGCATTTCTGGTTATTGATATGGTAGCTTGAGCAAGAGCCTCTCGCTCAAGCGCAATTAAGCCAGAAATAGAGTTTGCTCTCGTTATATTTTCATTCTTCCACTTCTAGAGAGAGGGAGAGAGATTTCTAGAGAGGGAAGGATCTCTTGGAGCCAAGAAGAAGAAGGAGAATCCAAGGATCCTTAACCCCTCAACCATTTCTCCATATTCTTGAGTCTCTTGAGGTGAGTATAGCTCACACACCCACTTTCATTCTTGCTTGAATCCCTTGAATGAACCCTAATCCCTCTTTCCCTTCTCTTTAGTCTTGTATGTATTTGATTGGTTGATGGTCTTCCATGATTCGTAGTGCATAAGTGTTGATTAGAAGTTTGGATTTGGGATATGGGATGCTTAGGATTTCACCCATTTCTTTGTTATTGTCTTGTACATTCTTGAATCATAGGTGGATATTGATGATTGTGGGGTTTGGTCATGGGGTTCACATGTTAGGAATTCCTGTATTTATGGATGGTTTTTACTTTGAGCCACTGAGTAGAATACAGATTAGGAGACTTATAATTTATGACTGATTGTATTTGGGCTTATGTAATCGTTGGAGTTAGTAGTTACCTAAGCATTTCATGATTGTGGTTGTTACCGATATTGATAATGGCGCGAAATAATTTCAGAGATTCGGGAATTTTGTCTCCAACGGGCATTATTCTCGGGTTTAGAAATTAGGACGTTACATTCTTAAATAAGTATGGGGTGTACTTTATTTTCTTATCTCCTTATGTGGATAATTCATTGTTGATCCTTGGCTAGATGCAAAAGAAAAAAATGGAAAAGGAAGGCAAGAAAAGAAAAATAAAGAATAAAGCAAAGTCAAAGAAAAGTGTAAAAAGAAAAACCAAAGAAATAAAGTGTTTGAAATAAATGAAAAATTTGGGTCAAAAGGGTAGAGAAGAGGAGTTTAATTGTATTATTTGTAGATGCATATACTTGTAGATATATTATATGCAGGTTTTGATGATGCCAATGGAAAGAAAATGAGTTCACTAAATTGACAAAAGGAATTGGCAAAAGAAAGAGCTAGACAACAAAGTCAATACAAGATCAAGAAGCAAGGTTAATACAAGATCAAAGACAAGAAGGTGTATTAGATAAGTATTAGTTTAGTTAGATAAAATGTCAAAAGAATTCTAGAATTTGCAAGTTACTTGGCCTTAAATATAAAATTTAAGGGAAATGTTTTTATAAGGTAAAATCAGTTCAAAAGGAAATTTTTGAATTGGTAATCGATTACCACATTGGTGTAATCGATTACCAGAAGTTATGTGATTCAAAATTGAAAACTTTTGAACTGGTAATCGATTACCAGAATGGTGTAATCGATTACCAGTGTGCAGAAAGTTCAAAATTTGAATTCCAGGCATAACGGTTCGCAATTTTGAACTGTGTAATTGATTACCATATTCATGTAATCGATTACCAGAGTCATTTTTCTGAACATCTTGAAGAGACATGACTTCTACTCAAAGGTTACAATGTTTTATCATCATCCTTATATATATGTCTCATTCTCGAAAATTGAAAAGATTACTCATGTGAAATCATAAAAGATTAAAATCATTTTTAAGAATCATCTTGTGCCAAACACTTGCAAATTATTAAGGATTCTTATAGGAACTTCAAGTTGTATTATCTACTCTAAGAGAGAGTTTATCTTGTACAAACAATTGTTCTTATACAGTGTGGTTAAAGAGGGGGTGCCTCTCGTGGTTTGTGGGTGAAACTCAACACAAGGGAAAGGGGTTCCAAGGTGTGTGAGTGTTCATCTCTTGTAAAGGGTTTTTACAAGAATAGTGGAAATCTCAAGTGGGTGACTTGAGGACTGGACGTAGGCAAGGTGTTGGCCGAACCAGTATAAATTGAGTTTGCATTTCTTCTTCCCTTAACTTTTTACTTATTGATTGTGATTGCAAATTTATTATACATTAAGAGATTAGGAGTTTTGCATTCATATTTCATTATAAAAGAAGAGTTTTAATTATAGTAAAAGATAAAAGAAGTAAGTAAACGAAAAAGAGAGAATTTGGATTAACTTAATTCACCCCCCCTCTTAAGTTATTTGAGGCCGCTTGTCTAACATTATTGAGAGGTGTGCTACTTGCATTTGTTTTTGGATTTATTCCCCATTGCTCCTCTATTCTCTTTGGTTTTTAGCTTCTTATCCTTCATTTTCCTTACCTTTACCTTGGCCCCATTACACCCTATATAAAGTCCTTTTGATCTTTGCTTGCATGTGAATCTAGTGTGGATATTAGAGTTTTGCCAAGCTTATGGTAGTGTTTGCTTACATGAGTTCTTTGAGTGTATATACACAAGCCTAAACACTTGAGAGTTAGAGAGTATGTCTTGTGAGGATTCTATCACCATTGATTCACCCTTTGATTTGATTAATTCTCTTTTTTGCTAGATTATAGGGAATTTCATTCGCATCTTTCCTGATTCCTTGATTCCTTGGAAGTGTTATTTTGCCTACTCCTTTGCATTCCTAGGATCCTTTGATGATTATGCCATTTGTATTTGCACCGTGTTCCTTGTTGGTTAATGAGTTCATGTGGTATTTTACCCAGAGTGCAAAAGGGCAAGTGTGGGGGAATTTGATGAGCATATTTTTATACACACTTTGTACCTTTAATTTTAGCTTTATTGGACTGCAATTATGATTAATTCCACTATTTTAATTGGGATTTACCTTATTGGACTTAATTAGGCTTTAATTGTAAATGTTGCTTAATTTCGGGTTTTTAAGCCTATTGACCTGCCTGTATTATTTTGTTGATATCTAGAGCTACAGGTGCTCGTTTGAGGTGATTCTAGTGGCGTTGGAAAGCTAAGATTCGAGGCTTCAATTTGATATGCTACATGACTATATTTCATTGAGGAAATGAGGTGCAATTTGCATCTGAAGTTGACGTTCTGAACTGATGCGGGAAACAACAAAGTTCTGAAGTAGTTTTAATGTTTTGGGCCTGATACTTGTTAGTCAAGGCCCAATTGCCTGTTCGATCAGATTAATCTTGTGGTTTAGGAGAGTATAGTATATATAGAGGCAATTACGATTCAGTTAGAGAGATTTTATCACTTTTACAGATTTTAGTTTTGGAGACGCTTAGTCTCTCTCATTTTTCTCTCTTCTTCTCGTTTTTATGTTCTTCATCTTCTTTGTAATTTCATTTTCGGTTCTTCCTCCATGGAAGACTAAACGTTTGAGGATTGATTCTCAAGTGATTTCACATTGGATCTTAAGGTTTACTTTAATTCAAATTCATATTTCAATTTCTGCGACAGATTCAATTTCACCTTCTCCTTTAGAATTATAGGTTATGAATCTTGGATTGGATTTGAACGCTTGTTAATAATTCAGTTCCGTTATTCATCTGGAATTCTGGTTTAATTTTCTTAATTCTAAATAACCTATTATTTGCTTAATTCGAGAGGTAAAGGATTAGATATATCACACCAGTTCTCTTAGTTCTGACAAATTCGCATAGTTCTTGAGTGAGATAAACGATGAATTAATTGACGCTTTTTTGGTTAATTCGAATCCGTTTTAGAATTTGAGATTGATGTATATTAACTGATGAAGAATCCAATTGTGAATGAACGAGAGAATCAATCTGTTTTCTTACACTGTTTTACTTTTACTTTCTTATTTACGAAATTTTGTTCCTAAACAACAATCAAAACCCTTTTTTCTGTCACGTTCTGAAATTCTGCACCCTTAAGGCAGTGTCTGAAATTTGGTTATGAAGTATTGTCTGAAGCTCTATCTTAAGACGCGTCTGAAGTTCTACGGTCTGAGTCTCTGTCTGAAATCTGATTATCTGAATTGCTATTGAATTCCTTGAGAAACGACTTGGGGTTGATTCAATCCTACTACACTTAAATTCATATTATTTGATTGAGTACGACCTCGATCAGTTATTTCTCTCTCCTCCTCCTCCTCCTTTTATATCTTTTTTTTTCTGAAAATAACAATATTCGCATGAGTATAGAACTAGAGGAACTAAATAAGAGCTTCCCAGATAAGGACAACTCTTAAAATGAACTCAGATTATAAATCACACTTGAAACATGAGAATGAGGGGGAGCAACAAAAGGAGGAGGAGGAGTTGAAGCACCAATAGGAGAAGGAACAGTAGTTGTAACGATAGAGATGTATTAAAAAAATATTTTGTAAGGATGTAAAGAAAATTCATTTATGAAGACTAAAAACAAAACTCAAATTGTCAGTCATTAATAGAGTTTTAATGGCAGAAATGTATTTTACAAAAAATTACATTTATAAAGATATAAAAGAAAAATAACATTTACAATGACTAAAAGCAAAACTCGACACATTTACATAGACTAAAAGCATATTTGCACCTTTAAATTTATATACTAATCATGAGTTTTTTTCGCTCGATGATTATAATACCGGTAATAAGTTTCTATTTTTTCCTACAAGATATCTAAAGAATAGAATAACATAACAATTTTATGCAAATATGATATAATTT
Source organism: Sesbania bispinosa (assembly GCA_026901365.1). NCBI lineage: Eukaryota > Viridiplantae > Streptophyta > Magnoliopsida > Fabales > Fabaceae > Sesbania > Sesbania bispinosa. Next base: position 621,794 of record QLOH01000065.1, on the reverse strand, counting down.
AAATGATCAATTGTCTTATGGTAAAAAAAAAATTAATTTTATCATATTATTACCATATGGTTTCATCTTATAAAATATAACACTAAATACATAGGATTAAAATATTATTAGGACCTAGTGATTGTCTGGTTCTACATCCAAATTCTATAGAACTAGTGTCCAATCTGTGCATCATATTATTCAAATAGATTATATACTTTGAATTATAATAAGATATTTAACCTGTTTAATATATGAAAATATTAACTAATAAGAAAATTAAATTTTTAATAGTTATATTGATATTGATACTTGTTTGTAATTTAATAGTATAACGAAGTAAAGAAATAAAATGGGATTTGAAACATGTAATAGTCAAAACTAATAATTACAAAATGAACATTATCAGTAGTATTGTTTCATTTATATCTTTTGAAACATTTTCTTGTAGACTATTTTTTTGTAACATTACCACATTTACAGTTCTTATCACATATAAGAATTCTAAGCCCTTGTCGAGATTTAACCCTAGATACAACAACATATAATTGACCATGTGAAAATACAGGTCTTGGTAACTACACACCAACATGTGAAAACGTCTTGCCTTGATTTTTATTTATGGTCATAGCAAAGCAAAGACACAATGGAAACTGTCATCGTTGAAACTTTAATGGGGTCAGATTATCAGATAGAATTAAATTTATTCGAGGAATGAAAACCTCTGTTCCCAAATGTGTTTCTGTAATAACATTTACTCCAATAACATTAGAACCTAACTAATCAACTATTAATCTTGTTCCATTGCATAGTCCAACAGATATATCAAGATTCCTCATGAGCATAACAGGGACTCCAATCTTTAACACCAAATTATGATCAGGGAGTCCAGAGCACCTAATATCATTCAAGAATTCAGTAGTCAACCAATCAGCTTCAATACTAACTTCTGCATCCACCTTCCACATTGTATTAGAGCTCAAGTACACCCTTTCTTCACCAGGAAATAATATCATCACATATTCATTGATGGAATGAACAACATCCAATGTAGGAGCAAGAATTATTTTATCTTAAAAGAAATCTATGTGTTCAAAATTTATAGCAAATTAGGAAGGTCTAAAGGATAACAATGACAAAAAAAAATGTACAGCTATGATCACTTCAAACCACAAAGAAATTAAAGCAATAAATACCAAAAAAAGGAAGTAAAGACAAGAAACACCTTTCAATTAGACACGTACTATATCAAAATACTAACAACTCTCCATGAAAAACTCACACAAAAAATAAGTGAAGATAACAACATTATTCAATGGGACCATAAAACAACAATTTTTCAATAACAAAATAAATATTAGCACTCCCACTGATGAGTTGAAGAAAAAGCCTGTACCAAGTGCACATGGAATTAATATGCTTTTCCCTCGATGATTATAAGATCGGTAACAAGTTTCTATTTTTTCCTACATGATATCTAAAAAAAAAGAATAACATAATTTTATGCAAATATGATATAATTTAAATGATCAATTGTCTTATGGTAAAAAAAAATATTAATTTTTATCCTATCAATCTATACTATCACTACAAAAAATATGTAATTTAGTGGGGGTAATTTTTTCCACATCTGGCGGTCTAAGACGGCCACAAAACACAATTCTGGCATTCAAGGAACGCGCCGGCATTACTTGTGCCATAAAGCATGTTGTGGCGTTTTCTGTTGGAGCGCTGGCAGAACCGCCAGTAATTGCTTTGCTTATTACTGGCAGTCATAAACCGCCAGAAATATACAATATTATGGCTTTTAATTTGCATTATTTTCTGGTAGTCTAAGACTGCCACTAAACTTCAATTATTTTTTTTATATTTGTTGTCACGTGTATCTGCCTTTTTTTTTTACATTCTATTTTTAACAACTTGACAAACATCCAAACATGAAAAAAAAACCTAGTTACACTTTATAGGAACATGAAACTATAAACTTTTGAATTAGAGTTATTTCAATACCAACTAGCTCAAATGAATTTTTTTTGTTGAACTTCCAATTTTTTTGTATATCTCCCTGTTGCAAACTAAGCTAAACTATACAAAAAAAAAAAATTATAATTGGGAGTATATAGAATTCAAAATCAATTACTAGCTAATGAAAATATCCTCCTTTTGATCTTGGGTGGCTTCTTCACTCCTTTGATACTGTAAAAGACCAAACTAAAATATTTTACCATGCTTATGAGGATAACATATTAATTAAACATCACTTAAGAGTATATAAAATCATTACCACTAGGAGTAGGAGTCCCTAACAAAGCACCCAACTCTATAGGAATATGTCCTTCCTTCATTTGTATATATGAAAGCATAGCAATTTTTAATATCTTAACACTCTCCTCAGAAGCTGCTAGCTTTGTCTTCAAACTATTGACCTCTTCTTTCATATAGGAACATTCAGCTGAATAAGTGCTTAATAAACCACATGATATACCACTAAACCGCATGCTGGTAGATCCAAATGCAACGCTATGAAGACCACCTAGGCCTAAGCCACGCACACGTCCAGAGTGATCTGGTCCTAGAACTTCAGCAAGAGCATCGTTTGATGAAATTTCCGTAGAATTTATAGTTTGACTTACTTGTTCAATCTGCTCCTGTATATAAGCAACATTTCCAATAAAATTAGAATTGAAACTCTTCTCTTGTCTAATTCTAACAAAACACCAGAATATATAACAACAAAACACTAAAATATATAACAGCACTGTTAAAAAAATATATAACAGAAAAAACCAAAGGTTAGATTAAAGTATTAAACAAGTGTACACTAAAACATAACTTGTGCCGATGTCGGGGGGCATGAAATATATAGTTGAATTGAGTTGTGTTTCTTGACCTCTGTATAATATCTTTGTTTGCATGAACTAAATTATATATATTATTATTATTATTTTCTGTGATCAATAGGAATATTAATCCTAAACTCAAGACTAGCTAAAGGATCAATAGGAATATTAACCCTAAATTATATCAATAGTATTTTCTTAAATGTTAAAAATAAAGACTCTTCTAAATAGGAATATTTATTTCATATACACATTAATCCTAAACTCCTGACTAGCTAAAGGATCTTGGTTAATTTTTCACTAAGACCAACACACAGGACTAAGTCATAATCTGAAGTTTCATGTGAGGGGGGAAACTGAGATCCCAAGGGATAATTTACTCTTTATTGTTGGCTCCTATAACTGCGCCATACTTGGAGATCAAAACGTGGATTCAAAGCTTAGCATAACACAGACATGGACCCCAATTTCCATTTCCTTAGAAAAACGTTTTATATGAAACAGAGGAGGAGTGCTACTGCCTACTTTCTAACACATTATTTAAACATCTATGATATTTCCGCACTTCCTTTTTAAGTTTAACACTAAAATACACGTGAATGCCTATGCTCATTCTAAGTTTTTTGCCTAATTCATTGTACTGGTAGTAAGTACTAACTAACAGTCATCAATTGTTTGGAATTAGAACAATGGTTGATAAACTATCAAACAATGTCCTGATCCACAAATGCCACCGTCCAACAAGAGAAAAGTCAGATTAGAAAGACCAACCCCAATCAAAACTGAACAATAACATTAGTGAAAGCAAACCCCCAGCTGAAAATGACATGCTAAGAACAATTGGACAACAGTGGACAACAGTGTTGAGTGATGATAGAACGAATCAGGAATTTTGGCATATTCAAATGCATCTTTCAACAATTCCAGTATTAATGTCATTGCCTTATCAGTGACACCACACAAGCACTTGATATGATACAATCTTAACAAAAAGGATAATATTGAGTACTTTTGACAACCTTCATGCAATTCTTGATTACTATCTCTAACCAAATCAGCAATGCCTCCATGTTCTTCATTAGGCATGGAGTCTCCAAACTCTGATGGTTCAGGTGAAATGGAAGCTTCAATAACATGATCTCTATTGATCCCAAATGCATCGTTTATCATGTCTAACACTGGGTTTTCAGCTTGCAATGACTCCTGTATTACTTGAGTATCGCCCGTTGCCACAGATTGATATGTTTCGCCATGCCATATCCAAACCTTATAATTTTTTGGAAACTCCTTACAAATCAAGTGATCATGTACTACATCTCTAGTTTGCCATTTATTAAAGTGGCAAATAGGACATGGACACCGTATTGCACCATTGACCGACCGCTTCTCAAATGCAAAATCTAGGAACTTATCTAACCCATTTAAATATGCATATGTGTTTCGTGGCATATCAATCCAGGACTTATCCATTGTTGTGTCCATTTAGCTAAGTTAAAAAAGAAAAGGAAACAATCATGTGATGATAATAACATGTGATGATAATCTTTTTATAAAATGTTATACTGCATTTATACACATTTGTTTTAACATTTTTAAGCCAATGATAAAAATAATAAGTCAGCAAAAAGAAACTCACCTTGCTGATATAGTACTTTTTACTGTTTTCTGAAGATATAGAGAATTTGTTGGTAAGTGTGCTGAGTGAGAAAGTTTAGAAAACTTGTCCAATATCCAGCAAAGGTTGACCCTCTATGCTTTAATCATAGTATCAGACCTCTGTATCATGTTCAGGGAATATAATTAGCATAGTTATTTCAGAAAATCAGAATTGTTTACTTGAACCTATAAAGCTGCGAAGAGTGAGCCAAATTCATAGTAGTAATTTTATAACACAGTACAGAAACATGTTTTTGCTATGGCAGCTATGCATTGCGTGGCATGTTAAATAAATTGTAAGCATCGATCTGCAAATAGCAGAAACTTGATAATGTACTGTAATGTCCACGCACTCAAATACGTAACAAATTTATCATTAATTTTCCCCTAAGCAATTAATTAATCTGCTGAAGGATCTAATACATTAATAGCACCAGCACAACCAGAAATATTATCTAGTACTAATATAACGCCATAGAAGTTTGAATCAATATCCAGTTCAATTAATATGGATAATGAATCTTTAGCCAGTACAAAAGCAAGTGTTGGTGACCTTTTTGCTGGAATCAATGAGTCATTCAATGACTCAATTAATAAGGGAGAAAATGCTTTACGAAGCACATGCATTGCCTATCCAATATAAGGTGATCTCAGCTGAATAATTGGGCTAAGTTAATGACCCTCTCGACAACTCTCAATAATTATATATATTTCATACCTTTTTGTCTTATTCATTCACAGAGTATTAGTTCATAAGAATAGGACAATTGATGGATAAATGATAGGTGCTTTCAGGTCTCCTATGTCAGCAAAGAAAGATTAAACTCTCTATCCCCATGGCAGGGAAAAGCAGGGGAGAAGAGAACATGAGAGGAGCTGCAGTTGATTTAGATTTTAGACATAAAGCGACTCTTGCAATTGAAGTATTGGGACAACCGATATCCTATTTTGCTATTAATTAGGGACCCTCTCTAAGGGGAGACACATATGAGTGCGTGCTACACAAATTTGTTCATGTCATCCTTCTGCTTTTTACATGCATCTTCAACATCATCAATTTTCTTTAACTAATATTCTCTTATTCATCACAATGAAATGTAGCCTAATGTTTTTAATTTGTTAATTTTACTCTACTTGCCTAAATTTTAATGGCGTACAAAGAACCAAGATCTCACAACACACACACTCACATCTCCAGAGACTCTGGCACATTAATTCATTAGCTAAAATCTGAGGCTACAACTGTAAATTTCCCTATCAGCTAAGATCACCTTATAATAAGGTACATATATATAATGTTTCAGTGTATGGAACAGTGTTGAGTGCTGATATATTGATATACATTAACATATTCCAGAGGGCTTCTAGTCATGCACATAAATATAAAAAATGAAAAAAAAATTGTTTGTCATCTTCTAGTACTCCAAACTTGGGAGGCTGCTACTCAAAGATTATGGAATATTCTGAGCTTGACAGAGTAGTGAACAAGGAAAAGAATTGCAAAGTCAAGTACAGATACTGGAAAAGCTCATTGCTCATTCACTATCAATGCCTAATCTGACAGAACTAGTGGATGGAGGATTAGCATTTGCTCACTATTGTCTGACTGGGAATGAATTCCTGCGACTGTGTATTGGAGCGATTCCTGGGACACGTGACTATGACAAGCAGCACTATAAAGATCTTCAATTCTTGCCCCCACAGGTTGAAAATCCTATCTATGGCTGGTGAAGACTGACTAGTTTGAATTACTGGAGCAATATTTGTCACACATGACTATGACGAGATGCACTATAAATGCCTTCATTTCACTGTAAAGACCTTCATCTTTAGCCCTCACTGCTAGAAAATCCTATCTATGGCTGGTGAAGACTGACTAGTTTGAGTTACTGGAGCAAATAATTGTGACACCTGACTATACAAGGAGCATTGTAAATACCTTCAATTCAAATACTCACAGGTAGAAAATTGTTCCAAGGGCTGGTGGATGGACTTGCTGGCCTGAATAGTTTATGCTTTGTATTAAAGATATTGGTAACTAGGAGCTGACTATGGTCACTCCATTTTTGGTTTGTTAATCTGGGAGTTAAATCTCTTGGACATGCATTTCTTGGAAAACAGGTAAATTATGACAACCAAGGGCACAAGCTGTGAAGGTTGGACTGGTAATGTCTTTAGAAAGTTCAGACAAAAATGTCTTATCCACGTTTGGGAGAAATGGTAACCGAAGACACAAGATGTAATTAATAGCTAGAATTGACACAGAATAACACTTGTTAACGAATCAGGAGTCAGGACAGGACAATACTAATTATAGTTGTTGATCAAGTTCAATACTAGGACTTTCTTGAGTGTTTAGAGAGGAATGCATAATTATTTCAGGTTAGTATAGTAGGACTAAGATCTTTAAAGTTCTACTTGAGTACTGGTTGTTCAAAGGGATCTTTAAACTTTGTCTCATTTTCACTCTAGTACTCCAAACTTGCTATAGTCTTATTTTCTACTTTATATTTGGTATGATGCAACTTGCTGATATATTTTGTCTCATTTTCACTCTAGTACTCCAAACTTTTGGTTTATGATGCCTGCATGCCTACATTACCCTAATCTCACCAAATTCATCAACGCCACAGACACTCAAATTCTGTATTCGTTTAACACTAGTAGCCAAAGGCACGCCAATAGCAAAGTCCAACCAATGCATTAGAAAGCCAAAGTGAATAAGATTTTAAGACTAAGATTAAATTCTTAAATTATCAATTCATTAACACTTCTCATACTTCATTTTGTTAGGATCCAAAACAAGCTCTGCATCTTCAACGGAGCTGTTACAAGCCTCATAGGGAATAGATTCAGACACGAGAAACTATAGATTCAAACAATGAGAGATAGAAATTAAAAAAAAAACACAAACAGAGAATGAGTTATAGATTCAATGGTTAACAAATGAAAAGTAAAACAAAAACAGAAATAGAAACTTTCAATCGCATATTGGAGAGAAAGATTGACCTATCAAGCACTGAGATGAGCCCTAACGAAATCCAAAATAGCGAATGCTTCGATTGAGAGCTTCCATAGTTGGGAAAGCTTTGATTGAGAGCTTTGAATGCGAGATTGAGAGATGACGAAATGCTTCAGCTTCAAAGAGCTTCACCTTCGGTTGAGAGCAAGGAAGAAAAGGATTTTAGCTTCGATAGAAAGGGAAAGCAGAAAACTAATGAGAGAATAAAAAATAAATGACATGTTATGTCAAAAAATTAAAACAATAAAAAATATGTGCAAAATATTAATTGCCATTTGGCTGTCATACACAGTTCCAGAAAACCATTAATTAGTGGTGTTTTCTTAAGACCACCAGATTCAAGTTGCCACTAAAAACAACTTTTTTTGTAGTGTATTACAATTTGGTAGATCTTTTTCTACTGTTCATTGGGAATGTTTTAATTTTTTTATGGTTTGTAGAATAGGATATAGAGTAACCTTCTTCTTAGAGTTATTTTTTTGGTAGATGTGAAACTATATTTAGTACATTGGTCATAATGGTTTATAGATTAGAAGGTAGAGTAATCGTACTATGGGTTAGGTTGGTAGAGTAATACATTGTTCCTAGTTTATTTTTGAAGTTGGTTGAACGTCTCTAGAAGGGGGGGTTGAATAGAGACTTGAAAATATTGTTCCTTAAAATTCACACTTAAATTCACGTTGAGACGTGATCTCAAGTTTGACACTTGGAGTCTCAAGTAGGTTAGATGAGATGTTGTCTCAACAATAATTTTGTAATCAAGTAATGATGATTTGTTGATAAATGAAGCTTGATTATTCTTGAATAGATTTGATTTAGTTTAATAAACAGATTTGAGATGTAAGATTAATTAGCTCATCAAATGTTAAGACCTTAAAAGAGAATGAGTGAGACTACTGAATGATCTCAGGTTGAGATAGGGTATGAGATGTGAGATGAGATGTAAGATGAGATGCATGGACAGATCTTAGTTATTACAACTTGGTTTTCTCTGAACAGATTTAATTTATTTTAATAAACAGATTTTAGATATGAGATGTGCAATATAAATAAAGAGATAGGGAGAAAAGATGCACACAAAGATTTATACCGGTTCATCCACAACCTTGGTCTACGTCCATTCCTCACAACTCGTGAGATTTCCACTATTGACAAACCCGTCAATACAAGTATTCTTACAGCCCCTTCAGGACGTCCCTCACACCAAGCATAGGCACTCCTACCTTGGTTGAGCCACAAGTATTCTTTGTTCTCAACCGCCTCTTCAGGAAACTCATGCAGTATTCTTTGTTTTCAACTGCCTCTCCAGGAAATGCATGCAGTATTCTTTGTCTTCGACTGCCTCTCCAGGCAACTCAGTGAGTATTCTTGTTACAGTGTCTCTCCAGGCTTTACAAACGCTCACACTAAGCTCAGGCACCTCCTGACTTAGTTGAGACTTGGTGGTATGAGATGAGATGTGATTGATCTAGCTTGGACTACATACAAAGTATAGATAAATCGTGAGCTCAGCTAGATGGTGGCTCTCTAAATCACTCAAAGAGTGTATACAAATCAGTACAAAACAAGAGCTAAACCTACTACAAGATATTGGCTAAGATAGCATAGGTAGGTAGGTTGAGATTCACTTGAGACTTGGATTTTTCAGAATGTGCAGCAACATCTCTGCTGAGTCTCACCTGTGTCTCTCACGCGTCTCATCATAATGAGACCTCCTTTATTAGTCTTCAGAAAACTAGCCGTTAATAGAGCCGTTATACTAGCCGTTGGAAGAGAGAGAAACTATTTTTCACTTTTCTGACGTGAGACAGGTGCTTTTCTGATGTTGTCTCTGCTGTGACAGTGTACTTGCGTTGACTTGCTTTTGCTGCTGAGATTCTGTCTGCATCTCATGTTTGCGTCTCATGTTTGCATCTCAAGTCTACATCTGATCTCTTCATCTCAAGTCTGGGTCTTATGTCTGCATCTGATCTGAGACTGTCTCATGTCTGCATCTGCATCTCTGCGTCTGAACTTGAGACTGCGTCTAATCTTAAGACTACATCTAATCTGAGACCGTCTCATGTCTGATTCTGCATCTCAAGTTGAGTCTGCATCTCAAGTCTGACTTTGAATCTCATCTTTGCTCAGCTTCATATTTCAAAGTTCTTCTTTGTCATGCTTGGACTGAATATGATCTTACAATGAATTTGGCAAACTCAATCTGACTTTACAGTTTGAGCTTGTCTCAAGCTGACTTTGAATCTCTTCTTGGTTTGGCATCTTCTATTTTGATCTTATCTCTTGATTTCTGAAGCTAAGATAGAGTCTCATCTCTTGGCAGATCTTGCATCTGACTATTGATCCTTCCTTTTAAGTTTGTGGATGAGTCTCTTCTTTGAGCATTGGTCTTAAGCTGATTTTTAGACTGAGCTTGCATCTGAACATGAGATAGCATCTTATGCTTGAGTCTGCGTCTCATCTTGAGTTTCAAATATTTGTCTTCTTGATGCAACTTAATTCACTGTTTGAGCTCATCTTGACTTGACTTGATGATTGGCATTTCTAGTAAAGACCCTTTCTGATTGTAGCTGAGACTTTACTCTGATGTGCACCTCTCTCAACTTAGGCTATCTTCGATTTAAAGCTTCAAAAGACTTTCTGATAAAGGATATTCCTAAGGCCTTCTTCTGAAATTACCTTCAGCATATAGAACATCTAAGCTCTGCCTATTCTTCAAAGACAATTATGAAGTATGATGTTTCTTATCATTTGGATTCTGATCTTTCTGAATCTCATGAAAGACTTGCATTAATTGCTCAATCTCAGGCTGATCTTTATCTTCCACTTAAGTCTGAGGATTACTACTAGTCTCAATCTGTGGTTTCCTCTCAATCTCAGTCTGAGCTTGGTCGTGGTTGATCTTTCTAAGTTCTTCATGAGAATCCTGTCTTTTTAAGATCTCACATACAAAAACATCAGTAACTTCAAGAACAGAAAACCTTATGTTTGGTCATAAGGTTTGTTGTCATTAAAACCAAATCTCAGAGGGTTTTTGCGCTAACAATTTTTTATATTTTAATGTGATAGAAAAGAAAATTAAAAAAGAGAGAAGAAAAATTAGGTGTGAAAAAAGTGTAAAATAAATGAGTGTGAAAAAAATCATCCATGTTTTTTTAAAAGTATTACAACTTTGGCTTGGTAAGTGTAGAAAAAAAAGAGATAAAAAGAAAAACAAATAAAATGAAGAGAGATGAGATGAAAAATAGAGAAAAAAATGGTGTGCGAAATAAAGTGTAAAACTTTGATACTTCAATTTTAGGGTGTGGTAAGTGTAGAAAACAATATTAAAACTTTCTAATAAATGTATTAATACTTTGACATCTTATTTTTGAGGTGTGGTAAGTGTAGGAAAGAGAAATAGAGATGAAAAATGAAGGCTATGAAAATGTGATAATTGATGTGATAGAGAGATAGAAAAAATGATGTACAAAAGAAAGTGTAAAACTTTTACACCTCATTTTTAGTGTGTGAGAAGTGTATGAAAGATAGAGATGGAAAAAAAATAAAGAGAAATAAAGTGAAAACGTGATACGGAAGAAAAAGAAATATATAAGTAAAAAAGTGTGAAAGAAAGTGTAAAATAAAAAATTGTGAAAAAATCATTAGTTTTTTAAAGTATTAAACTTTGACAACCCATTTTTAGGGTGCGAAAAGTGTACACGAAAGTGAGATAGGAAGAACAAAAATAAAGAGAGAAAAGGTGAAAAAGGTGTTCATTAATGTAATTAAAAAGGAGGGGGATGAAAAAAAAAAGCTGTGCGAAAAAATCTCATATATTTTATAATTAAACTAACAAGTATGTTATATATTAAACAAATATTTTTTGAAATTAAAAAATAAATTTAAAAATATAACCAATAAAATAATTTGAAAATCAATATTTTAAAATATTTAATAAATTGATTCAACCAATAAATTTTTTTATCAATAATTTGTCCATTGTATTTATTTAACATTCATTTATTTTTTTCTCTTCGAATTTTAAAATTAAATTGCTCTGATTAAAAATAAAAATCAATTAAAATTATGAGTAAAATTAATAGAATTGATAAAAAATTATTTTAATTTCAATAAAAATAAATTAAAATATAAAAAATATAAATTAAAAGATAATTAATCGAAAACTACTGTAAGTGTCATGTTACTTTTTACATTAGTTATTATGTAAAAAATAGCTATTTAAAATTTGATAGACCATTAGTATAAGAGATAAAAATACTAATAGATATATCAGAATATAAACACAATAAAATATAAATATAAGAAATAAAATATTAATAGTTTATTTGGTTAGATATATTTTTAATCTTCAAAAATATATTTTTTTAGGAAATATGTCTGTATAATTTTTTTTACTTTAGTCCTTATTTTTAAGAAAAATATAGTGCGTCTTTATTTTCATTTTAGTATATCTTTAAGGTAATTTAAATATAAAAAATTTAAAAATTTAAAAATACCATTTGTAAAAAATATAATATTTTTAAAGGTAAAAAATATATTTAAATTTAATTTTTTCTTATAATTTCATTATTTTATGATAATAATTACTATAATATTTAAATTATATATAAAAATTTCGAAACAAAACTACGTGACATATGTGCACCAAAGATCATTACATCAATTTGTATTGATCTTATTTTAATAATAATATTTATGTTAATATTTATAAATCGTGTAACAATATTCTATTTTCTTTTTTATTATCTTTCTATGTTACATAAGATTTTGTGATACATCTTTCCAATTCTTATTTTTTCTGATACCTTTTTTATTTTATAATAAATACCACACAAGTTTTAACTGGAAATAAAAAAGTCATGTTCAATGTTAAACTTTTACAATTGTATTTACAATTAAAAACTATTTATATATATATTTAGTAAGATACATGTTAAACGATAAATTAATAGCAAAATAGCTTGACAATTATATGTACATATTTATTTATTGTTGAATGATAATTTTGTTCCTTTTTAATCACCGCATTAAATTTCAGGTACTGCAATTGATAAATACTCATTTTTATTTTGAAATGATTTTTTTTTAAAAAATTTGAAATGATTTTGAAATGCAATATATGAAATAAACCTTTAATTTTATATTTATATGTATTAATATACATTTATAGTAAATAATATTACATGTCATATTAATGTTAACATGAATTATTAATGATGTATAAAAAGTATTATGAAATAACTAATTATCTCCTTCCTAAGGCAGCAGCTTATGCTTATTTGGTGTCCAACAATTTTGGAAATCATCAGATTATATCCCCTGTTAATGAAAGACAGGATGCCCTTATTTCTTAGCATCCCCCTCCATCAGATTATGTGAAACTGAATGTTGATGGTTCTGTCAAAGGAACCTATGGTCAGGCTGGTGGTGGTGGATTGCTTAGGCAAGCTGATGGAAGATTTTTGGCGGGATTCATTTGTAATATTGGAGTTTGTACAATGTTAAAGGCAGAATTATGGGCTCTTTATCATGGTCTTCAACTTTTTCTTTATCACGGTCTTCAACTTGCTAGAAGCCATCATATTCAAAACCTTTGTATTGAGTTAGATTCAAAGCTAGCTCTTGATTTTGTTAAGAATGGTGTTGATTCATCTCATCACTGTCATAGTCTAATTAGGGAATTGGGGAAATTCTCTCATGGGAGTGGTCAGTGAAAATAAACCGTGTGTATAAACAGGGTAATAGAATTTGGGTCACTCTATTCCCTTAGGTGTTCAAGTTTTCGGTTCTTATCCCCGATCTTTAGTTCACATCCTGAATTGTGACAGGGTGTTGTTTTTCCTAGGCAGGTTCTAATATTGTAGTTTTGTTTTCTTGAGCCTTTGGCCCCTTAAATAAACAATAAAAAAAAGTATTATGAAACATAATATAAGACTCGTGTATCGCACGGGACCCATACTAATTATTACCATACAGTTACATCTTATAAAATATAACACTAAATATTACATAGGACTAAAATATTATTAGGACCTAGTGATTGTCTGGTTCTACATCCAAATTCTATAGAATAATAGAATCATGTTGATTTTATTGTAATATGATTTTATAAAAAAAAACTTTAGTACTTGGTTATTCTAAATCAAAATTGATTTTGTTTATAAGTTCACATTTGAATAGATTTGATAATTAAATTTTAATTTTTACATTGAGTTAAAAAATTTATATTAAATTTTATTGTAGATTTACTATTAAGTTTTAAGTGAAAAGAAAACGAAGTCCCTCTCGTACCTCTGCTAAGGTTTCCGAGGCGGTGGTAGGTGTAGTGGTTATTTCCAATCATTGTATTGGAGTTTGTGTGCCCTGAGTGGTGGAATAGAGTCCTAGTGACTTTGTCAGGTGCTGTCGGTCAATGGAGCGTTGGAAAGATATTCAATTAAATGATGAGGAAGAAGCACATGTCGTGGCTTTATCTGATCCCGAGGACGATTCTTCTGACAGATGCACAAACAGACAAATTTGTCTTATTTGTAAGGTCTGGAAAATTGATTCATACAACGTGCGTGCCTTCAAGATACCATGTTGAACATATGGAAGACAAGGGGTGGCTTGGAGATTATGGACCTGGGGGAAAACCTTTTTTCTATCAAAGTTTTCAATGATCGTGATAAGGAAAATATTCTCAGAGGAAGCCCTTGGACTTTCGACAAAAACGTTGTGATAATTGAGCCCTTACCTGATGATATTCAACCCTCAGAGATTGATCTACATGAGAGCCCTTTCTGGATCAGAATATATGACCTACCAATGAAATATCGTACAGAGAAGGTTGACCGGCTGATTGGAGGGAGTCTTGGAATAATTGAGACCTAGGATGCAACTACAGAAGGCTCTATGGGAAAATTCTTGAGAATTCGGGTGAAAATTGATCTCAATAGGTCCTTTAAAAGAGGCATGATGGTGCAGCTCCAACAGAACAAACAAGTCAAAGTCTTCTTCAAGTACGAAAAACTTCCTAATTTTTGCTACATCTGTGCCAAATTAGGACACGCGATGAAAGGTTGCCCAGAAATAGAAGGTGATTTGGAGGAAGGAGAATTAGACAACCTTCCTTATGGAGAATGGATGAGAGCATCCCCAGTGAGACCTACCAGAATGTTTAAAGAAGGAAGCTCTAAATCTACCTTATGTACCCGAAAGAAGCTATTCCAGAATGATGAGGAAGCTAGTAGCAATTCAAAATCTAGATGCCATTATGATGCTGAACATGAGGCTGTAGTCGTAGTGCAATCTGCACCCGAGGAGAATCATGCAGATGGAGCCCAACAGGAGTTAGATTTCATACAGAGGAGTCTGGAGAAGGTTGACATCAAGTCAACAGAAACAGATGCTGAAACAGTAGAGAGTTTGGCCCAGAAACAAGGTGAAGCCACTGATGCTCGGCCTACTGAGACTACACCATCTATACAAAAGAGGTGGAAAAGAAGACCAAGGGAGAATACAGTGGAGCCAGCCCATGGCACCACAGAATCTGGAGTAACAAGAAAAGGAAGGAAACAAGTTGAAGAGTTTGTGGCTCTCAAGAGAAACAGAATGGATATTGATGAAGAGGCAGTGTTGGAGACCCAACACTGCCCAGAGCAATGATTGCCATTAGCTGGAATTGTCGGGGGCTTGGGAACCCTCGTGCAATTCGTGCCCTCCAGAGGCTCATTAGGAGGGAAGATCCCAATCTAGTTTTCATAATGGAAACTAGAAGAACGGCTGGTGAGATGGAGCAGATTAGAAGCAAGATTGGTTTTAAGAACATGATTGTAGTAGATTGTTCGGGTAGTGGCAACAGAAGAGGGGGTGGATTGGCTCTCTTATGGAATGAGAATATGGAGTTAAACCTTAAATCATATTCCCCAAACCATATTACAGTGATGTATACAGATGATGAACAAGTCCAAAGTTTCTTCTCTGGCATCTATGGGTACCCTGAAGAAGCCAATAAACATCTAACTTTCCAACTCATTCACAGATTGGCAGCCGAAGTTAATGATATATGGATTTGTTTTGGGGACTTTAATGCAATTTATTCACAAGATGAGAAAAGAGGTGGAAGGCAGTGTTCCTTTTCACAATTGCAGGAGTTTAGACAATGCTAACATTTGTGTGGATTGAATGATGTGGGGTTCCAAGGTTATAAATTCATGTGGTCTAATGGCAGAGAGGGTGCACATTTGATTGAGGAAAGACTGGACCGGTGCCTTGCTACAACTGGTGCTCAGGAGAATTTTCAGATTGTATCAGTCCTTCATCTTGGAAGAATGTCTTCAGATCATGCTCCCTTGCACATTACTTTGCATAAGAGAATGGAGGAAGTTGAAGGAAAGAAAAGAAAGTTGTTCCGTTTTGAGAAGATTTGGCTTGAGGATCCTAGATACCTTTCTTGCATCAGCAATGCTTGGATGAGACCAGGAGCTCCTTGTACTGACAGGCTTGATGCAACCCGAGAGAGCCTAATCCTTCTTGAAAAAGATGTAGGCTCCCACATGAAGCAAGTAAGGACTCTGGAAAACAAACTCAAGGCTGCGGAACAATGGGAACCAATTGCTGAGAATATTGCTCGCAAAAAGGCTTTGCTTGAAGCTTATGATGAGATGCTAAGGCAGGATGAAGTTTACTGGCTCCAGAGATCTAGAGCTCTTTGGCTGAAGGAAGGGGACAGAAATACCGGGTTTTTCCATGGTAAGGCATCCATGAGACAAAAATACAACAAAATCTCCAAGATAAAAAATGATGATGGAGTGTGGGTCTATGGCCAAAAGAATGCAAGTAAAATCATCCAGCAGTATTTTCTCAACATTTTTTATACCTCTAGCCCCCAGAATATCACTGATGTATGCAAGGCTATTCAAAGGAGACTGGATAATGATGTAAAAACAAGAATTGAATAGCCATTCACTGCTGAGGAGGTCAAATCAGCACTCTTCCAAATCACCAGGACCAGATGGATTTCCAGCACTGTTTTATCAACAATTCTGGGACCTAGTGGGTACAGAAGTGACACGGTTAGCTCTCCAAATTCTTAACAACGGTGTGGACCCTGCAGGTATCAACAACACCTTTATTTGCCTCATTCCTAAGGTCAAATTCCCACAAACACCGAAGGATTTAAGACCTATTAGTCTTTGCAATGTAGTTATGAAAATTGTAACCAAATGTATTGCTAATAGACTTAAACCTCACCTGGATTTGGTTGTGGGGGAAAACCAAAGTGCATTCATACCAGGTAGATTGATCACAAATAATGCATTGGTAGGCTTTGAGGTGTTCCATCACATGAAGAAGAAGAAAAAAGGGAAGAAAGGTATCATGGCTCTCAAACTTGATATGTCTAAGGCCTATGATAGGGTTGAATGGAGCTTTTTGGAAATGGTACTTCATGAGATGAATTTTCCTCACTCTTTTATTCACCTAGTCATGAGATGTGTTTCTTCAGTTTCTTACTCTATCCTCATGAATGGTAAACCAATGCAATGTTTTTCTCCAGAAAGAGGCCTTAGGCAAGGAGACCCCCACTCTCCTTACCTGTTTATACTGTGTGCTGAGGTATTTTCAGGTATGATCCACCAAAACATTAATTCAGGTGAAATCCATGGAGTTTCAGTTGCTAGAGGTGCTCCCCCATCTCTCACCTTTTCTTTGCTGATGACAGTTTGCTTTTTACAAGGGCAAATCTAGAAGAAGCAAATTCAATCCTTTCTATCATCAACAAATATGAGTTGGCTTCAGGTCAAAGGGTGAATTTTGACAAGACTGAGTTATCTTTTAGTCACAATGTGCCAGTCAATTGCAGAACTATGATCCAGAACAGGATGTGTGTTCAGACTGTTGAGACTCATGATAGATACCTTGGTTTACCAACTTTTGTTGGAAGATCAAAGAAGGCAATTTTCACTATTGTCCAAGACCGTATTTGGAAGAAGTTAAAGGTTGGAAGGAGAAGGTTTTGTCTAGAGCTGGTAAGGAAGTACTGATCAAATCTGTAGCCCAGGCCATTCCAAACTATCTTATGAGCTGTTTCAAGTTACCCTCATACCTATGTTCACAAATTGAATCTATGATTTCTAATTTCTGGTGGGGACAGAAAGGCGGGGAGAAGAAGATGCATTGGATCAGTTGGAAACAACTATGCAAAACCAAACAACAAGGAGGTTTAGGATTCAGAGACATTGGGAAATTCAATGATGCTCTTTTGGCTAAGCAACTTTGGACACTAGCAACAAACGAAAATTCCTTACTGTTCTGAGTTCTAAAGCCAAAATATTTCCCTAGAACACATATTTTTGAAGCTAAAACGGGTTTCCAACCAAGCTACATTTGGAGAAGCATCTTAGGTACTAAGGATTTAATCCTTGCAGGCTCTAAGTGGAGAGTTGGAGATGGTGCTAAAATCTCAATTTGGAGGGACCCTTGGCTGCCTGGCAACCATTCGGGCAGAATCCTTTCTGAACCAAAGTTTTTAAGCTTCAATGCCACTGTCAGGGAACTCATATTGGGGGAACAACCATGCTAGAATGAGGAACTAATTGCTGAGATTTTCCACCCTGTAGAAGCTGAACAAATATTGCACATCCCTTTATCTTCACATCACTGTGAAGACAGATTATTTTGGAGATTCTCCTCTGATGGAAACTACAGTGTCAGGACAGCCTATCAAGTTCTACTCAACAATGTCCCTCTGCCAGAATCTAGTGGTGCTCTTCTTCACCAAAACTGAAAAGCTCTATGGAAGCTCCGGATGCCAGCAAAAATCAAGCATTTCCTATATAGATTGCTCCTAAATGCTTTACCATGCAGATCAAACCTCAGGAAGAGGAACATTGACGTGGTTGATGTGTGCCCTTTGTGCCAACTAAACTGTCCTGAAACTCCCACTCACTTGTTTTTACAGTGCACTTTTGCAAGATCAGTTTGGGCAGCCTCAGATATTTTCTCAACCCCTCAACCTGATATAACCTTACTGGATTGGTGGAGAGATTCTATGGACAGCAACCTTGCAGACAAGTGCGAGCAGATTAGCATGGTTCTATGGTCAATTTGGAAATCCAGAAATCAACTGGTTTTTTCGCAAAAATCAGTAACCCCACAGGAAACTCTCATGCTGGCC
Organism: Sesbania bispinosa; assembly: GCA_026901365.1. NCBI lineage: Eukaryota > Viridiplantae > Streptophyta > Magnoliopsida > Fabales > Fabaceae > Sesbania > Sesbania bispinosa. The sequence goes on along the minus strand of QLOH01000065.1, from coordinate 603,136 downwards.
GAACTGTTACTCTCAGATTGGAGAAATGCACAACAATTGCCTTCATCCTTTTCTAATCCCCAACATTGGATGCCACCCCAGCAAGGCTGCCTTAAACTAAATATTGATTCGGGTTGGTCAGGTACTAGAGGCACTGGATTTGGAGCAGTAGTCAGAGATCACACTGTATCAGTTTTGGTTGCAGCTTCTAAGTATCATCCTATTCGCTTTGATCCCTTGGTTGGTGAGGCTTTGGCTCTCAAATGGGCACTACTTTTGGCTCTGGACTGGGAACTCGACCAATTCATTATTAGCACTAATTGTTTGAAGCTAATTCAAGCTTTGGAAGACCCATTTTCTTTCCCCTTAATTCAGCATATTGTAACTGACTGTTTAAGTATTGGGCCTAGTTTATCTTCTTTTATTTCTTTTGATTCTCGTACAACTAATAAAGTGGCTCATACCTTAGTTGCTAATGTTTACACTACTCTTGATTATGTCTGGTGGACTGAAGCCCCATCATTCATCAATTTAGCTGTGGCTTCAGATTTTCCTAGTTCTTCATATATGGTCCCACCTTAAAAAAAAAAGTTTTAAGTGAAAAAGTACAAACATAAATCACGTCACTTCAAACTTACTTCTAATCAAAATCAATAATAGGAAGTGATTATCTAAAATCAATTTTACACATGCTTATCAAAACACACACATGTAGTCGACTTCATCTAAAAAAACTCGATTGTTATGATCTCATTGATTCTTGGCACTTATAGTTTTATACTAGACATAATACCCGTGCGTTGCACGGGTTTGTTTATATTTTATAACTATAATATTTTATAAAATATATTTTTAAATAAATGTGTTAAAGTTATTATTTTTTTATAGGCAAAAGAATAATATTAATACAGAGTACAAAGGGTACTCCAAGTCTCCAACCCAAATAACACAAAATTCTAACATAGGTACAATAAAGGAGTAAGGCAATTAAAGTTTTGGTGTTTTGGTGGCTTTATTGCCTTAGTCCTTTTTTTTTGGTACAAAGAGTAAAGAAAAGAAAGAAAGAAAAGGGTAGAGGAGGTAATTAAAGTCTCATATGTTGGACCCAAGGGCATCACCGAGAAGAAGGTGCTTAATTTCTGTGAGAGGAGAATGGCTAGTTGGCTTCTCCATGAATCTTAGAAAGGTTGGCGTTCTTGCTGCTGAGTTATATGCTATTCGTCAAGGGCTTATGATTTGCTTGGACATGGGCTATAGTTATATTTGGTGTGAAAGTGATTCTATGGAAGCTGTTAGACTTTGTCTTCTCTCAGTTATTCCTCTGCATCACCGTTTAGCTGTTGTCATTGCTGACATTCATCAGTTGATGCGTCAGAGTAATAGATGTCTCATATCTCATGTTCTTCGTGAGGGGAATGCTAGTGCTGACCTTTTGGCTAAGCATGGTGTGTCTCAAGTAGATAGTTTTAAGTTGTGGCATGAGCCTCCTTCCTTCTTAGGTAGTGGTTTGTTAGCTGATTCCATGGGTATTACCTTCCTAAGGTAGCCCGTTTTGCTTTCTTGTTTCTGTTTTTCTTTTCCCCTGTTACCAGAAAACAAATTCTTGTAACATTTAAATAATATAAAATTAGTTGAATTTATTGTTTTGGTATAATTATAAAACATTATATTGATGATTTTGTTTTAAAAATCATAATAAATATTTTTTAAAATTAAAAATACAATCATAAGTAGTTGTGACATATTAAATTAAATTTGTAGTAAATTAAAAGATCAATCAATTCATTTAACTTATAATTAATATAATGAATTATAAGTATTGGAGATTTAGAATTTAATATTTGTCACGATATTTAATATATTATATTTAATAGTTATAATATTTAATAATACTAATAATATAATATGAATTAGTTATAAGAGATGTTTAGTATTCCATATATTACATTTCATCAACTTTAATAGTAATGCTCAAGTTAATTATCATCTAGATAATATTCAAGCTCTATTTTTAAATTTAATTATTATATATTTTAATTTATTCCAAACAAATTCTTGTAACATTTAAATAATATAAAATTAGTTAAATTTATTATTTTGGTATAATTATAAAACATTATATTGACGATTTTGATTTAAAAATAATAAGAAATATTTTTTTAAATTAAAAATACAATCATAAATAATTGTGATATATTAAATTAAATTTTAGTAAATTATAAGATCAAGCAATTCATTTAACTTATAATTAATATAATGAGTTATAAGTATTGAACATTTAGAATTTAATATTTGTCACAATATTTAATATATTATATATAATAGTTATAATATTTAAAAATACTAATAATATAATATGAATTAGTTATAAGAGATGTTTACTATTCCATATGTTACATTTCCTTCATACAATATTAAAAGTAATGCTCATGTTAATTTTACTATATATATATATATAGATAGATAGATAGATAGACAAACAGACAGACAGATAGATATAGATAGATATAGATATAGATATAGAAATTTATTCCAAACAAATTCTTGTAACATTTAAATAATATAAAATTAGTCAAATTTATTGTTTTGGTATAATTATAAAACATTATATTGATGATTTTGTTTTAAAAATCATAAGAAATATTTTTTAAATTAAAAATACAAGACTAAACTAGCAAATTGGTCCCTGACTTTTTTAGGATCATGCAATTTAGTCCCTAAGAAATAGAAAATCCCAATATAGTACCTGACTTTTTACTTTTTCTTTCACTATAGTCCAATTGTGTCTTTCCCGTTAATTTTTTGACAATGTGTCACGTTTAATGACACTCTGTTACACTGTTTGTCATCGGGGTACAAAAATAACGTCATTGAGATTCAGATCTTCCAATGAAAAAAGGAGAGAAGAGAGAAAAACGGAAAATATGAAAACACACGATGATTGGAATTGGAGCCTTTCAAGCTATAAAATTGATAAAACTACATCATTTTTGTGCAACGGTAGTCACTTTAATGACAAATGGTGTCACAGAGTGTCACTAAACATGACACGTCGTAAAAAAATCAACGGGAAGCACACGGTTGGACTATAGTGAAAGAAAAAGTAAAAAGTCAGGGACTGTAATGGGGTTTTCTATTTCTTGGGGACTAAATTGCATGACCCTAAAAAAGTCAGGGACCAATTTGCTAGGTTACTCAAAATACAATCATAAGTAGTTGTGGCCTATTAAATTAAATTTGTAGTAAATTATAATATCAAGCAACTCATTTAACTTATAATTAATATAATGAATTATAAGCATTGGACATTTAGAATTGAGTAAATCGTCAATTTGGTCCCTGAAATTGTTGCTCGCTGTCAAGTTAGTCCTCGAATTGACATAAACTAAAAATTAGTCCCTGAAACTGTATTTCATCCGTCAAAGTAGTCCCTCTATTAACATAAGTATAATTTAGTCCTTGTAAGTTGATACTTACTGTCATTTTAAACCTTCAAATTTTAGTACGTAAATTCAAATAAGTCCCTAAAACTAACAAACCACTATCAAAGTAGTCCCTGAAAGATTTGTTTTTGTTAACAGAGGGACTACTTTGACGGACGAAATACAGTTTCAGGGATTAATTTTTAATTTCTGCCAATGCAGGGACTAACTTAACAGCGAGTAACACTTTCAAGGATCAAATTTACGATTTACTCTTTAGAATTTAATATTTGTCACAATATTTAATATATTATATATAATAGTTATAATATTTAATAATACTAATAATATAATATGAATTAGTTATAAGAGATGTTTAGTATTCCATATGTTACATTTCATTAATACAACATTAAAAGTAATCATCAAGTTAATTTTAACATATAGATAGATATTGATATGGGTTTTTCTAATTGAATGGATGACAATATATTAATGCTTATTGATTATAATAAATACCAAAATACTTTTCATTATATATAGTTATATATATTAAAATAATTTTGTATTGTCTCACTCAATAACCTAACTATAATTTTAATATATAGTATGAGAGAGAATATTAAATATATGATTTACTAAATATCACAATGATTAGACATTAGAGTATTAAAAAATAGTTTAGAGAACTTTGGAGGTTAATTGTAGGTTTTTGTCATTTAAAGCTAAACTACTTTATAAGACTATAGTTTAAAGTTTTTAAAAGGACTCTTCACATTTACATATAAGAATGTATATTTAAAATTTAATGAAATTATAAATACAGTGATATATTTACTTAAGCTTTGGCGGCGGCAGCCTCATGAGGATTATATTCTTAATATTTAATATATATTATGTGTATTAATTATTCCCATAAAAATCTTATATTTTAATGTTGCATATTTATGTGTTTATGTATGTTGTCTCCTTTAAATTTTGAGGAGTGTTACCAACACATTTCTTGTGATTAGTTGAAATTCACATAAGTTTGTTTCATCAAATTATGTGGGTTCAACTTTCAACATGGTGAAATTTGTGTGAATTTTAATCAAATAAAGGAGTGTATTAAGAAGAGTGTGTTCCTGCATTCTTTAAAATTATTTTGGATTTATTACATATAAACTAATAATTTAACCATACTTTTATTATCAACTTAAAAATTCCTAACAATAAAGAGTGAATAATAATTAAGTTCCTTTCTTTCTTTCTTTCTTCTATATGCTTGTTCATGACTTGGATCAAAACAAATCCTAATCTTAACTCAATTGTGTACTTTTATAATTTTAGTCAATTTGATAAGTAGTAACTTAGTGATAGGGGTGACGAAACAAGTTAAACTCGTTAAAATCAGATACACATTTAAAACGTGTGTTGTGTTGAAAATTCTAGCCAACAACCTTTATGGATGGATTAGCGGATTGACCCAAAAAAAAAGTAGAAAATAGATGGGTTGACAGGTTGATTCACAAAAAAAAAAAACATTTTAAGCAATTATAGGAAAAAGTATTTTTTTTAAGATAAAAATTGTTCTTACAAAGCCTAAATTTTATTCAAGATCAACTAATACATAATAAGAATAAGGCAAATGTTAAGAAAACTAGTGTGTGTCTGACTATGCTGCCTACGCCCCCTTTTATAGGTGCCGAGGGGTATCTTTTATTTATGGCATGATCTTCTAATTGGGATTTACTCAGAGCTGACTCCTCCATCAAGCCACTTGATATCAACATTTTCCTTATATGTCATGATTTGTCTCCTCCTCTAATTACATCAAGTGTCCTTGGTATAATTCACGTACAGGTCAGTTTAAGTCCGGGTTCTTGATGGTCGAGATGTCTCCGAGAGAACCGAGTTCTATCGGTACGTTACATAAGCCTCCCAAGCTACGAAGTGTTATTCAGTGAAGTAGCTTTTTTGTATGCTAAAGGTGTTTCCTCCGAAGTGTTTTTTATTCGAACTACTCCAGTACGTTACATAAGTCTCCCAAGCTACAAAGTGTTATTCAATGAAATAGCTTTTTCGTACGGAGCTTATTACCATTTTCCTGAGGTCTTACTTGGCTCCCTGAAGCTTTAATTGGTCTCTGTTACTTATCTGTAGTGCTGACAACCATTGTTATTAAATTTGAACCATTGGATGAGTTTGATCTTAACCGCTTGTTCTTTTAATTGACGCGCCTTTTGGGCTTTGCCTCTCTTCAACTTGCGCCTCTTTACTTTTCTTTACTCGTCATTTCACATTCTACATATATTAACCATGAGCTTTCAAGGTTTTCTGCAAAGATTCCAATCCTTTGTGCCTTCCTTGTGAAGTCTATTAATCAGTTTGAGCATTCAAACTTGACTCAAAGACTTAATATCCTTTAGTTTTAATGATTAACAAATAAGATTATATAAACAGATTCTACTGAGAAAGGTATTGGTTTGTTGATTGTGTTTCAGGATGAAATATTTATCAGAATCAGAAGATTAGGATCAGAAGAACAAATGCAGGATCTAATATAAAGAAGCTGTCTGAAGAATGCAACTCGTCTGAAGTGCACAAACCGTCTGAAGACGTGAAGACCACCTGAAGACATAAAGACTCGAAGGAATGAAGACAACATAAAGCAGTCTGAAAGGAATGAAGACAACATGAAGCAGTCTAAAGATTGAACTTATCTGAAGCAAAGAAGCTGTCTGAAGCAAGGAAGCTTTCTGAAGCAAAGAAGCTTTCTGAAGCAACGAAGCTGTCTGAAGAAGCAGTACGTGTCTGAAGAATTGAAGCTGTCTGAAGTAGTTCAACCCGTCTGAAGTATCAGTGTTGTCTGAAGTCTCACTTATGATGTGGCACCCTCTGCTGAAGCTTGTGAAGACTTTTCTGAACCTCTGCTGCACGTACCTTTTCAAACACGTTTATGGAAAGGAACACAGAGACCTTTCCTGGTGATTTTGAATTTCATACACCACTGAGGAAATCTCTGCAACGCAGAAATTGCAGCAACAACGATGGCAGGTTTATAGCAGCACCAACGTTGTACTTTGTCAGAATTATGAAGACACCCAGAAGCGTGTCTCACGATGGATTGAATAGCATTCAATGCTATCTCTAAATGGTGGTATCACAACGGAAATATCATCATCACCAATCCATTGAAAGCACAAGAAAAGGTCAGGAGACTAAACAGAAGCAACAAAGAGAAATGTTTGAATGAAATATTTTAATTCAAACATATTTTATCACCTGCAAGAAACAGCCATTGAACAAGACACCTCACTCAAAGAAGAAAGGAGAAATGGTGTCAGGAAGCAAATAGAAAAGGAGCATATACAAAATAAGCAAGAGGACAAATCCAACGGATACCTCCTCATATACACTCCTAAGAAAAGCAGAGAAAATCAGAAGTCAGCTGAAGAAAAGTAAAAGGATATCAAGAGAGAGAACATGCAAAATAATATCAAGAAAATCTCTCTAAAAGAGCTCATCTACAGAAGTGTCAGAACAAGACTGTCTGAACACATATCTGCTAAAGAAGAAGCAACCGTTTGAGACACTATTACATAACGGCTATATGAGCCACATCATCAACATCTCAACGGTATTATGAATCATCTTCAAACGGCTATATTCCAACAGAACATATAAATAGCCTCAAGGAAGAATTTGAAGAGGTTGAACTCATTTATTTGGTTCAATCAGTTGATCAAGATGTATCAGAAAATCTTATTGGTGTTGACCATGCTTACTTGAATCAACTATGCTAGTCAAAATTGTAGTTGTTCAGTTGAACAACCAACCAGGCTGTGCTTAATCTCATATGAACCAAGAATGGTTTGAAGCTGCAAGTATGCCTTGGTTTTTCAATGATATGGGTGAGAATGTAACCCATGGAAACCAATGGCTGGAGAACAAGGCTGGAGCTTAAAGTCAGCATCTACCTAGCCAATTCTCAGAGGATGTTATTCCTCATATCAGAGACAGGGATTGTACTTAAACTTATGTACTTGTATCACTGTCTTACCCTTGTACTTAGATTTATCCATTGTATCCTGAGTAGTACTCAGTTAACCTCTAGTACAGGAAAAGATTAAGTTTATGTTTCATGGAAACTTAAACTTAGTTTAATTTGTAAACACTTTATGTGTCTGAGAGCCTGGAGAGGCTTGGTGGAAGAAAGAATACTCTACACTTGGATAAGTGTCTGAGAGCCTGGAGAGGCTTGGTGGAAGAAAGAATACTCTACACTTGGATAAGTGTCTGAGAGCCTGGAGAGGCTTGGTGGAAGAAAGAATACTCTACACTTGGATAAGTGTCTGAGAGCCTGGAGAGGCTTGGTGGAAGAAAGAATACTCGTTGTAGAGCCTGAAGAGGCTTGACAGAAAAGAATACTTGTTGTAGAGCCTGAAGAGGCTTGACAGAAAAGAATACTTGTGGTAGAGCCTGAAGAGGCTTGACAGAAAAGAATACTTGTTGTAGAGCCTGAAGAGGCTTGACAGAAAAGAATACTTGTGGTAGAGCCTGAAGAGGCTTGACAGAAAAGAATACTTGTGGTAGAGCCTGAAGAGGCTTGACAGAAAAGAATACTTGTTCGTGTCTGGAGAGACTGTACTCGTGGTGTCTGGAGAGACTGTACTCGTGGTGTCTGGAGAGACTGTAGTCGTGGTGTCTGGAGAGACTGTACTCGTGGTGTCTGGAGAGACTGTACTCGTGGTGTCTGGAGAGACTGTACTCATTGTGTCTGGAGAGACTGTACTCATATTCAAGTTTGTAATCTGAATATTCAGATAGTGGAAAATCCAGTGGTGGTTTGCCTCTGGGACTGGATGTAGCTCACGGGTTTGTGGGTGAACCCGGATAAATTTCTTGACTAAGTTTTCTTACCCTTATCTCTTATTAATTCTTTTCATACTAATCAAGGGGTCAGAATAATTAATCTGATATTTTATACAGACACAAAACATCTTTTAAAATTAGTTTTTACAAGTCGTCTGAAAACTTCAGACAGCCACTTAAAAGCCTGTCTGAAATCTCTATGCCTAAGTCCTTTTTGTTTAATCTCTTTATTTCCAGTTTTCATATTTAAGTTGGAATTTGAAAAGTATTTTCTATAATAAACTTAACACAACTATTTCAATAAAGTGATCTTTCATATGAACAAAACATGAGATATCTCTTATATCATTTGAAGCTTTACAAAGAATGTTCCTTGAAGAACTTCTGAAATAAATTCTCAGAAGAGAGTCTGAAAGAGATCAGTTCAAAAATCAGGAACAGACTTCAGACAACCTCTAGTCGTCTGAAGTATTTCAGAAACTGTGCTGAAAATACTCTTTGTATTAATCTTCAGAAGATACTTTGAGAAGCCTCTGTTTAAAACAATCTTAAGCTTTAGAAGAAACATTGTTTTTCTTATCTTCCACATGTTTCAACTATCTCTGATCTTAAGACTTATTTTTAACGGTGCCCATATTCATGTTTTAAATTAAAGATTTCCAAAAACTATCAAAAAGTTTAAAACACTATTCAACCCCTCTTCTAGTGTTTCTTGTGGTTCTAACATTCCTTATGTTCCTGCTTCTTCTTCTTTTCGTCTTCAGGTACATTCCTTCTTCATTCCTCCCGCAGTTTCCTTTTATCTTCGTTGTTTAGCTATGTCTTAATCTGGTGTGGTTTCTAGGTTTCTTGCTGGGGATTCTGGGAATACGGGTTTTACGGATGAACCTGCGATTGAAGGAACTGTTAATGCTTTGTGTCCTTCTAGTAGTACTGAAACTTATTCCCTTAGTGAGGATTTAGAAGGTGAGTTTGATGTTGTTGGTCCTTCACATTGCATTCCTGATGGTGAGGCTGGGGAAAGTGGTCTAGGTGGCGAGTTTGAAGGTTCCGGTGTGGTTTCTGGACGGAGGAAGGGAGTAAAGAAGATTCAAAAATATCACCAGGAGGGTGAGTTAGAAGGTTACATCTTGAAGGTTGACAAGGAGGGGAAAGAAGAGTCTGATTATGACTTTCGAGATTATTCTTGGGTAGAGGAAGAAGTTCAAGAGACCTCCTCAGTGTATTCTGATAAAAAGCCCCTGGAAAAATTTCTTAATCGAATAGATTTTACCCGACCTAGTACCAAAGGGGTTATAAATTGTAGTTGGTGTGTTGCTCATGATAGGGTCTGCCATAGGCATGTGGATAACTCGGTCCATGATGCAGTCTATGTGTTTGATAAATTTTTTAGTCAGTTTAACGTTCGAGTGCGTTTTACTGTCTTTGAATGTGCTCTTCTTCGAATCCTTAATGTTGCTCCTACCCAGCTTCATCCTAATTCATGGGGCTTCATAAAAGGTTTTCAAATTCTCTGTGACTTTTTTGGTATAACTCCGACCTGTCCAAAATTTTTGTATTTCTTCCAAGTAATATTTATTCGTCCCCTGGGTCTTATCCCCATTAACAGTCGCTCAGGTCGGAAAATTATGGCTGCCTACACCTTTTCTCTAAAACCCTTTAAAGATAACTTCCTTTGCCTGTTTAGTGATGAGGGAAATGAGTTTTTTCTTGATGACAACAAAAATTTTACCTTCCCCATCTATTGGTCGCCCTATTCTCAAGCTATTCTTTCATTTGATTCAAACTTCTTAACCCCCGAAGATCTTATTGAAGTAACCTTCTTAAAAGATGCTACCCGATTGAAGTGCTCTTCCCTGATTAAGTTGGAGAACAGGCCGACAGACCTAAAAAGATACATTGGTATGACTTGTATATTGTTTCTGTTTTATTTTAAGTTTGGAAATGTTGACTTTTGGCTTTATTTCACAGAGCAAATGGCTACAACATTGGATAAGAAGGTTTTGGCTCGAAGGCTTGCTGCCCAGAGGAAAGAAGCTGAAAAAGCTAAGGCTGAGGCTGATCAAAACCCTCAGACTATAGACTCTTCGACAAATCCTCCAGTGGTAACATCTGAAAAAGCTCCTCCCTCATCTTCCTTGAAGGAACCGTCCCAAAAACGAGCTCGGGATGCCGGTCCACGTCTGGATACCGAGAAGAACACTGGTCCATACTTTCCTACAGAGGGGGTGTCCACGTTTTCCAAGATTTTACTGGGTTAGGGCCTACCATTACCTCCTTATGGGACAACCGGTTTGATGTTCATAAGGTTGTTGATTCCAACCTTATCCTAAGAGGCGATGTAAAGAGGTTAGACCAATGAGGTTCTCGCTCTACTCACCTGATGCTTCAGCATCTGGGTATTAGGACAACTGCTCTTGGTCGATACCTTGAGAGGCAAGCTTCTTCTAGCTCAGATCGGAACGCCGAGTTCCTCAAGTTTGTTGAAGACTTAGAGAAAAAATTGGTTGGTTTTGAAGAGTTAAAGACTAAAGTAGCTAGGTTAGAAGGTCGGGTTGCCTTGTTCTCTCAGGAGAATGATTCCTTGAAGGAGGATAAGAAGAACTTGACCGCTGAGGTGGGATCGGAAAAAACTGCAAGGGAAAAGGCCGAGAAGTTACTATCTGATGCTCTTGAGGCTAAAGGAAAGGTCGAAGCTGATCAGGACATGATTGAGGTCGAAGCTGCCAATACTTACGACCAAGGTTTTTCTCAAGCTTTAGATCATATTAAAGTTTTGTATCCCGATCCGGATACCTCGAACTGTGATGTGTTAAAAAAATTTGTGGATGGGTCCTTGGTGGAGATGGTGCTTGACGAAGGCGGTGGAGCAACTAAAGAAGATGCAAACTTGCAGGAGAAAAAGACTCCCATACTAAAGGTGGAGGTGTGGAAGGATCCGAGAAGATTATTGTTGATCAGTCGAAGTCCTCCTGAACCTTGTTACACTTGAGTCCTATATTTGCCCCTCCCCTTCCCCTTTTTTGTTTTAATTATGTATAAACTTTTTTGATGATGTGTATAAAACTTCTAACTTCCATTCTCAACTTAATTGGCACGTTTTAATTGTTTTGCACCGTCCTTGACTTCGTCGTTTCCTAAGTGTGGGAGTTAGCATTTTTATCTCCGTTTTCTGTTCCATATTAACTGTGTGCTCCATAAATCCTTCCAACTTTGAGTACTATAAATATAGCTTCTAGTTACTATATTCAGCGTAACTTAAAAAAAACGACATTCTCATTTTAGTTTTTAGCATGGCCGGGATGGATGGCAGTTGGTTGTTCTGAAGATATTGAATTAAAGAGGTCATCCGGGAATTTGAAATATTGATATTTGCCACTTCTGTCTCTTCTATACTAGGTATTTGGAGAGTTTTCCGTATGACCGTCTTGTTGCAACCTGGTTTTTTAGCGCTTGCAAGTTTTGACAACAGGTCGGCTCGTAGGTTCTATTCTCTTGATATATGTTTAATCCTGAACTTTGCAAAATCAAATATTAAAATCTTAACTTTGTTCAAATACCTGGATAATTGAGGGTCTATGGTTTGGTATTCTCCGTCGAATTATCCTGTGACAAACCGTGAATCGCTTAATATAACCACAGAAGTGGCTCCAACTTCTTTTGCCAGGTTTAAACCAGCTATGAGTGCTTCGTATTCTGCTTGGTTGTTGCTTGCTTTGAATTCAAAGTGAAGGGACTGTTCCAAAACTATATTGCTTGGCCCTTCTAGGATGACTCCTACTCCGCTACCATTGAGGTTTGATGCTCCATCTACGTATAGAGTCCAAAGCTTCTCTTCTTTTTCTTCATCTGGTGGTGTCAATTCTACCAAGAAGTCTGCTAAAATTTGTGACTTGATCGGTCCTCTGGGTTGGTATTGGATTCTGAATTCTGATAGTTCTACCGACCACTTGATCATCCTTCTTGCTAACTCGAGCTTATGCAAGATCTGCCTTATGGGTTCGTCAGTTTTTACTACAACTTGATGTGTTTGAAAGTAAGGCATTAACCTTTGTGTTTCTTTTATCGGTGCAAGAATAACCTTTTCTATCTTTTGATATCTCAGCTCAGGTCCTTGCAATGCTCGGCTAACAAAATAAATCGTTGTTTTCCTTCGGGGTTTTCTTGCACCAAGATTGCACTTATGGCTTGTTCGCTGACTGCAAGATATATAAGAACTTACTTCCCTGGATCCGAATTTTTTTAATATTGGAGGTTTGTATATGTAACTTTTCATTTGCTGGAAAGCCTGCTCACATTCCTCGGTCCATTGAAATTTATTCCCTTGTTTGATGGACTGAAAAAAAGGCCTCAATCGTTCACCAGATTTAGACAGAAATCGGGATAAGGCCACTACTCTTCCTGCTAGTCATTGTACTTCCTTCATGTTGGTCGGGCTCTTCATCGCCAGGATGCCTTGGCACTTTTCGGGGTTTTCTTCGATACCTCAGTCAGTAAGCATGAAACCAAGGAATTTTCCTGACTAAACAACAAATGAACATTTCTAGGGATTAAGCCCCATGTTGATTTTTCTGAGTTGATCAAAGATTTCTTTGAGATCATTCGTATGCTTCTTCTCCGTTGGAGTTTTGATCACCATATCGTCAATGTATACTTCTATATTGCGTTCGATTTGATCAGAAAAAATTTATCCATCAGTCTTTGATATGTTGCCCTTGCGTTTTTGAATCCGAAGAGCATGACCTTGTAGCAATAATTAGCCATGTCAATTATGAAAGTTGTTTTGTCTTCGTCTACCTGGTTCATTCGGATTTGATTGTAACCCGAATATGCGTTCATTATGCTTAGATATTTATACCTTGATGCTCTGTCAACCAGGTGGTCGACGCTAGGTAAAGGGTAGGCATCCTTAGGGCATGCCTTGTTCAAGTCGGTAAAGTCGGTGCACATCCTCCACTTTCCATTCGCTTTCTTGACCGTGACTACATTAGAAAGCCACGTCGTGTATTCGATCTCCCTAATGAATCTTGCTGCCAATAACTTCCTTGATTCTGCTAAGGCTGTGTTCCTTCTTTCTTCACCCAACTTCCTTTTTTCTGTGAGACAAGCTTTATTTTTGGGTTGACCATCAGCTTATGGCAGACAAAGTTTGGGTCAATTCCGATCATATCTGCTAGGGTCCAAGCAAATAAGCCAAAATTTTCTTTTAATATTTGGATGATTTGATGTTCGTCCTCTGGTTGGAGACTTGTTCCCATCCGAGTTGTGTGCTCTGGGTTCTGGCCTATCTGAATGATTTTTAACTCCTTGGTGGGTTGTGGTCTCCTTTCCGAGAAATCCACCTTGGGATCTAGTTCTGTTGAATGGACCCCAAGTTGTTGAGTATTAAGTTTCTTATCTTGATATTTCTGCGTCTTTAAGTTGTTTACATAACAACGCCTAGCTTCATTCTGTTCGGCTTTCATCACTTCTATCTTTTGATCATCAACAGGGAATTTCATCGTTAAGTGTTGGGTCAAGACGACCGCCCCTAACGCATTTAGGGTTGGCCTCTCGATAATGATGTTATAAGAAGTGACAACGTTAATAAGTAAATATTTGACATTTATGGTTTTGTAAATCCCATTTGACCTAAAGGTTGTTTTGAGATTTACAAATCCTCTTACCTCAACCTGTTTTCCTGCAAAACTAACTAAGTTTCCTTCAAAAGGGTGAATGGTGTCTGTTGGTAATGAGAGGTCCTCGTATGTTTTCCAAAACAAGACATCTGCTGAACTTCCCTGGTCAATCAGGACTTTTCTGACCGAGCATCCCTCAATGTTTATCCGTACCACCATGGGATCATCTTGATTAACATCCTTTAATCCTGCAAAGTCTCTGTCAGAAAAAGAAATGACAGGATGAGATTTACCTGTACAAGTGTATTCCGTTTTGTTGACTAAACAAATTGTTCTGAGGTGTCTTTTTCTGGAAGAAGATGTGGGTCCTCCTCCTGCAAATCCACCTAAGATGGTATGTATGGATCCAGCTCTTCGTCTTGGAGTGCTAGAACCAGGGTTTCGGTCAGGAGAATCTTCTCTACTCCTTCTTCGGTCATAATCTACCCAAGTTTTTTCTTGCTTGTTTTTCTGTCTTCCGTCATAAACATATCTTCCGAGATGCCCTAACCTAATGAGCTGCTCGATCTGCTTTTTTAACGTCCAGCAGTTGTCAGTATTGTGCCCGAATGCACGATGAAAATCACACCTCTTTGTACGATCTACACCCTCTGGGACATTCTTTGGAGGCGGAGGAAGTTCAATAATTCTTGAATTATAGACTTCCCGTAAAATCCGGCTCATCCTAGCATTCAATGGGGTAAATTGATAAAAATAGGTGCTAGTCCGGGGGGGGTTTGTTTGGTCTTCCGCCTTTCTTGCCCATGTCATTTCGACAGGTAAAGGTTCCCCGCGTTCTGTTGATTGCGAGATGGATTATTATCAGTCGGTTCCTTGCCCAAAGGTTTCGTCAATATCGCTCTCAAACGCCTTTTAGCTACTGCTGCCTCCTCTGCGTCTATCTGCCCAGAGGCCTTACGATGGAAATATGCTACGTCGGTCGGTTTTGATTTAGCTAATTCATCTGTAAACTGCCCTTCTTTCAATCAGTTGATAATTGCTCTGAGATGGATTTTAGGATCTAACTCCTTAACTTTCATGGCCTCTTTGTTGAAACGATTGATATAATATTTCAATGGTTCATCATCTCCCTACAGTATGCTGAATAGGCTGTCCTCTGTTTTCTTGAAAGGACAGCTGGACAAGAATTGATTTTTGAATGCCATATTGAACTCTTCAAAGCCTCTAATTGAGCTATGAGTCAGAGTTGAATATCATTGCAAGGCGGACCCTGTCAAAGTTCCTGGAAAAATCTTACACAAGATAGGGTTAGTAGCACCTATAGTGAGCATTACTGTATGAAATCTAGTGAGATGTGAATTTGGATCAGTCGTTCCGTTATACACAGGTAAATTAGGGAACTTATCTAAGCAAAGGGACAAACATTATATAATCAGAAAATGGATTAAAACGCGTATCTGTATGATTATTTAAATCAATCTGGGATTCTTCGTGTACTGATGGAGGACGGGTTTCCGATGAATGTGTATCGTCCTCTTCTTTTTCTCGTGAATTTTGAATTTCATCCAGGCATTGTTGCATCACTCTATTTTCTTCCAGTACTCTCTAGTTCTCCTGTCTGAGTTGCTTAAGTTGTTGAATAAGCTCTTGCAACGTTAGGTCTTCTCCATATTTTTGCTTGTTCTTGTTCTGACCATCTTCAAGGATACTTGTGGTTCTTTGGGAAAGTTTTACCAGAGTCCCACTGTGAGCGCCAAATGTTCTCACAAAGCCTAAATTTTATTCAAGATCAACTAATACAGAATAAGAATAAGGCAAATTTTGAGAAAACTAGTGTGTGTTTGACTATGTTGCCTACGCCCCCTTTTATAGGTGCTTAGGGGTATCTTTTATTTATGACATGATCTTCTAATTGGGATTTACTCAACGCTGACTCCTCCATCAAGCCGCTTGTTATCAGCACTTTCCTTATATGTTATGATTTGTCTCCTCCTCTAATTACATCAAGTGTCCTGATATAATTCACGTACAGGTCAATTTAAGTTCGGGTTCTTGATGGTCGAGATGTCTTCGGGAGAACCGAGGTTTGTCGATACATTACAAAAGCTAAAAAAGTTAATAAAAGAAGACTAGTAAAAATAGTATTGTTATTGCATACATGAAAAAATAATACTACTTTTTTTAATATAAGCATCAATAATATATCATTCTAAAAAATGGGGAAAAAAAACTAGCTCAAATTTTTTGACATGTTAAAACGGGATGGACTGAATGAGGTTAGTGGATTGGGTATCCCAACCCAGCTCGTAAAAAATGATGGGTTCGACAGATTGGACTAACCAACTCAATTTACTTTATCATCCCTAATTAATGATCATATGTGGGATTAGATAACTTCCTCTTCTATTATAAAATGCTGCATTAAACTTTATTTGCCCGACTGCAAGGCCTATCCTGATTCAAATTCTTAATTTGCATATAGGACTTTCTAACACATGACACAATTTAACTGACCCTTTACATATGACACTTGGGATTCTGTAAATTAAAGCACATATATATATGACCCGTACACTGACAGCATAGTGATGGATCACAGCAGACAAATCTCTCTTGCAACAACCATTTTGTTTGTTTTTTTTTTTTTTTTTGACGGAAACAACCATTTTGTTAAGTTTAATAAATAATATAGATTCAAGTTTATGGAGGTGGCGCATGACCAACTGACACTGTATAGTTTTGTACTATAGAAACATCCATGACCTAGCTAACATTATAAGCTCAACATTAAATTTAACCATATAATAATGGTCCAACTAGTCCACCAAACCCATGGGCTCGCCATTAATCAAAACCTTGTTCTGTGTCAGGTACTTTTGAGCCAAGAAAACCATATCCCTGCATTGGGACGCTCGATTGCCAAACATGCATTGAATTTAATTATTTACTCCCCTTGCAAAGCAAGGTTTTCCATGCATGATAGAGTGTGAAGTACGTGTGGGTTAGTAATTAATCTATGAGTGATTTATTTCAGGATAGTTCTAAAATTGTAATCTTACCTATAATTATAAAGTGTAAAAATAAAAATGCACTTATCTTAAAATAGAAATGGTTAGCAACACACTCTCACACAATCTTTTCTATATGTTTCATTATATGATGGTTGAAAATCATATTAGTCTCCCATCACAGGAGTGAGACCTATATAATTTAATAAAATCAATGTGAATTTTAATCAATTACATGAAGTGTGTTGAGTAGAGCGTTTTAAAGAATGTGTTGCTAACATTCTCCTGTATTTTAATTAAATTTAATTTAAAGTATATAATATTCTTAATTTAAAAAACTTTAAAAAGTCAATATATTGTGTTTAGATGGAGAATTTTAGAATTCTCAAAATTATAAAATAAATTATGAGTGATGATTAAAAAGAGAGTTAAGGATGAGAGGAATTGTAAACAATAATCTAAAAAATCAAACATAATAAAGAAATATTGAAATTCCCCCTCAATATGTATTATTTGAAATTTCTCCTATATCATAAAAGTCCTTTTTATTTGTCATTTGAAATTCTTTCTTTTACTATCCTAACACATAAAATTAAATAATTTAGAATTACTCTATCCAAATATAAGTTCAAATATTTTAGGAGGAAATTCATTTTAGAGATTTTTTCCCTTAATTATTTTTTTTAGAAAAAGGCCGGGAAGCTATACATGCAATTATAGTGACTGTTTGTGGGCGCAAGAGAAAGACATGGTTATATACTTTATAGATTTGGTTATTGCTACTATCGTAAATGGTGTGTTTGGTTTACACTGGATTCATGTTTGAAACGTGATTTTAAGGTAAACTAAACACACATTACATACGAAAAATATTTATTTTTATATAAATAATGTTTCTAAATATAAATCTACTTTTTAATAATAAATACATTAAAATGTAAATTATATGTTGAATCTGAAATTGATATGTAGACATTATATTATAATTAATTAGTTTGAATTGTAGATTTATTTAAATATGTATTAAATGATATTATTTTAAATTTGAATTATCATTTCATAAAAATCAATTATTTCAATTATACTATCCAATAAGTAATATTTTATATATTTTAAAAATAATTATATCCTTTTATGTGATTTAAATTTTAAGATATTAATTAATTATCATATTATTTAAATTTTTTAATTAAATTATTTGTTTCATATATAATTATCAAGTGAAGATTATATATTATTAAATAAAAATACTGATAAGAATTTGGAATTAAATTAAAAATTAAAATTAAAATAAAAAATGAATAAGTTAAGAATTAGAATCATACATATCTTGATTTCAAAATATTAGTTTTTTAGGAAATTAAATTGAGAAAATAAATTGAAGGAATTAATATTTAAAAATCATCGCAGGGGAACACACTCAAAAGAATAGATTTGTCCCACCAACACATGTTTAGTAAACGTATTAAATTAAAAGTAGGGTTAAATATACTTTTAATTAGTCCCTGAAATATAGGTAAGATTTGACTTTTTAGTCCCTATAATTTAAAACTAATGGTTTTGGTCCTTCAAAAATTAAAAATACACCAATTAATATTTAGCCCTTATTGAATAGTTTTGTTACAGATTTTGCTACAAATTAGCTATAATTTTTTTATCAATAAGGGCTGAAAAAAAAACACCTCCCACCACCGCCTAACACACACTATTCAATTTTTCAATACTCAATTAAATAGTTAATATGATAAGGTTATGGAATTATGCTACACTAGTCTTTTTTGTCCTTTTCTTTGGGTACCAAGAATCCTCCAAGAATCCCCCTCCTCAATCACTAGCCTCTTCTGCTATGTCGAATGAAGAGGAACAGGACAAGTCTGTTCAAGAGGATGACCTCATCATCCGAAGTACAAAGAAAATCAAATTGGAGAATGCCCCCAAGACTGCATACGGTTCTCAAGATTCCAAGGCTGCTGACCAGATTTCCTACAAGGAATCCCTTCTTCAACAGATAGGCTTAATGTCAGAACCATTGTTTGAAGTGGATGAGGATGAGCTCCCCTGGGAAGAATCCACTGATGAAGAAAGATCTGTTAGAGAAGAGGAAATCCAAACTGGGCAGAATAGAGCAGAGGTAAGACCTGTTGTTCCTCTCTCAGAAAAGGAATTCAATGACTAGTGTGCCCCCTGGAGAAATGCCCTGGTCATTAAACTTTTAGGGAAAAAGCTCAATAAGCAAATCTTGGAAAACCGCCTCCAGCGTCATTGGGCCTGCAAAAATCCTTTAAAATTTATAGATATGTCACAAGATTTTCACTTAGTCTATTTTACTGAAAAAGAAGATTATTTACATGTGTTATTTGATGGCCCGTGGATGGTGGCAGACCATTATATCATTGTTCAGCGTTGGAGGCCATTATTTCTCAAAGAGGCCAAGACTGTTAAAAAAGTGGTTGTCTGGGTTAGAATCCCAGACTTGCCTATAGAATTATACAATTCTAATTTCCTCTATAGGGTGGGTAACATTTTAGGAACAATGCTGAAAGTTGATAGACTAACATCTATTCACTCAAGGGGCAGATTTGCCCGTATATGTGTTGAAATTGATCTATCTAAGAGACTAATACCAGAGGTAGAGGTAGAAGCCTTGGAAATTATTTTTAGGATTGAATATGAAGGCCTACATCTTGTCTGTTTTAATTGTGGCAAATATGGCCACAAGAATGAAAACTGTACAGATTTTGTTCCTGTTCAAGATGAACCATGTAGTCCTGACGAACAACAGAGGGAGGATAAAATTGAAACAGTCCTAACCCAAGATCCTAGTAAAGGAGACGATCAACCACAAGTCCAGTCTGAGCATACCAAGCCTAATGCTGACCCCAACCAACAGGTATCCTCCCCATATGGGCCCTGGATGTTAGTTAAGAGGCAACAAAGAAAAAGATTTACCCCCCCAACCAAACAAAGTCAGGCCCAATATGTGGTTATTGAAAATGAGGACAAGACTGAGGGATCTAGATTTGCTATTCTCAATCAAGAACCTAGTGAGGAAGGAACTCATGCTCCTAAAACTACTCCTCTGGAGACTCAGATTATTAAAATTCGTGACCCTACAGCTGTAAAAAACACCCAAAAAATTCAGAATAGGAAAACTTTCCCTAGAAAACCTGAACAGGCTAAATAGAAACAGGCCCCCCTACCCGGGTGAAAAAACCTTCTCCTTCAGGCATACCAACTGAACCTCCCAAGCCTATTCAGGGCCAGATTTCATCACACCAGCCCCCAGGAGGAAGCAGAAAACTGATGGAATAACAGCGGAAATTAAACAAAGAATGGAACAAGATATGTTGCGTACTATGAAGATTATCAATAAAAAAGCTGCAGAGAAGCGCGATCTGTTCAATTTCACAATAAATGACGTCTTCTCTGGGGAGCTTATGGCTATAGACCCTGACCCACTAGACGGGAATTCAACAAACATTCAGGTATTGTCTAAAGATCCTAAGGATATCACTATGACAGAATGCACTCAGGTGCAAGGTAAGGATGAACTTGGTTCAAACCATCATTCTTAATAGTTTTATTATGAATTTTTTAGCTTGGAATTGCAGGGGTATTTATGCTAAAAGTTTCGTTTCCCTTATTAAGGATATTATAAACATGTATAATGTTCATTTTATTATGCTTATGGAAATCCATGCAATGGGAGATAAGGCCAAAAAAGTTATAA
This sequence comes from Sesbania bispinosa, assembly GCA_026901365.1. NCBI lineage: Eukaryota > Viridiplantae > Streptophyta > Magnoliopsida > Fabales > Fabaceae > Sesbania > Sesbania bispinosa. The sequence continues at coordinate 582,525 of QLOH01000065.1, read as the reverse complement.
GAAGAATGGGTTTTGATTCTTTTGAAATTTTTGAGTCTCAAGGGCAGTCTGGTGGCTTTATTCTATTGTGGGATAGTTCTCTTTGGAAGGTTGAAATTCTCCTTCACTCTAGACAATATGTTCACATGCAGGTTAAAAATGGTAATTCTAAGCCTTGGTTCCTAACTGCTATTTATGCTAGTCCTCAATATGCAAATAGATCTATGCTTTGGGATAATCTGGAATCTATTTCCCTTTCTATGACTGGTGAGTGGTGCTTAATTGGCGATTTTAATACTATTTGTGGCTCTCATGAGAGATCTGGAGGTGCAGGTAGCCCTTCCTTGAGAGGATCTGACCAATTCAACAAAATGATAGACGATTGTAACCTATTAGATGCTGGTTTTGTGGGATCTAAGTTTACTTGGAAGAGAGGTAACCTTCTGGAGAGACTTGACAGAAGCCTCATTAACATAGATTGGAGAATAAGATTCCCCGATGCCTCTTTAAAACATCTTCCCTTCTACAAATCTGACCATTGCCCTATTCTTATAAATTTTGAGCATTTGAACCAGAAGAACCAGCATAGGAGACCTTTTAGGTTCCTTGCTGCTTGGCTTACTCATCCAACTTTTTCAGATTTTGTAAACTTTAATTGGAACAAAAACAGAGATTGAGGGAATTTACTTATAGACTTTAAAGATAAATTACAGGATTGGAATAAGCACACTTTTGGGCACATAGGTAATAGGAAGAGAACTCTTATGCGTAGAATGGAAGGTATAACCAGGAAATTAAGCCATTATAGTGATCCATCCTTAGAAAATTTATATAATAAGCTTTGGGTTGAGTATGAAGAGGTTGCTTATCAGGAAGAGCTTCTTTGGCTCCAAAAGGCTAGATGCAAATGGATTAGTGCAAGTGACAGGAATACTAGATACTTTCATGGCATTACCATTGCTAGAAGAAAGAAAAATAAGATTGAGTGTCTTGAAAAGGAAGATGGTGTGATAATTACAGATAATCTTGAGATGGAAAATATGGTCTATGATTTTTATAAGTCTCTTTATATTGATTCTGGTGATTATGCTCCTTTCTATCTTGAAAATAGTTTTCCCTCTCTTTTACCTGATCAATTGGAGATGTTGTCTAAACCTATTTCGGATGAAGAAATAAAAAAATCTTTATTCTCAATGGGTGGGCTTAAAGCCCCTGGTGTGGATGGTATTCATGCGTTTTATTAACAATCCCATTGGGATATTGTGGGAGGTGACATCTGCAATCTGGTTAAACAAGTTTTTTCCAACCCCAGGTATGTGGAAGGTATTAATGATACTTTAATTACCCTTATTCCTAAAGTTGAGGGTGTTATCAATCTTAAAAGCTTTCGCCCAATCAGCTTGTGTAATGTCTCCTACAAAATAATTACTAAGTTAATTTCTCTTAGACTTAGATCTGTTATGAACCACTTAATTGGCCCTAATCAAAGTAGCTTTATACCTGGTAGGCAAAGCAGGGATAATATTATTGTGGCTCAAGAAATAATTCATTCTATGAGGAAAAAAAGGTAGAAAGGGGTGGATGCTATAAAAATAGATTTAGAAAAAGCCTATGATAGGCTTAATTGGAATTTTATAGATGATACCCTTGAAAAGATAGGAATTCCTATTCAGCTTAGGGAGGTTATTCATCACTGCGTCACTTCTCCTAAAATGAGAGTTCTTATGAATTGGGAGGCTCTTAATCCTTTTTGCCCGACTCGTGGTATTAGACAAGGGGATCCTATATCCCCCTATATTTTTGTGCTTTGTATTGAGAGGCTTTTCCAATTAATTAACCTTGTTGTCTCCCATAAATTTTGGAAACCAATCAAAATTGGTAGAAGAGGGCCTCTAATTTCCCACTAAGCTTTTTCTGATGACCTAATTTTATTTGTTGAAGCAACCATGGAACAAGCTGAAATTATTAAAATTATCCTGGATCTATTCTGTTCCAGTTCAGGCCAAAAAGTTAGCTTGGATAAAACTCGTATTTTCTTCTCTAACAATGTCTGTATGCAGATTAAAGAGGAGATATCTAGTGAGCTTGGCTTTCAAAGAACAACAGACTTAGGAAAGTATCTTGGGGTTCCTATGTTACATAACAGGGTCAACAGGTCTACTTTTAATCCTGTTGTTGCTAGGATCGGGAAGAGGTTATCTTCCTGGAAAGCTAAATCTATATCCTTCGCTGGAAGACTAACGTTAACCCAATCAGTTATGAGTGCTATGCCATCTCACCTTATGCAGTCTACATTCTTACCTACGGGTATCTGTGACTCAATTGATAAAATTTGTAGAAACTTCCTTTGGGGTGACTCTGAAGATAAAAAAAGAATTCACACAGTGGGCTGGGACAAAATATGCAAATCTAAGCTCTCTGGTGGGCTTGGATTGAGGAAGTGCAAGGACTGGAATAAGGCTTTCATGATGAAAATCTGTTGGGGTCTTATTCACCACAATCAGGATTTGTGGGCTCAGGTTTTAAGGGCCAAATACAACTGTGGTTCGGATTTTATTCCTATTGTGAAGCAGAAACCTAGAGCTTCTAACTTATGGCATGGAATTTGTGATGTTTGGGCTAGCTTTATGGAATCTTGCTCTTGGAAAGTTCAAGATGGAGCTGGGATAAAATTTTGGACTGACAACTGGGTTAAAGAAGCTGGAATCCTTATTCAGCATGCCCTTCTAAATATCCCTAAGAAGAACCTATCCGCCTCTGTCAATTCTTATACTAATTTAGAGGGTAATTGGGACCTGGCTCTGCTATCAAATTACCTTCCTAACCAGATTTGCGATCAACTTAAAAAAGTCAGGCCTCCTAATCCAAATAGAGGAAGGGACACAATTATTTGCAACCATACAGCAGATGGGTGGTTCACTATTTCCTCTGCCTATGAGCATATTTCTAATTGCAACACTCTTCAAACCAGCCCCTTAATGAGGAGAATCTGGAAGTGGCATAGACCTCAACAAATTAAAATCCTATTATGGAATATTGCTAATCATGGTCTCTTGACGAACGTAGAGAGGAAGAAAAGAAGACTCACCCTTGATGACACCTGTCCTTTGTGCGCTAACAGCCAGGAATCGGAGATGCATCTCTTCAGGGACTGCACAACAAGTCATGAATTGTGGTTAAAATTTTTCAAAGGGGAATACCTCAGGAAGTTTATGAGACCCAATAATCTATATAGCTGGCTTTTATCAGCTTTTTCAAACAAACCTGATGATGATGACTTGCTCATAAGATCTGACCTTAGGGTTTATCTTGGAAGAAATTTGGATCTGCAGAAATAATTTTATTTTCAACAATCAGAGGGTTTCGTTGGAAGCTATGATAAACAAAATATGTGTGCATGTTCGCTTAGCAATGGAAGCTTTTATGAATGGAAGTAGTATCAACCTTACCAGAGAAGGGAGATCGGGTTGGTCTATGAAGTGGAACCCTCCGCCCCTGGGTTGGTATAAAATCAACGCTGACAGAGCTATTTCGCAGAGAAGTCAGGTCGCAGCTTGTGGGGGAACTATCCGAGACTCTTGGGGAAACTTCATCGTAGGCTATGCGAACAAGCTCGGGACTCGATCTATTTTAGATGCTGAAATTTGGGGCATTCTGCGGGGAATCAAAATTGCTAGTCAGAGAGAGCTTCGGAAGGTGGTCGTGGAGTCCGATTCGGTAGCGGCCATCAACATTATTTTGAAGGAATGCTTGGAAACCCATCCTTGTTATTCCCTGGTGCGAGAGATAGAAGACTTGAGCAAATGTTTTGAAGAAATTGAGTGGTATCACACCTACAGAGAAGCCAACAGTTTAGCTGATGCCTTCGCAAAAAATGGGATTGCTCTTTTAACCCAGTTCAGAATATTTGATTGTATCCCTCCTTTTGCCATGGCCCAGTATTTATCTGATACTATTGGGAGAAGTTCCCATGATGTTGTTTAGGTTCTCTCTTGTTTTTGGCCTTTGTTAGGCCCCTTTTGTCATAAAAAAAATATGATAAGGTTATGTGTGTGTAATTGAACACATAATTTTATTTCGTTCTATAGTTACTAAACACAATATACAAAATATTATAGACCTATTATATTATTTTTGTCATGTTTCATGTTGTTTCATTTGTTATGTTCATATTTATTAATTGCTACCTTTACAATTTATCTTTTTTAAACTTAACCTTCAGCCTACGAAATGTAAGTTTCACATGTCTACAACAAAAAAAAAGCATATATTATGCATAGGAGGGGGATTAAGTTGCTCAAAGAGTAACTTTTATTTATCCTACTTAAATTTTTTTTTACAAAATATAATTTTAACAAATTCAACCGTTGAATAATTTAATATTAACATATTAATTATATAAACCAAATTTTAGATAAATTAGACATTTATAGATATATAATATTATAGTTACTATTTATTTATATTTTAAAAAATATATTATACATTAAAGTAAAGTTATAAATTTTAAATTGTATGAATTTTTAATTTTAATTATAGACTTGGTTTATTTGTATACAAATTTCAATTCAATGATTAGATTAAAAATTTATAAAATTTATTAAATATCATTAAATGGAGTAACTTTATACAAAAGTTACACTTGATGCTCACTCATTATATATATATATATATATGGGAGCATATCAAGTGAGAACACTTGTTTATTGCGAGAAATGAGAACATTTAATAATAGTTATTGGATTATATTTAATGGTCCTGATTACTAACTGAAATAAATTAAAAATCTTTCTCATTTATCTATTTCCATATATATCTTTTTCCCTAAAAAACTAACCACTTTCCTATTTTTCTTTCCCACAATTTTCTTCTCCCCTATCCCGGAGTCAATCTTCTCATATCTAAAAATCGGTTTTATTGTCTAACAACAAAAGTATTTCGATAAAGGGTATCAAAAATCCTTAAACGAAATTTATTGTCAATAACAATTAATAAACCCAGGAAAGCATTAATTTAACATTTAATTGATAGAGAGTATGATTGAAAATAGTAAGATAAATTATATATAGGACAAATTATATGATCAGCACCATTGACAATGAAGTTGTACAATCTGTTAAAGAAGAACTGACAAGTTGTAGTAGCAATGGTATGTCCACCTATATATGAAAATTAAATCCATTAATTTAACATTAATTTTCTTTTCATTAAAATAATTAAAGGATATAATTGTTTGTTATTAATTTAGAATTAATAATATATAATGGGTAATGCCGATGTTGTGTTCTAAATTTGAACCTCCATTACCTGTCCTAAAGCAACAAATTGTATTGGAAAAGTTTAAATTGAGAAATGTCAATATAATTAATCAGCCATTCTGAAGGTACAAAAATTATATATGACCGGCCGGGATAAAAAAGAACAAGTATTAAAGAAGGAAAACTTAATTGAGAAGAAAGAAGCATAAGTCAACAATTTGCTTTCCCCTTTAATTTTGAGTGTTTAGAAAGAGAAGGCGAAATAAAAAGATGCCATATTGTGTGGATTTGGTCGCTTTCTTTTCTCACTCTCGGTCAAATAATGGTATGCTAAACTTTATGAAAGACGAAGGAGGAAATTCCACATTATAATAAAGACGACAAGTAGTTAAGGGCTAACGAGGAAAAACATAAATTGACTTGGGAAATTGAAAATAAATTTTGGTCAATATCCAATTTTTAAGATTTCCATCATCTAAGCCTAAGTCTCGTACAAAAGTGTTGGAGAGTAATTGCCTTGCGGGTACAAAAGGGAAAAAAAAGGGCAATTATATTTAATTTGCATAAAATATATCCAACAAAATGAAAACTCATGGACCATAGGATAGAGGAAGCTTTATACACAGAAGGCCATGGGATTGAGATGGAGATGGCCATATATATGGATTTTAGTTATGAGAGAGTTTTCATGCTTTCATCATCAAATAGTAATTAATTTCACTGGGTTGGTGCAGTAGCTAGGTTACTTCTCACCATGCCCCCACCATATATTTGTTAGATATTAGACCACGTAGACACCCATAACATTGCATGTTGATATTGTTCCACGTGTCAATAAAAAAACATACCACTACCACATTTTAAGCTTAATTTCTTCCCATGAATTATTCAATCTTTTCGTCTTTTGCGTTGCTTGTCCTGTTATGAACTCAATGAAGTTGTATTTTGTAGGCTTCCTAGTGTCCCCCAACTAGTCACCACTAAAATAGCCAACAGATCTGCGATTTTGTGTTTTTTCCGCAAATCACTTTTTGCGCAGTTCAAATTTTTTAATTTAAATAAAATTTAAAGATCTCCACTTAAAGATACAAAGTTTTAAAATTTTTTAAAAAATTAATAAGAAATTGAAATTTTTAATTTTATAGTGGCTAAATATGAAAAAAAAAAATGTAAAGATTTTATTAATGAATAACTGTATTATTAAAGTATTCAAAGATATAGTTTTCTACCAACAGGGTTTGTTCAAGTGGTACATGCTTGATTTCCCTTAAACAAAGTCTCGAATTCGAGTCTCGTGGATGGAAAAAATCTCCGCTGGGAAAGCTAGCCCCACCATGATGTAGATGTTCCCGACTCGAACAAGATTGCATTCGGTGGAGGAAAAAAAAGATATAGTTTTCTTATACACACATTATAAATATTTAATTAAATTGTTAGTTTTTCTTTAATTACTAGATCGAAGAAAAAAAAGGAATTTAAGACTAAGAACACATAATATTCAAATATATAAATGTCAAAATAAATTAATTAATCTACGTACTTTTAATATAGAGTACTCAAATTAACTGTAAAAAGATAAATACGATTCAATCGTACGCAGTACAACATAAATTATTGACTTGGCAGTTACAGTTGACGCAATGGTGGCTGATACTTGGTTTAATACGTGTTTTTAACACTTTATTTGGCGTAAAAAAAAAAAACTTTATTTGGCACCTAATAACAATAAATATGGAGCTTTAAAAATCTCGTCACAACAAGGTGTAGGGTCGAGTCAAATTTATTATTATATGTCTATTATTGTAGGCAATTTTAATTCACATTTATAAAAGTCTAATTTTACAACTGGAATCTACAAGACTACAACCTGCTACTCATATGGTATCAACTCTAATTATTTATGCCAAGACTCCCCTTCTTTTGACACCTAAGAGAATCATAAGAAATTGTATATAACTTCTATAAAAGGATATAATTATATTAAAATATGTCTAATATAATGATAATCATATCTCATTTGCTAGTTATATAAATTACATAATATTGCTAATTATACTTGCTAGTTATATAAATTACATAATATTGCTAATTATACTAATTACTTGATATATACCTATATAGGCCGGTTTGAAAATTGTATTGCATAAGATTATTATAATAAATAATACATAAATTTAAAAAAGAATTAAAACTTATAATAGAAGTTATTTTTAAATAAAATAAAAAATAAATATGATGATGTTTATGTCACATGCAATTTATTATCATAAACCCTTTGTATATAAAAATATATTATAATTTATATATTCAAAAGCTAATTACAAAAGAACCAACAGGTGATACTTGATTATCCTTATAAGGTATCGGATTTAGATGAAAAAATCTTTATATGGAGAGTTAGTCCCATTATGATATGATACGAACTCGAACAAAATTATTTTATATGTTGAATATGTGTGATTTACAGTAAAAATTTGTATGTGGTGAGAGTTTTTTTTTTTTAAGATGAACAAGCTTAAAAGAAAGGGAAAAGGACAAACCAAACAAAAAAAAAAACAAGAAAGCAACAAAAAGCACTTAATTTATAAATATGATTATGGTGATTACAATTATTTTAGGGTCCTGCTAACGAGTGCCATGTTAAGGATCTATATATAGAAAGTTTTTGTTGGAAATCACAGTATTGATTGCATTTACAATATTAAATGCTACACATTTCAATAAAACATTTTTATTTTTGGATCTTTAACAAGTGCCTTTAGGGCACTCGTTAGCATTTTTCATTATTTTATTGCAAAATTGATGTACTGTATTAAAATTAAACACATTAATTATGAGATGACATGAGTTGTGTGTAAATGCAAAATGAAAATAAAGTAGGAAAAAGACAGTTATTTTCCATTTCAGGAGAAGCCATATAAGAGTTCTGCCAATTTTTTCTTTTATCATAACAATGGAAGCAAACAAGAGGGCTGCGGGCCGGGCCGTGCCATTGCCCATATCGAGCCACTTTGTCGCGTCCATCACTCGCTCTTTGCAGAACGTGCCGACACGCGCAGTTAATAACTTGTATTTGAGAGTGCCACGTGTCGGAGAAAGGATTGACTTAAGAGGTATCAGCCGTGGGGACTGCCTATTATAGATCATAGCATATTAATTTTAATTTTAGATATGAAATTCATATAACATAAAAACATATAACTCATATAATATTTTTTTTTTATCTCTTTTCATCACATTACCTATCACATATCACATTTCTCTCTTTTTCTTTATTGTCGATTTACAAATTACATTTCTCTATAAATTCTGTGTTGAGTTGAGTTGACGTTAACTGTGCATGGAAACTCGCTGCACCTAACATCCACTGCATAGTTGCTTATATCTCTAGTATTTAGAATGAGTAAATAGTTCTTTTATCCCTGGGAGATCGGAAGTCGGTCAATATAGTCTAGTCTATGAAAGGAAAAAATTAACAAATAGTTTCTAAAAGATATTTCCATAAGTTACTTTGGTTTTAACGTTAGTGTCCATTTGATAAAGATAACAAAAGTAATAATTTGACACCAGGGTCAGCCCCAGTGCCAAGTTGGTAAAGCAATGGCTTTAGGCCCCCAATATTATATAGGCCTCATAATTTTATATTTATGTTAATTATATTTGTATTTAAAATTTATATAAATATAGGATTTTATGTATATACACTGACAATGTAAAAAAGTTTTACATTGTCATTCAATGATGTGTTGCCACATTTATTAATGAGCTAATAATATATGAGGTGTCTTACTTAATAAATGATGTGGTAACATATCATTGGATGACAGTGTAAAAATTAATGTATAGTGATTAAACTCCTAATAAAATTTTCTTTTGATTAAAATAATAGGGCTCATCTTACTATAACTTTTTTCTCATAATTAATAATTATTTTATTTGTTTTATTAGTTGATTTTTCTTATCATGTTAATCCTAGTTATATACATAATATAATAAATATTGTAATATATCAAAATTACCAAAATACTAATATAGACGTTAATTATGCATAATAATAATTTAATAAGTAATTTTATATCTAAAAAATTTAAAAGAAAAAATTTCAATAAAATTATAATAATTTTAATAATTTTTTTAGTTAATTAGAAAATGCCTCATCTCAAAACTTTGCCTCAGGCCTCAACATGTGTTGGGTCGACCATGTTTGACACATTAGGTGCCATGTGGACTTCTATATGTGGTAGTTGCATGTGGCTATAATATGTATGAAGGATTAAAATGATAACAAGTGATTAATTTGAGGGATTAAATTGACCAAAAAAGAAATTCTCCTCATCTAATGTAAACATTATAAATAATTAACTCTTCTTCCCCAAATTTTTCCCTAATTCATGTAAACACCCAAATCTTAATTATGTTTCAAAAACAAGCAGACAATATCATAGCCATGTTGGCGGGGGATAACATTCCCATTTGCACCACCATGTCTTTGTCAATATTATATTTTGTATAGCTGACTTAAATGAAATTTTATGTCTTTTAAATGTTGTATGTATGACCTCTGATCACCAAATTTTAGTAAACAATGAAGTATGTAAAGAGATTTATAGAAAGATATATTTCATTCATTCAAAATGAGTATGAATACAATAGGATATATTTATACAACATTTGGATAACAAATAAATTTGAATTTAAAAATTAAATTCAAATTGAAATAATCCTAAACATGAGAAGATAAGATAGTGCAACAAATAAATTTGAATTTAAAATTAAATTCAAATTAAAAGAATCCTAACCATGAGGAGATAAGTGATAAGTGCTAAAAATATGATAAATTTGTATATAATTACAACACTTATCAAGGGTAAAATGTTAGATTTATTCCCCAAATTACCTCTTTTTAGTAATAAATTCAAATTTTGTGATTATTTGATTTAAATTTGAATTTGATGCTATTTTGATAAGAAATCTGTTAATTTTGCAGATAAAGAGGAAAGTTTTAAATGGAGAAACAAGATAGCATTTATTTGAAGAAAGAATCTGCAGAAAGGATTCTAAATGGCAGCAAATCAAGATAAAATCAGCAGTTATTTGGATAAAGATTCTGCAGATAAAATTCTCAATTCAAATTTAAGAGCACAGGATCAAGCTAAAAAGAAGGAAACAAGGAAAGCGTAGCAGATAAAGATATCAAGAAGAAAAAGAGGAAACCAGGAAAAGCAGAAACGGTGAGCTGCGCTCCACCTGCGCTGAGCGCAAGTGGAGCGAAGGAATTAAAATTCATCTCTGTTTCCTGCGCTTCATCTGCGCTGAGCGCAGGTTGAAGCGCAGGAATACGGAAATAGATTTCCAAAAAGATTTCCAACGAGATTCCTTCCAGATTTCAGATAGCTTTCCAACTTCTATATAAAGGACCTTTTGCATAGATCGAGAGGGAGGAGCAGAGCTGGAGCTAGAGAAAAGTGTGACAGTTTCTCTATTGGTTTGTAATGGCTACCATGAGTAGCTAAACTCTCTTATAGGATTGAATGTAGTCGATTCAATCCTCAATTGTATTTGAATTCTCTTTGTTATTTATGAATCCATGTTTTTATAATATCGGTTTTTTTATTCTGTTCTTAATGCTTAGCTTTCGTCTTTGTGCTAGAGTTATAGCTTGGTTTTATGGGGCGCACTGGAAAATGGTTTTGTGAAATCAATAGCGAGTTTGGGGGAACCTAGGAATAGGAAAGTTGAATTCTGATTGGTGAAAACACTCAAGTTGTCACTGTGGGAACCAGGATGGCTTGATAGCTTTTACAAATTAATCTTTAATCCAGGGTAATTTATCACTGTGGGAACCCGGGTGAATTATTTCTGAGTATTTCATATTTGTGGGAACCTTTTATGAAATAACTTTTATTTGTGCTAAGATATTATAATTCCATAGTTATAAATATCATTGGGTTTCAAATACATGAAGGGTGCGATAGACGAAGTTCAATCCTAGTTCCAGTAACCTGCTCAACCATCTCAAATTACTGCTTTTCTTTATTTACTATTGCAACTCTCACAAACAACAACCATATTCTCTCACTTGATAGTTGTGACCACTAGAATTTACAATTGAATTGTTCCCTATTGATACGACAAACTCTTTCACTTACTATTATACTGCTGAATTTTTGGTAAGCTTGCCAGAATTTCAACAATAATATATTAATTTAAAATTTAAAAATTAAATCCAAATTGAAAGAATCCTAACCATGAGAAGATAAGATAGTAACAACTACATATGTGAGTATTCCAACAATGTGTTCCTTTGTTCAATTTTGCAATTAACTTTTACAATATACTTTTTAATTCTTATCGTCTTATTGATTCATTTATTCCTTTGTAAAAATTATATATGTAAAACATTTACACAAAATATCTCCATTCTAATAAACATATATATTATACATAAGTTAAAAGTAAAAAATTACAATCATGAATGGGAGTAACTACTCTTATTACTCCTTTCATGGACCAAAATTACTATTTACTCTATTTAGAATCAATGTTTAAAAAACTTGAAAAGTAATTGAACCGACGAAGGACGGGTTCATAGTTCATTGGTTGAATCGTGATCAGACCGGTAATAATTAAATATGTATTTTTAATATTATATAATTTTTTCAAGTAATGAAATTATAAAAATCAACACATATAAGATTAGAAATTAATATAAAAACCTTATTATATACATTATAAGATAAAAAATTAATAATAGGTGACTACATTATAGTTATTTATGTATAATCCTTAAAAAGTATTTATCTAAAAAGTTATTTTAGATTAATTATTTTTTAAAAAAATGAATTTTTTTAAAATGGCCCGTTCAAACCAAATTCTCTAGCACCAATTTTTATCCGATTCAATTGGTTTTTCACTAGTCCTCACCAATTTTAAAACCAATCGATTTTTTGAGTTAAATAGACCAGATCCTGAACCAATTTCCTGTCAGACCAGTTAAACTGGTCGATCTGATTTTCACAACATGATTTAGTATTATGGATATTCTATCCCATCCGCCATCCTTCTTAATTTCTTTCCTTTTTTTTTCTCTAATATACCCATTTTAACACATCATATGATATGATTGGTTGAACTTTTAAAATGATGAACTTTGCCTATTTTTAAAATTTAAAAAATGAATATACCTTGTTTATTTGATATATTTATTTCTATTAAAAATAATATAATGTAACATAAAAGTTTATTTTATAATAATATCTTTAAATAGGTCTAATAGCCTCAAGTTTTTTATATAGAATAACATACTTAAATATTTATATATATGAATCAACAAGTACACGGTTTTAAGACATAGTAATTAAATTTCAATATAATAATTACGATAATAAAAAAAACATTATATTATTTATATTTATGTGAATAGGTTGGTTTGTCAAACCTAAAGCCTACCTTTTCAACTAAATAAGCTTTTAAAAAATTGGACCTAGTTTATTTGGTAGAAATTAACTCCTTTAAAATGAGAGGTGCAAGTTATAACCATTGATTGAAAAATAAATGATTGAGAATTTAAAAATTTTATGGGTTGCTATATGTGTGCATATATTTTATATCAAGAACATATTCACTTTAGAGGAGTCAAATCCTAATAAATAAGTTTGGCCAAACCCCTAATAATTGGATAATAATTTTTTTTTTGTGTTGTGATAAAACAAGAAAACACAACAAAAGAAAAATTGGTTAATTAAATAATGAATCTATCATATAGTATTATTCTATTTCCACCATAACCACCACCACCACACCCAACAAGCCTATGAATTGAGGCTTTGCACACGCATAGGTAACCTCTCTTAGCCATGTTGCCCAATATTCCAGCCACCAAAATACAAGAAGCACCACCGTCGGAATATTCACCAGAGTTCTATTAAGAGTGATGTGATTGTGTAATGTTGATGTATGTACAAGTTATGCATGCTTTCTCTTATCAAGCATAAGGTTAATCTCTGTTGACATATTAAATCAAGCCACCATTTGTAATGTGAATGAGATCAGCCACCATGCCAAAAGATTTGTTGCAAATCTTGAATTGATTTAGTAGTTGAAAGCATGTTAATGAATAGTATAGCTTGCATGTTATATGAATAGTTTAGCTTTGTTAAGAACATGCTTTGTTAGTTTTTTTTGTTTTTTTAGGAATCTAATATTTCTACTTTGGTTTATTAGGCATCAAATATTGCTACTTTGTTTTGTTAGGCATCTAATATTTTTATTGTATTTCATTTGCCTATAAAAGGCCTTGTTACATGTATCATAAAAATGTATCAAGTTTTAGATTGAAATATTGAAGTGATTATTTGCTCTCTTCCATTTTTTCTTGAGTGCTTCCGTTGTGTGTGAGTTTTAGAGAAAATAATGTCCCACTAATATCAAATTGGTATCAGAGCTTGAGAGCCTGGTGGTGTGAGTGATAAAAAAATCAAGAGTGTGTGAAGAACAAGAGTGTTCTCACTTTCATATTTTTTTGAGTCAGTGTGTGAGAGAGATATGACAAACTACAATATTGTCTGGTCTGGTCTCAAATTAGATGGGAAACTGGATTATAATTATTGGGTACTATTAGTGGCTACCCATTTGAAAGCTCATAATATTTGGAGCTATGTTGAACCGGGTATGCAAGAAGGAGCCGACGATGTTGCTCAACGGCATGATCAGCCGACTCTGACACAAATCCATCAAGGAGTAGATTACTCAGTTTTTGGTAAAATAGCAAATGCCAAAACTGCTAAAGAAGCGTGGGGCATCTTGAAGCTGTCTTATAAAGGAGTGGAGAAAGCCCAGAAATCCAAGTTACAATCCATGCGTAGAGAATATGAGAGGTATGAAATGTCCAGTTTAGAAACAATTGAACAATATTTTTCACGTGTTACTGACCTTGTAAATAAGATGAGGGTGTATGGAGAAGATATTCCTGACAGTAAAGTGGTGGAGAAAATATTACGTACCATGCCAATGAAGTTTGACTATGTGGTGACTACAATAATTGAGTCCCACGACACAGATATCATGACGGTAGCAAAGTTGAAAGGAAGCATTGAAAGCCACGTGAGCAGAATCCTAGAGAAGACGGAAAAGGTACATGAAGAAGCCTTGAAAAGTCAGGTGAATCTCAACAACATTACTGAATCCAATCAAAACATAGAAGGTAGAAACCGTGATGATTTCAATAATGGAGGAAGAGGAAATTATAGAGGCAGAGGTCGTGGAAATTTTAGAGGAAGAAGACGTGCCAACTTTAACCAAGGAAGAGGAGGAAACAACTTTGGATACTCAAACCATGGAAGAGGAAGAGGTAACAATTACCAAGAAAGAGCAAATTATAATTGTTATCATTGTGGGAAGTTCGGACACAAAGTTGCAGATTGCAGATACAAACAACAGGCAAACATAGCAGAATACCAGTATCAGGATGTTGGTGAGAATTCTAATCCACAAAGTTTACTTTTGGCAAGCGGTAATTTTTCTGAAGGTGAAAACATTTGGTATTTAGATACTGGGTGTAGTAACCATATGTGTGGGAAAAAGGAGATATTTTCTTCTCTAGATGAAATCGTGACTTCTACTGTAAAATTTGGCAACAACACCAATATTCCAATTCTGGGAAAATGCCAAGTTGGTATCAGATTGAAGGATGGATCCCAAAACTTCATCTCTGATGTTTTCTCTGCTCCTTGACTTCATCATAATCTATTGAGTATGGGACAACTATCAGAGAAAGGCTACAACATGCAGATACAACATGGGTACTGCACGCTGATTAACAAGAACAAGAGATTTATTGCCAAGGTAAAAATGACTCATAACCGCCTATTCCCTTCGAAATTTCAACATGAAAGATTTCCTTGTTTGGTTTCTATAATACCAAATGATGATTGGTTGTGGCATATGCGCTTTGGTCATTTTCATTTCTCTAGATTAAATTATCTGTCAAATAAAGAATATGTGTCTGGTTTACCTGTTGTAAATATCCCCAATAATGTATGTGAGACTTGCCAATTGGGAATGAAGCACAGAGAATCATTTCCTACGGGAAAGTCATGGAGAGCGAGGAAGCCACTAGAGATTGTTCACTCAGACTTGTGCACAGTTGAAATCCCATCACATGGTGGTAGTAAGTATTTTATTACCTTTATTGATGATTTCAACAGAAAAACTTGTGTATTTTTTTAAGCAGAAATCAAAAGCTTGTGATGCTTTTAAGTCATTTAAGGCATTTGTGGAGAAACAAAGTGGCTGCAAGATTAAAGCATTGAGAACAGACAGAGGTCAAGAATACCTCATTTGTGCAGATTTCTTTGAGCAACATGGAATTCATCATCAACTGACAACCAGATACACTCCCCAACAGAATGGAGTTTCCAAAAGGAAGAACAGGACAATCATGGACATGGTGAGGTGCATGCTAAAAGAAAAACAAATGCCTAGAGAATTCTGGGCAGAAGTTGTTGCTACTGCTGTTTATATCTTGAACAGGTGTCCAACAAAGAGTGTTCGTGACAAAACACCAGAAGAAGCATGGAGTGGAAGGAGACCCTTTATCCGACACCTCAGAGTTTTTGGGTGTGTGGCATATGCCCATATACCAGATCAGTTAAGGAAGAAGCTTGATGATAAAGGAGAAAAATGTGTGTTTACTGGCTACTGCACAAATTCAAAGGCATACAAACTTTACAATCCAGAGACAAAGAAGGTGATTATTAGCCGAGATGTGGCATTTGATGAAGAAAGAATGTGGGACTGGTCTCCAAAAGTCCAAAAGCAGCCGGTGGTAATTCCAGATGGTTGTGAAGAAGAGAATGGACATCAAGATCCAGCAATTGATGAGCCAGAAACATCAAGTAGGCCACAGAGGCAACGAAGACTACCAGTTAAATTGGAGGATTATGTTGTGGGTAATGATAATGACCCATCTGATGAAGAAATTATCAACTTTGCTTTATTTGCAGATTGTGAGCCAGTGACTTTCAAAGAAGCTGCAGATGATCAGAATTGGAGAAAAGCCATGGATGCTGAGATCCATGCAATTGAGAAAAATGAAACATGGGAGCTGACAGACTTGCCAATAGATAAGAAGCCAATTGGAGTGAAATGGGTGTACAAAACAAAGTACAAACCCAATGGAGAAATTAATCGTTTTAAAGCAAGATTGGTGGCAAAAGGATACAAGCAGAAGCCATGTATTGATTATTTTGAGGTATTTGCTCCTGTTGCGAGATTAGATACAATTCGTATGATTATATCTATCTCAGCTCAAAATAATTTGAAAATACATCAAATGGATGTTAAATCTGCATTTCTAAATGGTACTTTGAAAGAAGAGGTGTATGTTGAACAACCTGTAGGATATGTGATTGAAGGAAAAGAAGACAAGGTCTACTGATTGAAGAAAGCATTGTATGGCTTGAAGCAGGTACCTAGAGCGTGGTACAAAAAGATTGACTCTTATTTTGTGCAACATGGATTTCAGGGATGCCCGTTTGAGCACACTTTATATATTAAAGTTGTTGGTCCAGATAATATTCTTATTGTGTGCCTTTATGTTGATGATTTAATCTTTACTGGAAATAATCCAAAGATTATTGCAGAATTCAGGGAGGCTATGATTAAATGCTTTGAAATGACAGATTTAGGCCTAATGTCGTACTTTCTCGGCATTGAGGTTAATAAGCAAGATGATGGAATTTTCATATCTCAGAAGAAATATGCTGGTGATATTTTGAAAAAATTCAAGATGGAGAATTCAAAGCCGATTTTCACTCCCGTTGAAGAAAAGTTGAAGTTAACAAGAGAAATCGATGGCAAGAAGATAGATCCAACCTATTACAAGAGCTTGATAGGAAGTCTGAGATATTTGACCGCAACTAGGTCAGACATTGTTTTTGGAGTTGGATTGCTCAACAGATTTATGGAAGAGCCACGTGTTTGTCATTTGCAAGGAGCCAAAAGAATTCTGAGATACATCAAAGGTACTCTGACCGATGGAATTTTTTATCCTAATAATACTACTGTGAATCTTGTTGGATATACAGATAGTGATTGGGTAGGAGATATAGAAACAAGAAAAAGCACGTCAGGGTACGCATTTCATCTGGGTACTGGCGCAGTATCGTGGTCCTCAAAGAAACAGCTAGTTTTTCATGGACGATCCAAGCACATAGATATTCGGTTTCACAAAATCCGAGAATTGGTAGCTGAGAAAGAAGTGGTGATCGAGTATTGTCCAACTGAAGAATAAGTTGCAGATATTTTTACAAAGCCACTGAAAGCTGAGTTATTTTACAAGTTGAAGAAAATGCTTGGAATGATACATGCTTGATTTAAGGGAGGCAATGTTGACATATTAAATCAAGCCACCATTTGTAATGTGAATGAGATCAACCACCATGCCAAAAGATTTGTTGTAAATCTTGAATTGATTTAGTAGTTGCAAGCATGTTAATGAATAGTATAGCTTGCATGTTATATGAATAGTTTAGCTTTGTTAAGAACATGCTTTGTTAGTTTTTTGTTTTGTTAGGCATCTAATATTTCTACTTTGGTTTGTTAGGCATCAAATATTTCTACTTTGTTTTGTTAGGCATCTAATGTTTTTATTGTATTTCATTTGCCTATAAAAGGCCTTGTTACATGTATCATAAAAATGTATCAAGTTTTAGATTGAAATATTGAAGTGATTATTTGCTCTCTTCCATTTTTCCTTGAGTGCTTCCGTTGTGTGTGAGTTTTAGAGAAAATAATGTCCCACTGATATCAATCTCATTAAGAATCACATGCATGTTTTTATCAACAACTTGAGTTTTATTGTTATATACCCTATATGCTTTAAAAGCGAGAGAATATTCTAGAAGTATGCCTTTATTTGATTTAGTATAAAATTTTATGAACTTTTTTTATTATTCAAAATGTAATAGTCATAGCCAAACACTTGGAAATGAGAAATGTTAGGCTTTCATCCTTTTCGTAACTCATAAGGAGTTTTTCTCATAACCTTTTTTATGGTGACCCTGTTTATAATATAAGTATATAACAAAATGTATTTATGGCCTTAGCCTAAATATATTTGTTAACACCATTTCTTAATTTGTATGGGTTTTGCCAAGTGATTTTCATATCATTAATGGTGACAGTGAACCTTCTAATCATGCTTTTAACATTCTTATGTTCTTGCTCTTAAAAAAACCCATATTAATGCATTGAAATATTAACCTTTGATTCCTTTACTCGATTTGTACCTTCATAAGCTATTTTAAGTGCATCCCATATCTCTTCCATAGTTTCTCATCTAACTAACTTGTCATATTTACTTATGTTGAGTGCACGTGTTAGATTGAATTTTGATCTTGAATTTAGCAAGTATTTATTTGTTTATCCTATAACTTTTTTGTCTTGTTAAGAAATCTACCTTCAAACATTTGTCTTCTTAAGAGTATATAGGATAGTTCAATAATATCCCATAAATCAATGTATTAAGATTCAATAAACAACTTCATTTTGCCTTTTTAGTAATAATAACATGAACCATCAAATTCTACAGGGGTTTGCTGGTTGATGCTCCTTCAGGTATGTATAGATTGGTGCTTGGACTAGCCATTACTCCCCTATGGACCTTTCTCCTCTTCACATAGTGTTGTATTCAATCTAGAAAGTGATCTTTGATACCAATTGCTACACTTGTTATAATTATGATTATGACATTGAGATTGTGTGATGATCTTGATGAACTCATCTATTGGACATGGTTTATGACTTTTGTGTGGATTTTTGGATGAGATTTGAAATAATTTTTTGTTTCACTATTTTGTTGTATTTCCTATCCCAATACCCAATAACTTTTACCTCCCTAAATCCATACTAAGCTTGAAAGATAAAGTCTAATTAATTTATTTTTGGCTCAATCACATCATTCTAAAGAGTAATTAAAAAAAGAAAACTAAATAGTAATATTAGATTAAAGATTTTAGTGATGAAAAATGATTTAATAAACTTAAAAAGTAGACTTTGGTGTAATCCACTTTTTTTTTTACTCTAGTATTCATGATACTCATCCTTGTGTGTTCCTCTATAGTGCAAAGAAGATTTTATATAGTTTGAATGGAGTTGTATATTAAATTATGTTTTTATCAAAAGTAACCTATTGATAAATGCTCTTATGAAGTATGAATTATTGTTGACTTGTAGCATAAAAAAAATGATATTATACCATAATTAATTACATTTCATGAATGTGCTTCCTCTGTTGTCCATAGGGGAAAAAATTTGTTTTCTGTGTTGGGCATTCTAACTCATTTGATTCAAAGAAGAAAACGTTAGCAATAGACAATTGTTTTTGTTTAAATCGAGACAATCCTGTTCAACCCGACCCGAGAACATCTACATTATGGTGGAACTAACTCTTCCAATGGGGAATTTTTTCATTCATAAGACTCAAACCCGAGACCTTACTTAAAAGAGGAATCAAGCATATACCACTTGAACCAACCCTCGTTGGTGGGAAGTAGACAATTGATATAATTTAAAACCATCATTTTATATCATAATATTAAAGGAGCTTATTAATGAGTTTTTGAAGATAGGTGTTAATTTACATAGATACCTAGGCATGGTAATAAAATCCAAACCTATGGATACCCGCTCAACCTCAACTTGATTTTATTGAGGAAAATCTACTTTGATCGAGTCCTATTTAAAGTTTTTCTTGATTTACAAAGATGAGAGTGGGACATGTTTTGGGGGTGCAAATACTAACTCTCACCCTAAATTCATACCCATCCCATTAGCTATAAATTTGTAAAATTACTTTCTGTGTTCGTGAAGAAGGATCAACTTATATTACTTTAGTACTTATACACCATTAATAACTTTAGATATAATGTGTCTTTTTATTAATTCAACCATTAGATTATAACTATTTTTTATCTTGATTATTTATATCAAATTTTACAAAATTGAACAATAATAAGCATATAATCAAATCTATTATAATATATTAAAGCTGAGATGCAAACTATTGCGCTGACACATCAGCTTTAAAATTGTCACATACATCAAAATTTGCCACATCAAATATAGTATGAGGTGTCACCTCTACCTTTCATCTTTGCTTGCAATGTCCACTTGAAACTAACCGAATCCAACTCTTACCGTTACATATAGCTAGGAACTTAATTACTTCATAACCCACTCTTACATAACCACCTTATTACTTCATAACTTATAAAAGTTTTATTACTTGATTAAGTTACAAAAACATATCACATCCATTCTCCCTTGCAAATTGTACTCCAAAGGCCAAAAACTTCATTTCTTTGTGATTTTTCTTTTATTAATATTTTTGCCACTATTTTACAATCCCAAAATATATTTTATAATAAACCGCTGATAGTGTGAACAATAATTTAAATATAAACTCAATGAATATAAAATATTTTAAAAAATAATTCTTTTGCCAAAAGAACAAATTATCTCTAAAATTATTCTACTTTCTAATCACGTCACTAATATTTAATTTTCATAAACTAATCAGTATTTGACCAAAGAAAAAAAACTAATTAGTATCAAAATCTCATTTTCATCATTATCATAATAAATTTTCAAATATACACAAAGAAAATGTAAAAAATATATATAAATGAAAATCAATTATATATATAGTATTATATCAATATTTAATATTATCTTCATCGTTATTTCAATATTAATAAATAAAAAATAAAATGTATAAATATTTTAATTAAAATAAATATAAATCAAGTATTAACTTCTAATAAAAAAAATTATATAATGCCTACTATAAACTTAATTTTCAAAATTCTCTTATTTAATTATTCCTTCCACAATTAAATGATTCAAATATATAAAATGTCAAATTAATTAAATGTCAGCATACTAAAAGTCTTTTATATCATTGATCAACCACTTCCTTTAAAATTAATATAAATATAAATATGCAACACCAAACTCAATCATATATTTTATCAACACATGAATCACCATTTTGTAGATAACCTAAATATTTACTCGGTTGTTAATTGATAATGAAAAAACAATAATTAATATATAATAAATTATATATTTTTTTTGTGAAGATCTAACAAATTATATTATTGTCTTTGTGTTTGACATTTTAAATTTCAATTTCTTCATTTTAATGTGTGTCTAAGTATGAAATTTATTTTTAAATTGTTTTAATTATTTAAAAATATTATTTAGAAATGAGAAAAAATTTTAATATAAAAACTTCTCTTTAAACTCTTTTTACAGTCAAAGTGATATTTTAATGGTAGGATTTAATATCATCAAATTAATTTGATAAATTAAAAAATTATTTTCATTACATTTAACAAAATGATATTTATTATTTTATTATTACTTAAAAATTACTAAATATATCAATGTCAAATTTAATTTAAAAATAATCGTGCATCGTGCGGGTTAGAATCTAGTGAGTCTTATTTTCGTACATATCAAAAGTTTGGATTAATTTATAATATTAATTTTGATGTATTTCAATAACATATTAAACAACTTTGGATTGATATAAAATTTTATACATATAATATATATAATAGTAATTTTCAATTCACTCGTGTATTTTGGGATAAATTATTTAATTAAAAGTTATTGGATAGTGTAGGAGTGCTAAAGTCTTACACTAATATAAGTTTATTCTTTTTCTATATATGTACGTACTAATGCGTGTGTTAAAAATATTTTTTTGGTATTTTTCTGATGATATATGTTATTGACATTAATATATGTGTATCAATAAATGTTAAAAATATAAATAAATAAATGTTAAAAAATATTTTTTTTATTTACTCAATGCTTAAACTATAATTAGATAAAGTTGCTTACCGATCTTATTAAGTATTTATTTAGTTTATAGTTGAGTATAATTATTATAGAAATTAATGGTTGAGATGAGTGATACACATTTTACGAAACATAATTGATAAAAGTGATTTAAAATCAATTTCACGAAACCACGTTTTGCACAACGTAAAATCAAATGGGAAATAAATAATTTGAACTACATAAAATTTTACTTAATAATAAAACTTATTAAAAATGATATAAAAAATATAGTATTGATATTTCTCTCACAATTTTTTTTGTCGCACTCCAAATATTATCTTATTCCTCAAACATGAAATATTGAAAATTTCTTTTAAAACGCTTTTTTTTTAATTGATGATGAAAATTAATTTGATATAATCCAATGACTTTTTTGGTTTAACCACATGTATCCTCCATGAGAGACAATCCTGTTCGAGCCGGGAACATCCACATCATGGTGGGACTAACTCTCTCATAGGGGATTTTAATGACTTTAGTTCCAAGGTACGTACTGATTTTGATTTTATAATGGCAGAAACACCGTTTTTTAAAAAAAGTTTTTTAATACTAAAAATTAATTTTAAACATTTTTAAGTAAATAATATGATATAATTGATCAATAGTATAGAATTATTTACAAGGACAGTGACTCAAACTTCATATAATTAAGAAACAACAAAACATTATTAATAAAGTTAAAATTAATATAAATGTAAAATATATTTATTAATATAATAAAATATTTTTATTATTAAATTAATTTTAAATTCCAAAACGAAAACTATGGAATAGATTTTATCAGACTTATTTTTAAAGCTTTTATTACGGGGTGTTTTTACATTCAAAGGTTTATCAGAATATCTTATGGCATGGCCACATGAAATTCAAATTTTTACTGTACTACAATTAAAATTCACTAACACAGAGTTCAAATTAGAGCACCTTTATCGGTGCTGCTTATTGAGCTTTTGCTCAATAAACATGGTGATTGTGGGCTTTTCACCACTATATCACTGATAAGGGCACGAAACCCGAAAGCCGTGGTGCTCAGCAGAGCACTGCGCGTTATCATTTTTTTTTATTTTTTTAAGCATTTATCGGGGGGTTTGCCCCGCTAATATTTTTTTTTTTACTTTTCCTGGGGTTTGAAACCCCCGTTAATTTTTTTTTTATTTTTTGTTACCCCCGTTAAATATTTTTTTATTTTTTTTAACCGTTAAATTTTTTTCTATTTTTCTTGATAATTTTTTTTCATTAATGTTTTTAAAATATTATTTTCATTTTTTTATTAATTAATATATTTGGGATTAATAAAAATAAAAATTGGGTGATGTGTATTAGTGAGGCCCATTTAAGATTTGTGAATAGTAAAAAAGTGAGTTGTTGGGTTAGAGAAGAGAGGTATTTAATAAAAACTTGCTGATGTGTACTGGTGGGACCCATTTAAGATCCGTAAATAGTAAAAAACGGTGTGCTGCAATAAAGATGGTCTTAGTAACTGAGCCACCCCATGTCACAACTTTCGAGTCAACAAGAGCAATTATTTGCTCAAGAATTAAAAAGCATCATAGGAAAATGATGTTAACTACCAACTACACCAAGTCATATAGTAGTACTAGTATTAAATTAAACCACTCATCTACTACATCAGAAGAGGTTTTGTTTACATCAGGCGATATTCAACCACTCATCACAGTTTGTTTTGACAAAAAGGTTTTTGTTTTTTCTATATCATATTTCCTTCCCATGTCACATCTATCCTGATCTAATGGATTCTTTGTGAAAAAAATTCTTTTATATTCAAATTTCACATAATTTTATTTTATTACATTTTCTTAATGAATTTAATAACTATATATTATTAGTGTAATTCATCCGATGATGTATTAATACATTATTTAATGAGTTTAAAATATATGAGATATCATATTCATTAAATGATGTAGCAACACATTATTGAATACCGGTGTAAAATTATTTTACATTAACAGTGCATAATAATAATTAAACTCTTTATATATGCAGCTGTATTTAAATACTCGAAGAGACAATTTTATCTGTTATAAAGGTCTTAACCGGTTCGAATAGAATTTTCCACCCTAAAATATGCATGTGGTATTGAAAAAAATAAAATAAAAAAGACTATTTTTTTTTACTATTATATTACATGAGGTTGCATTGCGGTGCTAAGTTACTTAACAAAGCAGAAAATAAAGTAAAAACTAAAACAAAAAAGCTCTGGTTTACCCACTCTTATTACAACCTCTTTCTAGAAATAGTAGCCAAAGAGCTCTTTAATTTCCATGGAGTTTGGGAAGCACTCAAATCCGTTTCACTTTGAGTTGCATCACCCTCAATCCCATTCCACTACTCCACTACTTCAAGTACACTGGTAAAGTGATTCTCTCTCTTTCATGATTTAGGCAACTTTTTTAGTTTTCCTTTTTCCAAGCTTTCTCATTCATTATCTGGATTGTGTTTTTGCCTCCATTCAGTCCTCTGCTTGAGCTGACACACTCTTTACATTGAGCATATCAACCTATTTTCACGGTGTTGTGGATTTCTATCACGTGGGGTTCTGACATTTTTGTAGTTTCTTTGCTGTCCCGGTACCTGGGTTTCAAGTTCTTTTCTTTCTAACGGGTTTTCTTTCTTTCTTTCTTGTGTGTGTGTTGGGGGGTTCAATCTGTTTTGTTTCTCAGGAATTGAGGAGCTTATAAAGATTGTGCCTTCAGCTCCAGGAACAGTTAATTTGTTTGCTTTACACTGCACAGTGCTTTTTGAAGGCTCTCCGATGGTTCCTCTTTGTTGACCTTTTTCTCTGCTGAAGCTATGCAAATTGAGATTCTGATACTGTTGAGATACTATTCCTGCATCAATTGAAGTGGGGTCGTTTGGTTTCTTTTGCACTGTGATCCTTGTGTGCGCATGTGATGGAGTCTTGGAGTTATGTTCCTGAAGATAAAGGGTATGTCTCTAATGATTCCCTTTCGCCTCCCAACACTCTTGGGAGAAGCAAAGGTTCCTTCTTGGGTTGGGAACTGAAAACCCCATCTAGTTTTTCCAATGACATGTTGGCCTTAGGTCAGCATAACATTGAGAATCAAGGTTTTGAGGAATTGGGGTTTCCTGGAATGTTGGGGAAACAATTGTCTGATGATCCAATTGGTACTATTCAGAGCAGAAAGCTGGATAGTGGTGTTGATTGTAGAATTACTAGCTCTGTTGTGGCTACCCCAAATGCATTTTCTGCAAGAGAGGACTTCAATTCTAAGCTTTCAAACTCTAATGGCTACAATTCACTCATTGATTTAAAGCTGGGTAGATTTGCTGATCATGGGGATGCTATGGCTCCAACATTTTCCAAGGGTGCCCCTATTTTGTCTTCATCTGAGTCCTCAACACCCCCCAAGAGGGTGAGAGCTTCAGGGGTACATTCTCAGACTGCACACTGCCAAGTCTATGGCTGTAACAAGGATCTGAGTGGTTGCAAAGACTACCACAAGAGACATAAAGTTTGTGAGGTTCACTCCAAGACTTCCAAAGTGATAGTGAATGGCATTGAACAAAGGTTTTGTCAGCAATGTAGTAGGTTGGTAAAATTTTCAAGCTTTCTTGTTTTGCATCTTTTTATTCGCAAATTGCTTCTGTGAGCTAAACATTTGAAACATAAAATTAGTTTAGCCCTCCCCAAGGCTTGCATCCTTTTGCACACCTATCATAAAACTAAGGGCCTATTTAGTTTGAGAAAATATTTTCTGTTTTCTTTTCTTATTTTCACTAATAATTACAAAAATGTCATCTTGTTTTCAATTTCTTTCCAATTGTCAAATATTTGTTATGAAAACTTGTTTTTACTATTTTCTATACAAATATCTGAAAACAAAAAACAAAGCGAAAACAAGATGACACTTTTGCAATTATTAATGAAAATAAGAAATAAAAACAACCAAATAGATCCCTAATAATCACAAAAATGTCATCTAGTTTTCACTTTAATTTCTGTTTTCAAAGATTTATACAATACATGGTAGGTACATCGTTGTTTTCACCATTTCTTGTTTTCAAACGGCATTGTTTCCCATTTCTTGACAGAGCATGATGGTGTCTTTGATTCATGTAGCTACACCACCTAGTGGGAAAAGGCTTTGGTTGTTGTTGTTGTTGTTGCTATGGTGTTTTCACTTTTCATCATTTCCTACACAAATATTTGAAAACAGGAAATAAATTGAAAACAAAATGACATTTTTTAAATTATTAGTGATATAAGAAATGAAATAGAAACCAAAAAGATCCTAAACCTTGCGTTTTTACATTCTCAATTGCATGTCATATGAATTTTAAAAACTTTATCTCATTTTGTTTTCACCCTATGCTGTTATGCCTTGCCACGGTACCATTCTTTTCCAGATTCTTTTCTTAACTGTTTTTCCTAGTTACTTCAGATCTGAATTATTGGGAAAAAGGTTGATTTAACCACTTTTCTGATAGTCCAAATTAATGATTTTGGGCTCTTGGATATGCTTCTTGAACTAAACAGATCTAGTCTTTTTGGTGGCTACTTCTTTGTCTGGAATGGAAGAAACCACCCTTTTATAAACGTTAATTCTTTTTCTCAAATGGAAGTAGAAAACACCCTTTTGTGAACATTACTTCTTTATCTGAAATGGAATAAACAACCCTTTAATGAATACTCCTATTTCCTGTATTATTTTTGCTCCACTAATTTTTCAGCTTCAGATTTTCTACAATAGACAAGCTTGAAATAAGAAGCTGTATGGTTATGATATATAGCGCTGCTGTAATGTTAAGCTTACTATCCAGGTTTCATTTGCTGGCTGAATTTGATGATGGTAAGCGTAGCTGTCGTAAACGCCTTGCAGGCCATAATGAGCGTCGAAGAAAGCCACAAGTGGGTATTCACTCAGGAAAAGCTGGGAGGTTGCTTCAGCCATATGGTGGTAATAATATATTTCTGAATTATATCATGATAAAACTTCTCTCCCTCTCAAAGTTCCGTCGTTTCTAGTGGCATATAAATATTTATCTAATGCTTTCCTTGTTAATTTCTTTTCCATAATATTTGCTGAAGTTTAGAATTAGAGGATTAATGAATCACCTAACTCTAGGATCCTTCTCAGCTCACGTTTGACTGCTTGATTATGATAGATATAGAAGCATGCCTTAGTAAAATTGGTCCCCTTTCTCAGTAAAATTGATTATGATAGATATAGAACTTGCCTGATTACTAACAAAATGAAGTCTAATGTTACTGATTTTGTTCCCCAATTTTTATTTGCTATTACAAACCTTAATGTTTAGGCACATATATTGGCTGTTGCTACCCATTTTCTGTCTCAGATTAAAAAGGAAAAAAAATGAAGCAATGTGAGAGTTTTTCCTTAGGTTGCTGTGCCTTGTATATTTTGCTTTATGTAGGGAATGAAATAAAATTACTACATTTCCTTATGCTTAAAAACCGTGATACTAAATTCTAAATTTTCCAAGATATTATAATTATTAGAAACATGGAATTAGTCACTGTATGTTTAATATTTGCTATTGTGACGCTTTTGCATCCTTAATTGACTATTGAGCTGCTTCATTGTTCGTAATTAAAATTTGGTCTGTGACTTTCATATCAACTGATTCACCAGTACCAGTTTTCTCCACTTCTGCAGTCTTCTTATTGTAGTAAAATTGTTTGATCTGTAAGCTTTACAAAGATCCTGTGGTTCTTGCAGATAGCAGATTCCCGGGGACTATGCTAACATCAGCATCTTTTATCTGCCAAGAGATACTCCCCAGTGGGGTCTTATCTTCTGAGAAATATGGAACAAGTGACTGGTGGAGACCTATAAAAGCTGAAGATGGCACTAGTTTCAGGCCTCTTTCTTCTATTCCAATTACCAATGGACATTCTCAATCAAGATCTCTATTTCCTTCATATAGTGAAAAACAATTCCCCTTTCTTCATGATAATGGTGCTACATCTGCTACTGGAAGCATCTTCTGTGAAAACAATAGTCAATATCCACCTGGCCTTGGGGGTTCCAATTCTGGCTCGCAATCATTATTCCAAGACACCTCCTTAGGAAACGAGGAGTTCAATGTTTTTGATACAGAATCAACTGTCCAAGGATTTTCGGGAATTTCAGACTCTGGTTGTGCTCTCTCTCTTCTGTCATCTCAATCCCAGAACTCTTCAAGCCAATCGTCAGGAATTCCCGTGGCTCGCCCCTTGGTTATTCCAAGCAGCCATAGCCATTACAACATGAGCCATGTTTCTGAAAAGTTGATAGGAATAAGTTCACAGGCTTCAAGTGGAGTGTCAGACAGGTTCCCATCTGAATTGAATCCTGCAGATGGAAGTCATCTTAGTCCGATATTGATATCAGACAATAATGAAATTGTCAATTTTGAAATGGCAGATGGGATTTTCCAAGGATCAGATTTTGTGAATGTCAAAAATCGTCTTTCCTGTGAAGATGTCCCCACCATTGACTTGCTTCAACTGTCATCACAACTTCAGCGAGTCGAGCATCAGAGGCAATCCTTGCAGGTGAAGCAAGAAAATGATTCTTCCTGCTCTCTCCGGATTACTTAAGATGATTTCAAGCGGTATGTTTTCTATTCCATGGTATTTAATCACCACATTTTCTCTGCATAGACTACTTGAGCACACATCGCTGCGGGTAATCTGCAGCATGGCATGGAATCATGTTTCTTCTTATCAATGGTTTTCTTAATCAATTATTCACTGGGATAGATCTTAAAAATTCCTTGTGGGCATGTTATCCTTGATCTGTGTTCTTTTAGGATATATCCTGATGGAAGGTTTTGAAAGGAAATGGAAGGGAGGGTAAAATTTTCATTGAGTTCATTAACAAGTTGAATTTAATGTCACCTTTGAGGTATTGAATGCCTCAAGCTGATCTTAAACCATGAACACTACTAGTGTGTTTGGTTTACATTAGATCCACGTTTGGATAGAAGCTACTCTCTGTAGTATTTGTCCGGATCCACGTTTGAAACATGGTTCTAGAGTAAACCAAACACACACTACATATCAAAACAATTCCCGTGAGAGAGAGCTTTAATTTTTATTTTTTGGGTCTGATTTTATTCTATGTAGAGATATTTAGTTATTTTGTTGTTTCCTTGTACATCTAGCCTCCATTTGCAGCATTAATTCTCTTACAAAATTTCTCACTCCAGAGGGGTTAACATGACTTCATTTTCCATTGGTACAGGAGACAACTTGCATTTGTAACAGACAGCAATGGCAGTGATATTAAACAGTGTAGGGCACAGGGAAGTAGAAGGTTAAGATTCAACTCATGTAGTTTAAATAGTTGTTCTTGTGCTGATTCAGATCAAGGTTCGGACACAATAGTCCCTCTGATCCATCTAGACGTAATAAACAAAAGCCTGAGTGAGATGTATCAAAGTATTCTTGTCATTAATGCTTTAACCCAGACAATTGTAAACTAAAACTGACAAGTAATGTCCCATTTTGTCAAAGTCTCTATTAATGAATTTATATCATTCTATGCTAATCTATTATTTCCATCTTGGTATTGTGGTCACAACTTTGATAAAAATATAACTAAATATATTGTATTTTGATATTTTGTTCTCTCTTTTTTTTATATATATATTTTTTATTCCACTCTCCATCCCAATTTCTCACTCCCTTAACAATTCTTAAAAGTTTGAGTAAATCATCAATTTGGTCCCTGAAAATATTGTTCGCTGTCAAGTTAGTCCTTGAAATGATAAAAATTAAAATAAAATCCTTGCAACTGTATTTCGTCCGTCAAATCAGTCCCTCTGTTAACAAAAGCAAATCTTCCGGGGACAACTTTGATAATGATTTGTTAGTTTTAGGGATTTATTTGAATTTATTTACTAACATTTGAAGGATTAAATTGATAGTAAATATCAACTTACAAGAACTAAATTATATTTTTGTTAACAGGGGGATTACTCTGAGGAATGAAATACAGTTTCAAGGATTAATTTTTAGGTTTTATCAATTCATGAACTAATTTGACAGCGAACAACATTTTTAGGTACCAGATTGACGATTTACTCTAAAAGTTTCTATAAACTTAAAAGCTTGTTTGATTTACAATATAAAATATGAAAGTGATTTAAAATTAAGAATTGGACACTTAAAAAGCATATGAAAAAGCAGCCGTCACGTAATTCATGCCTGAAATGCGCTATTCAATCGTATGTCGTGTTGCCACAATGCATGAAGGAATGGTTCTATCATCTTCATGCAAGGACCAGTAGCCTTCAAAAAGTGGGATTCCATAGTCACAGTTGCAAAGTAAGCAACGTACTACTAGAAGATGAGTTGTCCATGACTCTACCCATATGTTATAATTAAAAACGGCAAAGAAATGACTAAGCTGGTTGCAAGTCGAAAATATTCACGTCATAATAAAGTTAGCTCTTTTTACAATTTTTTTATATATAAAATTAAAATTTGAGTCAAATATGTATCACTTAAATTAACTTTGTTGATAAACTATTTCATCGTTTAACACCGAATAATTTCGACGAGCTATGAGCTAAATCCGCGTACTAATTAAGATTGAGAATAAGGGTTAGTTAGTTAATTAAAGAATAAAAGTTAGTTATATTTCTGTTATAACAGCCAAAGTTAGGTTGAATAGTTGCCACAGCATTGCGACATAATATATACACTGCATGTATTAGACTTGAATCATATAATATTGAATAGAGTTCTGATTTTTTACACTAATTATATTCTCTTATATCTTCTTTTACACATTCTTTTATTTCTTATCTCTTTTTTTCTTTAATTTTTTTTTATCACTATTTCCTACACCTACCTCACTTTATTTTTTTTTGCACAGTTAGGGACAGGACTTAGGAGCGAATAATTTTTTTTCTTTGCCCATTAAAAGAGTATTCTTTCTTCAATGTGATTCTCCACGTTTTCTCTGCATTTGTGATGATTTTCGATAGGAAATAGAGATGACAATCCTATGATTCATGTATGTAGAAATTATCCATAATGGGAAGGGTAAAAACATGCTAAGTGAGTATAGGTGCGGTACAAATAATAGCCCTGATTTTTTTTTTTATGGGGATGAGCACGGGTACAGGTACTTTAGTGCCCAGCCTGCCCTGTACCGCACACATAGACATGGCAATAGCGAGGGTTGGGGTGAGTTTTGCTCTCCCCGTCCCCGTCTCGGCAAAAGTCAGGGCGAGTTCGGGTTTAAAAAAATCGGATATGAAATTATGAAACTCAGCCTCATCCCAGCGGGCCTGTGTCGGGTTCGAGGAAACCCACAGGGATCTTATCTTCTCTATTTTTTTTTATTTTTTAATAACTTAAATACATATTTTTAAATAAGTCATATATATCTAATATATTCTAATTCAAATAATATGTAAATATACACATTAAGAATCCTAAAATAAATAAGAAACTTAAGAACTATATTATTCAAAGGAAAATATATAAGTTTCCCTTTATTATTTAACTATTAGTATAATTAAAATTATTTAATTATATCGGGGCGGGTTCGAGTTTTCCTTAAACCCGGTCAAAGCAGGTTTCATCCATCAAAGTCAAGGTGGGGGTAGGTCGGTACAAAATTCGAACATTAGATCATTAGATCATTAGTTGTGTTTTAGAACCTTAACATATTGTGTTTTGATTTAATTAAATTATTATGTTACTAATATTTAATAATTATGTTTGGATGATTTTGGAATAATTTTTCAATTGAGTTATAATTTTCTTTGATTTATATTTTTTATTGAGTTATTATTTTTTCACTTAATTAAATTGTAGATAATAGACGTGGGCATAAACATAGGTGTCCAACGGGTACGGGGACTGACACTATAGTACTCTGCACATAGGTTATCCATTATCATCCCTAATAAGAAATAAGAACTTGAATTTGAGATATTGTTTAAGAAAAAATAAGCTGTTTTTATAATTTAATGAAGGGGTGTTGGTTATATTTAATGTAGGATGGTGGTGAGTAGATTTTATTTTTATTCATTACTGGGATTTTTTTGGGTCTAAAATTATTACTGGATTTTTTTTTTTTTTGTTCGAATGGTCGATCTGAAATTTCAGAGTATGGAATAGTTTTTGAGCCCAGTGTCAAACTCCAGAGTGATATGGGCTTTTACATGTTTGAAACTAAATTAACCGTTCGACCCAAACAAGCCCATAATTCCAACATTTTGAATTATTGTTAGGCACTTCTAGGCTAGAAGTTCTAGCATGTATTGTATTCTCAAATGCGCTTATATTAAGTTATACTCCCACCTTTTCACAATGAGAGTCGTTTTAAGAAGAAATTTTTTTTCAATATGATTGACGTTTTGAAAACTCAATGTGATATTAAAACTATTTTTTCATGTTTATCCTCTATTTATGTTTATTGGGAAATACAGTCAGAGATTGAATACTCTTTGGTACTGCACGTTCCCCTGCGAGCCACCCCCTCACATTTGCTATGCTTTGCCTTTTCAAATTTTCAGTATTCATTTACATTGCCAACCACCCCAAGCCTTTTTCATTTGATTTGCTTAAATTTGGCTAGGGGTGGGAATAGGCCAGCCGGCCTGTCAGGGGCCTGCGGCCTGGCCTGTTTATGGTCTGGCCTGGCTCGTTTATTAAAAAGGCCAGGCCAAGGCTTCTTAAAAGGCCTGTTTAGTTAAATAGGCCAGGCTTCAGGCCTATGAAAAAGCCTATTAGGCTTAACAGGCCGGCCTGTTTAATATAATAATATATAATATATTAAATTAATTATATAAATAACTATAAATATAATTAAAAAATTTATAATATAGTAAAAAATTAAAATATATTAAATTAATTATATAAAAAAGTCAGTTTTAAAGGCCTGCTGACCTGCATAGGCTTATAGGCCTGTTGGCCTGTTGGTAGGCCTTGTTATAAAACAGGCTTCTAAACAGACTTACAGGCCAGGCCAGGCTTTTTTGCAGGCCAGGCCAGGCCTTACAAAAAGGCCTGTAATTGGTAACAGGTCAGGCTCAGGCTTAAGAATTATGAGTCAGGCCAGGCTCAGGCCTGCCAAAGCCTGGTCTGGCCTGGCCTGTTTCCACCCCTAAATTTGGCTTTACATATTTCCAGTCATTTCAATTACTCTCTCGTCCCTCATGCATTCCACTTTCTACCGTCCCATTCAACTTCACATTATTATTACTCTTAAATGTAACTAATACCAATACTACAATAAATATCAACTCATTATTATATTATATAAAATTAAAAAATGGATAATAAATTAATAAGGGTAATCTAATAAAATTAGTATGTTTTTTCAATCAATTATTATTGTTCTTAATCTGTGTAAAAAAACCTTAAATTGAAACAGAGGGAGTACTAATGTTTAGAAAAATATACATCTGTCGGGGCAATCTCAATGGTTAAGCAAGCATGCATAACACACTATAGATGATTTAACAAGATTGTTTACATTATAATAATGCTTGAAATACTAGTAGTATTATTTACATAGTATTGCGTTAGTTTAAGAAAAAATCTGAGCTGGAACAGCAAATTTAGTTAAAGAAGTTGGTGTGTGCCGGCGACTTTCACATTAACGAGTTTTTGGCAGCAGCATTTTGTTTTGGGTAATGAACATTGGGCGGCACAAAGAACATGCAAATGGGAACACGCAGATTGACTATCAGCTTCACAAAACAAGGAAAACTAAGTCACGTTTTCGTTCATCCCAATGCTGCTAATAAACAAAAACGTTACAATGTTTTCGTGACTATTTATTCATTCATTTTCTGTTACTAATTTCTGAGCTACTAGAAACAAGCATCTCGGTTTTGGTTCCATAATAAAATCATGTTTCATGTTCAATTGTCCACAAGAGTTAGTACTATGTTTAAGGAAACTGATAAAAGGATATAGTCAAAGTTTTGTTTGAAAATAAAATTATTAATTTCATCAGTTTATCTTAAGACCACTTATTTCGGAACCCAAGAGGGAGTGTTGTCAATATGTGCTTTCAGCACCTAACGTTGAGCCTTCATCTAATGTAAATTAAATATTATGTGATGATGCAATTTTTTTTTTATTACAAAATTTTTTGATTGCCTTGTAAGAGAAACGCCATATTAATAATTAATTTAATTTAGTTATTTGTAAAAAAAAAATCTACATTAAGTAATTAACACATCTGTAGTCCGTACGATACTTTTTTCTACGAAAAAAAACAGCATATTCTTGATGTTATTATTAGTTACCTCATGTTTGACCAGTTATTAAATTATTTAGGAGAAATAATTATTAAAAAGAGGAAGAAATTAGAAAAATGAAGTGGATAATCATGTTTGGTCTATTTTCTAAAAGCATAACCATTTTAAAATGAAGTGGATAATCATATTAATAATTATTTAATTTTGAATTTAATTATAAAATAATAACAAAAATTAACCATTTTAAAATTTGTGTTTAAAATTCGTTGAATCCATTTAACAATTAAATTTAGAACAATGAAGTGCCAGCAAGGTCCCAAAATTAAAAAAATAATGGAGGAAGAAAGAACATGAATCTAATGACAACCAAGGTAAACATAAGTTCTGGTAAGACATTCCCAAAAGCAATAATCTCACTATTAGATTTGAAAGTTAACATACTCGGTCTAATAGTAATAAGCTAAATTCCAACCTGAGAAAAGGTATATGGAAAAAAAAAAATTAGCGCCACTCAAATTTTATTGTTCTATGAAATATAAAGTAAAATGATTATATGACTATAGCCATATTCTCTGCCCTGCCCAACAATTTATATCCCTAGAGCGGCACAGATCAAGAATTTACTTAGCAGGACCATTAGCCAGTGCATCAGATTTTCCCTCAGATGGGTTTAGCTCCTCCCAAGCTTCAATCCATGTGACCATAGCATCTGCAAGCTTGTTGAAATACTCATCAATCCCACCAAGTTTTGCCTTAACTTGTTTGGAGAGTTCAAGGTAGCATTGCTGAGCAGTTGTGCAATCTTTTGGGAGAGAAACAGATTGGAAAAATGGGATCAGCTCTTCCTGCCAGTAAATTCCTTTGTACTCTTTCTTAAGGTTCACAAATGGGTTGCTAGCCTTGCTGTGCCATATGTAAGGCAAACCTGTCTTCACCCCTAATCCCAAATGGTCACTCACCACCTGCATTATCAAATAAAAGGGGACCTAATGAGACCAAAGCTTGACACAATAACATACATATAGATCAAGGTTTTAAATGGATCCTCTTCAGGAATTGAAGAATCCAGTCTAGTCTAGTAAGAGAGAGAAATATAGACCCTCCAATTACTGGAGAGGATCCTGATCAGACCGGGATCCTTTGCAGTCCAAAATATACTGGACGAGATCTCGCCCCTTCAATATTTCAATGCACCAATTAAAAAAAAAAGCAAAAATCGGATATATTAAATTACAACCGTTGGATTGGAAATTGACACTCTGCAGTATTGCAGAGAATCCGACTCCATCCTGATCCATGTGGTCAGAGAGGGGGGAGGAGTTCTCTCCATTAATTGAAACTCTTCAGTTTGAGACAGAAAGAGATAGAGCACATGTGGGACCCACATGGTGATGTGGGTCCCACATGTGCTCTATTTCTGTCTCCAACGGGAGAGTTCCAATAAATAGAGAGGATTTTCCCGTGAGAGAGACCTTAAAAAACCATAATTTACATCACAGTCCTTGATATTGCTGATAAATGATGATGGAGTTACAATTGTGATTACAGATACCTCAAAAACCATGACGTTGTGACTGCAATTCCCAAATCTAAAAGCCTGATATAGATTGAGGAGTAAAGAAATTGAAATTTGAATAAAAGTTTGGATTACCTTGATGCACCAGCCAGCCCACATATCATCATAGCGTCCAACAGGTTGACCATCACCCATGAGTCCAAAGTACATAGCAGGACCAATTAATTCACGGTTGAATGCCAAGTTCATACCACACATGGGAAAGAGGGTTCCCTTTGGGATTGTCATAACTGCATCCACATACCTGAAAAAAGAGAAAAGGTATATACGAGACAGAAATGCTATTAGTAAAAAAGAGATTTTTATACTAGGAGATACCATTAGCATACCTAGTGTTTCTTTCTAGAGGCTTGACAAGCTGAGTTGGGGCATCATAATCAGGAATGTTGAGCCAGAGGCCATGAGAAACAGCTGTTGGGACACCTTCACGTAGACTAAATGGATACCCACGAACAAAATCAGTACCTTCTCTGTATGGATCATACAGAGTGTTGAAGAAAAATGGGGTTGATGGAGTCAGAAGGTTCTTAATATGCTGCTGCAGGGCATTGATTTCTTTGCCAGATGGATCTTTTGCAACCTGTAAAAATGGAAAAAAAAAATAAAAAAGATAAAATTTGAAAAGATAATGTGTACCCTACATGTAAAGTTCTGTTTTCTTAATGTTAAGGACTAGTATCACTATTATCGACGACAATTCTTTTCAAGCTTAGTCAGAATTAAAATTCTTTTAGCCGGTTTGTTTCCTAGTTTTAACTATAAAGCCATGGTATCATGAAATTGATTTTAAATCATTTTCGTCTAATGTGTTTTATAAAACGTTCATCATTTATTTTAATATTTCTATAACTATAAACCAAATAGACACTTATTTAAGAGTGTGTTTAATGAAGATCAAAACCAGAACGCTTCACACAATTTCAGTCACCCACAACTCTTGAGTTAATTAGAAGTATTTTAGTAAGGAGGAAAGTGGGGTGGGGTGACTTACAAAGCAGTCATCATCAATGGTGAAGATATACTTCTTTTTGGAGATCAAGAAGGCAAAGCAGCGACAAGCAGAGTCCTTGAAGGAAATGCAAGAGATCTTGGGACCCAGAATGCGGTTGATATCGTTGCGATTGTAAAGCTCGTAGTCAAAGCCTTCTGGGACATTGATGGTCTTTGAAGGGTCACCATCTTGGACAATTATGAGATGGTATGGTTCAAAGAATGGCCTCCATGACTCCAAGAAGTCGAGGTTCCTGATTGTTGGGATCACGATGTCCAAATCATCCTTCAGAATTGGTGTTGTTGCTTCTGACATCGTCATTTCCCTTCCCTCCCTAAGATTCCAGAGAGAGAGAGAAAAAAGAGAGAACTTTCTTGTTCTTGTTGTTGGACGAGGAAGAGGGTGGTGGTTTTAATGTGTTCGTTTGAGGGGTTTATGTAATTGAAAATGTAGGGACTTGGCACGTGCCAGTGGGGATGCATGTGTGAGATGCAGAGAAAGAAAGACTGAAAGAATATTAACTAAGCCTATGTTACATTCAATAGGGTCAAAAGTCAAAAAGAAAGGATAATTGTTAGAGCGGTTAAAATTCCCTATTTGGATGTTTTAATGAAGAATTTTTTATTAATGGTCAAATTCCCTTGCTCCTAAGGATAATTAATTACACTTTGATAAAAAAAAAAGGGGGTGATAAGTGAAAAGTATGGAAAAAAAGTCAAAATTATAAAATCTTAAGAAAGGTTAATAAATAAAAACATTTACTTTTTTGGGTAAAATTTTAGAAAATAAATTAATTAATTTTAATAACATCAACCTAAGAGTCAATGATAAAATTATTAAAATTAGAAAAAAATTAATTACATATGTAAGAAGTATTAAAAAACAATAAACAGTTTTTTATTTTTTATAATCTTATTCTATATCCAGGGCTAACGTTATCCAATCCAAAATAATTTAATATTAGATATTTGTCCATGGCCATAGGTGATATCTGATTCATTTAATGAATAAATTATTTAAATTGGAAGTTTGTTTTGTCACTTAAATGCATGAATAAAAAATAGTAAACGAAGAAAAATAGTACTTTTGTGAAAAGAAAATATCATTAAAAAGTACAATAGTAAAATCATAAAATATATACCATGCTTTTTTATAGCGGGGAAAAAGAAATCCTGAGCAGGATTTTATGATTTGGTTTGTGAATTGTGATCATATATATCCATCCACCGGTGATATATATCTACTTTAATAAAGAAATTTAATTATGATACCAAAAAAAATTTCTTTTTTTTCCACAGATGAAGTATTATATATGTAGAGCTGACAATTCGAGTTGTTTGACCTAGTGTGAGTAACGAGTTTTATCGAGTTAGATTAAAAAGTTTTGAAAGTTATTCGAAATTTTAAAATAAATGTCTAAGCTCTGCATTTTTATGGACTTTTATGTAACTAACCTGTATTTTTTTGTGGATTTTTACATGTAGCAAATTTTATTAGGGTAAAAAAGTCTAAGAATTATTCAAGTTTATAAAAGAAGTGATACATTTTTATACCTGATCCAACTAATCTATTTTACCATCTTTACATATATGGATAGAATTTGTGGATGACACATGTACTTTATCTTAATAAAATTCCGTAAATGTGTAATTTGTTACTTGAAAAATGAAAACTTTTGATGCAGTGATAAAATTAATTATAAGGATTGGAACCATTCTATTTTTCTAACGGATCATAAATGTTACAAAATTACTAGTATATCAGGACAAATCTTCAGCAGGATTTAATGCGGGATATGATGATATTTATTTTCCTAGGTACTCTTCAGTTTTGAACATAAGAAAAAAATTAACTATTTCACATTAATTAAATTTTATTAATTTTTTTCCAAATTCACATAAAAAGTAATTATATTTTCTAAATTATTCTTTCTAATTTTTATTACAAAATAATCATTAAAAATAAAATTTGAATCAAATAAAATAAGTTTCAAAATGTTATCATATAATAAGATAAAATTAATTAGATTTTATTTATAATGGAGATTGGAAGGAATAAAAGATATCTAAATCCATAAATAAGATTATATGAGGCCAAAATATTACAATTTCTAAATCTAAAAAACTTACGCATTGAATAATTTTTTTTGTCACAAAAGAAGATCCATCAAACAAATGCAGTAATAATTTATAATAATGAGAAGCACCCATTGGTCATTGTGATACCTGTTTCAAAATGTTGCTTCGGAGAAGCCAAATACTCCCTCCGTCTCTTATTATAAGACTCTTTCAATCGTTTCACACAGTTTAAAAAAAGTTAGTTAATGTATTGATCTTTCATAAAAAATAATAACATTCTAAATATACCCCTATCTAAAAGTCACTATATTTTAGAGACATTAATTGTGACATAGTGGAAGACTTCAAAAGTCACTTTCCAATGGTGTAATTGGACATGTTGGTACAACTTCATTAATTATTCACACTTGTTAATACATGGGGAATAAAAAGAGTTGAATATTAATGAAGGGCAAATATGGAAAAAAATATTGTTTTACCTAAAAATTTGCAAAGGGTCTTATATTAAGGAACGTCCAGTTCTTTTAGAAGGGGTCTTATAAATAGGGACGGGGTGAGTACTATAGTACTAACTTTTAAACGGCTTGTGTTCATAATCTTTGTGCGTATGTGCTTTAGTAACTTACCTCTAATAAGATTCCATGTGATCCTAGGCGTGAATATTCATTTCCTAGCAAAACATGAAAGTTCGATGCTCATATAAAACTTCCACCGCTAATAACTTTACAATTATTTACTCAATAACTTTATTAACCGAAAGAAGACAAATTCATTGACTTAAATGATGACTCTAGCAAGTTGTTGCAAGTTGACGTAGAATAGTAGAATATTAAAACGTGATAAATTCTATTTTTAATACTAAAATAATTATGTTGTGTAATTTAAATTTAATTAAATTTGGATAATTTTAATATTAAATCAAACACACGTACATAATACGGAAATGTCATTCGATTATTGGTTTAGTTAAGAAAAAACAACAATGATAAATCTCCTAGGTATTTTCTGTTTGTATTTTGAACGAACTCGATCAAAGCCAAATAGCAAATGGAAAATGACAATAATGTTGAGAAATGGTTGATTGTATTGTGTGATGGGAGTGATGTCGTAAACTCGTAATGAACGTGACTGAATAGAATAAAGTTTTGTAATTATAAAAAAAAAAAAGAAGTAAAGTTTTAGCGATGGCTTCAAAGAAATCAGCAAGTTCAATTTGAGTAACCGACGTCAAATTGCCAAATTGGCACCAGAGGAGCTGGGGAGGTGGTTTGCTTTTCTTTAAGCCATTTTCTTTGTAGACTCCAAAATTTTTCTAAAATTAAATTAAAACGCTGCAGTGGAAATTTGGTGGGTCTTGCACAAGTGAACATATATTTTAGGAGTTTGGCCTTTCCATTCCTTTCACTATCACTCCAATAACATACTTTGCACCTTGCGACTATATATTAAAGAGGTAGAAGTATGATGTCAATTTACTTTATACGAAAGAATTTACGTATATAAATGAAAAGATAAGAATGTTGTATACTGTTTGGTTAAAATAGAGAAATATGGAAGAGAAAAATCATAGAGAAATTAAATAGAATTAATAAAAGTTGTTTGCTATTAGAGAAAATAGGAGAGAGATAGAAGAAACATTAATTTTGACAATTGTTTGGTTGTGGAGAAATAAGAGAGATATTTGTAAATAGTTAAAAAGACAAAAATATCCCAAGTTTAATTGCATTGAATTTCAGCGATAACAAATCGATTTTAGACTTAATTTTGAAGGGTATAATCATATATTCATTTTTCCACCTCATTCTCGTATGTTTTTCTCCACTGGATAGAAAAGATCGATTGTAAAAACGGAGAGATCCATAGCAATGATGACAATTATAAATCTCTCTCTATCCTTGTCAATTTAAATGCGGTAGAGACCTGATTCACTCTCTAACTCGCTCTTCAATATCTCTCTTCCAATTCTGTTGTACCAAACAAATTAAGTAGTAATGTTGAGTTGGGTTTATGAGAAGACCGAAGTCCAAACCAATCAAATATGAACGGGTTGGGTTGGTTCGGGTTTTTTATATATGTAACCCCACCCGAACCTGAACAGGTTGGATCGAGTGGTTTCATTGGGTTAGAATATATGTTTAATTCTTTTTCAAAAAAAATTATTGAAAATTACACCACAACAAATCAGCATTTTAGATGTGAACGGGAGCATCGGCCACAACACCGTCACTAGTAGCGTCGGTCAGCCCGATCCTAAAAGGCATCATCATTGATTTTTTTTTTTAACATTTTTTTATGTAGTGTCGGCCTGACTGACGCTAATTTTATTAAATAGCGTTGGCCTAGCCGACGCTAATGGTAAAATAAACCTTTTTTTTATTTTTTTATTTAGCGTCGGCCTTCGTAAAGTTAGTGTCAGTCTGGCTGATGCTAATTTTTGTTATTTTTTCACTATATATATAATATTTTGCACTACATATTTCAAGAAATAAACTTAGCGTAACGGTAATGCTCCTTCTTGGTATCATGCAAGTCGCGGGTTTGATCCTCCCAATTGATAAGTCTGGGAAGAAAAGATTTTTTTTTAAATATTATTAGCGTCGGTCGAGGCTATGTTGTGACGACCATGAAACTAGCGTCGGTTATTTGCGATGGCCAAGCCAACGCTACATAGCGTCGACCATAGAACGTCGTCGCTACTACATTAACGATGAGACTTTTAATTAGTGACGGTTGGTGGGTCATCGCTAATTATGAAATAGCGATGGTTTTTCCCCTGTAGCGACTACTTTTAGCCGTCGCTAAAAACTGATTTTCTTGTAGTGTTAGAAAAAAAATAAAAAATTATCATCCCAATCCCTAGCCCCTCAATCCCTAAATCACTCAATTGTGCTTGGCTGCCACCTCTGCGTCGTAGTCATCTTCATCACCCCACCTCACCATAAAT
Organism: Sesbania bispinosa; assembly: GCA_026901365.1. Taxonomy (NCBI): domain Eukaryota; kingdom Viridiplantae; phylum Streptophyta; class Magnoliopsida; order Fabales; family Fabaceae; genus Sesbania; species Sesbania bispinosa. The sequence goes on along the minus strand of QLOH01000065.1, from coordinate 540,566 downwards.
CACATCAACCCATTGTGATATCAATCACCGTGACTCTTTGCCTCGTCTAAGAACCACCACCTTCAAATAAAGAGGAAATTTTAGAAACAGAACCAGAAAGCCCAAAAAGCTAAAATAAAATTAGAAAGTGAGAAGAGAGAATGAAGGACCAAATCAAATTAAGAATGAAAACGGATACGCAATTACTAGGTACATATAAGACCAAACATGCAAAACAACCAAATTAAGAGACCAGATTAGTGTACCTATGATGCGAAGTGCAAACTAAGAAGGAAGAACGACAATGAGGCTTTCTAGAACAATGGTGAGCATTGTTTGTCCACGGTGGAGAACGATGAGGAACAACGACGAAGAGAATTGGTCCCCCCCGAAGCTCATGACAGCGACGACAACAGCGTGGAATGCTAGCGATGACGGCTACGGTGAGAAACGATGAGAGCACGAGAGCTTGGCCATGGGCGCAGAAACGACGCAAGGGCATGTGAGCAGTGAGGCATGGCAAGGAACGTGGGCAAGAGAGCTTTGGCACGACAAGGAACGACAACGGCGAGGAGTGTTTGGGCACGAAAAGGAATGACGACGACGATGAGAGCTTGGGCACGGCAAGAAGTAAAACAAGGGTGAGAGAAATTGAGGAAGGTTAGGGCACCTGGGCACAGACAGAAAAAGAGGAAAAAGTTAAAAACTGAGTGAAAAAATTGATCTGCTCTGAGTTTATGCCACCCTCGATTTGGGTCGGGTGGTTCAGTTTCAAAAATTTGGAACATGATACCCAAATCGAGTTTGATCGGTTTCCCTTAAACTAATCACACCTGAACACTCGATCCTACCCCAATATTTTCCTTTCTGGTCGGGTCGGGTTGGGCAGGTTCACGAGTCTACCCAGATCGCTTACACCCCTAGTGGAAACCAGCGAGAGGGAGAATATTTATGGATGTTGGTCAAGGTTTTTATATGGTCAAATTTGATCTTGATGATCGATCTAAAGCTACAAGTTGTAGCCCTTGGATGATGTTTGACCACTATTTTTCTATCAGAACATGGTCTCCTGATTTTTTAGCTTCTGAATGCAAAATTGAGAAGACTATGGCATGGATACAGTTTCTAAGTTTGGGGGGTTACTTTATTATGACGAGAGTGTCCTTCTAGCCATGGCAGCAATAGTTGGACAACCTATTAAGGTTGATACAACCACTTTGAACATGACTCGAGGTCGTTTTGCTAGAGTGTGTATCGAAGTTGATTTAACACAACCTGTTGTGCAAAAAGTATGGTTGCATGGCCATTGGTACAAGGTTGAATACGAGGGCCTCCATCTCATATGTGCTCATTGTGGTTGCTATGGCAACCGAGCTAGGGAGTATTGTGTGAAGGTTCAAGTTCCAAGTGGAGGTGACACAATCAACGACAATGGGGAGACACCACTAAACCCTAATGTAACGGGCAACAAAAACCAAACAGACAAGGGAGGCATATCCGCTAATTCTGAAGCACCATTAATACAGGAGAATCATGAAAATAATGAGCCTCTTTATGGTGAATAGATAACGGTTTCTAAATCCAAAAAGATTCAGAAACAAAAGCAGACTTTGGTGGCGAAAAAGAAGGAGACGGAGGTGGGTGGGTGGTATTTCAAATAAGTTTCAAATTTTTTGGGATAGTAATCTTGAATCTCATAGCCAACGTGTGAAATTTGTGCCTAATAAAGGGAAACAAACCCAATCATTGGAGATTAAATCCAAACTTTATACTTCCAAGACATGGGTTCACAAATATCCACACAAAGAAGGCCCACTTGCCTTAGAAACTTTGGCTGCACTACTCGGTAGTAATATTACGCCTGTGGGGACTAGTGAGCCTAATTACTCTCATCTTAATATTAGGCTCAATGCCATTTCTTTACAGAATAAACAAACACAGTATCTCTTCTAATAAGGGACATGATACCATGGTGAAAATTTGGCCAGATGGGGTCAAAACGATGTTGCCAGTGAGTCAGTGACATGTGTGGGATCCAACCAATTCCATATATTAGATGTACATGAGGATCATGTCAAGCAGGGAAATACAATGGACATAGGAGGTATACGTCTAATGATATGACTATCATGGAGCTAATTAATTAAACCTCATGATATTCCTTCAAATGGTGAGCTAGGAGTAGAGCTGGTAAAATGGGCTAAGCCCATCGGGCCGGGCCGGGCCCGCCCAATGAATTATAGGGCTTGGGTTCTAAATTTTAAGCCCAAAATCAATTATATTTGTCATAAGCCTGATCCGATAAAGCATGTGTCTTAATCAGGCTCGGGCCAGATTAGCCCGATCGGGTTGGGGTGCCCGAAACAATTTTTTTATAGAAAGAAATTGAAAATGAGAAGAGTAAAAGTCACTTCACGTAGGGTGGAGTTGATGTTGTAGACGCCCTTTTTACATTTTCAACTTTCCTTTTCTTTCACGCTACTGAGTAGTCCAATAGGCCATTACCAAATTCCAACGCCTTAAGTTTATTCTTTCACTATGGTGCTGCACTGCTGCCAACAGATTAAGGAGATTGAGGAGCGGCACTCGACAGTGAGATTACAAGACCTGCTCCCATCATTCTATTAACAAGGCAAGTCCATGTTTTGTTTTGCTTTCCTTTTTTCCATAGTATCATCCAAGTAGCATAGATTAATTTAATATATATTGAACTCTTCTACCATTCATTTGAATTCTCTGTGAGATTATAGAGATTAAAATATGAAAATAATGTCTTAAAATTAATGGGAACGGGACTTCGGACTTGATCTAACATTACGCTAGTACCAGAAACTTCTATGGGAATGATAGCTCAAAAGGGGAAGAAGTTGTACAAAGTCTATACAATTTTTTTGTTTAATTATCAGATTGTTTTTATTTATATATAGTTAATAGTTAAAGCCAAAATGTAATAAAGAGAGATAATAAGAGTGAGGGAGGAGCATTTGCATTGCAGAACAACACAGTTTGTACCATTACAGTGTGTTGCATCATTCAATCACTAGCTACCTGCACCAACCGCATACATAATTTGAAAAGCCTACTCATTTGAAAATGAAAACTGCATATCATTTGAAAAACCTACTCGATCAATTTGAATAGCCAAACTACATATGATTTATCAAATAATATAGTATATTATTTAAAGCCCAAAATGATTGGATGTCGTTTTCACCTGTTTTAGTAGCAATATTGCTTTTTTTCCAAGTCCAAAATTATTTGATACTTGTTTATTATGTTTGTTAACAACCCCTTTATTTTATTTCTTTCAATATTTCTAATTTATCATTCTTAATATATGTTATTAGTTTTTAATTTATTATATTTTTCATTTTTTAATGTACTTGTATATATATTATACTTTTATTATGTCCATAAATGTACGGGGGCGTAAACAAGTAGAATATTATACTTTTATCACTCACATAATTATTGCTTTTGATTATTATTTTATTATCATATAATGCAGGGAAATGTGATTCATATTACTTGAAATATGGATAACTTTAGTCCTGAAAAGAATCTTAATGATGTTGTTGATGGTCAAATATTGGAAAGCCCCCCACCAAATGTTCAAACTCCACCACCAAATGCTATTATAGAAGAGGAAACAGGGGCTTCTCAGTTAAAGGCCAAAAAGCGTAAGATTCGAATATCTGATGTATGGAATTATTTTGATAAAGTTGGTGTTGGCATAGATGGAAAAGAAAAATGTAAATGCAAAGGGTGCAAAAAAGAATTGGGTTGTGCACCTAAAAATGGAACTACTCATTTAGCTCGTCATAGGGACAGTTGTAAGTTCCTTACTAAATATCATGATTTGGGGGACATGCTTGTTAATGCTGAAGGAAAGTTGCTAAAGAGAAAATTTGACCCTAAGGCTAATCGTGAAATTTTAGCTGAAATGATAATTTCACATGATCTACCATTTAATATGGTTGAGTGGAGGGTCTTTAGGAAATACCAAAAAATTTTAAATGATGATTGTAGGTTCATTTCTAGAAACACTATTAAAGCTGATGTATTGAAAACTTATGAGGTTGAGAAAGAAAAGTTGAATTTAGAGTTGGCTCAAATTTCTGGGAGAATTTGTTTGACATCTGATGTTTGGAATGCATGCATAGATCATGGGTTTATTTCTTTGACTGCTTATTATGTTGATGTGAAACAGAATTTAAATAGTTAGATTCTGGCATTTGCTCACATGAAACCCCCACACACTGGCCATGAATTAGCTTTGAAGGTATTGGAATTTTTAAGGGATTGGGGCATAGAAAAAAATATTTTCCCTCACTTTGGATAATGCTTCTTCAAATGACAACATGCAAAACATTTTGAAAGAACATTTAGGATTGACAAATAGTTTATTGCTTAATGGAGAGTTCTTTCATATAAGATGTTCTGCTCATATCTTGAACCTCATTGTTCAAGATGGTTTTAAGGTGGTTAGTGATGCGCTGCAAAAAATTAGACAAAGTGTGTATTATGTGAGGGCATCAGAAAGTAGAACAATGCAATTTTTTGAATGTATTAAGCAATTTGGTGGGATTAATACATCCATTGGGTTGAGGTCGAATTGTGTCACTAGATGGAACTCCACTTATATAATGCTTGATAGTGCAATCAAATATCGTCGTGCCTTTCATAGCTTAGTTTTGAGTGGTCCAAATTATAAATGGTGTCCATCAAGTGATGAACGGAGAAGAGGGGAAATAATATGTGAATTCTTGAAGCTCTTTTACAATATTACCAACTTAATATTTGGATCTTCTTACCCTACATCTAATTTGTATTTTGGAGAAATGTGGAGGATAGAGTGTCTTTTGAACTTAAACTTGACAAATGAAGATCTCATGATTTAAAGCATGGTTCACAAGATGAAAGGAAAATTTGACAAGTATTGGAGTGAGTACAATATGATATTGGCATTTGGGGCTATTCTTGAACCAACCAGAAAGCTTAATTTCTTGAAATTTACTTATAATAAACTTGATCCAAACAATTGTGAAGAAAAGTTGCAAAGGGTCAAGATGAATTTGTGTAGGCTTTATGTGGAGTATGTCAAGAATGGTGCTCATTCCAATACAAGTCATTCACAACAAGTCCAAGATTCATCTTCATTTAGAGAACAAAGCGAAAACATTTCGGTGCCATTTAATTTGTATGATGTAAGTTGATTTTATAAATTTTGTATAATTATTTTCTTTGATATTTTTACTTTGTGTGTGTGTAATCATTAGGTTATTTATTTTGTAGGAATTTGAATAATTTGAGAGTACGTGCAACAACTATCAATACCGGAAAATCTGAGCTTGATATTTACTTAGAGGAGCCAAGGGTTCCATCATCGGGTGGTTTTGATATCTTAGCTTATTGTAAGGAAAGAAGTCGTAGATGCATTGATCTTGCAAGGTTGGCTTGTGATGTATTGAACATCCTAATAACCACAGTGGCATCGGAATCCGCTTTTAGCATTGGCTCTAGAGTTTTAAACAAGTATAAAAGTTCTTTAAAAGATAAAACAATTCATGCTCTCATTGTCTATTTTACAGGTGTTTCTATTTGCTGGAAGATTGGTTATTATGTTTTTTTTGTTTTCATTTGGTATAATTTATAGACTTTTATTTTAGCTTGGCTTTGATATTTACGTAGACTACTTACTAATTTGTACTAAGATTCTACCTTTGGAAATTTGACATAGACTTTCATTTTGATATAAGTGACATTTGAATTTGCTACCTACTGTTCGGTTGAACGTTGTAAACGTTTGAATTGGAACGTTCATTTTGTATTTTTTTGCTAACAATGTGTAATGGAGCAAGCAAGCCACTACCTACTGCAACATTAAATTGTTGAAAAAATCGTTATGTCCCAACCCAACGTACTCACATAATGGCATTTTCTTTTGGAAAAAAAAAACATGTTGAAATTAAATTAATTTGTTGCAACTTGTGAGAAAAAATTCAACAAAAAAATATCGGGCTAGCCCGAAAAGCCCGCAGTCCGCATAGGGCCAGACTTGGGCATTAATTTAGGAGACCGAATTGAATCTAGGGCCATTTTAGCCCAACCCGTTGTAGCCTGTGGCCCGCAATGGGCTGGGTAGCTCGTTTTGCCACCTTTAGCTAGAAGGCCACATGTCAATAGATAGTTTAGCTTATGATGATGAAACGGATGGAATGTGTTGCTGATACTCTGTCTTGGTATTGTTTTGTTCTTTCCGTCTCTTTATCTGTCCATGGATAGTTTTAAATCTTTCACTCTTTTCTTTTATCTTGGAATATAAGGGGGGGTGCTAGAAGCACTAGAGGAAAAATGTTTGTGAAACAACTGATTTCTACATACCATCCAACTATTTGTTTACTTGTTGAGACTCATTGTCAATTCTGGGGAGAAAAAGTTTTTTGGAATAAACTTGGTTATGATAATTGTGGTATTATTGAAGCTCAGAACCATGCTGGTGGAATCTGGCTCTTGAAAGATAGGAGTTTTGCAGTGAATATAGACGTTATGGATTCTTTCCCCCAGGCTTTGACCTTCGGATGTTCTAAGGGATCTTCTTCGTGGATTGGTACTTCAGTTTATGCTAGCCCAGTCCCATGAATTGAGGTTGGATGATGGATCCTGATGTACTAATTAAAGAAACTCTAATGAAGACTGGAGCTCTAAATTTTTATAATCGTTTGTTTGGTTGCCCCCAAGTAGCTTTTCCTCATCATCTTCCCGTATGTTTTACAACCACTATGATGAACTAAAATATAAGCAAAACTTAACAAATTTCACCCTATTTAATTACATCATCTCAAATTATCCTTTATTTAATTCAAATTTTATTTTTCAATCACTCTATTCAATGAATCATGTGCCAATAGTAAGAGAACATGTTCACTTGAAACAAGTTTCAATCAAATTGAATATAGGGTAATTTAGGCAATGCAATTACTTTTAGATGATATCAAGAAAAGTAAATGAATTTAACTAACTTTCTTAATAAGTGTGAATTTAGTTATTTTTTCTCATATTTGAGTACGGAGGGAGTATCTTATATACCATTAACTTATTATGAGCGGTTAACGAAGTATTCACTCATATATTCATTTAATATTAAGGATATTTATGAAATAAAACTAAAATTTATGACATTGTTAATTACCATTAACAGATTCTAATGCTTTCATTGGTTTTGATGATTTTAGTTATGAACTTTCCTGGAAGCTCCAATCAGTGAGTCTCCTTCACCGATTGCAACGATCTCAAGATCTTTAGGTTGAAGACGATGATGCAGGGGTACCTGCAAGGGACTCCGATGCTTAAGTCAGTGATGATTCTGATTTAAGTATAGTATATGGTTCAAAGTGCGTACCTGAAAGGGTGAAAACTCGCGTATTTATAAGAGAATTCTGGCGGGAAAGTTAGTTACAGATGTAACTGCCTCCGTAAATTACGGGTCCACGCGCTGCAAGTTAATTTGATCATACGCGCCAAGAAGAACTCGGAAATGAGGTTGTTTCCGACTTAAGCTTCAGAGTTATTGTAACGTAATTGCCTTGACAACTCGGGATAACATCTCGGTTCATCATCTCGGAATACTACTTGGAGACAATATATTTCGGCAATTAGATTCTGATCCTTGTTCAAGGATGGCAAATGTCGACGTACTATGTTAGCGTTGTGGTCGTCAGCCCAAGTCGGACTGGAGTATAATTTCAGTCCAGAACAGTTGCCCCCAAAGTCGATTAGTTCTAGAAGAACTATTCGATTTTCAGTTTTCGATTTGATATTTGAATTTTCAATTTTCTGCGTAAACTATTAATGTCCCCGAGATTGCGTCGCTTGATTTTCCATAATTTTTAATTAAATTAAAATTTATGCCAAGTGTCATGATCTTAAACATTTGGGCCCCATGGGCTTCTTTGGTTAATGAAATCTGAACCGTTCATTGAGGTATAAAAACCATCGATAGTGAGAAACTTCTCATTCTTCGTAACTTCTTTGCAATTCTTCAGAACTCCAGAGGTCTTCAGCATTTTCAAGTTGCTGTTTGCTGTTTCTTCAAGTCTTTGATTCGGGTCTCCCTTGTATGAACCTTGGGGTTGTGGAACTCTACGAGGAGTTTAAGGATTTAGCAAGGAGAATTATTCCAGGTAACTTCTATTACCTTCTTTTGTGTAGTTTTAAGTATGGTATTGACTAGGGCTAGGTCTAGGACTCTTAAGTTAGAGAATAAGCACCATTGTGTAACCGTATTTGATGATCCTGAGGATCCTGATATCCCCAATCTTGTACTAAAAAGAAATCGAGTCCAGAGAGCTTCTATTTTCTTTAACTCCCGTGAGTCAGTCATTGAGACTGCTCATATTCTGAGGAAGTATGATTTTTCGGGGTGTTTTTCCGCAGAATCATCCTCGATCAACCTTGTTGATCTCGGAGTTGATTCAACATCTCGATCCAATTTTAATATGGGAATTTTGGGCAGGTCCGAGATGGGAAAGCGGAAGATATATACTTCCCCCTCCAGAAACTACCCAGTGCCGCAAGCGTTGTCGAGTTTGACGTGGGTAGATACGGAGGCGATTGGGACTTCTAGTATATATAGTTCTTTAAACTCTTTGGAGTTGGGATTCCGAGATGTAGAATGGGTGGAGCCGGGAAATGAAAATAATTGGAGTTTGGTGGCCCCGAGAGAAGATGATCGGATATGTAGCCAAGGCGATTTGGAGGAGAACCTTTTCATTCCGATGTATAAAACTCTTTTCGAAGACCTCGGGTTCTGGTTGCCTTTTCATGGGTTTGAGTTAGAGGTCCTTCATCATCTCGAGGTAGCGCCTTCCCAACTTCATCCTAACGCATGGGCTTTCGTGAGAAGTTTCATGATTTTGTGTCACGGGTTGAAGCTCGAGCTCAACTCAAATATTTTTTTCCACTTCTTCCGACCTTTGGTTGTGAAAGATGGCCCGAGCCGGTATTCATGGCTCTCTCTTCATGCCGGCTCTGGGGGAAAATTTTTTGAAATTTATCAAGAGTCCTACCGAAACTTCAAAGATAAGTATGTATTCTGTAAGCCGATCAACGAAGCTCGGCAAAATATTCTCGGCGAGGATGGTCGAGGAATGATTTATCCGTACTGGAGCGAGGCTCATTTTGAGAAATCTTCTTCGGAATATGTCGTGAGCTATAAGGAATTATCCGAGGATGAAACGACTGTCATTGACAAAATAAAAACATTTGTAAGGGATTTTGGAATATTGCCGAGTAGCTCCGTTATCGAGGAGAGCGGCAACGCAACTCGACAGTCATTGGGTAAATGTTTATATGTAAAATTATTTTTCCTTTTTAAAATGTATTCTGATTCTGATCATTTATTTTCGTTTTTGCAGAAACTATGGCAGCGGCACAGAGAGCGAAGCTGGCTGAGAAATTGTTAAAGAAAAAGGCTTTGGAAGCCCAAAAAAAAGAAGACGCTGGGGAGAGAGTTGAGGTGGTTGACCCTACTAAAGTAAAGAAGCCTAGGCTGGGGGCTTCAGGTAGTGTCAAAATTAATGAAGTTCCCATTTTCAAATCTCCTGTGGAAAACGTTGGTGAAGAACCGAGGAGAACTTCTTCCTGGTATTCTGAAGATGGAGGAGGAAAAGGAGAAGGACCTTCTTTCAGTAGTCTGCCGACTTCGAACATGAGTAAAGAGGAAGTTCGGCATTACCTTGCAGTGCAAGCCCAGAATTTATTCAACAACAAATCTGATAAAGAGATTGTTGAATTCATGAACCACGCGTCGAGTTGGGCAATGAGGTTCGCGATGATGTCGCAATATTTTGCCAGCTCGGTTCATGACTTGAACGCGCTCCTGCCACTGAAGGAGGAACTCGAGAAAATAAGAGGAAAACTTGAGGCCGACGAACTTAAGATGCAGACGTCTATTGCCGATGTTGAACGTCTGCGTACAGAAAAAGAGAAACTCAATGAGGATAACCTTGCTCTGACTGAGCAAGTTAAAACTTTGACTGCCGAGAAGATAGAAGCCGTGAAGAAGGCAGATCTAGTTTCTACCGAGCTTGTATCGGCTCGCGAAGGAGTTAAATCATCCTCCGAGGCGGCTATGTTGAGTCTCAAAAATATCATTAGGTTGTCTATGATGTTTTAAGACAACTAGATTCCCAAGTTTTAATGGTTGACAAATTTGAATTAAAGTATTTATCATAGATACACATATGCTTTAATATTTTATCTATGATTTCAGCAAGAGTCACTATGAGCCTACATAAAAAGACTAAGTGTTGAAGCTGTCTGAAGAAGCAGAACTCGTCTGAAGAGTTGAAGCTGTCTGAAGAAGTTCAACCCGTCTGAAGTATCAGTGTCGTCTGAAGTCTTTTGAAGTATTGAAATCGTCTGAAGTCTCATTTATGACGTGGCACCCTCTGCTGAAGTTTGTGAAGACTTTTCTGAACCTCTGCTGCACGTACCTTTTCAAACACGTTTATAGCAAGGAACACAGAGACCTTTCCTGGTGTTTTTGAATTTCATACACCACTGAGGAAATCTTTGCAACGCAGTCTCTGCAGCAACATTTGTAGCAGCTTTATGGCAGGAGCAACCTTGTTCTGTGTCAGAAATATCAAAACTCTCAGAAGCATGTCTCACAACGGATTAAATAGCATTTAATGCTATCTCTAAACGGTGGTATTTCAACGGATTGAAGATTGGGTATAAATATCCCCTCCTTTGAAGACCACCATGTGAGAAGATTTTGATTTTGAAAAAGAACTAAAACTCTACAAGTTTTCGCTGCAACAACTCTGATAATCTTTATCTTTGTACACATATTGTTTTATCCTGAGCATACCTCAGTTTTCCTGTACATTTGTAATTGTTTAAGCTTCAAGACTGATATAGTTTGTAAGCTTAAGCACTTTATCTTCTCAGTATTTATTTGTTGAGCCTGGAGAGGCTTGTCTGAAAAAGAATACTTGTTGGTTTGAGCCTGGATAGGCTTGTCTGAAAAAGAATACTTGTTGGTTTGAGCCTGGAGAGGCTTGTCTGTAAAAGAATACTTGGTTGTTGAGCCTGGAGAGGCTTGTCTGAAAAAGATTACTTGTTGGTTTGAGCCTAGAGAGGCTTGTCTGTAAAAGAATACTTGGTTGTTGAGCCTGGAGAGACTTGTCTGAAAAAGAATACTTGTTGGTTTGAGCCTGGAGAGGCTTGTCTGTAAAAGAATACTTGGTTGTAGAGCCTGAAGAGGCTTGACTGTAAAAGAATACTTGTAATCTTGAAAGATTAAGAGAAAATCCAATTGCTTGTTGGCATTGGGACTGGACGTAGCTCACAGTGGTAGTGAGTGAACCAGGATAAATTCCTTGGCTAAGTTCTCTTACCCTTATCTCTTATCAATTCTTTTTATACTAAATCAAGGGGTCAGAATAATTAATCTGATATTTTATAAAGGCACAAAACATCTTTTAAAATCAGTTTTTACAAGCCGTCTGAAAACTTCAGACAGCCCCTTAAAAGCCTGTCTAAAATCGTGTTTTTAACACCTGGTTGCGAAAAAGCTTTCTAAAATATTTAGAAACACTATTCAACCCCCTTCTAGTGTTTCCCTGTGTTCCTACAGTTGGTACCAGAGCTATACTCAGGGTTGAAGCACCTAACAAGTGTTTGAGGACTGAAAGATCCAAATGGAAGCTTCTAACAGCAACAGGAAATACATCACAGAAGGAGCCTCTATCACAAGACCCCCAGCATTCAATGGAGTGGACTACCACTACTGGAGAGATCGTATGAAGTTGTTCATTGAGAGCAACAACATTGATGTTTGGGATGTGGTCACTGATGGAGACTATGTGCCTATGCAAAATGGTGTGCCTATACCTAAGACTGAATGGACCGTGGAGCAGAAGACTAGAGTCCAGATGAACGCTAAAGCCAAACTCTATCTGATATGTTCCTTGAATAAATCAGAATATGAGAAGGTCCATGGATGCACTTCTGCTAAGGAGATTTGGGATACTCTTGCAGCAGCCCATGAAGGGACTGAAACTGTCAAGCAATCCAAAATCAGCATGCTTATACATCAGTATGAGATGTTTAAGATGGAAGAAACTGAAACCATTGACCAAATGTTTGGGAGGTTTCAGACCATAACCAATGGACTCTGGTCCTTAGGAAGAACCTATGAATCTGGAGACAACAACAGGAAGATTCTAAGAAGTCTACCTAAGTCCTGGAGACCCAAAGTCACTGCCATTCAAGAGGCAAGAGATTTGAACTCTCTGAGAATGGAAGAACTGTTGGGATCTCTCAAAGTCCATGAACTTGAGCTTGGAGAAGATGACAACAAGAAGAAGTCTCTAGCTCTAAACTCCAAGGCCAAACAGTCTAGGCATGGCAGCATGAAGGCTATGCAAGCTGAGGAAACTTCAGAAGCAGATGAAGATTCTGAAGATAGCTCAGAAGATGACAATGATCTTGCTCTTTTAAGCAGAAAGATCAAGAGAATGTTGCAGAACAGAGGAAGGTTCAGAAAGAACCAACCTTCATCATCCAAATTAGGTAAGACAGGTAAAGAGTCTAACACTGATAAAATTATTTGCTTTGAATGTAAGCAACCAGGGCATATGAAGAATGATTACCCAAGACTGAAGAAAAACAACTTCAATAAGAAGAAGTTTTTCAAAAAGAAGAAAGGTCTTATGGCAACATGGGAAGACCTTGATGAATCAACCTCAGAAGAAGAAGAAGACACTTCAGAAGAGGCAAATCTGTGTCTCATGGCTAGTCTACCATCTTCAGACAGCTCTGAAGCTGAGGTATTCCCTCTTACTCTACAAGAAATGTATGATGATCTGGTGGAAAGTTCTCAAGAACTTTTCCATGAGTATAAGAATCTATCCAAAGCCCACACAGAAATGTGTAACAAATATGAGGCACTTGAGATATAACATATTATGCTCAAGGAAAAAATTCTTGAGACTAAAAACTGCAGTTTACAAGCTGTGTCTGAAGAGAATGAGAAACTTCAGAAGCAGGTTGTGGAACTGACAAAAGATCTGGCCAAATTTGTCAAAGGAACTAAAAATCTGAATATAATGATTGGAAATCAAAGGCATTCCCTTGACAAAAGTGGACTAGGCTTTTGTGATCATAACATGCCTGAACCTCCTACTGTCTTAAATTTTTCTAAAGGCAAAAAAAAGGTTACTGGGTGTTCTCACTGTGATAAGCCTGGACACAATATGGCTCAGTGCAAACACAAGAGAAAAACAAGGCCTAAAGCTAACAAGAAAGGACCCAAAAGAATATGGGTACCTAAAAACTTAATTATTCCTGTTGCAGTTGTGTTTAACAGGACAAAGGAGACCCCACAAATGGTACCTGGACAGTGGGTGCTCGCGACACATGACAGGAGAAAGGTCTTTGTTCCAAAACCTTAGACCTAGAGCTGGTGGAGTGGTCACCTTTGGTGGAAATCAGCAAGGAAGATCATTGGAATAGGGACTGTAGGTATATCTCCTTCATCCCTTATTAAAAATGTACTCCTAGTGGAGGGACTACAACATAATTTACTGAGCATAAGTCAATTATGTGACAGTGGTTATGTGGTATCCTTTACTAAGGAAGGATGCATAGTCAAAGACTCCTCTGAGCAAACTCTCTTTACTGCTAAGAGACACAGCAATGTGTACAAAATTGATCTAGAGGATCTAGCGAGTCAAAATGTAAAATGTTTCATTTCTGTTGAAAATGAAAAACAGATTTGGCATCAAAGACTTGGGCATGCTAGCTTGAGATTAATCTCAAGATTGGCAAAACACAATCTTGTTAAAGGATTGCCCAAGCTTTCATACAAATTTGACATTTTATGTGAAAGCTGACTGAAAGGGAAACAAACAAGACACTCTTTTAAGAGTAAGGATGTTGTTTCAACTAGCAGACCACTAGAACTTTTACACATTGACTTGTTTGGTCCTATTAGAACGGAAAGTCTTAGTGGTAAGAAATATGGTTTGGTCATTGTTGATGACTATTCTAGATTTACATGGGTGTTATTCCTAAGAAGCAATGATGAGACTTTTAGGAACTTCACAATATTCTGCAAGAAGGTACAGAATGAGAAAGGATTCTGTATTTCTGTTATCAGAAGTGATCATGGTGGAGAGTTTGAGAATGCAAACTTTAAAATGTTCTGTCATGAGAATGGGATCTTACACAATTTCTCTGTGGCTAGAACACCTCAACAGAATGAGGTTGTTGAGAGAAAGAACAGAAGTTTGCAAGAGATGGCAAGGACCATGCTCAACTTATGCAGCTTACCAAGATCCTTCTGGGCAGAAGCTGTTAGCACATCATGTTACCTTCAAAACAGAATATTGGTAAGACCAATTCTGAAAAAGACTCCCTATGAACTGTGGAAAGGAAGAAAACCCAACATATCATATTTCCACACCTTTGGATGTGAATGTTTTATACTCAACACCAAGGATGATCTTGGAAAATTTGATGCAAAGTCTGATAAAGGATTTTTCATTGGATATTCTTAAACATCTAAAGCCTATAGAGTGTATAACTCTAGAACTTTAACTGTTGAAGAAACTATTCATGTTAAATTCAATGATAACAAAGAGACTGATAGGGAACTATAAGATCTAGAGGAGGATTTTGCAGGAATGGAGCTGAATGACCACAACAGCTTGAAGGATGAGCAGCTGTCTGAAGTACCTACTGTTACTTAACCTCTTCAGACAAATGTTGAGTCTCAGACAGAACAAACAGATGTGATACCTCATCAGAAACCTGATTGGAAATACAAATCACATCATCCTAAAGAGCAAATCATTGGCAGCACTTCAGAAGGAGTTAAGACAAGATCAAAATTCAAGAATCTGAATTCTCTTGCTCTCCTGTCTGAAATAGAGCCAAGGAACATTGATGAAGCTCTGCATGATGAAGGGTGGATCCTAGCCATGCAACAAGAGCTGAATCAGTTTGCTAGGAGTGATGTCTGGACTCTTGTTCCTAAACCCCATGGGAAAACTATTATTGGAACCAAATGGGTGTTCAGAAACAAGTTGTCTGAAGAAGGCAAGGTAGTGAGAAACAAGGCAAGATTAGTTGCTCAAGGATACAACCAGCAAGAAGGTATTCATTTCACTGAAACCTTTGCCCTAGTGGCCAGGTTAGAAGCAATTAGAATTCTTTTATCTTATGCTGTAAATAATGGCATCAAGCTATATCAAATGGATGTTAAAAGTGTCTTCCTCAATGGTCTCATTGAACAAGAAGTCTTTGTTAGACAACCCCCTAGTTTTGAAGATATTGCTTTTCCTGAACATGTTTTCAAACTCAAAAAGGCTCTCTATGGTCTGAAACAAGCCCCAAGAGCTTGGTATGACAGATTGAGCAGTTTTCTAATCTCAAATGGTTTTGAAAGAGGAAAAGTGGACACAACTCTTTTTAGAAAACAGTCTAACAAAGATCTTATACTTGTTCAGATATATGTTTATGACATTATCTTTGGTTCAACTGACTCTTCATTATGCAAGAAGTTTCAGAGTTAATGCAATCAGAGTTTGAAATGAGTTTAATTGGTGAACTAAAATTTTTCTTAGGACTTCAGATTAAGCAAGATTCTGACTGTATATGGATCCATCAAGAAAAATATACAAAGGAAATGCTTAAGAAGTTTAACTTACATGATTGCAAACCCATGTCAACTCCAATGCATCCCTCTGCATCTTTAAATAAAGATGAGAAGGAAGAACCAGTGAATCAAACTTTGTATAGAGGAATGATTGAATCATTATTATATTGTCGCGACCGGGGCCACGACGGGGTCGGCGAGCCCGTGAGAAAAGATAATGAAAATGATGGAATTTTGGGGAGTCGCCACCAATTTATTTGGGTTGGGAAAATTGGAAAACCCGAAAATGATTTAAAATTAAAAACTGGTCTGCGAACAAAAGATCCAAATTCGGGAGTCGATTATGCGTATGGAAGGTATTAGCACCCTACAACATCCGTTAAAAACGGTTACCCTTAATTAATTGTGCAAAATTCATTAACTTTTAAAATGTTTATTTTACCCTCTAAAAGAAAAGAAACAAAATTTATTTACATTCTTTAAATTAAAGAATGATGAGAAAAAATTAATTTGAAATCAATGGGACAAAAATGTTGAAAATTTTATTTTGGCTCGACGGGAAATCCCGCTCCTACGTATCTCCAAGTGCAATGGAGAAATCAAAGCCACGTAGTTCTAAAAATGTGTTTTAAAAGAGATTGGTTTTAATTTTGAAAAGAAAATGATTTTTAATTTTTGAAAATAAAATAAAATAAAAAAATGAGGAAATTGATTTTGGAAGTGTTTTTAATTCAAAGAAAAAAAAGGATTTTATTTTTTTAGCAGAGTTGTTGCTAGCAAATGGCTATACAACGAACCCTTGAAATTGTTTTGACGACATTATTGATAGAAATGCTATTCAATAAACGTCATTTATTTTGAGAAGAAAACATTTTTGAGAAAAGATTTAAAATTCCGCATTATTGGGTTAGCAAATGGCTATACTCAATATTTTCCTTTTTTACGTTATTGATAGAAATGCTATTCAATTAACGTAATTTTTTGAAGAGAATCATTTTCTTTTTTAAAATGAATTTGAAATTTCACGCATTATTGAGCTAGTAAATGACTATACTCAATATTTCCTTTTTCACGTTATTGATAGAAATGCTATTCAATTAACGTAACTTTTGAAAAAAAATATTTATTATTTTCATTAAAAGGGTTTTAAAATTTCACGCATTATTGAGCTAGTAAGTGACTATACTCAATATTTCCTTTTTACGTTATTGATAGAAATGCTATTCAATTAACGTAACTTTTGAGAAAAGAATTATTTTTTGGAAGAGGTTTGAGATTAAGCACATTATTGAGCTAGTAAATGACTATACTCAATATTCCTTTTTCTCTTAAAACTATACGTTAGAGGATAGAAAGGCTATTCTATCAACGTAATCGATTTGATAAACCAATTTAAAAAATGTTTTTTTTTTATTTATAAACGGGCAAATTATTGAGCTAGTAAATGACTATGCTCAATTATTTTTTATTTGAAATGACGTTAAAAGATAGAAATGCTATTCTATTAACGTCAAAGATAAAAGGGGATAAATTGAATCAATTAATATTTACATGCACACAAAATTAAAATTACAAATAATCGATTATTTACAGAGAAAGAAATAAATAAATATTTACATCCACAAATGTTAAATAAATAATTCTAAACAGTTAAAAGAAATACAAGATGGTGGATCTAAAATAATTTACAAAAAAGAGATTATTAGTAATATAGAACAACACATATTTAAAACAAATAGCATACAATTTTTAGTGAAACAAATAACACAAAATAAAAGAGGGGAAAAATAAATTGGGCCTCAGTTCACATCATTGGCCCAACCACTATCCAAAAAAAAGAGAAAAAAGAAGAAAAAAAAATAAAAATAAAAAATAAGAGGAAAAAAAAGGGTGTAAGACACCAATGGGCCAGCAGGTTCGCTGGCCCAATTCACACTTAAACCTAAGGTCAGCCAAATCAAAGGGTAAAATAAACAGATGATTAAAAAGTCTCCAGATCCTTCTCCTACCCTCTGCTAGGGTTTGTTATTAGGCAAGAGAGTGCTCATGATGGGGAGCAAGGAGGCGGCCTTGCATGGCCGCAGCGGCAGCCACCTCTGCTCATGGCGATGGCGCCACGGCGGCGCACAAGGGAGTTGTGCGGAGGAGGTCGCGCGCAGCAGCGGAGGGCCGCGACAGCGCACCCGCGGTGGAGAGCGGCGTTCGGCCGCATCACCGCGACGAGGGGAGAGTGCGCGCGAGGAGCGCGACTGTTAACGGCGGTGGTGAAAAGCGCGGTTGAGCTCGCGGGGGACCAGGCTGTGGTGGGGGAGCCACCCAGCGGCGGCGGTGTGGCCGCCTGCAAGAGAGAGAAGCCGCACGCGACGGCCGCGCGAAGGGGGGGCGTGCGGCGCTTGGCCGTTGCAGCCGCGCAACAGCGACGCAATGGGAGGGACGGAAGCGGTCCCGCACGGTGGTGCGGCCGCAGACGAGGGATGGTGCTTGGTCTACGGCAGCCAGATGCGGCTGCGCGACGGTGGCGGCTCATGGTGGTGAAACGGGACAGGGAGCGGTGGCAGCACCGCGCCATACCGGAGGCCCTCTCTCTCATTCTCTTTTCCCTTTTCAGTTTTTTTTTGCTTTGTTTCTGCCTGTTTCAGCTTACAGTTTGTTGGCCTCTCTCTTTGCAGGTTGTGGCCGTGAGGAAAGGTAGAGGTTCATGGTTGGTGAGGCTGCGGTGGTAGTCCGGTCAGAGGAGGGGAGGTGTTGGCCTTTCTTCTTTTCTCTTTTCTTTCTCCTATTTAGGTTTTCCATTATGCTGATTGAACCTTTCTCTGTATTTTTTATTCTCTATGGCTTTTGATCTTGGGCAGATAATGTTATTTAGATAATAGGTGGTACTTTGATGGAGGTTGGGGCTGCTATTTTTTCTCTTCTTGTCATGTTTTGTATAATGGGACTGTGTATAAACCTATTAGAGACATTGTGTAATTTAAATTGAGAAATGAAACAAGAGATGTTTATACATACCAAAGAGTGTAGGTATCTGAAATCTGAATGCTTGTTTCGATTATATGATGAACACCTCCTTTGGTGCGAAACCTCCACTTCTTCTCCCTGTTTTTTAATTCAATTCGTTCCTTTCTGAATCTCCCTTCTTGATGTGGAAACCGCCCTATTTATGCAAATTCTACATTCCCTTTATCTATGCAAGTTGCCTCTAATTTATTATTTTTCCTTCTGCTGCTACCACCCAATCTAACTGCCCATGCTACTGTCCATACTGCAAATTGCAAGGAGCTTGATGGAGGATGCAAGTTGTAGTGAGCCTCCACTTTCTCTTTTTTTTTTAAAAAAAAATCAATTTTTACAAATGGGCTATGTTAGCCCAACAGTTTTTTTTTTTAATTTAAGATTCACAAATAATGGGCCTCAACTGGCCCACTTAAAAATATGAATTCTTCTTCTTTTTTTTTAATAAAATGTTTAATTAATCAATTAATTAATTAACTTTTAATAATTAATTAATCAACTAATTAATTCATTCATTTTAGTTTTTTAAATAATTAATTTTTTTTTGGATTTTTGATGCGAGAACAGAATGCTTAAGGACAAGAATATAAACATGAAAATAAGATAAAATTGCCGGACAAAATTGGGTGCTGACATATATCTAACAGCAAGCAGACCTGACATAATGTTCAGTGTATGTCTGTGTGCTAGATTTCAATCTGATCCAAGGAGTACTCACTACAAAGCTGTAAAAAGAATTTTCAGATATCTTAAAGGTACTACTAATCTTGGTCTGTGCTATAAGAAAAGTAAGGATTGCAGGTTAATAGGTTACTGTGATGCTGATTTTGTTGGAGACAAAATTGAAAGAAAAAGCACTAGTGGTGGATTTCATTTTTTTGGAGAAAATATGATTAGCTAGTCAAGCAAAAGGCAAAGCACAATTGCCTTATCAACAACTGAAGCAGAATACATCTCAGCAGCCAGTTGTTGCTCACAACTGTTATGGGTGAAGTATCAGTTAGAAGATTTTAACATTACTATATCTGCTATACCTGTTTTGTGTGATAATACAAGTGCTATTAATTTGTCTAAAAATCCCATCCAACATTCTAGGGCTAAACATATAGAAATAAACATCATTTCATTAGAGACTATGTTCAGAAAGGTGTTTTTGATATTCAGTTTATTGATACAGAGCATCAATGGGCTGATATATTCACAAAACCTCTGACTGAAGATAGATTTAAGTTCATTAGAGATAATCTGAACATACATGCATTTTGATTGTGTGTGAATTGATATGTTGAAAATGATGTGTCTGAAATTTCAGCTTGTCTGAAACAAGTGACTTGTCTGAAATTTTGGGTTGTCTGAAATCTATATGGGTGTCTGAAATCTGTCACTTGTCTGAAGTAAACAAATGACGTGGCTTTCTAAGACGGTTTAATTCCATTTATTTTGTCTCTTCCACTTCGCACGTTTTCCTATGCTTGCTCAGCCAGTACATGCCATCATTACTTTATGGGTCTATAAATACAGAAGCTAGTGGGTCAGAGAACTTCACCGTTCACTATTCTGTATTCACCTCTTGAGATCCTTCTTCTACAAGCAATTTATTTCTCTCTCAAGTTCCTGAGAAAACTCTTCAATGGCTCCTAAGAAATCTGATGGAACCAACATCGTGAAGACTAAGGGTGTAGTCCTGGAGGATCTTCAATCTCTGGGAATGGACTTATTTGCTGAGTTCGATGCAGCTGGGTGGACTTCGTATTTCAACCACAACTTGACACAGTGGCATGAGCAGAGTGTGCTGGATTTCTGGGCTACTGCCAGAGGAATACCCAATCCTCAGGGTATCTACACTAGCATCAAGGCCACAGTACGTGGTGTCCCTGTCTTTGTTGATGAAGATATCCTTGCTCACATCTGTGAGGTCAGAACTGAAGGAGTTGTATTCACTCCTGGCTGGGAAGCAAGAAATGATGGACATAAGCAGTTCACAGAGTTTCTGTATGGCACCTCTGAACCAGTAAGCTTGGATGCAAAGCATATGTCAGACAAGGCTAGGGTTTTGCATGCCATCTTAGGGTGCTCTGTAATCCCTAAGAGTGGAAGCAGAAACCATGTTTCTGAGTTGGAGAGATTTTGTCTGATTCACCTACTACAGAAGAAGAAGGTGAACCTCCCCAACATCATAATGTACCACATGCAGAAGCATCTCAGAGACTCTGCTGGGAGCTTCCCTCACAATACCATCATCACCAAGATCTTGCTGCATTTCAAAGTCCCCATTGAGAGGCTTTTTGATCGCCTTTCACAACCTGTGTTTGGTGAATCAAACCTCAAGAGCATGGGAGTGAAGCTGACTCCAAGACCTCCCTCTCCGTCCATGAAAGAGAGCCTTCTTCTTGAGAAAGCTGCTAGAAGGAAGACAACAATGGAGGTTCTTGAGAATGAACTCAGATGAGACATAAGGAGGCATGAGTTCAAGCCATCAAAACCCTCTCATCAAGCAAAATTGAAGAAGCTACCTGTAAGGAGTGCTGCTAAAGTAGCATCTGCATCTGTGCAGAGTCAGGTGTCTGAACCTGTTCAGAAGGCATCACAAAGGCCATCTGAAATTGTGGGTCGGTCGTCTGAACCTGTACAGACTCCACAGCCTACTTCTGAAATGGAAGGACAGGCTCAAGAGGCAGATGAAACTGATGCAGTTGTAGCTGGGCCATTGGCTGCTTGCCCATCTGATCCTGAACTCATTCAGGTGGCAGCATTGGCTACTGCTTTGGAGCAGGAGGAGCTGAAGAAGAAAGCAGAACAAGAAAAGACTGATAGAGCTCTTGCTATTGCTTCACAATTGGCCTATGGTGAAGATGATAGGCAAGCAACCATAGCTGAGGGAGTAAAGAAAAGGAAGAGGTCAAGTGCACCTCAGAGAAGGAGGACCAAAAGCAAGCTACTTCAGACTGCACCTGAACCTAGGGTGACTAGAAGTATTGCCTCTCAGCTGGAAGCAGAGGATATGGCTGCGAAATACCAAAATTATGTCAAGGCATATGAGTATTTTAAAAGGAAAAGGGAAGAAAAACAAGCACAAAGGGAGAAGGACGAAGCAAAGGCAAAAGAATCTGAGGTAACCAAGCCTCCCTACAAGAGAATTAAGGTGAGATTTGATAATGTAACTCCTTCACCACCCTCCTCACCAGAAAAACAAACACCTCATCAACCCTCTCAACCATCCCCTCAACCAACATCTCAACCTACACCACAACCTTCACCGAAACCCCTATCACCTGAAAAACAACCATCTTCACCTCTATCACAACCAACAGCACCTCCACAAACAGAAAACCTACCCTCTGAACCCTCTAAACCTTCTGAACCAACAGAAAACAAACCCTCTGAACCTACCTTACCACAACCTTCAGAGAATCAACTTTCTGAACCTACATTACCTTCCCCACGAACCCATGACCTTGCTCTGATACCACTTTTACCTTCATCACCACCCACCACCTACACCTTCACCACCATCATCCCCTCCACCCTCTCTAGAAGAAGAGCTCTCTACTGAAGAAGAGCAAGTCCTTGCTGAAGCTCTACGGTTGTCTCTTCTTCCTTCTGATCCCTGTTCATTGCCTAAGTTTGGCAACCTGTCTGAAGAGCTACAGTATTTCAGATCAGCACCTGCTGAATCCTTGCATCATGGATTAATCAGAAAACTGTTGCTGAAGTTAGAAACCAATACAGTGCTCTTTCAGGAGGATTAGAAAAGATTAGAAAGGGTGTTGTCCCTCCTGCACATACTTGGGCTCCCATCAATCCATTCTCAGATGATTCCCTCAGGCTGAATAGTGATGAATGGAGTTTTGTGAGGCAGCTGAACACTGAGTCTGAGCTGTTTCAGAGGGATCTGCACAAGGGAGTTGGGATGAAAGGCTACAGGCCTCCTAGAACTTGTTCAATCAGGCCAACCACTAAAATCTTGGTGAAACCTGATAGAATAGTTCCGAGGTATCCCTTAAAGGAAGGTCAGGGTGAGAAATTCAAAGGAGCTAAATTTTATTCTGTATCTTCACCTCTGTCTGAAATGATGAGTCCATCAGAATGGGAATCTTTACCAGAGTTCATCAGAAACCAAGGAGGAGGCCTGGATCATCTACTTCAAAATTGGATGTGGTCCTCTTACTGGAAGATCAGAGAAGATGCTAGATCTTCTTCGGGATCAACTGGTCCTGATGCTGATTCTGAAGTTGGACTTAGAAAGTCAACCAATGTCAAATATCACTATCTGAGAGATCACTTTCCCTCACCTGCTGACTCTTTCAATGAAGACTGGGTTCTGCTGAAGCCTATTGGCACCTTCTTTTGCCCTGTGTTCAGGCCATCTGAATACAGATTGCAGCCAGGATTTTGAGTGCTTAGATTTGTTTGCCCCTACATCCAGCTCATCGTCTATGAATCTGAGCAAGACTTGTCTGAGGAAAATCTGAAGCTGAAGACCAAAGTTAAGAAATTTGAAAAGAAGTATGCTGACCAAGAGAAGAAGACTAAGCATCTAATTTCTAAACAAGAGCAGATTCTTCAAGAACAACAACTTATCAGATCTGGTCAGCAAGAATTGAAAACCTCAGTGGAAGCAGCAATAGACAAGGCCAAGGAAGACTTGATTTCCTTTCTGACTGAGGCCTTGCTGAAGAAGAAGGATTAAACTGTTAATTTAGCCATTGTCTTTGCTTATTTTCATGTTTATAACAAGTGTCTGATTGTCTCTTTCTTTATCTGAACAATCATTAAATACAATCAGTAGCTTATCTCTTATTTTTTTTTGAGTTGATTGTTAGTGCTATGATATATGTTTTATCTGAATTTATTGCTCTGTTATTGTTTTGCTCTGATATTCCCTTTTGATTGATGACAAAAGGGGGAGTATTAAACTAACCAAATCTGAATCTGAAGTGGTTACAGGACTCAGGGGGAGTACATATGTTTTTCTGAGAAATTTGAGCAAATGAGTAAAATATACCTTAAACAGAACCTGTTAAAGGATATTTCTATCTCAGGGGGAGCTTTCTTATTCTCAAAAAATGATTACAGATTTGTATATTTTAACCAAATTTGTCATCATTAAAAAGGGGGAGAATGTTGAGTCTCAAAAATATCATAAGGTTGTCTATGATGTTTTAAGACAACTAGATTTCCAAGTTTTAATGGTTGACAAATTTGACTTAAAGTATTTATCATAGATACACATATGCTTTAATATTTTATCTATGATTTCAGCAAGAGTCACTATGAGCCTACATAAAAAGACTAAGTGTTGAAGCTGTCTGAAGAAGCAGAACTCGTCTGAAGAGTTGAAGTTGTCTGAAGAAGTTCAACCCGTCTGAAGTATCAGTGTCGTCTGAAGTCTTTTGAAGTATTGAAATCGTCTGAAGTCTCATTTATGACGTGGCACCCTCTGCTGAAGTTTGTGAAGACTTTTCTGAACCTCTGCTGCACATACCTTTTCAAACACGTTTATAGCAAGGAACACAGAGACCTTTCCTGGTGTTTTTGAATTTCATACACCACTGAGGAAATTTCTGCAACGCAGTCTCTGCAGCAACATTTGTAGCAGCTTTATGGCAGGAGCAACCTTGTTCTGTGTCAGAAATATCAGAACTCTCAGAAGCATGTCTCACAAAGGATTAAATAGCATTTAATGCTATCTCTAAACGGTGGTATTTCAACGGATTGAAGATTGGGTATAAATATCCCCTCCTTTGAAGACCATCATGTGAGAAGATTTTGATTTTGACAAAGAACTAAAATTCTACAAGTTTTCGCTGCAACAACTCTGATAATCTTTATCTTTGTACACATATTGTTTTATCCTGAGCATACCTCAGTTTCCTGTACATTTGTAATTGTTTAAGCTTCAAGACTGATATAGTTTGTAAGCTTAAGCACTTTATCTTCTCAGTATTTATTTGTTGAGCCTGGAGAGGCTTGTCTGAAAAAGAATACTTGTTGGTTTGAGCCTGGAGAGGCTTGTCTGAAAAAGAATACTTGTTGGTTTGAGCCTGGAGAGGCTTGTCTGTAAAAGAATACTTGGTTGTTGAGCCTGGAGAGGCTTGTCTGAAAAAAGAATACTTGTTGGTTTGAGCTTGGAGAGGCTTGTCTGAAAAAGAATACTTGTTGGTTTGAGCCTGGAGAGGCTTGTCTGTAAAAGAATACTTGGTTGTAGAGCCTGAAGAGGCTTGACTGTAAAAGAATACTTGTAATCTTGAAAGATTAAGAGAAAATCCAATTGCTTGTTGGCATTGGGACTGGACGTAGCTCACAGTGGTAGTGAGTGAACCAGGATAAATTCCTTGGCTAAGTTCTCTTACCCTTATCTCTTATCAATTCTTTTTATACTAAATCAAGGGGTCAGAATAATTAATCTGATATTTTATAAAGGCACAAAACATCTTTTAAAATCAGTTTTTACAAGCCGTCTGAAAACTTCAGACAGCCCCTTAAAAGCCTGTCTAAAATCGTGTTTTTAACACCTGGTTGCGAAAAAGCTTTCTAAAATATTTAGAAACACTATTCAACCCCCCTTCTAGTGTTTCCTTGTGTTCCTACAGGCTAAGCTTGCTCAGTCAGAAAATGCTGAGTTAAGAAAAAAGATTGAAGATTTGGAAACCAAGTTAGCTGATGAAACTGCCGAAAAGGATCAATATGAGAAACTTTGGATTGATGCCTCGACTTTGTATTTTTACGAAGCCATCAAACAAGTGAAGTTTCTGAATCCCGAGGTGGAGTTGAATACTAAGGGTATGTCCATTGTCTGCACCGTGAAGGATGGAAAATGGTACAATGTCCTTCCGACTGGGGATGTGGAGGCAGTTCCTGGAGATGAAGTGCCTAGTACCCCGAAATTGCTCGAGGATCGTGTCCTCGACGCAAGAAGTCGGCGGAGTCGAGGGACTAAGCCCGAAATCGCTCGAGGATCGTGTCCTCGACGCAAGAAGTCGACGGAGTCGAGGGACTAAGCCCGAAATTGCTCGAGGAGTGCACATGAAATTGTTCGAAGAACAAAAATCTTGAAAGCTTTGAAACTTTATTTATTTGTAAACAGTTACAATCAACTGAAATATCTCCGAAGTTTATCTGCATTTCAAGTTCGCGGTATTGCAATTCCTGGTAGAGTTTCCAATTGATATGCACCGGTCCCTGTTTTGGTAACAACCCGATATGGCCCTTCCCAATTTTCTGCTAACTTTCCTTGAGCTGCATTCTTATTACCAACGTCGGCTCTCCTCAATACCAAATCTCCGACTTCGAATGTGCGAGGAACAACAATTTTCTGTCAGCGTCTTGCCGATTGTAGTTTAATTGCTGCTTCACGAATAGATGCTCTTTCACGAACCTCCTCAATTAAATCTAACTCCTCACGCATTCTATCCTCGTTAAAACTTTGATCGTAAGCATGAAGTCGAAAACTCTCTTCCCCAATTTCTATTGGAATCACGGCATAAACTCCGTATGCTAGTCTGAAAGGTGTCTCCCCTGTCGTTGAATGAGGAGTTGTATGGTAAGCCCAGAGTACATTGGGTAATTGTTCAACCCAAAGCCTTTTAGCGGATTCAAGTCGTTTTTTTAGGCCTTTAAGGATCACCTTGTTAGCTGCTTCTACTTGCCCATTTGTTTGAGGGTGTTCCACCGATGATAATCTATGGGTTATGTGAAAATCCGACATCAATCCTCGGAAGCCTTTATCAGTGAATTGAGTGCCGTTATCAGATACCACCGTATTTGGAATTCCAAATCTGCAAATGATAAACCGGTAGACAAATTTTGATAAATTTTTGCCGTGATTTTTGCTAACGGTTGTGCTTCGATCCATTTAGTGAAATAATCAACAGCTACAACAAGATATTTTAGTTGTCCTGGGGCCATCAGAAATGGACCTAAGATATCGATTCCCCACCAAGAAAATGGCCATGGGACCGAGATGGACCATAAGGTTTCAGCGGGGGCTCTGTGTATGTCGGCATGTCTTTGACAGGAGGAGCATTTTTTAACATACTGCATGCAGTCGGCTTCCATGTCGGCCAATAGTATCCGGCTCTTAAGATCTTTCGAGATAATGAGTATCCACCAGGATGGTGCCCACGAATTCCTTCATGAACCTCGGTCATTACATACTCGACGAGGTTTCCCGAGATACATTTCATCAATGGTTGCGCTAACCCCCTCCGATAAAGAATTCCGTCTACAAAACAATATCTAGCAGCCTGTCTCAGAACGCGTTTTGCACTCTCGGCATCATCTGGTAAGGTTCCATCTTGCAAATACTTCTGTATTGGTGTATACCAACATTCTTCTTCATCAACAATCATGACAACAGTTGGTGTCGTAATCACCTCCTGAATCACGGATTTGTTATTCCCCGATGACCTCGTACTAGCAAGTTTCGAAAGTATATCAGCTCTCGCATTCCTTTCTCTAGGAATATGGTTGATCTCGATTTCCACAAAGCTGCTGCATAGGCTCTTGACGACGTCCAAGTACTTCTCCAGTAAGGGATCCTTAACTTGGTAATTATCATTGATCTGTGAAACCACCAGTTGTGAATCACTATTGATACGTATTCGCCTTGCTTCGACTTCAGTTGCCATCCTCAACCCTGTTATCATTGCTTCATACTCGGCTTGGTTATTTGATGTCGGAAACGATAGACTTATGGAATGTTCCAGAACCACTCCTTTCGAATTTTCTAAGAGTATTCCAGCTCCACTTCCTTTTTGATTTGAAGATCCGTCAACATGCATGTCCCACCAATCATCAGGAAGGTAATGTGCCGGGGTTAACTCCGCTAGAAAATCGGACAAAGCTTGGGCCTTGATTGCCTGTCGAGGTCCGTACGTTACGCTGAACTTAGATAGTTCGACTGCCCAAGAAACCATCCTTCCAGCTAGATCCGGTCTATGGAGGACTTGTCTGATTGGCTGATTCGTCCGTACTACAATTGGATGAGCTTGAAAATAGTGACGAAGTCGACGAGCTGCTATAATCAGCGTTAATGCATTTTTTTCTACTTTTGGATATCTCAATTCTGGTCCTTGTAAGGGTTTGCTGATAAAGAATACTGGGAGCTGAACTCCTTCGGCTTCTCGAATTAATACTGCTGCGACTGCTTCTTCTACAACTGACAGATACAAGTATAATACTTCCCCTACCATTGGTTTTGACAGGACCGGTGGTGACGACAATATCGCCTTCACTTGTTGAAAATCTCTTTCACATTCGTCGTCCCAATCAAATGACTTTCCTTTCTTCAGAAGACGGAAAAAAGGAAGTGCCCGAGAAGCTGATCTCGAGATGAATCTTGTTAAGGCGGCAATTCTTCCCGTCAACTGTTGGACTTTTTTATCGAAGATGGACTTTTCATTTCAAGAACAGCACGACACTTGTCTGGATTGGCTTCTACCCCTTGTTCAATTAACATGAAACCAAGAAATTTTCCAGCTCGGATGCCAAACATACATTTCTTCGGATTGAGCCTCATGTTGTAACGTCGGAGTTGGTTGAAAACTTCTCTGAGGTCTTGAACGTGAGATTCATCTGTCAAAATTTTAGCTATCATGTCATCAACATAAACTTCTACTATTCGCCCAATTTGATCTCGGAAGACCATGTTCATCATTCTCTGATAGGTTGCTCCCGCATTTTTCAGGCCGAAAGGCATCATCCGGTAACAATAATTATCTCCCTCTGTCATAAACACGGTTTCTCTTGGTCAGGACGGTACATCGAAATTTGATTATATCCGGAATAGGCGTCCATAAAAGATAAAAGTCGAAACCCGGAAGATTTGTCGACCAACCGGTCGATGTTAGGCAGGGGGTAAGAATCTTTAGGACATGTTTTATTTGTATTGGTGTAATCAACACACATTCGCCATTTTTCACTGAATTTTTTGACTAAAACTACATTAGACAACCACGTCGTATATTTGACTTCTCGAATAAAGCCGACGTCCAGTAGTTCTGCCACTTGTTGCTTTACCGCTTCCGCTCTGTCAGCCAACATATTCCTTCATCGCTGCTCGACAGGTTTAACTTTTGGGTCAACAGAAAGTCGGTGGCAAATGACGTCAGGATCTAACCCCGGCATATCAGCAGCAGTCCAGGCAAACAAATCAGCGTTTCGGTGAATGAGTGCACATAACTCTTCTTCGACTTCTTCAGACAAGCCACATCCAATCTGAACAGTTTGATCCGGCATTGGACCGATTTGAAGTGTTTTGAATTCTCCATCGAGGATAGGCCTAGCTTCTTTGAAATCTTCTCTGACGTCCAAATCTGTTAACATCACTTCCGTTGTTGATGGGGAGACTCCTTTCTTTTCAGACGCCTCAGGTTTTTCCGGCTTTGAAATCTTCAGGGACTCTTTATAACAAGAACGCGCCATGACCTGATCACCTCGAACATTGATCACTTCTCCATCATCACTCCAAAACTTCATCATTAAGTGGTTCGTAGAAATGATGGCGTCGATAGCATTAAGGGTTGGCCTTCCGAGGATAGCATTGTAAGTCGTGGGGCAATCGACTACTAGAAATCTCACTTTTGTGGTCTTGGTCAAAGGTATTTGTCCAAACGTTACAAGGAGTTCTATGTACCCCATAGGCTGAATTTTATCTCCCGTAAGTCCAATTAGATCCGCTCCTTTATAAGGAACAAGGTCTGTCTCAGGAATACGGAGAAGGTGAAATGTCTTCAAGAAAAGAACATCTGCCGAGCTACCTTGATCGATGAACACTCTCCTGACTTCGTGATTTGCCATCATAACTTTTATGAGCATGGGGTCGTCATAGCCCAGAATGACTGGGCCATAGTCGTCCTCTGAAAAGGTTAATGGGGGAAGTTTTCGCCGAGGTCCTCCATGCTGACGATGAGAAGAGATGGAGGCTGACATTATCTCTTTGAGGTGTCTCTTCTTTGAATTGTTGGATTCTCCTCCTCCAGCAAATCCTCCAGCAATGACGTAAATTACGGGATGTTTTGAAGATGATTCCTCTGGAGATGGAGTGTGTTGTCGAGATGTACTTATGTGTTCTTGGTGAGAACTACGAAGTGGGGACCTGTCGCGAGATGGCTTTCTGGAACTCGACCTTTCAAGATAGGGTGACCTGGTGCGAGATCTACTTCGTTCATGATGATTGGATTCATGCCGCCTTTCTTCTCTCCTATCATCAGTTCTCCGACTATGGGAACCATCGCGCCTTGACTGAAAACCGTCATCCTTCTTGAATCTACTAAGTTTCCCGCGCTGGATAAGTTCTTCGATAGAATCCTTCAGGTTGAGGCATTGATCTGTGTCATGGCCATGTGATTTATGAAACCTACAGTACTTTGTCTTGTCTGTGTTTGGTCCCGCCTTCTGAGGCCGCGGTCTCCTCATCCCGGCTTTATACGTCTCGACATGCAGGATTTCGTTCATGATTTTTCCCCGAGGTTGGTTCAGTGGAGTGTATGAAGTGTATCGTCCAAGAGGTTCTTTGTCACCTCTATTTTCTTTATTTTTGTTTTTCTGCCCTTGCTCCTTCTGCGTCTGATTAGAAGAAAGCGTATCTTTCAATTTCAAAGCCATCTCCTCATCCTTTAAACTGATGTATCCTTCAGCCTGACTTAAGAATTCCTCCATGTTGTTTGGCTTCTTTTTGGACAGGTCGATCCAAAAAGGTTAGTGTGGAATGAGTCCATCCTTCTCTAGCATGAGTTGCACTCCGGGTTGAAGCCCTTGAACCAACAGAGCTTCTTTTGTAAATTTGCTGATATAATCTCGCAAAGACTCTGACGGTCCTTGGCGAATTTGCTTCAATGATGCCTCGGTCTTTGGCTGAACCTTGCTCGTTGTAAAACTGGTGATAAATTTGGTTTGTAAATCGACCCAAGTATTAATGGATCTCGGCGGGAGAGTTTGGAACCATCTTAGAGCAGTCTTCTTTAGTGACAAGGGGAACACTCTACACATGATCGGACCCGATGCACTTCTAGCCGACATCGCCGACTCATAGACATCCAAATGCTCCAAAGGATCGCCAGTTCCATCATATAACTCTGGGACAGGCACTTTTTCAAATCTCTTGTCTATCGGGAAAAGCATAATTCGCTCCGAAAAAGGGAGGACGACTTGTATAACTTCATCATCAGCTAAGTGTCTGGATTCATGGTTCGTAGGGATGGTTCTCTGTGGAGGAGGAGAAATGGAGTGCATAGACTGAACTGATACTCTCGGAGAACGCTGAGTAGGCACGGGAGATGGAACTCTTTCTTGTCGAGAAGCAGGTTCAACCCTGAGCGAGGGCTGACGCTGTTGAGTTGCTCTTTGCTTTTCGGCCGCTAGGTCATTTGTTATGCGGTGGTGTGCGTTCTCCATGTTACGATGATTTTCCAATTGATCAAGGCGGTGAGCATATTGCTCTAGCATTTCTTCTTGTCGTCGAATGAAATCCCATAGTTCTCCCCAGGATGGCTGGTTTGGTGGTGGTGATGATGCTCTTTGAGTCCCTTGAGGCGGTGGTGGAATGTTCCTCACTCGTGAGGTTCCGGCACGAGGAATTGGTACTGCTGCTAGAGATGAAATCATTCCGGCTACAGATGAGGTCATGGCAGGGACGATGGTTGAGGTGACGTGAGGAACGGTTCCTTCACCAGCGGTTTGAGAGTGTCCACTCCTTGTAGTAACCATTGTTCGGAGATTGAGATAAGAAATAAGATCAAGAGACCGGAAAACTGGATGGAATTGAGAACTAAGGTGTTCCCACAGACGGCGCCAATGAACTTTCCTGGAAGCTCCGATTAGTGAGTCTCCTTCACTGATTGCAACGATCTCAAGATCTTTAGGTTGAAGACGATGATGCAGGGGTACCTGCAAGGGACTCTGATGCTTAAGTCAGTGATGATTCTGATTTAAGTATAGTATATGGTTCAAAGTGCGTACCTGAAAGGGTGAAAACTCGTGTATTTATAAGAGAATTATGGCGAGAAAGTTAGTTACAGATGTAACTGCCTCCGTAAATTACGGGTCCACGCGCTGCAAGTTAATTTGATCATACGCGCCAAGAAGAACTCGGAAATGAGGTTGTTTCCGACTTAAGCTTCAGAGTTATTGTAACGTAATTTCCTTGACAACTCGGGATAACATCTCGGTTCATCATCTCGGAATACTACTTGGAGACAATATATTTTGGCAATTAGATTCTGATCATTGTTCAAGGATGGCGAATGTTGACGTACTATGTCAGCGTTGTGGTCGTCAGCCCAAGTCAGACTGGAGTATAATTTCAGTCCAGAACAAGTTATATATTCTTTTGTATAAAAATGACTAGAGAAAATGTTTTTTTAGTGTATGTACATAATGAATATAACATTTGATGACGACTACTACTACTGATGTTGTTCATGATATTTTATATATTATATCTAATAAAATTTTATAGATGTGTTAAAGTAAATCTACCATAAAAAAATATACATGTGTATATATATTCAAATAATCTCTTTAATTAGTTCTATTTAAAAAATCTTATAATCTTTAAATAATATTAAATTAATTAAACGTATTTTTTATTTGAAATATAATATAAAATATTATATGGATAATTTTATATTTAAAGTTATAAAAAACCTTTAATTTTCAAAATTATAAAGACATTTTTAAATAGTTTATAATTTTAAACTATAAATAAAAATAAATTTATATTAAAAATATAAGATCAAATAATTAAAATAATCTAAAACTAATATCATCCGTTAGGAGCTTTTTATATTTAAAATTTAATAAATTTAAACAAACATTTATTTAATTTATTATATGAAATAAATGTAAAAGTTAATGATAATACATATTAGATACATCAAAATAAATATTTCTTACAACATTTAATAAATATTTTTTAGTGGAAGATCACATATATCTTTCACAAGAGATAATGTTGTTCGAGTTGAATAAGATTTTTATAGATGGCAAAACTTTCACTTTAAATATTTAACGCAGTTGCATACTTAAGTCTCAATCTCAATACCATTAATTAAACTTGAACAGTCCCCTATCAATACTGATACATGCTTTCGGTACGTAGTACTTCCTCCAGTCAAATTGATCCTAGTTTTAGTGAAAAAAAAACTCATATTAGTAGACGTTTTAAGATTTCAATGTATGGATGGTGTATATTTCGATATTGTTGCTTTTCATGTAATCTATGAGTATGAAATATAATTAAGGTAATTTAATAAAATTGTTCCAATAATAATGATATTTATTGCTTTCCTTAATTCATACAAAAAAAATCTTAAATGTTAGTTAATTTCAAAAAGAGAGAGTATTACTCTAATATAATATAATATAATATAATATAATATAATATAATATTTCTAAGATGTTATTTATTAATAACGATTTTTTTAATATGTGTAATATTACATAGATAATAAATTAAAAGTGAAAATATTTTATTGGAAAATGTAACATTTAATAGTACCAATCCGTTAAATATTGTAATAATTGTAATTTTCAATGAAATCTTTCCATTTTTGATTTATTATCCCGTGTAATGTTGCACATGTTAGAAAAACTGATTTAATAAATATAGGATTCAATAGTAGTATATAGTGAATTTTTTTGGTTCTAACCAAATCCCCTATTATCAGTATCCCCTATTACCTGAGGCAATCATGTTCGGGGCTTAATCATAGTTAAGACTCAAGACCCCTCTCTAAGAGTGTGTTTAGTGGGGATCGAACCTGGAAACTCATATCACAATCTCAGATTATGTTGTCAACTTTTAGCGGCAATTGTACTAATAAATAGCCTAAAATTAATATAACTTGTTAGGGCACTAGCACCGCAGGTGCTTAAGACATATCTTGACACAGTAGCATCGCGACTTAAGGTATTGCGAGCAATGGAGAAGAATTTTGGCTGGTGCTAAATGCTTAAATAAGCATCGCATTGTACTGACACAACAACAAGTTTTGCGTGCAGTTTTTTAGCTTTTATTTTTAAATTAAAACTTTATAAAATATAAATAATGAATAATGTGTAATAACGAGACTCATTTAAGATATGTGAATAGTAAAAAAATGAAGTGGGTCATGTGAATAGTAATTGTGAGACCCATTTAAGATATGTAAATAATGAAAAGTGAGGTGATAGAATAAAGTCAAAGGAGTTTGTTACATTTAAAATTTAATGAAGTGTAATAAATGTAAAATTTAATAACAACAACAATACATGTTAGATATTATTGGTTAAAATCAAGCTCCCACTAAGTGGCATCTAAAACAAATGAATATTCATTGAACTGAATTTTTCTTTGAGAAATCTTATTCATACAAATAACTTACAAAACACTTTTTTTTTCTCTTTATATCTCTCCTCAATCACATCATTCATTATTTCCCATTATTTTTTTTTTTCTATTTTCTCTCTTTCTCCTATGATGAGTTATTCTTTTATCTTTTCACTCTTTGGTAATTTGTTTTGTTTTGTTTTATTTCTAGTAACCCATTGGGCAATCTTTACCTCGACTGGACAACTCTTGCTGTCAGCGTGATAGACAAGTTGGAAAACCTTTTTTTATTTGTTTTAGAAAAAAAAGAATAATTATTTATATTTTAACTTACAATTTTAGTTAAAAATTACTTTTTATTTTGTAAGTTCTAAATTTGAAAATATGTAAAAGATTACTTTAAAAGTGATTTAATTAATTTTCATATTTCCAATCACTTTTACATTTAGCAATTAATTTTCCAATCACTTTTATTTATTTAATCTTATTTTATTTTTGCCTATTTCCGCCGAACACGTGCGACTTTCACACTAGTATCTTCCAACTAATTGTTTTTTTTTTTTAATTTTCCCACTCATTACTAAAATAAATTAAAGCCATAAATTAATCAGGTTCGAAGACGAAGGCCCAATAACTTCAATTGAGGAGACTCATCAATTAATGGCTAGCAACATCGAATTTGTTCAATGAATCAGTTAATTTTAAATATGATGCAACATTATGCTACTAATTTTAGGAGCAGGCTTGGTTAGGCAGCGTTATATTTGCTTTCAATCAATCCCAAGAAAGTAACTCTATACCAGATTCCTTCATGGGTTGATTGCCATATTTTATCATGGTGATAACATATGATTTAGCTATTTGCTCTGTAAATGTAAATAATTATATTCATAGACGTGGATGTAAAACCCCCAGACACAAAATCTAAATCCAGATACAGAACTATTTCAGATGTAATAATTAATCATCTAAGAAAAATAGACCAAGGCTAAAAAGATCCCTAGCCATAAAGCATAAGCATCAATTTGTGAAGTTAATGGTTTCATGAATGAAAACTAAGTGAAAACTGAAGAAACATTAAACTAGTTACCACCTGATGTGTCATGAGGCAAACAGAAAAACTCCCCCACCAGCTTTTCTTCACTCTATTACCTATGTTATGCCTTAACACATAGATATTGGAGGAGAACTATCTGCAACTGGGCATGGAATGATACAAGAGATGGAGACAGAATATTTCATATGAAGATGATATCACAAGGACCTAACAACTACTATGTGATAACATAACATTGTGATATATAAACACACTAGTATACATTTGCACACACCACACTTGCACATTGTGTACCACACTAGAAGTACTAGTGATTCTGTGAACTTCATATTCAGGCATGGAATTTGATAATGGTAAACAGAAGCAAAGCTGCACATTTAGAGAGCTCAAGTTGGTTGCCTTAGTTGCTCTATGCCTCATTTTAATTTCTCCTGCTGGTAATTACTTTCCTATGGAAATTAGTAGTGAGAATATAATTTAGTTGCTTATGTTTTCATTCTAATTTCTAACTTCTTTTTCTTGTGCTTGTAGATGCATTTGATCCATTGGATCCAACTGGGAATGTGACAATAAGATGGGATATCATGTCCTGGACATCAGATGGTTATATGGTAACTTCAAAATTCTGATCATTCTGTTCTAATATGTGAAGAACATCAAAAGGACTCAAGAAAATAGAAATTGATGGCCTTATGTGATTACAAAGAACTAAACTTGCTGAAATTCAAAACATGATTTTTCACCCAAATTATACTGTAGTTATCCTGAAACTAATCATCAATATGTTGAATTTTGGCAGGCCACTGTGACATTGTTTAACTTTCAACTGTACCGGAATATTATGAACCCTGGATGGACTCTAGGATGGACATGGGCAAAGAAAGAAATTATATGGGCTGTGATGGGAGCTCAAGCAACAGAACAAGGAGATTGTTCCAAGTTCAAGTTAAAGATTCCTCATAGCTGCAAGAGGAGCCCTCAAGTGGTTGACTTGCTACCAGGAGCTCCTTTCAATATGCAATATAACAACTGTTGCAAAGGGGGTGTGCTAACATCTTGGGGGCAGGACCCTAATGGTGCAGTTTCAGCATTTCAGCTGGGAGTGGGGCTCTCTGGCACCTCTAACAAGACAGTGAAACTGCCCAAAAACTTCAAATTGCTAGGTCCAGGACCAGGGTATTCATGTGGCCCTGCAAAACTTGTTCCAGCCACTGTCATCCTCACAGATGATCATAGGCGAAAAGCTCAAGCATTGAGTATGCATACTAATTCCCTTCATTCCTTAACTTTGTATGATACAAACTCTAGTCCTATATATAAGATACATAAGACTAAAATCATTAAGACTAAGGAAATGCATCAGAATCTGTTAATGTAATTAATAATGCATGAGTGAATGGAGTGAGTACCTTTGTTTCTCACAATAAATTAAGGATATATAAATGATTTAGCAATGAATATAACTAAAAAAGGTACTATATTTCTTATATATAAGATAGAAAATGCATTATTAGTAATATCTAATGATTATTGTTTCTATTTTCTGGTTTTGTATGCAGTGTCCTGGAAT
The DNA here is from genome assembly GCA_026901365.1 of Sesbania bispinosa. Classification (NCBI taxonomy): domain Eukaryota; kingdom Viridiplantae; phylum Streptophyta; class Magnoliopsida; order Fabales; family Fabaceae; genus Sesbania; species Sesbania bispinosa. Next base: position 503,968 of record QLOH01000065.1, on the reverse strand, counting down.
GTGACATGTACTTATTCACAGTTTCTTGCCTCCAAGAACCCTAGCTGTTGTGTTTCTTTGTCATCTTTCTATAATGATAAAGTCACACCTTGCCCAACTTGTGCTTGTGGTTGTCAGAACAATGATACCTGTGTCACGTAAGCAACCCTTCTAGTTTTCACATTAGTCTTTAACTCTTAATGAACATGTGTGCTACATTGAGCAACAATAATGCTTATTTTGATTTCTCATTATGGATGTTATGCAGGAGCGATTCAAAGATCCTACAAGAGGATGAAACAAAGATCCGGAAGAAGGATAACAGTATTACACCAAAACCATTGTTAAGATGCACACACCACTTGTGTCATGTCCGGGTACACTGGCATGTGAAAGACAATTACAAGGACTATTGGCGTGTCAAGATTGCCATTATCAATTTTGATTACAGAATGAATTACACACAATGGTCTCTTGTTATACAACATCCCAATCTCAATAATGTCACTCAAGTCTATAGTTTTGAGTATATGCCACTTCTTCCCTATGAGGCCATAAGTGAGTTCTTAATTTGACATGGACACAAAATGTTTTAGTCTTTTTTTTGTGTTAGTTCCATGAAGAGGTTTCTTAACTGTGTGCTTGCTGAATTGTATATGCAGATGACACAGGCATGTTCTATGGTTTGAAGTATTACAATGATTTATTGATGGAAGCTGGGCCTAAAGGCAATGTTCAGTCTGAGGTACTTATGAAGAAGGACAAGAACACATTTACACTGAAGCAGGGATGGGCATTCCCTAGGAGGGTCTATTTCAATGGTGATGAATGTATGCTGCCACCTCCTGATTCATACCCTTTCTTGCCAAACTCTGCACATAGACCATCAACAAGTATTGTATTGATGGCAGCCTATGTGATTTTTGCATCATTTTTCCATTTGTTTGTGACCCTTTTGTGAGGTATAAGAGCGGCTACTTAGTTATGAAGCTTAAAGCTTAGAGTGATGATTTAGATGAGAGATGTGCAAGATGGGATTTCTTGTAAACACTAATATATATCTATGTTGTATTGAATTCACACAAGGAAAAAGTATACCTATTATAAGTTGGCAGGTCCCATGAATATTGAGTACATATACTATATAACCATAAGTCATATATCATAGCATATTGATTTTCCTTTTATATTCAAACACTATTTTTCATAGTGCTTTTACATATATGATAAAGCCATCTGATATGGATTTTGGGATTGTCAAAATGCAAAATGAATATAAATGGTTAACAAAAGGCTCAAGAAGAAGGGGAAGAAATGCTACTTGGAATTTCTGCTTGAATTGGGAAAAAAAAATAATCATCCAATTAAGTTACTTAATATAATTATACAATGCAAAAGCTAAAAAAAATGTGTTGCATAAATGGAAGTAACTAAAAATCAATCCCCTAGATAAATAACAGGACAGAATTCTTGTGGGAAGCATTTATGCACTCATCACTGTTTATTGCTTCAGTGGGCAAGTGGGAGCTCCTTTGCATTCTTGACAATGGGGTTGACTTGAACAATTTGGTACAGAAGAGATGTATATAGTACTCCAAAAGAGTAGATGGCATCTTTATTTCTCCACATAGATAATTCTCTATGATTGATTTAATAAGATCAACAAAGAAGCTAAAGTGGCTATGACTGTACTTAGTAAAGAGAAAACTAGTTTTGAACTTGCATTTGGCAACCAAGGGTAAGCATCTGGAGGAGGCATAACACAGTTATCCCCATTGAAATAAATCCTTCTTGGGAAAGCCCATCCCTTATCAAATGTGAAGGTTGATTTGTCCTTCCTAAATAATAATTCAGACTGCACATTACCAAGGGGTCCAGCTGTAGAAAGAAAATCATTGTAGAATTTGACACCCCACAGCATAGCTGTATCATCTGTTAAACCATATTCCAAAACATTAACATAAGAATTTGAATATTTTATTCACAAGATCATCTAGGAATATATGATTATGAAAGAAAGAACTTACTTAAGCCATCATAGGGTGTTAGTGGCTTGTACTGAAAGCTGAAAAGCTGAGTAATATTATCAAAATTGGGGTGCTGCACAACAAGGTTCCATTGTGAGTAGTTCATTCTGTAATTGAAATTTGTTATTGTGATCTTTATCCTCCAGTACTCCTTATAATTGAGCTTAACATGCCAATGCACTCGAATAGGACACATATGGCTGGTACATTGGACTAGAGGTGTATTTATATCTTTGCTTGATGCTGATGATACAACTGAAGCTAAATGTGGGGAGTCTGGACTGTAAGACAAATTCAGGAAAGTAAACAATAAGAATGAGGAAAAGGAAGACAAAAGCTGCTAAGAAACAAGAACTAAAAATTTCAGATATCTATAGAAAGATAAATTGGAGACTTACTTTACACAGCTGCCAGGTTCTGTTTTGTTTTGGCAGCCACAGGTGCAGGTTGGGCAGTTTACAACAGTGTCATTATAGAAGGATGAGAGGGAAACACAACAACTTGGTGTCTTTTGAGCCAGGAATTGAGAATAAGTGCAGGTAACATTCCAGGTCACTGCCACAAAAAATGCAGTTTAAGTTAAACAGAACCGAAAATTTGGTTTTCATATTCATAACTCTTTTGAACAATGTACAAAGCATAAATAATTATTCATAGCACATCACTACTAATTACTTGTTGGTTTTATCAAGTTTAGAGAAGACAAATATAATATGCAAAAAAAAAAGTCAATCTAATTTGCAAGTGACTTACTCAAGGCTTGGGTGGTTCTCCTCTTGTCATTGGTAATAAATTTAGTTGGTCTCACAATCTTTGCAGGGCCACAAGTATAACCAGGTCCTGGTGCTTTGAGGGTAAAATTTCTTGGTAATTTGACTGTTTTGTTAGTTGTTCCAGCAGAACCAACACTAACCTGAAAAGAACTTACTGCATTGTTTGGGTCCTGACCCCATGAGTTTAAGACTCCACCTTTGCAACAATTTGCAATCTGCTGGTTGTAAGGAGTTCCTGGCAATAAATCCACTACTGTTGGGTCCTTCTTACAACAATGTGGGATGCCTGTTTTGAACTTTGAACAGTCTCCTTGCTCTGTGGTTTGGCTTCCCATCATGTTCCAAATCACTTCCTTTTTAGCCCATGTCCACCCTAATGTCCATCCTGGGGCCTGAATATGTCTATACTGTTGAAAGTTGTACATTGTAACAACAGCCTGCTCAACCCAACAAAAGAACATTCAATATGTTTAAGAATCAGGAACAGATGGAAGCTGATATTTCACTTATGTTTAAATTTAAAAGAAATGGAAACAATTGGGTTGTTGATCCTTTGACATGTGAAGTTATTCATTGTTTCAGTCCAAGTGATGGTGACTATATGTTACTTAAAAGAATGATAAACCAATAAACCATATTAAGGCCCTGTTTTGATACACTTCTGCAGAAGAACTTCTAGATGAAAAATAATAGAATGAATGAAAGAGATCAAATGAATTTAACTTCTCCATAAATTGAAATTAGTTACTTATGGACAAGTTAATTGGGAGAACTTTTGGAGAAGATGGGCTGCAAAGACTAATTTCAACTTATGGAGAAGTTAAATTCATTTGACCTTTTTCATTCATTCTATTATTTTTCACCTAGAAGTTCTTCTGCAGAAGTCGCATCCAAACTGGCCCTAAAATTCACCCAATCAGATAACCTTTTAAGTCCTGCTCATACAAGGTATGTAAAACTGAGAAGATCCATCAAGCTTAAAAGAAATCTAGTCTTACATAGTTCTTACTAATTCCTTAAAATTTTCCAGGACACAATTCATAGTGAGTACTTAATGCTTTTCCTAGCACTTCATCACATTAAGGAAGTTTTGACCACTTACAACATAGCCATCTGGAGTCCAGCTAATAACATCCCATTTGATTGTTATATTTCCAGTTGGATCAAGAGCATCATAGGCTTCTGTAATGAATAAGCAGGATTAAATTTTTAGTATTTTTCAAAGCAAAAGTCTTAACAAAACGAAGTTCTATATATCTATCTCACTCAATTGTTTCCAAGTGGAGATTATAGAATCAAAATGAGTAACATCACTTTCTCCAAGCTTGATAAAGAAACAGTTTGTAACCTATACTTGCCCTCTTCATTTTAAAGGTGCTGAAGAGATCTTTATCACCACATCCATAAAATCATTAAGATGCAAAAAAAAAAAAAAGAAAAGAAAATGAACCGACAGAAGGAAGTGAGGCGAGGATCCAAAATTCCAAATTGACAGCAAGGAGATTGTAGGAAACATTAACAAGTAACAACCCATCCATCCATTCAAATCTCAAAAATGAGAATGCCCTTTAACCTACTTCATCACATTTCTATAAAAAGAACCAAACTTTCAAGAAAACAGAAAATGGGAACTCATGAATTAACCAAATGGAACAGAACTAGAACTAGAATTAGAACTCAGAAAGCAAAGTATGAAAGAACTTCCAAGAACTAGATTTGAACTCCATTGACAATGAGAGCCAAGCAATACCTGTAGGAGTGAATGTGGAGCAAGAAAGCAGTAACAGGAGTAACACTGCCAAGTAACTGCCACCACGAGGTACAACAGATCCAATGGTAGATAACCAAATAGACCCCATTTCTTGGTGCAGATTTTCTCTGACAACGTAGCTCAACTTCAAGATCTGCACCAAAAAAGGGTATAAAGGCCTATAGTATAATAGGCTTCTTAGCAGCTCACTACTACTTTCATGACAAAGCACAAGTTTTGGTTCTGTGATGAACTGAGACTCATGAAAGAAACTATGTGATCACTGTCTTTATTAAGTAATTGTAAACAAACTGTTGGGAAGATCTGATACAGACATTCAGCACCAAATATCAATAATACCCTTGTTAGTGACATCATCAAAGTTTCTAACTTTCAAACCAGAATATTGATTGATTATAGAGCGGGTTGAGAGTTTTTCAAATGCCAGCTAGTTATATATACCTAATTGAACATCATTGGGCATAATAGCCTATTTGGGTTGATTTTTGAGAATTGGGTTCTATTTCATTTAACATGTTTAATAAGTAAAATGTGTATTATTTATCTTAATTATTAATTTTTAAAATTAATTTTAGTAAAATTTTACTCAACTATAAACCAAACGAAACTAAATCCAACAAAGAATTTGACACTGATGCAATTATATATATAAAAAGATACCGTAAAATTAGAAAAAGAAAAAATCATAGGACACAATACATTTATAATACAACACATAAATTTCTATAAAATTAATATAAAAATACAAATATAAAATTAAAATAAAAATTAATATTTTAAAAATTTAACTAAAATTATTGTAAATATAAAAATAATATCATTTACCCAATTATTACCTTCTTAAATTAGTGTAAAAGTTAAAAGATATATATAAGGAAAAGAATATGTGGGTTGCTGCCTAGCATAGAAAGAGTGGTGTGGTGTGCCAAATAAATTTGGAAACTTTTTGCTTTTGGTTTTAATTAATTGACTAGTGTTTCAGTCATTGCATGCTATTTAGGGATAATATGGGAATAATGAATGATACCGACAAAGAAGGAGCATGTGAAAAACTGCGTGGGCCAAAAAACTAAACAGGAAAAGTTGAAAAAATGCTCTCTCTCTCTCTCTCTCTCTCCTTCCATCTCTGTCGGTGGAAGAAGTTGCTGACATGTTTGCGAGATATTTCTGTAACATTTTTTTAACTCTAGATCTAACCATCTCTCGCAGGGTCAGAATAATTAATATGATAAATTGTTTTATTAATGAATGAGACACTAACTATGATTTTTTATTTTTATGTACACTGTTTGATGACCCCATTCCATGTTTAGCAATAATGCAATATAACAAAACTACAGGACACATTTTAATATTGATGATTTTTCATCAATTAGTTTCTTTTCTGAAAAATACCATTGCGTTAATTGTAAGTGTAACAGATATACGTCACAATACAAACAGATTTTAAGACAACCTAAGGTTTTTTTTTTTTACATGCAACCTAAGGTATTACCATAAGGGTTGAGGTAAATATCACTTGAAAGTTTTCCTTTTTTTTTTTGTTTAATTTCTGTTTGAAAAATTTTTGTTGTAAAAGAATATTCAGCTAACAATTTCATGATAAAAGTACATTTGTGCTATTAGTATATTTTTTTAACACTAATGAAAATAGTTTAGATGAAAGAGAAATTATTTCATTTAAAAATCTGGGTCTTCGACCAAAAAAAAATCTGGGTCTGAAACAAGTTGTAACAAATATTTACATTGGTAAAAATAAATTTACATTTTTAAAGCGTAGTTAATTAATCCTTACTACTTTAAACCCATTCATATAATAATTTTTTATTTTTTTTGCAAAACATTAATATAATAACTTATTTCAACATGTTGGGGAATAAAAGATTCTTTATCATCATGGGCAGTACTCGTTTGTTGGTATTTTATATTTTATTTAGGATGTAATGTAAATATATTATCATTTAATGATGTGCTATAACCCAAGGGGTTGATTGAGTAGAGCAAGATAAAGTTTTAAAGAACCCGAAGTTTTCCCTACCTTAGACTGGAGCACCATTCCCTAACCCTAAATTTTAATTAAAAAAAAATTAATAATGTGCTATCACATTATTTATTAAATTTAATAACACATATAAAATATCATATTTATTAAACAATATAACAACACATTATTAAATAATAATGTAAATCACTTTTACGTTTAATTGTATACTAATTAAACTCTTTTATATATCGGTAATCATCCAAGTTGCCTCTTTACTACTTGGATTAACTATTGTGGCGGCAAAGAATTCTTTCTTGACACTTGAGGGTTGAGACAAACTTTTCGTGGCAGAGTGTTTTTTGTCATGTGACTTCATTAACAAGTAAAACCGGCAATTATGTGCTGACCCCAAAAAAAAAAAAAAGAGCAATTAAGTATGTATTTTTATTTTATTTTTTTGAATTCGAAATTTGTATGCTGTTGTAAGAATATACAAACACTTTAAATTAATGTAACAAAAAACACTTTAAATTAATAAAAAAATAACTAAGCAAAGTCTAAAATATCTTTTACCCAAAAAATAAACTCTCCAACAGAATAGAAAAAAAAAAGCTGGTGAAGGTTTTTTTTATATATACAGAATACATACTAAGCATTCAGTTTAAGTTTATCATTTTACCAAAAAAAAAAAAAAATTAGCAGCAATTTACAACATGTGTCATTATTGTGATTGTTGTAGTTACAGCTGATATAAACTTCCAAAGTTTTTTTAATAAGATTCTCTTAAGAAAAAACCAATGAACTTCAGTCGATCTATTTTAAGAATGATTTGACTTACATTGTGTTTAATTGTGTTGAGATAGGAAAGAAATAAAATATAGAAGAGGACCTTATTAAAGGTATCATTTCTTATCTAAAATCTTTATTTAAAAATTTTCTTTAGAGAATAAGTGATAGACATAAAAAGTTAGTGTGGGTTGCTTGCGTGATGTTTGTAAAGCAAAACATTAATAGTGTGTTTGGATGAGGTAATTTAAGTGAGGAATGTATTTTAAGTGAGTATTTAAAATGCTTTGAGTTAAATTTTTTTGTTTGGATAATAAATACATGGAATTTTAAAAATTCTGGAAATTTCATGGGAGAATTTTTTTTTACTGAAACTAAGGGATTTGAAATCCCAACTGCAGGGAGAGGATTTAGAATTCCACCTCACTCGCGCGCACCTCTCGCGATCACGCTGCGCTCGATCTCTCCGCCACTTCGAGCTTCTCCTCTTCGCTCTCTCTGACACTTCGAGTTTCTCCTCTTCGCTCTCTCCATCGAGCTTCTCTTCCCTCTCTGTGTCAAGCTTCTCTTCGCTCTCTCCTTCGAGTTTCTCTCCACGTTTTCTCTCTCGCACTCAAGTTCTCGAGCTTCTCCCTCTCATTCAGGTAAAATTTCTTTCTCTCCCTCTATGCATGTTGATTCTGATTTATGGATTGATCTGATTGAAATATTTTTCAGTTTCTTCAAATTTAGTCTTCTGTTCTTCAACCTCTGAATTTTTATGTTGCTTTATTTAGATTTGCACGGTTTGGAGTGTTTTTCAAAGGCTTTAGGTGCAAGTGAAACAATAAGGTGCATATTTAATTCTTAATTATTTTCTTGTTGCTTTAAATTAATGTTGTGTTATTGCATTGTTCAGATGCTAGTTCTTAATTTCCTACTATGATTGTTCATAACATCAATGCATTATACTAATTGTATTCTTGTCTTTTTTCATCATGGTACGGTTTATTCACAGTATAAGTGGTTTTTACCAAAGAATGGGACTAAGTATTCTGTGTGTAATTGTGTATACTAGTGAAGGATGTTAAAAAATGGAATATCAATGTGGAGAAGGCGTGACTGGGAATTCCAAAGAATGAGGTAGTTTCTATGAGAGTAGAGAGGAGGTTATAAAGTTGATTCCAGAGAATGATTTGTTTTATTGCCAATACTTAATAATCCCTAAGACACAAAGTTTACTCAACCTAAAGTTTGACCGATGAGCAGAGTTCTAATGCTAATGATTAATGGTCTATTTCTATAAAACCAAAGGAAAAGGGGGAAATCTCAACAAGAGCAGAATCGGAACCACCATAGGTATATATGTATAGAGCATAATTATGCATGATAGAGTATAGTGATTCAAGACAAGCTTATCGTTCCTCACATCAGGTCTACAGAAACACTAGGTAATAAAAAAACTGAACCAATACAAGCTATTTAGGATTAGGAAAATCTGTGTGTGTTTAATGGTTTGATCTTTAATGTCAATTAGTACTAATAAAAAATTAACAAGGGGCTGTAGGTTGTTAAGATTACTCATAATTTCTTCTAATATGCACTTGATAGTTCTTGGTCTGCTGCATTGGTGTAGGAATTAGTGTTCCTTCAATTTATCACTGTTGGTTTATTCTTGGTGCACCTCAAAAGCATCCAAGCAATTAGTCTTGCTATTCAAAGTTACAAACCAATAGTTAGTATCTAAGACTTTTTAACTTTAGGATTGATAATTGGTAAATAATTTAACATCGTAGGGAGGAATTTAGGATTGGTCTTAGAATTGTTCTCTGATTCATCTTACCCGTCCTAGAATTTAGGAATTTAGGATTGATCCTAGAATTTAGCAATTAGACTTTTTTTTTGTTGGTTGGCTAATGTGTGTGTGCTGAGCAGTGAGCAGTGCTCAGTTATTTTACAAAATAATAAATATGTCTTCGTTGGATATATAAGTTGAGCAGTGAGCAGTGCTCAGTTTCCCCACATGTACACTTAACTCTCTGGCTTGAATATATAAGTTGAGATGGTGAGAGAATTTTCCAATCATACTTTGCTTAATGAGAGTGTTTTTAGTAGACTTTGGGTTTTTTGTTCCTTTTTACATGTAATTGACTTTGTAATTGAACTTTATGGCGTTTTTAGCTAGGGAGTGATATTTTGTTCCTTTTTTGTTCCTTTTTAGTAGAAATAATTGACTATTGTTGCTGGTTGGTTGTATTGTGATGAATTCAAAAGCCATTTGTATCAAATTTTATTACACTCCCAAATGGAAATGTGATTTTCTATGCTTTTTGTGTCTTTGGAAGATAGTGTTTAATCTTAAGTCTGCAAAGTGACAAGTTGTCAATGCCATTCAATTGTTACTTTAGTTTGTAAAAGTGGCCAGATCGGATCTTGTACCAGCCAATCCTGATATTTTAGAGGGTGCGGATGATCTTATTAAAATTGGCCTAGCCGTGCCTAATGCTTTTGTATTTTACTTCAATTGGTATATATACAGGAGAGGGAAAAATCTGCATCCAGTAGAAGAGTCCAGCCTAGCTGTGCCTAATGTTGAGACAGTCATATCACTAGGAAAGACAGATAAAAATTTCTGATATGCAGGTAAAAGGGCTGTTAGTAATGCAATTAAACAATGCACTTTCAGTACAGCTAGAGAGGGTATGAGTATGAGAGATATAGACCTCACGAACAACATAAGTCTCACCCTCTAATTCCAAAAGTATCAGCACACACACAACTGGTCCTCTTGCAAATACAATACCTAGAACCTAATCATGGTTTACTTTACTATAGAAAGAAAGAAATCAGCATTAGATGCACTAAGCATAGATGAATTAATGAGAGATTTGGAACACAGTCATCTATCATGTCCATGGCTTCAAGCATTTTGGATTCCTTAGAGCTCACTTTGACTTGTAGTCTACTCAGTCATGAAACACAATTGCCAAATGATTCTTTATCAATGTGAATAGTTGTCCAAAAGGGGTATCAAATCCAAACTTGTGTACTGCCAACTCAAATCACATTATAATATCATAAATAGCTTTAATTTTCCACATGACTAGCTAAATTTATCTGTCCATGTCCTCTCTGTGTGTGGCTTGGTTTGCATTTCTCTCTCTGCCGTGTTTGCCTCTTAGATATAGGTATAACCGCTTGGTCATTATGATGGAATGACTCAATTCTCGAGTTAGTGAGCAAGTCTGTCACAGCTGATACAGAATTTGAAAGCTATAATTGATTAATCACATAGAATTGAAGAAACTCAAACTAAGAACAACAAGGGCTCAAAGAAGGGCGCAGAGTTTGTGTCAGCATTGCCAACAAGAGTAGCCGTGAGAATCAAGGAGGATCAAAACCTTGCAGTTGTTAATATCAGCCCAAAAATCTAAGGAAAGGAGGGGTGCGACTATAGGGCTATAACAAACAAACATCCTTGAAAGCCCTCATTATGTGTGTGTACTCATTATACATATTCTTTACTTTTTGTAAGAGCATGTTTTTAATTACAGTTTTGTAAATAAATAGTACTAATTCAAAGAAAAAGCTTTTCAATTATTAATAAAAAAAGAGTGGTTAAGCTCTCACCTCATAAATCTATGATTTGATAGAGGATCTGACTACGGGTAGGAGCATTAAGGGTTTTAAACAGAAGAAAGAAACTAGCTTTATCATCATTTGCTTCATTCTTAACAAGTGTTCCTATTAGAAGATTAAAGACAGGTGCATCCAAGTGTACTATTATCGTATTTCACGTCATTCTGTGGAAGAAAATCAGGAAAATTTTGATTTTTCCAATGTTATAATGAGTTAGTTGAAGAAGTGAATAATGTCTGACATTTTATGCTGACAGACAGTTTATAATATTAGTTGAAGAAGTGAATAATGGAAGAAAATCAGGAAAAATATATAATGTGACAGACATTTTATGCTTAGTTCTTCAACATAAATAAAAAACAGGCCTTTTCAAATTGTATGACATTTGAAGTTAATTTGATTCATTTGTTTGTATATATTTTTAGTCCCCTAGCTTCGGTTCATTTTTTATGCTTATATAAGGTTCATTGATTGCTGAGTTATATTTGTTTAAAAAAAATTATTACTTTTAAATAATATAATTATTTTAAGTTAATTATCATTTTTTATATTTTAAGTTAAATAATATAATTATTTTAATTTAATTATCATTTTAAAACAGAATTTTAAAAATGAGGAAATTTAATTTCTTCATCCAAACAAAGAATTGTAAAATTGAAGAAATTTGATTTCTTCAACCAAACAACAAAATTTTAAAATGATGGAATTTCAATTGATTCAATTGAAATTCCTAGAATTTTAAATTCTCTGTAATTCTCAATTGCTCCATCCAAACGCAGGGTAAGGGAGTTTGGGGCTCAAGGATTTGAGAGTTTATAATTTAGCTCTTCTAGATAAGTGGAGATAGCGTCTTTTAGTGGAGAGCTAGGGGTAGATTTTGGAATAGGATGTTAATTAACATATGTATATATGGAGTATCCTGTGTGAATGGAGGATGAAAGAGTTATTGGTTCTAGGTGATGGTCAGATTTGTGGAGTATTGATGAGTGTGAGAACATCTCTACTAATTGGTTTTCTGATATGTGTTAGGATTGTAGGGAATTGGAGGAATATGTCTTTTTGGAAAGATGCTTGGTGCACTTCATCTCCTTTCTGTGTGCATTATAGTAGATTATTCTCTATTACTCTAGATAAGGAGATCTTGGTTACTGATATATTGGAGAGAATAGGGGGTGTAGAGTGGAATTGGTGTTGGAGAAGACAATTATTTCAATGGGAACTTGCACAATTATCTTTTGCATTTGTTGGATCTAACTATGATTCAAGTTCATGAGAGGAATGATGATACTTGGTGTTAGAAAGCTGACTCAAAAGGTCTTTATTCAGTTTAGTCTGCTTACCAGGTTATTGTTAATGCTACTATTTATGCGGAGATGCTACTGCATACGTTTATTTGGTGCACATTGGTTCCTTCAAAGGTCTCATGTCTTGCTTGGAGTCTGATGTTAGACAGAATTCCCACAAAAGTTAATTTAGCTAAGAGGAATATTATTCAACATTTTGCTATTGGATGTGTATGGTGTAGTCAAGATTTAGAGACTTTGTTTCATATTTTCTTTGAGTGCTCTTATTCTTATCAGATGTGGATGCTTTGTTTGGAGTAGTGTGGTTTTCATTTTGTACTCCAAAATCCATTTTCTTTTCATTTTGAGCAATTCTTGGGTCTTCCCAATATATTGTAGCTCAAAATTAAGGTACATGTGATTAGTTATTTGGTTGACTATTCTTTGGAGCATTTGGTTGGCAAGAAATGAAGTTGTTTTTTCAAATTCAATTTTGTCGGCATTACACTCTTAGAAGTGACTAAAAGTAAAGGATCTTAGTTTTTACTATATGTGTTCTTCATGGTCAGTGGAACCTTTTGTTTATCTCAACTTTGATTTTGGAGTCACCTTAGTTGTCCTACTTGATGTGTTTTTAGTTGGCGTGTTGTTGTATTCCGTTATATTATTCTTCTGGTGGAGCCAGTCTTGGTCTGCTGCAAGCATTTTCTCTAGGTGATTGTCTACCTCATTTTATCTATGCTACAGGGTTAACCTCTTGGACTGTGATATCATGGGATCGAATTATTGTGTTATGAGCATTTATGGAGAGGTTATTTGTTTTTTTTTCCTTAAGGGGTATTTGCTGCTGCTTGGAAATTTAAGCATTTGATGCTATCATTTAATTTGGTATACTTGGGGTTCTTTGGGTTATGTAACATGTGATAAATCCAAAAATATTAGTGGATTTATAGGTTAGTTTTAGGTAATTTTAGTCATTTAGGTTATTAGAGTAGGTGAAAAATTAATTAAAAATGTTTAGGAATACATATTCGTGTTATTTAGGTGGTAGTAGTTAAATTTTAGAAAACATGCTTTAATTGGTTATTAATTTTTTATTGTAGGTATTTTATTAAGTGAAGCAAAAGGATGAAAGGAGAATGTCTTTGGATGAGCTTGTGGGGACAAGAAAGTAGATTCGTGAGCACAACAAAAAGTTTTATAAATTCTGCTGAATGCGTGTGGGGACGTCCAAAGTTGTTGTGTCATTACATGCGCTGACAGTATATAAATAGGCTTTTTTACCCTTTTAAAAGGGGACTTTTAGGATTCTTTCTGATACATTAGGATTGAAAAATATAGAGTTCTCTTTCTTTAGGAGATTAGGGTTTCAAATCTCTTTAGAATGAATTCGTCTTTATAATTTGCATCTCTTTTCTCTCTTTGCTTTTCAATTGTAATGAATTTCTAAATCCCTTAGGTTAGGGATTGGGGAATCTTAGTTCAAACTCTATGTGAATTCTATTTTCTATTTTAATTCAAAGTATTGTGATCCAATTACATTATTTTCTTCTACCCTTAATGCTTCAATTGATTTGGCCACTCAATTGCATGAACTTAGAGTAATTCTCACAATTGGGAAATTGGGAAAAACTTGGATCTGAAGCAAACAACATAAGAAGTTAATTACCTAGGAATAGGAATTGATTCTTGTATGATCTTTATCAATTTTTGATGTTAATGCATGTTTTCATTTAGTTCACCTAAGGAATTAGGGTTCTTAGTTGATGATATAGGGTTAATTCACCAAGGGATTAGGTTTTAACTAAATTAGTGAATTGGATCATGAATTAAATCATAATCACTGAATTAAACAATCTTTTGAATTCCATATAGGGAGAATTAAGAGGAACCAACCCCTAATCGCTTTTGATATTGATTTTCACAACTTTTGTTTTTGTCTTTTGTTCTAAGCATTTTGATTCAAAGTTTCTGCATTATTTTCTTGTTACATTGATACAATTGTATTTCTTTTGTTCAACTAGCCAAATTCTCTGTAATTTGGTATTTGAATTTCTCAATCCCTGTAGAGACGATACTCTACTTATCACTTGATTACTTGATACGATTGGTACACTTGTCAAATCCTCATCAACATGTAGCTTGCTTAATTTTTTTTTTTAAATTTCTATTGTTATGTGTTAGGATAATATCTTTGTCTTCTCTTTTCTTTAGTCTACTTTGGTCACTTTGTATCAGTTTTGTGTTTTTATAGTCATTGTGGTTAAATTTGGCCTGCTAGTTTTATAGCGGGTGGTTTTTGTTTTCATGTATTGAGACTTTGTACTGGGTTGGAGTACCCCTTCTACTCCTTTTAATTCATTATTTTGCTTACAAAAAAATATAGAAGAGAGAGAAATAGGGGAGAAATGCATTATTTCTATAGTTTGGTGAATGAGAGAAATATTAAAGAAGTTGGGAAAGTGAGTGGACCCTACACAATACACACTTATCTCATCTCTTGGCAATAAATGGTGAAGAAATATGTTTAGTGATATGCACCCGCAGTTTCAAAGTTTCAAAGTAGAAAGCAATGAATTGAAAGGCCTTATACCAATATACAATATTCTCATAATTGTAAATTTCAATGTTAAACTTGACAATCGATTTCAAATAACTTGATGAGAATGAGCATTACACTATTAGAATTATATTTAGTTTTCCATTTAGTTAATTGAGTTAGTTATTGATTCCTATTTATGTGTGTATGTGAGAATGTATGTATGTGTGTGTTTGATGAAGTTTAATAATATTATTTTCTAGTTCATTTCATTAGAATCAATAAAGAGTGACCCATGAAAAATCAATTTTTGGACACAAGAAATTAAGTATAGAAATTTTGTGTGGTGGGATAAGTTGACAAATTAATAAAAAGACACAATTTCTCTCCTCTCAGTTCTATCAAACCAAACAACTAAATTTTCTATTTCTCTTATATTTTTTACTTATTTCTCTCACACCAAACAACTTATAAATCATCTTTATCTTCCTCTATTTCTCTCTTCTTTATTTTTTCCACCCGCCAAACAAAGTGCTAGTGATGGGTAGACTTTAAAGAATAAAATATAGAATTATAATTGTTGATCGAAAGTTTAATTGTTAAAATTTGAATTGAAGGGAATCAAGCATGTGGTCAGGATGCAGCGGAATAAATGGATTCCCTCCCTTGTTATCATCGTTAATGCGAAAAACACGAATTAAAGCAAAAAGGCATAAAACAAAAGGTCGTACCTTTTAAGGATTGCGAATGAGGCAATAGCAGCCACGTCTCTAGTGGTGTCCACGTCAACAGCCAGACTAGGAAACCCTCCTCAACTCTGCTAGTAGTGTTTAGAGAGTAAGAGCGACTGCTCATCTTTTCATGTGTGTTGGGGTAATGCATCTTATGCTATATTTATAGAGTGGTGGCTAGGGTTTTACCCTTCACTCACTAATCCCTAACACATATGGGCCTGACCCATTAGGTTATAATTCTAATCAAATTAGAATTATTATCCTTTCCTAGCGGCTTGTTGTATGCGTGTAACCCAATAGGCTTTTAATATTTGATTATGATATTAAAATAAAACCCTTTTTATATTTAATATCATAAATAGTGAGCGGTGTCAAGCAATACATCACTATCCAAATATTGAGATTATCAACAACTTTGACGAATCCTACTTTATGATAATTTATATGATCTGTCCCTTTGTCCAAATATCTAATTGAACACAAGGGCATGGAATGTGTCAACCTTGTATAGTTCAATTTATGTTTTCTTGATCCCCAAGTAGACTGTACAGAAAATAAACATATCATGTTTATCCTCCTAAGCATGGCCATGCATTTTGCAGTCTCACTTTATCAAGAGACCTACAGATATAACTCCTGTTACATAGGAGGAACAAATCCCATCTAGGTCACTCACATCCCACCACATAATTTATTATATGTCCAAAAATCAACTTTATGATTACCTTGTTACAGGCAACGTTTGATGATATTAAAACATATAATTCCTTATGTATGAATCGTAGTGATTCCAGGTCAAAGGACTTCATATAACATTTATCAATTTAAGAAACGTTCATGACACTTATGTAACAATCCATACAACGTTCTTAAGGTGGGTCTATCCAGTACACTATTACTCTTAATATGTACCTATGTGAGCACATGATATCTCATATCCATGATCCGTGAGATGTGATCATCAATGAACTCACATACTAGTCTAAATGCATCTTTGTCCTAAGATGATACTTGACCAGGGACTATTTTAAGAATAGTTCTTCATAAGATCTCACGATCAAGTCATCTACTTGATTTCTTATGAAATTTGAGCTTACTATTCTAAGGACATTAATTGTATTCTTAAAAGAATAAATTGCCTTTATAAAATAATATGATACATGTGATGGATGTTTCAAAAACATATAAGTCTCTAGTGCATATACCTAACAATCTCCCACTTGCACTAGAGACATTCAGACATAACTCTTATGCCTAATGATCTAGTGCGCCATTCATGCTTCTGCTGCATAAGGGGTTTTGTGGTAGAATCAGTGACTGTTTCCTGCTTCGAACCTTTCTAGCACACAACGCCACCATTCAAACAAAACACATAACCTCATTGCGATCTTTGAATCATCTATGTCGGTTTGGAAGCCAGCATCAATGTAACCTTTACAAGTAGCTCTTCCTCACCTCCATATATATCAAGAATGAATCCTTAGTTCTTCTCAAGTACTTAAGGATGTTCTTGACTGCTGTCCAGTGACCTTCACCAGGATCAGACTGGTATCTGCTAGTCATACTTAAAGCATATGATATGTCTGGTCGAGTACATAACATGGCATACATGATAGACCCTATAGCGGATCCATAAGGAATCTTACTCATGCGATCTCTCTCTTCTTTACTGGAAGGAGATTGAGCCTTAGATAGGCTTATACCACGTTACATAGGCAAATTCCTTCTTAGAATCTTGCATGTTAAACCGTTTTAACACTTTGTCTATGTATGTACTTTGACTTAGGTCAAGTAATCTTTGTGATCTATCTCTATAGATCCTGATACCTATCACATAGGTCGCTTCGCCCAAATCTTTCATAGAAAAACAATTTCCTAACCAAGTCTTTACAGATTGAAAGGTAGGAATGTCATTTGCTATGAGGAGTATGTCATATACATACAAAACCAGAAAAACCACTATGCTGTCACTAACCATTTTGCAGACACAAGGTTCATCTTCATTTTAATGAAATCAAACTGCTTAACAACTTCATCAAAATGAAGATTCCAGCTTCTAGAAGCTCGCTTTAATCCATAAATGGATCGTTGCAACTTACATACCTTTCCATTTAGTTAGTTGAGTTAGTTATTGATTCCTATCTATGTGTGTATGTGAGAATGTATGTATGTGTGTGTGTTTGATGAAGTTTAATAATATTATTTTCTAGTTCATTTCATTAGAATCAATAAAGAGTGACCCATGAAAAATCAATTTTTGGACACAAGAAATTAAGTATAGAAATTTTGTGTGGTGGGATAAGTTGACAAATTAATAAAAAGACACAATTTCTCTCCTCTCAGTTCTATCAAACCAAACAACTAAATTTTCTATTTCTCTTATATTTTTTACTTATTTCTCTCACACCAAACAACCTATAAATCATCTCTATCTTCCTCTATTTCTCTCTTCCTTATTTTTTTCCACCCGCCAAACAAAGTGCTAGTGATGGGTAGACTTTAAAGAATAAAATATAGAATTATAATTGTTGATCGAAAGTTTAATTGTTAAAATTTGAATAACTTCATAATTGATTATATATATATATAGTCATAATTTCAACTGTTAATTTTTCAACCAATAGTTATTTTTTAATTTTATTATATAAAGCGTACCCATACACTTTACATAAGTAAAATCCTATCAAAAGTTATGCCTGCTATAGAAATAAGGGTAGCATACAAAGTATATATGTTATGAATCCATCTTACCCCTTTAATTTAAGAGTTTAAGTATTATTTGTTAAAATTATTAGGATCAATACCAGAATTTAGAACACCTAAAATTATTTCTATAAAAGGTAAATTGCGTACCTCTTGAAGACATCTTCTGTAACTCTTCATTGGTGTCACAAAATGTACACACTTGTATACGTCAAGAACAAACTCTTCCACTTGATCTCCCACTCTTTCACAAATTGTCCCCTTGATGGAACCATGAGTAGTCAGAGAACATATGTATATCAACAGTCAAATGAGGATACCTCCTTTTAATAAAAACATGGGTTACCTAATTTCCATCCATCATGGATATTAGGCCCATTTGGCCATACACATAGTACTCAACACACTCGCATACTAGACTCATCCCAATAATTATATGCACACATGGTGATTCCATGATGGATGAAAATTAGGTAACCTATGTTTTAGCAATTGGGAATTATGTATATTAATTACCATTGGTTTGTTTAGGCCATCTTTTTTTTTTTGTGAATGGAGGCCAAGTGGCCAAAACTACACAAAAACTAATCTAGGAACAATAATCCCTTCACAATCGAAATAGAGACAAGCAGAAACACAAGTAAAAGGAGAAGCTAAAATTTGAAAGCCATGATAATCCAAATGGGCTGAGTTGGAAAGCCTATCTGTTACATTGTTTGCCTCCCTCCAGATATGACAAACTTTGACTTCCCAATCGCGAGCCAATAAAGGCAAAATCCTCAGAATCACAAAAATGGTATGGATGAGAAGGAGATACATCATCAACTATAAGCTTAACAGCCACTGCCGAATCACACTCAAGATAACATTTACGAGCGCCAAAGTCTCAGGCAACTTCTAAAACTGAAATAATACCCCTTAACTCAACTATTGAGATAGAAGAAGAAACCAAATTTTTCCTAAAATCAACCATCCACCTACCAAGGTGGTCACACACAACACCTCCACAAGCAGCCTGGGAACCATTATTCTTTACAGAGCCATCCGTTTTGATTTTACACCACCTTTTAGGGGGAATCCAACCCACTTGAATCAAGGATTTCTTAGGAACTTGAACCTTCAAACAAATAGCCAAACAAGATAAGTCACTTGCTAGGGAGTTAATACAAAACACTATGCTGACAACACAAGGAACAATCTTGTTAAAAACAAACTCATTCTTGGATCCCTAAATATGCCAACAAGTTACTACAAAGAAACTACCCCCAATCATTCTTGATAATGTTAGAGATATTAGACATATTGTTCACTACCCAAGACCATGCATTGGCTGTAGGCCAAGATGGAGGTCTCTGCACCAAATTTTGATCTCATATCTTCTTTGAAAATTCACAATCATGGAGAATATGGATTTCAATTTCACTAGATGCATGATAGAGTGGGCAGACACCACTTCCACTCAAAATGCATCTAGCCCGCTTGGCATTTGTTTTAAGACCACCTTTGAGTAGTAACCAAATAAAACTCTTCACACGCTAATGAATATTAAGATTCTAAAGTCTCTTCCATAGCTTAGACACAAACACATCAACTTTGAGGTCCTCAATCAACTCATAAGCAGAACGGGTTGTAAATTTCCCTTCATTAGAAAGACTCCAACACACATTGTCATTGTTAAGAAATTATGTAGGGGGTGGGAGACTCAAAATTTTAGCTCGATTAGTCGCAGGAATAATGCATTCTACATTACTCAAATCCCAAGAATCACCATTAGAAACAAAATGAGCAGCAAAATAATGGCAAAAGTGGGCATGAATATCCCTCAACGCCACATCTCCCAACACAATATTCGAAGGCAACCACCTATCATGCCAAAAGGAAATAGACTTGCCATTACCAAAATTCCATCTTAGCCCCTTAGAAAAGTTAGCCCATGTAGTCAAAATATCTCTCCAAATATTTGAAGCATTAGACTGGGGCAAGATAAAGGGGATATAATCTGACCTGTATCGGTACTTACTGCGTAACACTCGAACCCATAGAGCATTGGGCTTATGAATCATATCCCAACTCAACTTCATGATCATAACATTGTTAAAACTATATAGATCTTTAAAACCCCAACCACCCATAGCTTTAGGCACAGTGAACTCCTCCCAGGGGACCGTATGCCATGCCTTTATATAAGGTTTTTCACCCCAAATAAATTCACGATAATATCTCTCAATTATAGATCAAACTCCTTTAGGAATTAAAGTAGACTGCATGGTATAAGAGGGAAGAGTAGCAAGAATAGTTTGAGCCAGAGTAATGCACCCTATAAAAGTTAGAGATTCATATTTCCACATGTAGAGTTTGCGTTAGACATGCTCCAAGATATAATCATACGTTCGTTTCCTCTTTCTAGTATGTAGAATGAAAATACCCAAATATTTTCCTAAATCTGCAAAGAGCCAAAACCAAACTGATTGCATAATGTTATTGCTCTAGATGCATGAACATTTTGGAATCAAATAATCTATTCTTCTCAACACTAACCTTCTCCCCAGATGTTTTGAGGCCATCTTTAAATACATCAACGATAAAATGAAAAAAAAAATATTTCAGCCTATTTTACCTAAATTAAAGGGTAAGGAAAAAAATGGAGTAAACTGGTACTTTAGTCCCTGACTTTAGGGGGTTCATGCACTTTGGTCCCTATCTTTCATAAATGCTCGCGATAGTCCCTGACTTTGCTCAACGTGTTGCACTTTGGTCCAAACACTAAACGTCTGTTAAAAACTGATGACGTGGGACGTTAAATGTGTGAGGTGGATGCCAACAAGGATTCAGTTTCTCCCTCTCACAATTTCTATCTCTTTCTCCCCCGCTTCTCTGTGTCTCTTCATCTCCATATTTTCCTTTGCAAATTTTGCTCTTGTTGAAGGCGAAATCTTGTTCT
This sequence comes from Sesbania bispinosa, assembly GCA_026901365.1. Taxonomy (NCBI): domain Eukaryota; kingdom Viridiplantae; phylum Streptophyta; class Magnoliopsida; order Fabales; family Fabaceae; genus Sesbania; species Sesbania bispinosa. Next base: position 482,830 of record QLOH01000065.1, on the reverse strand, counting down.
TAGGGTTTGAGGCTACTGCCGCAATGGATACCCAGGTAATGTGAAACGTTTCCATCTATCTCTCTGGTTAGGGTTAATCCTGGGTTTTACGGTTTCGTTCTGTTTGCTTTTACGCGCTTTACGACTTGTATGGGGTTGTCCCTTGTAATGTTTTAGAGTCAATTTCTGTGTTTATTTGTTGTATCTACCATTTATGTTCATGTGGGGACAACCAGGTTTGTGTTGTTGGTGGGGCAATGTCATGCGAATATTGACCTTTGTGTTTAATAGTCATTGTATTGTGAGGTGAGTAATGTGAGAGGGTGGCAGCGGTCCCTCACCTCATTGTCAGTATAGAATAGTTAGTCCCATGTGAAACTGTGAGTGTCTTTCTTTAAAAGTTGTGTAAAAGTTGTCTTTATTTAATTGATTCTGACTTGTAATTAATTTAATTATTAATATTAATAGTAAATTAATATGTTTACAGAGAATTGATATCCACATTCACCATGGACGGAACTTTGATGAGGAAGGGGCTAGGGGTAGAGTGAGATATAAGTGGGGGAAGGTGGATATTTGGCCTGAGTTTGATGAAGACATGTTGGATGTCTTCAGTTTTAGAAACTTTAGTAAGGAGCTAGGATACAAAATGCTGACAAATGTGTGGTGGCTAGATCCATCTAAGAAGTTTAGGGATGGTTTGAGGGAATTGAAGGAAGATGCTGACTTGCTGGAGGCTGTGCAAGTAACTAAAAAGCATGGGAGGGAGCTTCATATATACTATGAGCATCTAGTTGAAGAGCCTGAAGTGGTGGACATTACTGATATTTTGAAGGAAGTGATCAATGCTGTAAATGTTGAAGGTGATCAGGGAGGTGGATGTGCTGGAAAGGAGGGTGTAGCTGTTGGAGGAGAGGGTGGAAGAAGATCTGAGGGTGAAGGAAAGACAGTCCCTGTTGACCATACTGTTGATGCTGCTACTTCAGGGATAAATTCTGGTGAGGAGGATGTTGTTGTTGGAGGAGAGGGTGGAAAAGGGTCTGAGGGTGAAGGAAAAACAGTCCCAGTTGACCATACTGCTGATGCTGCTAATGCAGGGATAAGTTCTGGCGAGTTTTAATACAATAGTTGTATTTTGGTGATTCTGTACTAAATGCTATGTGTTGATATTTTGGTTTGTTTGAATATCAGGTATGCCAGCAAATAGGGGACTGAGGGTGAAGAGTCTTGCCAACAGAGGGAACATTGGAGTGAAGAGTCATATTCAATTGGGCCAAAGGAAAGGACAGAGTCCAATTAGGGGGGGCTCATAGAGTGCTGCGATTTAAAAGCCCAGCAAAAAAGAGTCCACATAAGAAGAGGCCCCTTAAGAACATTGAAAGTGAGGGAAGTCCAACTGTTGAGCCAGAGGATACTACATCTATTGGTGGACAACAACAGAATCAATTTGAAGGTGAGGCCCAAGAACCACAACCTGAAGTTAGGGAGTTGAGATCAGGGAAAAAATTATAAAGCCCTCATTTAGCAATGCACAAACTGGTGAGGCAGTGGGCTTAGGAAAAGCTTCACAATCCAATGAAAAGCAGAAGAAAAAAAAGGAAAGGAGAAAGAAAGTGCAGGGCCAAAAGGGAAGGAAAGTGCAGGCCTAAAAGGGAAGGAAACTGCAGGCCCAAAAGGGAAAGGCAACAAAGGTAAAAGGCCAGTTATTATTGAGGAAGGTGATTCTGATTGGGAAGTTGAGCCTGATCACGTGGGACATAGGGGCACTTATGGAGATCACAACAATGTGCAGTTTGGGGGTGTTGACTCTAATGCATGGCAATCTAAGGAGCTGAAGACCCCTGTGAGCAGTGAGGATGAGGGTGGTGACACCGCATCTTACCCACAATTCAACAGGAATGCAACTTTTGGGCATGTCAGACTAGAGCCGGGGATGTAGTTTGCAACCATAGAGACCTTCAAGCAAGGGGTGAAGGACTTTAACATCCACCTTGGAAGAGAGTTCAAATGGGTTAAGAATGACAAGACAAGGGCAAGAGCAAAGTGCAAGGTCAGTTAGTGTGACTGGGAGATTTACTGTGCATATAGCAATGCACATAATTGTTTTTAGATTAAGAGCTTCAAAGCTTAGCACAGTTGTTGTAGGGTATTTAAAAACTCCCAAGCTCAACAGCCTTGGGTTATTGGGAAGCTGGTCAAGAAGTTGAGACAGTGTCCCACCATGAAGCATGGTGAAATATATGAGTACTTCAAGAAGAAATATGGGGTACATCTTGAAGATACAAAAATATGGAGAGCTACAGTGAGGGCAAGAGAAATCATTGAAGGGAGTGAGAAAGCACAGTTTGGAAAGATGTGGGATTATTGTGGTGAGTTATTGAGGGCTAATCCTGGCTCAACAGTAAAGATGGATACCATTCCACAACCAGAAGGACCTCCTATTTTTCACAGAGTGTATATTTGTTTTGAAGGGTGTAAAGCTGGATTCAAGGTTGGTTGTAGACCCCTAATAGGACTTGATGGTGCCTTTCTGAAAGGATATTATGGAGGACAGTTGCTTTCAGCAGTGGGACAAGATGCAAATAACCATATATGGCCTATTGCATATGCTGTAGTTGACAGTGAAAACAATGATAATTGGATGTGGTTTCTGCAGCTGTTACATGAAGATTTGGGGGACTTTAGGCAGCATAAATGGAACTTCATCTCTGATATGTAAAAGGTACCATATGGACTAAACTGTTTTATAATTTAATAAGTTGGGGACTAAAATGCATTATTCTGAATACATTATAGGGACCAATCTGCATGATTTGTGAATTGTAGAGGACCAAAATGCATGGTTTTTTAACTTTTGCAGGGACTGATTCCAGCCTTGCAGGAGGTCATGCCAGGAGCCCAACACAGGTTTTGTGTGTGGCACCTTTGGCAAAATTTTAACAAACAATGGAGAGACAAGGCATTGAGGAATCTGCTTTGGGAGTGTGCAAGGTCCACAAATTTAAGTCAGTTCAATTCAAAAATGCAGGCTGTGAGGAGGATTAATGAGAAAGCTTGGGAATATTTGAATAAGTGGCCAAAGGAGGCTTGGACTAAGTCTTACTTTAGTGAATGGCCAAAGGTTGATAACATATGCAACAACAACTGTGAAGTGTTCAATTCAAAGATTGTTGTTACAAGGACTAAGCCAATTATCACAATGTTGGAAGAGGTGAGGGTCTACATTATGACAACTATTACATCAAACAAATTGAAGTTGGAGAAACACAATGGTCACCTTGCACCTGTTCAGCAAAGCAGACTTGAAAGGGAGAAAAGGGAAAGCAATAGATGGGGCCCCATCTGGTCAGGTAACAGGACACATAATTTGATGTTTACTCATTAATTTTATTAATATTCTTAACTAACATCCCTTTTATTGACATATCTTGACTAGGTGATGATGATATGCATAAATATGAAGTGCACTCCTGGCCAACTAAAGTTGTTGTTAACTTGGGCACTCAAACTTGTACATGCAGATTTTGGCAATTGACAGGTAAATTTCACAACATTGCAAACTGCATTATTCTTATCTGACACTGAATTTGGGGTGCCTGTCTTTTTCTTGATAGGGATACCTTGTATGCATGCCATTGTTGCATTGGCACACAAGAATGAAAAGCCAGAAGATCACTGCCATGGATGGTTGACAATGGCATCTATTAATGCAACCTATGTTCACCATGTTAACCCTTTACAAGGTGAACAATTTTGGCACAAGTTAGACCAGTTACCACCACTGCCACCACCAATGAAGAGAGCTCCAGGTAGACCCAAGAAGCAGAGAAGAAAAGATGGTGAGGGAAAGAAGGAGGCTGCCACAGGTTCAAAACTTAAGAGAAAGCTGCCTGACTTTACCTGCTCAGTTTGTGGAGGAAAGAAGCATAACAAGATTGGTTGTCCAATAGCAAAAAAGCAGAGACTTGAGGAATTAGAAGCCCAAAAAAAGAAGGAAAATGATGATCAAGCCCAAAAAAGAATGAAAATGTTGATCAAGGTGGGCCTTCTACTGCTACAGCCCAGGAAGACCAAATTGGACCCCCTCAACCAATTGATCCTCAACCAAAAACAACCTAAGCAGAGGAAATTGATGTTTCATAACCACAGCCTCCACCCATCAACCAACTTGGTGAGGCCTAAGCTGCCAGTCAGAGGAAAAGGGTCCACAGCTGCAACCAACAAAAGACAGAATACTCCACCAACAATTGATCCACCTAATCCAGATGATGACTCCTTAAAAGCAACTCAATTTATGCCAACACCTGGTTTCAAAACCAAGGCACCCTAATTGCTTTATCAGTTATGACATATTTGGTTGTATTTACTTTTTGGGATGTAATTAGGTTGTTGAATCTATTGAGTATTTTGATGTGTTGGTTTGCACTTTTGGATTAGCTATTTAGTATTTTGTTGTGCCTCTTTTGAAACAGTTGAGACAATTTCAGATGTATTTTGGCTGTTGGATGGTTCTGTTATTTTCAAGGGTTGGTTTGCCTCTTTTGAAATAGTTCAGACAATTTCATATGTTGTCAGGATCTTTCTTATTAGGAAAAATTAAATTTAATTATGAACCCATGTTATTGCCTCTTTGTTATTGGATTTTTGCACTTTACCTCATTTTTAGCCTTATAATCTGTTACTTGTAACGTCCTAATTCCCAGAATTTAGAAATTTTGCCCGTTGGAAGCATAAGTTCCAAATTAAGGGAATCATTTTCACGACATTAACGATATCAATAACTGTTACAGGCATGCTTAACTAAATCCAACGTTTATTTAAACATGACCTGTGGATTATTACATAAAATCACATAAAGGATTTTACAATACATGTGCCTCAACAAGCAGAAGCATAAGAACTACACATGTACTGAAAATCCTTAAAAAAAAATATACATTTACATTCATTCAAGATAATACAATAAAATAGGAGGCTCCAAAGCCAACAGAACTCCGAAGCTGCAACTGTACCAAGATCCTCACGACCTGCCTAGGAATCTAAAATGTAAACCCACAACGGGTTGAGACTAATGCCTCAGTGAGCAAAGCAGTGCATACATACATGACATCCATCCAGTGAGCATAACAAGATAAAGGTGACATGTGATAACAACTCAAATCAAATAATCAGTGCTAATAAACATGAAAGTTGGTATGATGCACATATGACAGGATGCAATGTTGGACTCTAATGACCATGATATTTTAGAAAATAAGTTTAACATGATAGCTTGAAAATCATTTTAACATGAACTACTAACCCAGCAGCAGGGGTCTTATCACTTGCCATGCAGTTAGACTGAGCTCAGACTACAAGGGATATCTCCCTTGGGGACATAACGTCGCCACCGTTACCATGACGGCCGAAGACAAGTTTTAACATGATTGGTCCAAGACTCGTGATGGCCGAAGCCTTAACATGAATCTTTCACTTGAATATTAAGTAGCTTGATTACTTGAACATGATGGTCCAAGACCCGTGATGGCTGAAGCCTAACATGATTTTCTTGTCACTTGAAATACTTGAGTACTTGAAAACATGAATGATATTTCTTTGAACTTGATCATGATTCATGAAAACATGTTTATTTGATAATGAACATGAATATGAACATGAGCATGAGCCACTTGAACAATGAATCATAATCTAGGTTTCTAATCATGCAACAATATCATGAACTTAAACCATTATATCAAGTAGCCTAACCTAGGGTTCTCCATCAATGAGTCTCAATCATATTCAACACAATACATACATCCATCATATTCATAATATCCAACAAATACAAGCAAAAGCTCCCAACCCTAGAAAAATCCCTAATTCCAAACCCTAAGTGGGGTTCTAACTTCAATCTCTTTCAAATACCCAAAACAACTAAAATCAATCGGTGAAATATCAGTAATAAGCACATAAAACCTAGAGAAAGGGAGAGAAAGAAGTGGGTTTGTGGAGGATTTCTCACAAGGGGGAGGTGAAGTGTGTGAGCTCTACTCACTTCTAATGGAGCTTAAAATGGAGGAGGGAGAGGAGGTTGAAGAAGGCTAGGTGGCAAGAAATCCATGGCTTCCTCTTCTTCCTCTTCTTTCCCCTAATAGAGAACAAGGAAGATGAAAAACCCCAAAAGAACAGCTACTATATGAGCTAGATATCTCTTGACTTAGATCTCGTATCAACGATCCGGCCGTTCAAGATGAAGAATCATGTATTCCGAACTGGCTATCAAATTTTCTGCCCGATCCAACGGTGAACGAATCTGCAGAAGTGATTTTCCCGCAGCAGTTCTGTGGAAATACGGAAATGGCTTCCTCCCCTTTTCTCTTTCAAAGTGTTGGTGTCCCTCTTTCTTTTTCTTTGCTCTATTGTTTCTCTCCCTAACTTAAGAGCCCTCTCCAAGTATTTAAGTGATACCTCAAGTGGGCTTCTCAATTTTTGGGCCTTTTCTCCCATCATCTTTTCCTAGTTACTTCTATGAAATTATTCTCTAGTCCTGTTTTGAATTATGAGAGTGATTTAATTTAATTTGTTATCTCTTAAAGATAAACTATATTTATTTTGATAAAGTGAAATTCATTTCAGTTGACTAAAATTAAGGTTTAGATATCATATCTTTATTAAATATATACCCTGTTTTATAACTCACTATTTGACCCATTTTCTAACATATTATTATTTTAACTAATATTACTATTATTATAATGCAGTGTTATTCAATTTCCTTAATTTAATTATTTATAATCCATGATACTACACTATCCTCGTTTATACGATCCTTATACATACTCAAATTCAAATATTATAATTATCCTAAAATTGTTATTACCTTCCATCTAATCTCTATAGTCTCACCATTCCTAGCCTATTTTAAGATCCTTTCTTAAATTAAAATACTAAAACATATCCCTCTAACTAATCCCTTCCATTGGTCGGATTCCCAGCCTAAGGCTTCCATTATATTTTCCTAGATCCTAATTTTGGGATGTTACATTACTCATTAAGGATAAATTGCTACAATACAGAAATGGTTAGCATAAACTGGGTAACATAATTTCATTTCCACTAATCACAATATTCATTACATATCTAAAACCCAACATTGTAGTTCATATCACCTAAACATCTAAAACAACTACTTCTCCCACAAAATTCCCAAAATAAAACCACACACAAAACCATCATTGTCCACCTAATTCTCCTAATTTCAGATTCCACATGCTTCAACCTCTTTGCCACACTTTTCTTCTGGTCTTCATCATCACTGCTTGCAGTAAATCCTAGGCTTGATGTTGCTTCACTTATGCAGCCATCACCAACACATTCATTGTCCCGCCACAGGAAAAAATTGCATCTCTCTGTCACCTGCCAAACCATAAAACATAAATAGCATTACAAAAACATAAGAGAAATAAATTACCTAAACCAAAATAACAACAATAACCGAAACACTACCTTCAATTTAGGGCATCCATAAAATAGCCTCCCTGGGTTCTTTGTAGTATTTGAAACCCTAATTACTGCACTTAAATTACATTTACATATCCTTCCATTTCGTTGCCTCTGAAAAATATTAGAGGATTTGGAAGCATCACTACGCAAAATTGAAGAAGAAGGTGGTGGCAGACACGAGGATGAAGAAAGGGGAACAATGAAGTGAATGTTCTTCTCACAATGGGAAAGACGAAGAGGAAAGAAGAAGAAAGGGGTATGAAATTAGATGACAGTTAGGGTTTGAGACTCCTAGGTACAAAAGGTGAAACAAAACGACGTCGTTTTGTACACTGTGTCATCCAGGTCAGCAAGTTTTAATAGAAGTTTAACGTCCAGACCAAAGTAAAAGACGGAGAAGAAAGTCAAGGACTATCGCGAGCATTTATGAAAGATAGAGACTAAAGTGCATGACCCCTAAAGCCAGGGATTAAAGTGCTAGTTTACTCGAAAAAAATGAAAGAGAATGGGTTATGATAAAATCTTTTTTATTTCATCCAATCTTGTTGCTGTACCAATCTTAGTATCCAAGCATTAGCCTAGGGACAAACATGGGCAACATTCAAACAAGAGTATAACTAAGCTTAATCACTAAAAGTTAAAGCCCAGTGAAAGTGGCGCAGCAAAATAAGCGAGGAGCAAATAGCTCCTCCAATTTGGGAACTAACCAGAGCAAGAGAATATAATTTAGGGTTTTAGATTCGGAGAAATTAGTGTAGCTGGCAGCAAGAAGAAAAGAATAGATGGATAACAGTAGCAGCTCGGAGCAGACAGTGCAAGATGGCAAACTCTACAGACACCTCAATTCTCTAATTGTCGCTCATCTTCGCGACAACAATCTCACTCAGGCAATTTCTTCATTCCACTTTTGAATAAACTCTCTTTTGAAATAAACTCTCTTTTGAAAAAAAAAAAAGAATAAAAATCATTGTTTTGATCAGGCTGCAAGTGCTGTTGCTTCAGCAACACTGACACCACTGAATGTGGAAGCCCCGCCCAACAAGCTTCTCGAGCTTGTTGCTAAGGTTCTTACTTGTACACTTTCTCATACAATATACCCCTAAATTTGTCTTGAAAGATGTAGTGGGGGACATAGTAGTCTCTAAGAATGCAATTTTTTTTATCCTGGTTCCTAAATTTCTCAAATGTCAGTTATATTAATCACTATATTGGTTCCTAAGAAGGATAATATGGCCACTATTTGTTGATCTTAGGGACTAGAGTGAGGTTTTTGCATTCACTTTGAAATTTCTCAAGTACAAATTTAGGGGTTTACATTGTGATCTAATATTACCCTTTTATGTAAGCATGAGGAAGCTTTTTGTTCTAAGGAAATAACAGGGTCTTGCAGCGGAAAAAGATGGCATCATAAGGGGGACTTCATCTTCTCCCTTTCAAGATTTGGGTGCATCATTGCCCGGGACCCGTCTTGGCGCAACAGCCATTGATTTCAGGCAAATTTTTTACACTTGTTCTGCAGTTTTGACTGCTCTCCTTTTACATCTGAAGTTAAATAATTAATGGAACAATGTTTAGTGTCTCACTTAGAGAAATGGTTGATAATATGTTGTTAGTTGTTGCTGTACCATCAACACCAGTTATGACATTTCATAATAATTGTATTTTTCTATGTTTGTTTCTCACAGAATACTGAAGGATGCTTAGCATTTGGTTCCAAAGGCATTATGTAGAATTATTGTTTTGACTTTTAATCCTGTATTTCTTTTTTTGTTATCTTTATTAAAACTTGTAAGGGAATTGCAGATGAGACTTGTCTACTTTAAGTGAGTGAGTACGTAATAAATGCATCGGTACAATTTTATCAAAGTCAATTAATAAGATTCATTTCCTTTCATTGGAAAGTAAATAAGGTAAAAGGTTGAGCAGCACATTTGTTATGGGATAAAATTATATACCATTGGATGTTTTAGTTAGGTTTTACATAGAGGCGTGTTTCTTTTTACCTTTTTTATTTTATGTGGTTGTAGAAAAAATGATCTAATGAAAACAGGACCACAGATTTGAACCCATCTTTAGATTAATAAAGAGTTAAAGACTCCTAAAATGACGTTTCATATTCATCATCAAATGTAATTTGTTATGTCTAATTTTGGTCTCATTCTACTTGGAACAATAATTTGATGTTCTTTCATTTTCAAATACCCCCTATATAAAAATATATAAGAGGACTTTATTTATATGAGAAATTATAGCAAATAGGATAGGGGAAATATTAAGTCATCCATTGTAGATATACTCTCAAAAACAACCTTTGAAAGTTGCATTTTGGTATAACAGTGCTGTGCCAGACATAAAGGGTTCATCAAAAAGCTTCCCAAAGCATGAGACACGACACCTTTCAGAACACAAGGTATGTAATACACTTTAATAACTTATCTGTATCTTGCATTATCAATTCAAAATACTATGCAAACCCTACTAATAAGCATTTGCTTTCTAGTTATCTGTTTTTTGGACTGATTGGCTTAATTTCTAGAATATTGCCAGATGTGCTAGGTTTAGTCCTGATGGAAGGTTTGTTGCCACTGGAAGTGCAGATACGTCAATAAAGTTATTCGAGGTGTTGATTTATTATTTAGATTAGATGTGTTGCTCTTTCTTTGACATGACTTTCAAACTTATGCTTCCATTTGTTTGGCAGGTTTCAAAGATCAATCAGATGTTGCTTCCTGATGCAAAGGATGGTCCTGTGCGGTCTGTCATACGAACATATTATGACCATATACAAGTATATTTGCATTGTTCCAAGTTCCGTTGAATGAAACTGTTTCTTCCATTGCAAAATTTGATTTTTCTGTATGATTTAATACAATTAATTGACCTCTGCACTGATTGTTGATGCTGACTTGGCTTCATGATAGCAGTGTGATTTTGGACATGCCAAATAAGTAATTACTAATAACTACTTTGAGTTTGAAAATATTGTATACTGTTAATTATTTATTTAAAAACTAACAATATTGAACATATTATGCTTGCTAGATAGGTAGATGTCTAGTTAGCACACCTTTCTCTGAAAAATGGAGTGTCAGTTTATGCTGGTTAGCAAATTTACTAGTAACTAGAATTGTATGGTTGTATTTATAAGATTTATTCTTTTCAGTTATATTTCAGCAGACCTGTGGAAGTTCATAGTTCAAAATTGTGTTATCTTGATGAATATACTTAACACAAAACACTATATATGAACGTGCTAGCTTCTAATCTGTCTTTATTGTGATGGAGGTTATTTTTACCATCACTAAGCTTGCTCTAATGTTGATGAGTTTTGGAAGATGCTTCTTTTCACATATCCCATCAGGCATTTACTTTTTAAAAATGCAATGTTTATAAAATGACCTGACAAACTGCCATTGAATATTTGACCATTTTATATAACAAAACTGCAGCCAATAAATGATCTGGATTTTCATCCACAAGGAAATATCTTGATTTCTGGAGCCAAAGATCAAACAATAAAGTACGATCTTTTATAGTATAACTGTAATTTTTTCTGCAATATGCATCTCATCTGTATTCTTTTTTAATGTTTGTCTTTTTATTTTGGAAATTCTCTTACAATTTGACATGCTGGTTTAACATCATTTAGGTTTTTTGATATTTCGAAAACCAATGCAAAGAGATCATACAGGGTTATCCAGGTTGTGCTATCCTACATTTAAGTATTAGCAACAAGTGAGAAAATATATGAGTTAAGCATAAACTTCCATTTTTGTTGAATTTTGATCTGCAGGACACGCACAATGTTCGCTCTGTGTCTTTTCACCCCTCTGGGGACTTTCTGCTGGCAGGTATTTATTTTTATCACATCTTTCCTGCTTATGATCTGCTAATACCCTTTTTTTATTCAAATGGATTCAATCTCCATTTCTGCTTTCTTGTATTTCTTAATGGTATGCAAATTTGCAATCACATGCATCTTGCTCTGATATAGTTATTTAGGAACTCTATTCATCGTGTATACATGTCATGTTCACCCTTCAGTGTTAAACATTATCTGTATGCAACCAAGGTTAGGAAGTCACGTGTTCTCCAGAGTCCAGTGAACTACTTCTGTTTCGTGTCAATACCTTCTCTGAGCTTAGGCAATAGCTCAGTCATAACTTTCTGGTTTTATATTTCTATCAATCCACTCTTATTTCTGAGTTCAGGAAATAACTGTGTCCAATTTGAATGATTTTTTCTTTATAGGCATTGTGATATTGAGTGCCACTGGGTTACTTATTGATAATATGACTACAATGGGAGGAGGGGAGCCTGACTTTGTTTCTAGATTACCTCCCAATGGCAATCAGCATTCTTGAATTTTTTTTTTTCACAAAACATCCAAGATGACAAATATCAATTTCTGACAGGAACTGATCATGTAATTCCACATTTGTATGATATAAATACCTTTCAGTGTTATCTATCAGCAAATATCCCAGATATTGGCCCTAATGGAGCCATAAACCAGGCATGTCAATTCTCTCTTATTCACAAACTGTCAATTACCTCTATTTTACTTTTAACGATGCTACAGTTATGCCAATCATTTCCTTGTCCGACTTGTAGGTCAGATATTCTTCCACAGGTGGCATGTATGTTACAGCATCTAAGGATGGTGCTATTCGGTTGTGGGATGGCATCACTGCCAATTGCGTGCGCACTATAATTGGAGCACATGGAACAGCTGAGGCTACTAGTGCAATATTTACAAAAGATCAAAGGTATAAATACATTTTGGTGCATATATTTGACAAAGTGACAAACACATATATGTCGATGCACTAAAAGATCATGAATGAGAATGATATTGCCACTGCCAGCTGCATGAGTTATGTCTGGACAATGGATAGCATTGTCTTCAAGCATACATTTATCGATCTCCTAACCTTTGATATGTTCAGAAGTTATAATGGAGACTTTTGTTCTTTTTTCTTTTGGGGGGGGGGGGGGGGGGGGGGGAGGGGTGAAGGTGCCTGTGTCAAGAATAAGGATGTGGTGCTAGTGTTGACTTTGAAACCTCAGCAAAAAATATGTTTACTTTGAAGTGAGTGCTTCCCTTGCAGTTCCAAACCTTAATGGTCTTAACATCAGAATAACAGTCTACAATGAACATCCTGTTTGCTACAGTACACATTAAGAGCTTGTGTTTTATTTTTCTCAATGCACTTTTTGCTTTAGCTGTAAGCAAAATCACCAACCCCCCTTTTACTAGTTCATTGCTTTTGATGTAACGGACAATGGCATTGCTGCCGATGGCCGTTGATCAACTTTTTACACATTGCTGTAGTTTACTGATAGCCATAGATTGGCATAGCAATATAACTTTCAGTTTTCTAGGTTTGTCCTCTCCTGCGGGAAAGATTCTACCGTAAAGCTTTGGGAAGTCGGCTCTGGAAGATTAGTCAAACAATATCTTGGAGCTGTACATACACAGCTAAGATGCCAGGTACATAGCTATGTTGTATTTAGTATTTCTTTTGAATTAATCTTTGTCAATTCATATACTGTTAAGCCAACATCCTGGTCTTAGTGATGCAGATGCATGGATCTTTACCTTGCACTGAGAGAGATGTTTGTGCTCATCTTTTTCCTCCTTTTTCCCTTAGCTAATTTGGCCTATCAGTTCTAAAAATGGTTCTCTTAATGTATTTTTCCCAGTCACAATTATTTTTTGTAACTTTCGTTGGAAATAAAAAGCTTTTGTAAAAACTTCAATAGATAGTCATGCATAAGTTGTTTTTTGGGTACATTGGGAAGTAGTTATCCTAAGTCCAGGTGAAATTCTCATCCATATTCTTATAGTTACCAACTTACCATTCTACAAACACTTTTTGCAGGCAATTTTTAATGAGACAGAAGAATTTATTCTATCCATAGATGAACTGAACAATGAGGTTTGTTCAGCTGTCTACTGTGTGCTGTCTTTAGCTTTATCAAATGGATTTTATTTGAGGTATCTGGTGTACTTTGCAGATCGTTATATGGGATGCAATGACAACAGAAAAAGTAGCAAAGTGGCCTTCTAATCATGTTGGTGCACCCCGCTGGCTTGAACATTCACCAATTGAGTCTTCTTTTATTTCCTGTGGAACTGATAGGTCAATTCGGTTCTGGAAGGAAACTCTATAACGTGGAAGGGGGTTCAATGCATATACAGGCGTTAATTAAAGAGACTCTCTCTCTCTCTCTCTCTCCATTTTCTGGTAATAGCTTACCCTGCAGTATCAGTAAATACATTCACTGCTTGAAATTGGAGGATTAACTTGGTCTCATGTGACTGAAACTGTTTCTGTTTATCACCACCAATGTAGCTTAAGTTGGATATGAAACTTGGCAGGTCTGTTTCATATTCCAAAATCCAAATCCGTTGTTTTTGTTAGCATGTTTGTTATCAGATGCTTCATCTGAAGCTCCTTTAACGGACAGAAAAATTATGAATGAATAAGAATTGACTCAGTTAAGCCAATAAAATTATTCATAAGAGGGCAGTTTAAGTGATTACTACGTTCAAATATAGCTCTAGAAAGAGTCGGTGCTTTATCATATCCAAAATCACACAAACTAGTGAAATAAACATTAAGAGAAAGAGTTGGATCTTTAATCCTTTTCTTTGATATTTTCTTGAGTCATCAAGATTATCGACAATTGTTAGATGAGAATAACCAAGTGATCACCGTCCTCAAGGGACCGAAGCAGTGATGTACCACCTTTGTTCCGCCGCTGGTTCCCTTCCTGCCATCTCTAGCAAGCCTGAATCCGTTGGCCTAGACATAGATTATCCCTTCTACCATTGACAAAATCTAAATTTTCATATAGCACATTACTATTTTACTACACTATTATGCATATATAGAAACTAACATCACACACTAAATCAAGTTGCGGTTGCGGTACGAATCACACTCTTGGTAATTTGCCAGGTCGATTTTGACAACCTTAATGTCAAAGACAATATTAAATTCTCTGAAACTTCTTCGTGTCTCTGCAAAAACATTCTGCATGATGTGTGGTTTTAGATACTGAGCCAGATCAGAGTTTATGGGCAACTTAAGCAACTCCTGTGATACATAAGTGCCATAAAGCCGCGAAGTTGAAATAGGGTGGAGAAGGACAAGAGGAATCTTGAACTTGCAAGTGAACTTTGGTGATACACAATAGCCCTCGTTCAATGTCACGGGAGGAAAGTCTCTCACAGGTTGGACATAGAGCATATACCATTTCTGAATATATAGATTTATATTGACCATCCTAGCCCTAGGGTTTGGGGATGTTTCTGGGGTTGAAATGTTAATGATGTGGCTGAAGTTGGTGCTTGGTATCATAAGATTGGAGCCAGAGAATGGACAGCGACAAATTGGTGTGGTATTGCTAGCCCCTGACATTGTTGATATCTTCAAAGGATTGGTCGAGGAAGGAAGAGATTGTTTGAGGGTTTGAGATTTTTGTTCAACAAGCTGATGAGTGTGTTGTTCTGATTTCATTTATAAATTTAAAGAAAAGAATATTTAACACCGATTAAAGCATCTTCTCACACTCTGTTCTCAGTACACATGAGTTTTATTAAGTAAGGACTTTGATGTCCAGTTAGGCTCTGATTCTAATGCCCCTGAAAGTAAAAACATGTTTTGCTGCATTGACTTCAACGTATACTTGATACAAACACGCTTTCTTCCACCACATAAAAAAAAAGGAAATTTAATAATAAAAATGTGTTAAAAGACTATATTATATATAGTATATCACTGGCTTATTTTTTTTTATTAACATTTAATTTTACTATCAAGATGTTTCACTAATTTTTAAACAAAAACGTTGATACATTTAATTGGAGAGAGAATGACAAAACAATATGTTCAAATTGATATTTGTCCCAAGGATTCATAAAAAAATTCTATTTGTAGAAGTTTGTTTCGAAATCCGCCCTGACACTCTAAACACAAGTTTGTGAATGTATTGCATGTTTAGAAAAAATATTCAGGATGGTTGATACAAATTTCAATGTTACAGTGCGTGAGAACCTGACCAAACGTTCACTTGGTCGTCCGCTCACCAAAAAATAAAATATATTATTCATTTTCCATTGAAAATTTTATTTTTTAAATAAGGGCAATTTAAATAAATCAATTAGCCTAAAACACAAAATTATAAACAAACAACAAACCAAAATTAAAACTTTCTTAATGTTATTCCCTCCATCCCATTTTATTTCATGTTTAGCAAGAAAAAATTGTCTCAATTTAATTGTCATTTTATAATACCCATATTATTAAATGATTTTTTTTAATTCAACCCTTATTAACTAATTAATGTGTATCTCTTGAATGATGTATTTTTAATATGAGAGATAAGGGGTATAGTAGGAATTAGTTTATAATTTTTATAAAACTTAGAATATTAATAATATTTCTTAATTTTTGTGTCACAGCCTTAGAAGTCAAGTAAAATGAAATTGAGGGAGTAAAATCTTCCATTCTTGATAGCTCATTAATGCTAGCAAATTTGACAAATAAATGTGGTATATCATTTATTACTACATTCATTCCATATCTTTATTTTTTAATACTTATTCATTCCATATCTTTATTTTTTAATACTTATAATCCAAGACTAATTTAATATTTTTTTTACAAATATACCCTTATTTATTATCATGGATAATTACTTTAACAAACTACAATAAATGAAATAAGTGAATTTGACAGAGTTTTAGTAAAGATGTGATCAAATTATGGTAAAATTAATCAACGAGGTCGATTTAAATGGTACATACTTGATTCCCCTTAAGCAATGTATCGGGTTTGAGTCTTGTGGATGGAAAAAATCTTCGCTGGCTTGGGAGAACTAGCCCCACCATGATGTAGATGTTCTCAGCTCGAACAAAATTGACTACTGCGAAAGATACTGTGGTTTAAACCAAAATTATGATAAAATTAAACATATCTTGAACTACGTGCATAACTTTAAAAAAACAAAATAAATGGAACGGAGTCAATATTAAGATTATCGTGATATTGGTTGGAATGAAGCTGAAATTTATAAGTAGTGTTGGATGAGATAATTGGATACTAAAAGACATAATTAAGGTAGGAAAAAAATAATTAAATTGATGAATTTTGCAATAAGATTACTTTTTTAAAGTTATTATAATTTTTTAAATATTTAATATTATTAATTAATTGGTGGAGAAATGTTTAAAGCATAAAATAGCAATGTTTTTAAAATCGGATCGGTTATCGAACCGATTGAGGTACTGGTTCAAGGTTCAATGGTTAAACCGGTAGTAATTAAATAATATATATATTTATTTTTTATATCATATATATTAAATAATAAAAAGATTATAATAATAAAAATTGTACGCATAACATAAATTCTAAATTCATTCAACAAAAGAAAAAAATCATTAAAAATGATAATTTTATTGTAAAACACTAACTATTAAAAAATAAAAATTATTTTAATTATTATATTAGCTTATGCTTTGTCACTGTATAAGTTGTCTCTCAAAGACTCAATAGTAGAGATAAGGAAGAAAATAAATAAAGCAATGATTGTTTTTAAAATTAAAAAAGTCACGGTATTTTTAGCTTTATTTTTTTTTGTCAAAACAATATTTTTTAGCTTTTGATTTGCCTTTCTCTTTAAGAAACAGGATAAATGGCCCATTAATAACTAAAAATTCTAGAAGCCCAAGCCCAAATAATAAGTAAGCTACCTAGGGTTTTAATTATTCCCTGTTACTTCATTTTGTTTGTGTGACGCCACCTCATTCTAAGCCTTCAAGGTTTTCTTCAAGTTGCAACCAGATGAACTAACAGTTGCTGGTTCAAGGAGCGATGGCGCAACGAACTTCTTGTATGGCGGTAGCATTGGACGCGACGGTAAGAAGCAACTGCGGAACGGGAGAAAAAGTGCAAATCCGAGCAAGATGGGATGGGGCCAAGGCGCATGGCTATAACAATGGCTTCTTGTCTCCTTTCTAGTTCTGACTGGGCAAAACACAACTTTCTTTTTCATTTTTAAGGAAAATCGGTTCAAACCGATTAACCACCTCAATTTTATCGATTTTTGACCGGTTTTAACGGTTATTGACCGGTTCTTTCAATCTCCGATTTTGTGGGTGAATAAAACCGGAACCCCAACCGGTTACCGGTCGGACTGGCCGGTCCAGTCCGGTTCTGATAACATTGTAAAATAGTGATTATTTTCTTGTTATGTGGCACGAAGCCACCTCAGCAAAATCTTTATATACAGGGCACATATCAAGTGAGAAGGATGTTTTATTGTGAGAGATAAGAGTGTTAAAATATAGCCATTGGATAAGAATTAATGGATCAGATTAAATTTTCCTATAAGTGTGTCATGTGCCTCTTCCTCCTTCTCTGTTTCCAATTCTCCGCAAAACTGTTACATTGATTCACCATCTCGGAGCCCCTTTAATGGCCATCTTCCATCATCTAACCAAAATCCCCTAGCCATCACGGAAAGGACGATTCACATTGTCAAACCTCAGCAACGACTCGCCATCATCATCCCTGTTCTATCTCACGTCGCTGGTGCTTGGGTGTTGAATGCAAAATAAGGACGTTCGAATTCACCACACCGATTCATCTCAGAGAAATTTTTCTGATATAAATGTTTTTTGTTATTGACGCAATGGTCATATCAAGCTAAATCTGTGGTGCAATGGTCATATCAAATCCAGTTCCGGTTTTCTTTCTCGTCCAGCAAATCTGTGGTGCAATGGTCCTCTCTTCTAGCCATTGATGCGTTTGAAATATATCAATGGTTGAGACTTGAGAGTGTCAAGGCAATGAAGTCATATGATGATTTAAAAGTGAGCATTCATAAACACAGATGATTTATAATCTTAACAGGGCACGACAAACAATAATGCAAATAGAGTTAATATAATGAAAAGAGGGTAAGATGGAGAAACATAGCAAATGATGATTTTAATTCCTTAAACTAATCCTAACCATTTAATTTAATTAATTTTAATCTAATGGCTATATTTTAAATCCCTCATCTCTCACAATAAAACATCTCTCTCACTTCATATGCCCCCCATACATACATACAGGGAGTTGCTAACTTACTCCCACTAATTTTTATGAAGGAGTAAGTTAGCAAGTAACACCTATTCTCTTAGACAAATAGACCGATATTTTCCTTTTAGAAAACAATTTAAAGTGAGAGCATTTGTGTAAAGTCATATGATGTTTTTTTTTACAATTTTACCCATTTATTTATTACTTTCTCTCTCCCATTCAACATTCATGCGTTTTCTCTCTCTTCCTGCACTTGTTGAATAATTTTTCTTCAAATTGAATGCAAAACTCTCTTTGCACTATTTACGATTTTTTTTACTGATCAATAAAAGAGAAATGAAAAGTTCCTCGAAAAAAAAGAAAGGAAAAAAAAAAAAACAAATTTTACATATTGGGAGAATCACTTTCTGCCTTGTGAGTGTCTTATTGCTATAAAACGTAAATCACTACCACCAAGTTTTCAAAGTCCACATTTTTCCCCAATCCATATCAATATCTAACTCTGCGTGATGTCTATTTGCTTTGATACACAATCTCCATAAGGACAATTTGGCTACCTAGGATTTGAAGAAAAATTAGTTAAAAAAATTACAGCCATTGAAAATAAACTATTGTATTTAATTTGACGAGAGATTGGAGAAACTATTCAGAGAAAGACGGGGTGATGAACAGTGCAAAGAGAGAAAATAGCAAATTAATGGATAAAAAATAAAGACATGTGACTTTACATATGTGCCCCTTTTTTTAAATTGTTTGTTTAAAAAGAGATGGATTTATTTGTCCAAAAGAATAGGTGTTGATTGCTAACTTACTCCTTCATAAAAATCAGTGGGAGTAAATTAGCAAATCTCATATATATATATATATATATGAGTCAGGATCCGTTAACACCAGGTGTCAAACTTCAAGACTTACACCAGTTAATAATTTTTTGTAGAATGTGAAATTGACCAATCCAACCGTTGAATTGAAAGTTCTTATAAAGTAGATCAAGCTTATAAAATTTCATAAAAATCGAAAACTAATTGATACTTCATCAAACTAATTTATTTTAACGTATAATATGTTTTTAATATATAAGTAAAAGTCCACTGTTAGATAACATACCTACAAATGTCCAAATTATCTGAAATTTGATATACATAATTATGAAGGTAATATGATATGATTCAACGGTTGGATTGGTCAATTTCACATTCTACAAAAAGTTATTAATTGGTGTAAGTCTTGAAGTTTGACACTTGGTGTCAACGGATCCTCTCTCTCTCTCTCTCTTTCTATATATATATATATGGGGAGCATATCCATTGGTAGTGGTTCTCCATTGGATTAAAATGAAGGGTTTAATATTGACCATTAGATTAAAATGAAGGGTGGAGATTAGATGAGTCACTAAAACTAATCACGTGCTTCTCCATTGGTAGTGATTCTAAGGAATCTAAGACTAAGTCCCTAGGTCTTGGGTTCGAACCACAGAAGGTTCCCTTCGACGAATAATCCACCTTAGGGGGTGGATGAAGCTTAGTTAACACGCTCAGTGAATTCCTGGGCTCGAGTAGTGGGCCGCAGGTCAAGGCTGAGGTGTTACATGGGTGACTTGTCAGTAAAAATTGTGCAACCAACAAGGTGTAGCAAAAATGCTCAGGCAACTATGTCTACATTCCCTCGCTGCACGTTATTGTAATAGATGACCCTCAACCACTTCAGTCTGACATATGCTCCCCTGGTGGCCTCAGTCTCAGCCCATGTATCCCGGTGGGATACTCCAAGAAGATTGACTAGCAACATGTTGGCTTACTCTTTACCCATAGGAGACAAAGAGAACAATCAACCTGTTACTGCTAGGTGTAATAGGGACATCACATGTGATGAAAAGAGCAGTATCTATGCCATCTCTCAATAAAGGTTGATAGTTTTCTGGCGGGGGACCGTGAGGGAGAAGAAGGACAAGAGAGTGAAAAAGGGTAATTTTTTGGTGGTCTTAAACCGCCAGAAATACACTTATGGACACATAGGAGAGAGAAAACGTGCCACATCAACACCCGACACACACCAATTGAGGGGAGAGACTAATTGAAAAAATAAATTTTGGGAGGACGCTTTAATAATTTTTTTTTATAAGGACTAAAAACAAAACTCGCTAATTTTACAGGGACCAAAACCTATTTTACCCTTAAAAATAAATCCCTGAAACTCTATTTCATCCGTTAATGTAGTCTCTCTGTTAACATAAGTATAATTCAGTTCCTGTAAATTGATACTTACTGTCAATTTAATCCTTCCAATCTTAGTACGTTAATTCAAATAAATCTCAAAAACTAACAAATCACTATCAAAGTAGTCCTTAAATGATTTGCTTTTATTAACAGAGGGACTACTTTGACGGATGAAATACAATTTCAGGGATTCAATTTTAATCTTTGTCAATTCAGGGACTAACTTGATAACGAGTAACACTTGCTTTATTCTTTTTTTTCTAGCCTTTTCAATCTGCGCATTTCACGCGTTTGTTATTTGTTGGTGTTATGACAAAATGCAAAAGAAAGAGATCAAGGGAAAAAATACGATACCCATTTTACGTGGTTCAGTCAATGTGACATATGTCCACGGGCAGTTCGAGAGTTTCTTATTTCTGTGTAAGCAAAATAATACAATACACAGATGCCTTTTGGCTTTTATCAAGGGATAAAACGTAACAGCCCCTTAAAACCCCATTACAACCCAATAAAAAACGTATGAAATGATGAGGCATAAAAAAACGTTTTCCGGTCGAACCACAGGCATGGAGCGTTCCACAACCTGCCTGTGGTTCTCTCTGACTTCAGTTTCCCCACTCTGCAGCATTTCCACAGGCATGGGACGATCCACAACCTGCCTGTGGTTCTCTCTGACTTCAGTTTCCCCACTCTGCAGCATTTCCACAAGCATGGAGCAATCCACAACCTGCTTATGGTTTTCTCTGATTCCACCAAAAAACCTCTACTTTTCTCTTCTTTAAATTTCAAACTCCACATTGTTGGGCCAACATAAATTCAAGACATCTCAACAATTCTCCACCTTTACTTGAATTTTCCCAAGTCACCAGTAACCAAGAACAATTCTCCTGCCAATTCACCCCGAAGGGTCTCAAGCTATGCGAAAATTCACCAAGTCCAAGCTATGCTTGAACTTTTCAGAAGACAAGGGCTTAGTCAACATATCCGTTGGATTGTCTGCAGTGGCTATCCTCCCTATGGAGAACAATTTGTCTTCAATTACATCTCGTATGAAATTCAACCTGACATCAATATGCTTTGTTCTTTCATGATAAACTGGATTTTTAGCCAAGCATAACGCACTCTGACTATCACAGTAAAGTATACGTCTCTGCACATCCAAACCCAAGCTATCAATTAGACCTTGCAACCATATACCCTCTTTGACCCCTTCTATCAAGGACATGTATTCCGCTTCAGTTGTAGACAAAGCAACAGTAGGTTGAAGTGTTACTTTCCAACTAACGGCACAACCATAAAGAGTAAAGATATAACATCCCAGAAAAGTGTGACCCTGCGTTAGGATAATCGGAGCAAATTTTGAGGACAAAATTTATTTAAGGGGGGTAGTGTAACATCCCAAATTTTATTAAATAAAATAAAATTAATAAAATAAGAGAAATAAATAAATAATAATATTAATAAGATTAGTATATTTTATGAATAAGGTTATTTAATAAATAATAAGAATAATAAATAGAATAAGTGGGTTGAGAGTGGGCCTAGCCCAATTAAGTATTTATTTAAGGAGGAGTTCTCAGTTCACCCTAATCCTTATTCGTAAAATCGTCAGAGAGCGAAATGCTAAGGAGGGGAGAAATGACGTCTCAAGAAGGGGTTGCTGCAGAATAATCATTGAGAATCAAGTACTGTTGCGGTTCGATCTTCAGTTCAAGGTATGGTGGGGGAGAGGGTGCTGCTTGTATGTGCATGTGGGAGTGTTTGGGTAGTAAGGGCAACCATAAGACCCTCTAAGGTTTTAAATTCGACTTAATATATGTATATGTTGAGTATGGTATGATGAAAATTGTTGATTGATGAATGATTTGATGAATCTTGATGAGTTCTTGAATGACAGTGAAGGGGATAGTGAAAATAGCGAAAGGGGTAAATAATGGTTTGATGATTTGGGGTTTTGATTGAATAACTGTATAATCGTGTTTAAGATTGATTATTTCATTGATTTCGTTTGATAAAAACGTGTTGGATCGAAGTATGAACGATGAGGATTGAGTAGGGATTGAAGAAGGGAAGAAAAAGAGGCAAAAACGCTGTGCTGTCGCGTTTTACGTAACTTGCGCTGCATCTTGCGCTACAGCACAAGTTGAAGCGTGAACTCTCTGGAATCTGCGTTGCAGGTTGCGCTGCAGTGCAGGTTGGGGCGCAGCTCGTAGATTCTGTTTTGACAGCTTTTTCGCCTGGAAAAAAATGTGTCTGTTAAGGGTGAAAATGAACTCGGAACCCTATCATATAATATATCAAACTGAAGCTCCGGATCTTAAATTTCTAATAGAAGTGGAATTATCTTAATTGGACACCTAAAACTCTAGATATTTCCAAATTAGTGCACCAAGGTCATTAAGCTTAAAACTTGAAGACTCCAAAATTGAGGAATCGCCTCTGGTAATCGATTATAGTTGTTTGGTAATCGATTACCAGGTAAAATTGTGTATGAGAGTGCTGTTTATGTGATGATTGTGATGTGACTATGAAGATATGATTATGTCCTTGATGATAGATGTTCATACTACTGCGATGTATGATGATAATGATGAGGTATTGATGTATTGAGTGTATGGTGATGCTTTGTGATGCTTTATAATGATTATGATGATGATGATGATTGATGATGTTTGCTGATGCTTATGATAATTTATGATGATAATATTGGATGATGAAACGATGATTTATATGATGATGTTAATGATGACGATGTATATCACTTTATGATGATGATGATATAATTAATTTTATGATGATGGTGATGATGATTTAATTAACCTTATGATGTAGATGATGCTTGAGTATATATGATGTTGTACCTGAGATACACAAGCCCAGTGAGGGGTGAAGTGTAGCTCAGGGAGGTGAATGTTGTACCTGAGTCTAACTCGGGGAGGTGAATGTTGTACCTGAGTCTAACTCGGGGAGGTGAATGTTGTACCTGAGTCTAACTCGGGGAGGTGACTATGGTACCTGAGTATAACTCAGGGAGGTGAGTAATGATTATGATAATATTGAATATGGTACCTGAGGTGTACAAGCCTAGAGTGGGGTGAAGTACAACCCAGGGAGGTGAATGATGATTAAGATGATATTGGCGACTATGATGATTATGATGATATTGATGATTATGATGGTTAAGGTGATATTGATGAGTTTTGGTGCATATGATGATGCGTTATACTGAATGATGAAATTGAGTTATATAATGATATTGATGAGTTTTGGTGCTTATGATGATGGATGTATATACATGAGATATATTTGATGATGAAACTGAGTTAAATAAAGATGTTATTAGTATTAATGATGAATGAGTATTATGTATGAAAATAGAGTATCTGATTCCTTGGGTGAATGATGGCATGAGATTTATATGATGATATAGATGAATAGTTATATGTTGATTTATAGATGATTATTATATGAGGAATTATGTGATGTTTGGGTATGTGGTGTGGCGAATGATGATGTTATTTATATGTGGGTGAGGATAGGGTAGCCTCCTATGTGTATGTATGAGTAGTATTCTTTTCCTCACCGTTATACTGTGGATATTTTTACAGGTGACGATGATGACACGACTGGTGTCGAGTTTTGATTAAAGGGAGTGTTTTCTGGTATATGTGACATCAGGGCATAATTTTGGGGGTTCTTTTCTTTATGTTTCTAGTTAGGAAGGATTTTGTAAACACTTTTAAATGCCTTACATGGCGAGTAGGATGTTTTAATTATTGATAATTTGGAGATTCCACTGCTTGTGTATTTTGAAAACCTTTGAGTTCTACTTTTATTTTAATTAAGTTGTTTTACAATGAATGAGGTTTTAAATGAAGAGATATGTGAACCTTTTTACCCGTTGAGGGATACTGTTTTTGGAAAATATTTCGACTTATTAATTGTATAAGAGCTGGGGTAGAAGGGTGTCACAGGTAGAATTGTAACATCCCAGAAATTGGAACTTAGGAAACAGAAGGAAAGCTTTAGGTGGTGAACCCAGCCAAAAGAGGGAAGTTAGAAGTAGGGTGAGAATTCAGCGGTTAAGTGTGATTTCAGACAAGAAATTAGGGAATTGATTTACCAAGAATTAGAGTGTGGAAGGGTTTGGATGAGAAGAACTAAGTTAGAATAAGGTTTTCATGGAGAGGAATTAGGTTTGAGAAGGAGGAAAATGAATTGGAACCAAGAGGGGCACAAACCGAGGTTATTGCTTAATTTTGCGAGTTAGGCCTAATGAACTTGGTGCACTAATTCGAAAATATCTAGAGCCACGGGTGTCCAATTACGGTGATTCCACTTTCATTAGAAAGCTAATTTCCGGGGCTACAGTTTGATAGGCTATATGATAGGGTTCCGAGCTTATTTGCACTTCCAAACAGACTCATCCTTGCTCAAGCGATAATCTCTTTTGAGTGAGAATTGTCTAGAGAAGGGTTACTCTTTGGGGTATTTTCGCTCAAGTGAGAATCTAGCTTGAGCGAGAATACACGAAATTAGTTTTTAAAAACAGCAAGTCCCACTCTCTTCTCTCATTTTTCCTTGTCTCCTAGGGTTTCTAGAGAGAGAAATTTTTAGAGAGGGAGGGAGCTTGTGGGCTTGAAGGAGGAAGAAACGGAAGATCAAGAAGCATCTTTAAGGTTCCCAATCACTTGAGGAGCTTGGGATTTCCCCTCTCCACTTCTCATCTGCCCCTATTTCTTCCCCTAAGGTGAGTGTGGTTCTCACTCACTTGTATTCTTGATTGTTCTCCTATGTATGCTCCCTATTCTTCCTTCCCTTGCTAATATTATTGATTAGAGTTGATTTTATTCAAACCTAGGGTGGATTGTTGGACTAATTGAATGTATGACTTTGTTGCTCAAACCCTAGATTAGAGGAATTGGGAATTTTATGAAATGTTGGATTGTTGATGTTGAATTTTGAATTAATTTTTGATTATGCATATGTACATGCTTATGGAAGTATTATTATCCTCATGAAATCATTTACTCATGTTTTTGAAAAAGAAAAGGATTTGGTTCTTGGGACCTTATGCTTTTGAAAGGAAGAGTTTTGGGTCTTCTAGACCTTATGTTGAAATTAATGACTTTTGAATCCTTGGACTTCATGTTTGAAAAGAATTATTTTGGGTCATTGGATTTCATGTTTAAACTGATCATGTTACACACTTAGACTTTTGGTCCCTGGACTCATGTTTCTGAAACTTTGTTTTCGGTCCTTGGACTCATGTGAATTAATGAGGTTGATCCCTGGACTCATGTGTTCTGAGACTTTGTCTCCGGTCCTTGGATTCATGTTGCAAGAGAGGAAATCACATTTACCTCTAGGCCAAGGGGTATATGGGATTCCTCAATTAAAAATAAATCATGCATGTTTGATGATAAAAACTTAATGAGGGTGGCCCTGGACGACGGTCCTTGGTCACATGGCCGAGCGCTCAAAGCACGTGACAGTGAAAAGACCCCCTTGGGTGTTGGGGAATAACGAAACACTTCAGAATAAGTACGGTAGATAGATTGGATGTTGGTTGCATTGACATGTTCATTACCTTGCATAATCATTACTGCACATATGATTGTTATGGAATGATTGTCATTATGAATTCTTTTGAGTTGTTTGAGTTATGTTGTAGTGTTGTATATCACGTGTTGCCTCCCCACACTTGCACACACTCTTACCTCACTCACTGGGACGTAGTCTCATCCCACATTGTGGGAAAACATCTTTAGTTGTGCAGGTAAGGATTTATTAGCATTGGAGGACGAGTCAGAGTCTCGAGGCGGACCCTCCCACCTCCCCAGCTGCTAGTTGCCTTAGGACGCTTAGATTTAATAAAGTCATGTAATGGTTAAGAATTGTGTATATATGTATATGCTTATAGGTTATTTGACTGTATTATTTTAAGAGATTGATGTGAATGTTTGGTTTGGCCACGGAGGCCTCTTATTACTGAAATGGATTAGTTCTTCTGTTATTATGAACTGTACTGGTGTTTTGCTGGTTTTCAGGCGGATCTGGAAATTGGAAAACGTCCAGTTTTTCAGGGGAGACTCTGCCGGATTTTTGGAAGGAGTTTTATGAACCTTAAATACGCCAAGTGTGGGTCCCTCCTTGTCTTTCTTAAGGGAATGTTTACAATTGTGTGATTGAATGTTGAGGTAGCCTAAGCATACGTTGGACTGTTCAGGCAATTGTGCTTGTATGCCGATACACGAAATGGCGCGAAATAATTTCAGAAATTCAGAATAGTGTTTCCAACGGAAACTTATTCTTGAATTGAGAAATTAAAACGTTACACCAAGCAAATAAGGAGAAGATCAGAAAGAAATCAAGCTGTTAAAATAGGAAACAGAAGAAGCTGTTACACGCTCCACGCTCCACCTGCGCTGAGCGTAGGGTGGAGCGCATCATTCTGTAATCCACGCTTCACTTGCGCTGAGCACAAGTGAAGCGCAACTACACAGATTTGTTTTCAGATCTGTTTTCAAAACAGATTCCTTCTAGATTTCAGATAGCACTCCTTGGCCTATAAATAGGACCTTTTGCAAAGATCAAAGGAGCTTTTTGAGAGACGGCAGAGCAGAGCTAGGGCGGAAGAAAGTGACAGTTTCTCCGTAGGTTTGTAATGGCTACCATGCGTAGCTAAACTCTCTAATAGGATTGAATGTAGTTGATTCAATCCCTAATTGTATGTGAATTCTCCCTATTATTTATGAATCCCTATTTTTATGATATCGGTTTTTTTATACTTTGCTTAATGCATAACTTCCGCCTGTGTGCCGGAGTTATAGGTTAGTTTTATGGGGGCGCATTCGAGAGGTGGTTCTATAGAACCAATAGCGAGTTTGGGGGAGCCTAGAGATAGGGAACTTGAACTCTGATTGGTAAAAATACTCATAGTAGTCACTGTAGAGACCAGGGCGAATTGATAGTTTTAACAAACGGAAAAGTAGATCTTTAAAGCCGGGTAATTTGTCGCTTGGGAGAACCCGCATGAATTATATCTTAGTATTTTATCACTGTGGAGATCAGGGTAAAATAGTATAGTTTGGCTAGGGTATCATAATTATATATTCATAAATATTATTGGGGTTCACATATGAAAGGGGTGCGATGATACGAAGTTCAATCCTAGTCCAAGTAACTGTCTCTACCTATCTCATTTAAGTTCAATTTTATTTTATTATTTTTATTCTCTACAACCAAGAATTATACGCTCTTACTTGATAGTTGTGACCACTGACCTTTATAAATTGACCCTGTGGATACGATACTCTTACTTACTATTATACTGCTGGGATTTTTGTACGCTTGCCAGAATTTCATCAAGTATTTTTGGCGCCGTTGCCGAGGAACGGTGTATCATTTTGTAAAGACTTGGGAGGTGTATACTATTAAGTTGTATATATTTTATCTTAAGATTTTTTTATTTTTATTTTTTTTATTTTTTCTTGTTTTTTGAATTTTTAGGAATTTTTTTTATTTTTTAAATTTTAAATTTTTAGATTTTAATTTTATTATTTTTTTAAAAAAAATTTTAAAATTCTCTTCCACACTTACCCTTTTCAAGTTTTCTTGTTTATGCTTTTGAGAGGTCAGGTGTCCCCAAATCATCTACAATTTGATCCTGAAATAGAAAGGACATCAAGGAGGAACAAAAGTAGAAACAAGAGAAGGAGACGAAGGAGAAGCGAGGAAGAACCCAAAAATAAGGAGACAAACTCAACACTCTCTGTTCAACCACCCAAGTGAAGTAAATGTTAAATGGCTTCTGAATGGCAAAATCAACCAAGAAGAATCCTTGGAGATTATGTTAGGCAGCAAGGACCATATTGTTTCTCCCATACACCGATTCAAGGTAACTTCTCTAATTACAACAATTATTCTAACAATTTTTCACAGGATTGGGGAAGTTACCGGAATCAAAATTTTGGGTGGCAACAAGATGTTGTTTCGTCCCACGTGAAAACTTCTGCAGATGAAATCAGGGCAGATTATAAGATTATAAGGCAACAAATAGAAGCACTGAACAAGCAGTTAGCTAACCTTCCTCAGCACTTGCAGGCAAGGCAATCCTATCCTAGCCAGTCCCCACATTTAATTTGTAATTATTGTGGAGGTGACCATCCCAATGGTTACTGCTCTTATCCATGCACTCAAGAAGAGCAAGTAAATTACATGGGCAATCAAAGAAGACCAAACAACTTCTCCAACAACAACAATTTTGCAAACAATTCACAAGGGTGGAGAAATAGCCAGAATCAGAATTTTGGGTGGCACCAAGATGATGTTTCATTCCCCATGAAACCTTCTTTTCAACAACATCAAAGTTACTCTTCAGTTCAACAAAGGGACTCAAAATTTTATGAGCGTCTTGGAGAACTCAATCAAAGCAATATATAATTTTAGAAGGAGAGAGAAGAAGCAAGAAGAAATATTGACGGTTTGTTGGAGCAGATAGCAGAAACAAGAGCCAACCAACAGTCAGAACAGATCTCAGCAAATGCACTACCCAACCCCGAGGAACAGTGTGACGACATTGTTCAGCTGATAGGGGAGGAAACTAATGACAATCTGGCTGATGAAGAAGAGAAAGTTGAAGAAGAGGAACTAGTAGAAGAAAAAGAAGCAGAAGAAAAAGACAAATAAGAGGAACCTAAAGAAGAGGAAACTGAAGAGACACAAGAAAGAGAACCCGAAGAAAGGAAATTAGAAGAAGCTGAAGAAGAGATGGAAGAAGAAGAAGGTGAAGCAGAAGTAGAAGAAGAAAAAGGAGAGGATGAAACAGAAAAGACTGTGCTTAAAGAAGAGATTGAGTATGAAGGGGAGGAAGAGAAGATAACATATGAGAGTGTACATGATGAAAAAAATCAAGAAAATGAGAAAAGGAGTGAACAGGGAGAGAGTGAGTCAAAGCCCGAGAAAGGAAGGGAAGTGGTACCAAGACCAAAGACCTTGCCTTATCCAACCAGCCCTCCAAAGGAAGATCAAGAAAGGCATGGTGCAAGTGTTAAACTTTCCAAACCTCACAAAAGAAAGGCCTGCAAACACACTGACCAGAACAAGGCAAAGAGAAGAAAAGTCAAGCTAACATCACAATCAAAGCCTAAGTTGCGATTGAGGACAAAGTGGTCAGGCATATTCCATACCAAGGACCCTTGTGAAGCGAAAAAAATGTAAAAGCTAACAACTGTGAATTTCCCAAGCTTCAGAAGGAGAAGACCTATGCAACTCAGCAAAAGACTCCAAAGAAAAGAAAAGTCAGGCCAAAGGAGTCAGCAACATGGTCTAACTCCAGACACAAGACCAAATGAGTAGATTCAAGTCACATTCACAATTGGTCCGAGGCAAGAATATGGGTAGGGACACTGCCCAAAGGAGTCAAGGGTACAACACAGAGGTTGGCTAAAGGATTTCAGTATCACCCACCTTGAAAGAACAGGCGTCAAGCTATATGACGTTAAACGAGCGCTTCCTGGGAGGCAACCCAGAGATTTTCAAGTTTTTAATTATTTTCAGTTTTGTTTTCTTTTGTTTTTTTTTTATAATTAGGATTTTTCTTTTTTTTAGGATTTAGGAAATTTTCAAAATTGATTGGAATAAGTTTGTGGAAAATAAAATTTTTAAACAATAGGAAGTAGTAGAAAACTTGACTAAAAATTGCAAAAATTTCATTATGTTTTCTGCGCTTCACCTGCGCTAAGCGCAGGTAAAGCGCAGAAGTACAATTTTAGTCACTGTGAAGCGTAGCAGTACGGAGTTTCAAAACTGAAACCTGCGCTCCATTCCCGCTGAGCGCAGGTAGAGCGCAGGTACGCGCTGATGCTTAAATTGAACTAAAAAAAGGGGGGAGTCATTCATTCTCCCTCCCCTATTTTCCCCTGTACCGTCTCTCTACTTCCTAAACCTTTCTTTTCACTTTTTCCACTTACAAACCTCCTTCATTTTTGAATCTTCCAAAGTAGTTTTCACCAATTGAAATTTTCGTTTTTCTCTGTTTTTATGGTTTAAACCCTAGGATAGCAACCTTAGAATGTGAATGTGCATATTGTTGATAATTGTTATCTTGGATGTGATTATGGCTGTGTGATGAACACATTTTTATTCAAACTTTGTATAATTAATCTTAGCTTTCTTGGACTATAATTGTGATTAAATCCACTATTTTAATTGGTATTTACCGAATTGGGCTTTATTGGACTTTAACTATAAATGTTGTTTAATTTCGGATTTTAAGCCTACTGACCTACCTGTCTTGTTTTGATGATATCTGGAGCTAGAGGTTTCCGTTTTGAGTGATTCTAGTGGAATTGGAAAGCTAACTTCTGGGGCTTTAATTTGATTGGCTATATGACCATATTCCCATGAAGCAATTAGGAGTAGTTGTAGTTTGAAGTTGGGCTACGGAAACTGTCTCAGAAACAACATTGTTTTAAGACTTGTATTAGTGTATTGGGCCTCATACTTGTTAATTTCGGCCCAAACATCATTTAGATCTGATTAATTAGGAGTAGATCTATAAATAGGGGCAGTTACTCTTTTGGAGGGAACTCTTTCTCATTTTCTAAAATTCAGATTTGAAGTCTCTTCATTTTCTCTCT
This sequence comes from Sesbania bispinosa, assembly GCA_026901365.1. Classification (NCBI taxonomy): domain Eukaryota; kingdom Viridiplantae; phylum Streptophyta; class Magnoliopsida; order Fabales; family Fabaceae; genus Sesbania; species Sesbania bispinosa. Next base: position 451,408 of record QLOH01000065.1, on the reverse strand, counting down.
CTTCTTCTTCTTCTTCTTCTTCTTCTTCTTCTTCTTTTTCCATTTTCCTTTTTCCTCTTCAACCTCCATGGAAGGCTGAATTCAAGGTTGATTCTCAAGTGTTCTAAGCATTGGATCTGGAGGTTTCATCTATGCAATTTCGTTTTACAATTTTCTGCACATTTTCTCTTCTAATCTCTAGGATTCTAGGAATTTGAATCTTGAATTGGAATGCATGCTTCATGGTTCTTCTTCTCCTCTTGATCCTAAATTTGAATCTTAGTTTGCTTAATTCTAAGATGATTCTACTGTTTGCTTAATTCAGTAGGTTAGGGATTAGATTCTCACACAAGTTTGCTTAATCCTTGTATGAGATAATTGATGAATTGATTGATGCTTAATTGGTTAATTCGAATTTGTGTGGAATTGATAATTTTCTATAAATCAATGAAAAATCCTATGTGAATGACCTTGAGAATTCATCCATTTTCATACATATTTTCTGAATTTCGAATTTTAGCTTTATGTTCTTGAATTTTAAGAAACAACCAAACAAAACCCCCTTGCTTGCTTTTGAATCAACAATTCTTGTGAGTAAATTCGAATTTGCTATTGAATTTCTTGAGAGACGACTTTGGTTAATTTTCCATTAACTACATATTCTAAGTATTAATATTTGGTTGAGTACGGCCTCGATCACTGTGCGGAATTTGAAGAACAAGTTTTCTATTGAAATGTTCTTTGCTTTGTGAGTTATTGAAGCTTGAAAGTGTTATACTCTGTTTCTTGCAAAATTTTGAACTTGCACTTTCCATGGATTAATTGAGTGCTTGCAAAACAAATGAGTATATTCTATTTTTAGGAAGCCATTACCAAATGCAACTGAAATTTTGTTGAGAAGAGATTGATTTCTTTTTTAAAGTATTCTGAATTTTGCATGCAAATTGGTTAATGATAGGCTTCCATGTTCTTCATAAATTAGTGATTGCAATAAGGCATCATTGAAATGAATGTGTTTTTAGCAACTAACTGTTGTTATTTGACTTTTCAGATTCCTAGGATCAAATACACTGTTGGCCTTTCTCGTGGCTCTAGCTCACGAAGAAAAGGTATGGGAAAGAGGGTCAGAGATGAACCCCATTATGATCCCATGAGATTCAAAAGTGCACAGGCTGCTGCAAAGTATCAAGCTTTCAGACCATATCCACAGATGGGTTTTCCACCTTTTGAAGCATCTGTAACGGACCCATACCCATGCATGTTGCTTGAAGAGTTCCAGATATTCTTGCAGTGGCCTGGGGACAGGCCTATTCATCATGGGGGAGGTGGAGCAGCATGATGAGGACTCACATGATACAGAGGATGAAGATTGATACTGGTGTTTTTCTTTCTTTTCATTTTTTTTTAATTTTTTAGGATTATTTTTTTTAGTTGATTAGGATTTTTGTTTTGTATTTCAATTTTTTTAGGTTTTAGGATTAGGGATTTAAGGAATTAATTTTAAAATCTCAAAGCTAGGCAGTCTAACTAACCAAATTAGGAAAGAAATAGGAATTTTGAGATTAAATCCATAATCAGTTAGAATTCGGATATTATGCAGGAAAATATATCAGAGTAGTTAATTAATTTCAATAAGTGATTTCATCAAGGAAATTAGCCAAAAAGCCGATGAGTTGTGAGACCAAACACTTGATATGAGAGTTTTCACCGCTGCTTGTCAACTGTTATTGCTTGATTTTTTGGATTTTTTTTCTGCACTTGGAAAATATGGAAGTGATAAAGGCAAAATTTTGTGGTTTAACTATTTGTTCAGTGCCAAAAAGCCAACCCATGAAATTTTTTTCCAATTTTTTTTGGTAACCCATTTGAGCTTTAATGTTTCTTCTTATGCACCATAGCCAAATTTAATGTTTATATCCTGTCCCTTACACTTGGGAAAGAGAGCAAAGGTGCAATTTGATAAAATGGGGAGAATTGGTTGGTTGCTTGAAAGTGAAGAAATACAAAGAGCAGGTACAAGAAAGCAAAAAGAAGATCACTCCCTCAAAAATCAAAAAGAAAAAGTGAATGAAAATGAATAAGTTGGGGGGAGTGAATCATCAAACAAGGAAAAAGGTCAGCTGAATGATACAAATCAAGGATAAAGTGGAGAATGGAAAGAAATTCCAAGTTCAAGAAAAATTCAAAGATGCTATATATTCCAATGTTCTCTTTGCATATCCAGAAAAACCATAATTTCTTTATAGCTCAGCCTCATTACAACCAAGAAAGACCTTTTGATCCATGTTAACCATGTGCATGTTTATTAACCAGAAACGACTATCAATTTTAGTTGTTCAACTGTTGTGAAAAATTGAGGGAAACACTTACCCGTGAGCATGAGAGAAGTCCTTGATTTTTTCTTCACCTATTGTTTTGGTTACTATTTCTATAAAAGTTTGAATGTATTTTTATCATGTTCTAATTAAGTCTTGGTAATATCATTTGATTCTGATTTTTAATCTGATATTTGGAAAGTGACAACTGCCTAGCAAGAGGTGATGAAATTATTTCCTTACTTTTTGAGAATGATAACAAGGGGATTGAATCCATTTTGATTGCAAAAGGTTTTCTTGCTTGAGGACAAGCAAGAAGCTAAGTTGAGGGGTATTTGATAAGTGCCAATTATATGATTTATTCTTGTATTTTTACCGCACTTATCAAGGGTAAAATAGTAATTTATGCCCCAAAAATAATCCCTTTTTATTAATAATTTAATAATTGTGTTTATTTAATTTGAATTTGAATTTGAATTTGATGCTATTTTAATAGAAAATCTATTGATTTTGCAGATTTATGAGAGAGATTTAAATGAGAAAAGAAGATAGCATTATTTGAGGATAAGATTTGCAGGTTTGAAGTTTAAATGAGAGCAAATAAAGATAAGATCAGCAGCCATTTAAACAAGGATTCTACGGATAACTTCCTCAATTAAAATTCAAAGGCAAGATAAACACAAAATCAATTCAAAAAGAGGGAAACAAGGGAAGCCAAACAAATAAGGATAAGATCAGGAAGAAATCAAGCTTTTAAAAGAGCAAATAGAAGAAGTTGTTATGCGCTCCACGCTCCACCTGCGCTGAGCGCAGTGTGGAGCGCATCATTCTGTAATCCACGCTTCACTTGCGCTGAGCGCAAGTGAAATGCAGCTACACAGATTTGTTTTCAGATCTGTTTTCAAAACAGATTCCTTCCAGATTTCAGATAGCATTCCTTGGCCTATAAATAGGACCTTTTGCAAAGATCAAAGGAGCTTTTTGAAAGACAGCAGAGCAGAGCTAGGGCTGGAGAAAGTGACAGTTTCTCCGTTGGTTTGTAATGGCTACCATGCGTAACTAAAATCTCCAATAGGATTGAATGTAGTTGATTCAATCCCTAATTGTATGTGAATTCTCCTTATTATTTATGAATCCCTATTTTTATGATATCGTTTTTTTTTTATACTTTGCTTAATGCATAACTTCTGCCTGTGTGTTGGAGTTATAGGTTGGTTTTATGTGGGCGCATTCGAGAGGTGGTTCTATAGAACCAATAACGAGTTTGGGGGAGCCTAGAGATAGGGAACTTGAACTCTGATTAGTAAAAATACTCATAGTAGTCATTGTGGAGACCAGGGGGAATTGATAGTTTTAACAAACGGAAAAGTAGATCTTTAAAGCCGGGGTAATTTGTCGCTTGGGAGAACCCGGATGAATTATTTCTGAGTATTTTATCACTGTGGAGACCAGGGTAAAATAATGTAGTTTGACTAGGGTATCATAATTATATATTCATAAATATTATTGGGGTTCACATATGAAAGGGGTGCGATGATAAGAAGTTCAATCCTAGTCCAAGTAACTGTCTCTACCTATCTCATTTAAGTTCAATTTTATTTTATTATTTTTATTCTCTACAACCAACAATTATACGCTCTTACTTGATAGTTGTGACCATTGACCTTTATAAATTGAATCGTTCCCTGTGGATACAATACTCTTACTTTCTATTATACTGCTGGGATTTTGGTACACTTGCCAGAATTTCATCACTATACCCGCTTCTTTGCAGTAATCATCAAACGGTGCACAGAACTCCAGTCCATTATCTGTTCTTAGAGTCTTGACTAGTTTCCTGGCTCATTTCTCAACCATAGTCTTCCACTCCTTAAACTGCCCAAACACTTCATCCTTGGTCTTCAAAAAATACACCCAAACCCTTCCAGAGTAGTAATCAATAAACGTCATAAAATACCCGCACCTTCCATGGGACTGAACTAGAGAAGGACCCCATAAATCAGAATGAACATATTGCAATATTTCAGTTGAAGTGTGCTTACTGTGACTGAATTTCAGCCTGCGTTGTTTGACCATAACACAAGATTCGCAGAACTTTAATTTCCCTGTCACTATTCCACCCAACAATCCTTGTTTACTGCAAGTCCACACTCACTCATATGTCCCAACCTGCGATGCCATAATTCTGTATTATCAGCATGTTGCTCTAAGGAATGGGATACAGACACCGTTCCCTGAAAAGAACTGCCAAGCATAACATAAATTCCATGTTGCAACTTCCCTTTCATGACAACCAGAGCACATTAGGAAACTGTAATTTGTCCATCTTTTCTTGAAAAACTGTACCCCTGTTTATCTAAGGTACCGACAGAAATCAGGTTCAAGCCAGGAACATACCAAGCATCAAACGTTCTGACCATTCCATCATACATTTTTATCTGCACAGCGCCACTACCTTTCACACCAAGCTCCTCATCATCACCCAACTTTACACTGCCATTCCATTCTTTAAACTAATTGAATAGCTCCTTGTTAAAAGTCATGTGATAAGAAGCACCGGTATCCATGACCCATGTATCAGTAGAACCAGTAGTACTGACCGTCAAAACATCTCTGCCATCTCCTTCATCTGAACTCTCACCAAAGACATCTGCACTAGAACAAACAACAGTTGCACTGGCGTTACTATTTCTGTCTTTCTTCTGTTGTGGACAATTCTTCCTAATGTGCCCCACCTTTTAGCACTTGAAACATCTCACTTTCTTCGACTTCGAAAGTGAATTACTGCGTGTATGACCCTTGCTACTATTTTCTCTCTCCATGCTTCTGTCTTTGCTAACTATCAGACATACATCATCCCCATTAGAACTAGAGACTCTTCTCTTTAGTTCTTTAGACTGCAAACTATCCTTCACATTGTTAACAGTAATACTATCTCCGCCATATAACATAGTATTAATGAAATTCTCATATGATTTCGGCAGAGAGCATAACAAAATAATAGCGAGATCCTCATCATTAACTTTAACTCAAATACTTTGTAGGTCCAAGATAATCCGGTTAAAGTTATCAAGATGATTTCTCACAGACATATTCTCAAACATCTGCAAGGTATAGAGACGCTACTTCTGATACAACCGATCAGTTAGGGATCTCTTATGGAATTTATCTTCCAGCATCTTCCACATCCCTGCAGTCGTTGTCTCTTCACACATCTCTCGCAGAACCTCATCAGTCAAACTCAAGAGAATCAAACTGTGCACCTTTTCCAACATCGCGTTCTTCGCATCATCCGTCATAGTCGTGGGTAATTTATTCGCACCCTCTAGTGCTGCAGCGCACCCCTGATGCACCAGAACTGCCTTCATCTTCAATTTCCACAAAGTGAAATCATTCGATCCATTGAATTTATTAATATCGAATTTGTACGAAGACATTGCGTTTCTCTAGAGCAGGCCCTAGCGTAACCTAGAGCTCTGATACCAATTGTTATGACAAAATGCAAAAAGAAATAGATCAAGGGAAAGAATACGACACACAATTTACGTGGTTCAGTCAATGTGACCTACGTCCATGGGCAGTTCGAGAGTTTCTTATTTCTGAGTAAGGAGAATAATACAATACACAGATGCCTTTTGGATTTTATCAAGGGATAAAATGTAACAGCCCCTTTAAACCCCATTACAACCCAACAAAAAATGTATGAAATGAAGAGGCATAAAAAAAACGTTTTCTGGTTGAACCACAGGCATGGAGCGTTCCACAGCCTGCCTGTGGTTCTCTCTGACTTCAATTTCCCCATTCTTTAGCATTTCCACAGGCATGGGACGATCCACAGCCTGCCTGTGGTTCTTTCTAACTTCAGTTTCCCCACTCTGCAGCATTTCCACAGGCATGGAGCAATCCACAGCCTACTTGTGGTTTTCTCTGTTTCCACCAAAAAACCTCTACTTTTCTCTTCTTCAAATGTCAAACTCCACAATGTTGGACCAACATAAAATTCAAGACATCTCGATAGTTGAGTTTGTGGCCACTTTCTTTTTTATCTTCTTTTCCATATTCAGTTAATCAGTTCCTTCTACAGTATACCTCATTTATCGCAACTCTCTCCTCTTTACTCAACACAACAAACTCAATTTGCAATATATTGAAGATCTTATCTCAACCTTCTCCAATCCAATCTTTTCCTAAATCTTGGTTTCCTTCCCTAAATTTTCTAATGTTTCAAATTTCAAACCTCAATCTTTTCCCAAATCTTGATTTCTTTCCCTTAATTTCCTAAATTTTCATATTATGAATCCAAGTTTATCTCAATCTCCTCTCCTTGCCTATAAAGTAAGAGTGACCCTTGTAAACTTTCATGATATTTGAACAATCAAATAGGATCTTAGAATTCATAGTTTTCACATATAAGATTAGATAGAAACACTAACCTTGATCCATGATAAGATTGATGATGCCTTTGAATCTTGTAGAATTTGTAAGATGAATATTTTCTATCTCTTTCCTTTTCTTTCTTGTACTCTTCAATTTTTGATGGTAATTTTAAGAGACAAACTTTAATAGGCAGAGATTGGGACTATTCATGTCCTTCCATTATATATATTGTTTCCATCAAACAATATACCCCTTCATTAAAACATATCTCCTTCCCAAAAGTCATATCCTTTCATTCAAATAATTGAATAATATATTCTTTTATTTAATTTATTAAACCACATACATTTGCCACACACATGAGACATTAATTTCTTACATTCTCCCACTCGGCTCATGTGACAAAATATAACTTAATAGTTTAATAAAGTATCAATCATAATGCGCATTAACAAGAATAAATGTATCATACATTTATAACATCATAAGTCATAATTAAGAACAAGAACTAATAAGAGTCATGGCGGTTGTACATCACTTATTCGACATAGTCCCTTCCATGTACTACTATATTAGCCTTCTTCCAAACATGACACTTTAATAGGAAGTACATAATTTGTCTAACAATAATGTCAATTTCAAAGACATAAACTGTTTCCAATATTAACATTCATACACGTGCACATAAGTTTGAAAACAGAAAATATTCAGAAACTTATTCATTAGTGAGCTCAGAGTATCAAACATACAAGACATTACAATAACTTTCAACATTCGCTAGCTAACATAATGCCCATATTTACAACATGACCAGTAAATGTCTTGGGCAGTAACCCTTTAGTTAAAGGGTCTGCAATCATAAGATTAGTGCTAATGTGTTCTATTGACACTCTATGTTTCTGAACCTCTTCTTTAACGGCAAAGTATTTCAATTCCATATGTTTAGCACCTTTAGAATACTTGTTGTTTTTAGAAAAGAAGACTGCTGCGGAATTATCACAATAAATTTTCAACGGCTTGGCAATACTGTCGACTACACCAAGTCCTGAAATAAAATTCTGTAGCCACTTAGCCCGAACCATGGCCTCAAAGCATGCCACAAATTTAGCTTCCATAGTGGATGCAACAATGACTGACTGCTTCGCACTTTTCCATGAGATAGACCCTCCAGCTAACATAAACAAATAACCGAATGTAGACTTTCTTGTATTTACACATCCGGCAAAGTCTGAATCTGAGTATCCAACAACCTCAAGATGATCAGATCTCCTATAAGTAAGCATGTGATCCTTTGTACCTTGCAAATATCTCAGAACTTTCTTTGCAGCTTTCCAATGGTCCATACCAGGATTACTCTGGTATCTTCTCAACATCCCAACTGCAAAGCTAATATCTGGTCTCGTACAAGTCTGAGCATACATTAAGCTCCTAACTATAGATGCATAAGGAATTTCTTCCATTTGTTTCCGTTCCAAATCATTCTTTGGACATTGCATGAGACTAAATTTGTCTCATTTCTGAATTGGAACAAGAGATGCCGAACATTTATCCATTCTGAATCTCTCTAAAATTTTATTAATATATGCTTTCTGAGACAAGCCTAGCAATCCTCTTGACCTATCCCGGAATATTTCTATTCCAATCACATAACTTGCCTCACCCATATCTTTCATTTCAAAATTTCTAGAGAGAAACTTCTTAGTCTCATTTAAAAGACCAAGAACATTAGTTGCAAACAAGATGTCATCAACATACAGAACTAGAAAAATGAATTTACTCCCACTGATCTTCAGATATATACACCGATCAACAGTGTTTTCCTTAAATCCAAAAGACACAATGGTATCATTGAAATTGAGATACCACTGTCTGCAAGCTTTCTTAAGTCCGTATATTGATTTCTTAAGTTTACACACCATGTGTTCTTTTCCTTTTTCTATGAATCCCATTGGTTGATCCATATACACATCTTCCTCTAAATCCCCATTTAGAAAGGCGGTTTTCACATCCATTTGGTGTAACTCCAAATCATAATGAGCCACCAATGCCATGATAATTCTGAGAGAATCTTTCTTAGAGACTGGTGAAAATGTCTCCTTATAATCAATGCCATCCTTTTGAGTAAATCCCTTAGCAACTAGTCTGGCCTTGTAACGTTCTAAGTTACCATGAGAGTCACGTTTGGTCTTAAAGACCCACTTGCAACCAACTCTCTTACAACCTTCTGGTAACTCAACAAGGTCCCAAACCCCATTCTGTTCCATAGATTTTAGCTCATCTTTCATGGCATCTAACCATTTCTCAGCATTATCGCCATTCGTGGCTTATGAAAATGTAACCGGGTCATTTTCAATTCCTAAGTCATTTTCTGACTCTTGTAGATAAACCACATAATCATCAGAAATAGCAGATCATCTTTCTCTTTGTGACCTTCTTAATGCTATTTGTAATGGTTCTTCTACTATAGATTCATTTACTTCAACCTCATTATGAGTAATGGGATCATTAATTTGTTGTTCTTCATGGTTATTAATTGGCTCAATAACTTGAGGAACAATAACTTTATTAGAGATACAAGTTAATGGAACTTGCACTCTCATTTCTTGAATCTCCACCTTGCGTGGTGTTTCACTCCCACTAACTTCACCATTTTCAATGAACCTAGCATTCCCAGATTCAATAATCCTTGTAGTATGGTTTGGACAATAAAATCTATACCCTTTTGACTTTTCTGGATAACCAATGAAATATACACTGATTGTTCCTAGCATCCAATTTCTTTTCTTGTGGACTATAAAATCTAATTTCTGCCGGACACCCTCAAACATGTAGGTGCCTTAAACTAGGTTTCCTTCTAGTCCACAGTTCAAAGGGAGTCTTTAGAACTGCCTTACTAGGAACCCTATTCAATAAATACATGGCAGTTTTTAGAGCATAAGTCCACAATGAAATAGGTAAAGAAGAGTTACTTAACATACTCCTAACCATATCCAACAAGGTTCTATTACGCCTTTCTGATATACCGTTTTGCTGCGGTGTACCTAGCATTGTGTATTGCGCACATATGCCACACTTTTCAAGGAATTTAGCAAAGGGACCAGGATGTTGTCCTCTTTCATCATACCTTCCATAATACTCACCACCCCGATCAGATCTGATAATTTTCACCTTTCTGTCTAATTGCCTTTCTATTTCTTCAATATAAATCTCTAAGGCGTTTATAGCTTGAGATTTATCATGTAGCAAATAAACATGACCATAACGTGAATAATCATCGATGAAGGTGATAAAGTATTTCTATTTATTGAAAGAGTTCACATCAAAGGGTCCACAAATATCGGTGTGTATAATTTCAAGAAGCTGGCTACTTCTCGTGGCTCCTTTGTGTGTTTTGTTTGTTTACCTTTAATACAATCCACACATACATTCATATCAGTGAAATCTAAATCCGGAAGGATTTCATTCTTCACTAATCTTTGTAATCTTTCCTTGGAAACATGTCCTAAACGTTTATGCCACAAGTAAGCAGAACGTTCTTCCTCTAAACCACGTTTAGTGCTAATACTATGATGCAAGGTCAAAAGTGTTTCAGCAAAAAGATTGTCAAGATTCAACTTATATAATCCATCACATAATATACCACTACCAATTAAATGGGTATGTTTATACAAACTGAAACATCCATTACCAAATTTAATAGAGTATCCATTAACATCAAGTTTAGATAAGGAAACTAAATTCCTAGAAATACTAGGTACATAAAGAGTTTCAAACAAATCTAAACGATAAGTCCTGACTGCTTCCACTGGAACCTTCACTCTATTGCTCATAAAGACAAACTTTTCATTTGGCTTTGTGGTTTGGGTCGTAAGGAATCCATGCATCGTATTAGAAACATGAATTGTACATCCAGAATCAATCCACCAAGTATTATAAGGAACTTCAGCTAAATTTGATTCGAAACATACATAAGCACTAGGCTTACCTTTCTTTTCGAACCAAGCCTTACATTTTGGACAATCCTTTTGGAAATGCCCAGTGTTTCTACAGAAATTACATTTGTTTCCTTGATGTTCCTTTTTGTGGATTTGAGAAGAAGAAGCCTCATTGATCTTTAGGAGTCCCTTCCCTTTCTTGTCATGTTTCTTGCCAAATTTCTTTCTAGCTCCTTGATGATTAACATAATTAATGAAATGATTTCCTTGATTCTTAAGTCTGGTTTCCTCTTGAACCAACATACTATGCAATTCATGCACATTCCATTTATCTTTCATGGTATTATAGTTCATTTGGAAAGGACCATAGTCAGACGGTAATGAATTCAATATGAATTGCACAAGGAAATTTTCATCCACATTCATTCCCAATGAATTAAGTTTTGCTGCAATATTTACCATTTCGGTAACATGTTCATGCGTAGTACAAGAACCATTAAATTTCATGGTGGTTAAAGTACTCATTAATGTCCCGACAAGAGACTTATTAGCAGTTTGGGAGTGTTCTTCCACAAACTTCATCATTTCTTTTGCACTTTCAGTTTTAGGAAGAGCGAACTTAATGTTATCACCAATACTCATCCACATATACATCAGACTCAATCTGTTTGACTTTTTCCCAATTTTTAAAATGAACTTTCTCTTCCTCAGTGCTTAAGTCAGTAATAGCATTTGGTTTCTCTTCACGAATAGCCAAATCCAAATCCATTACCCCAAGGTAAAATTGAATTTGCTCACTCCATTTAGAGAAATTAAGTCCATTAAAAATTAGAACAGATGAGAAATGCAAATGCAAAGCAAAAGGTACTGCACGCAATAAAGATTTAAAAACATCAATGCTTTGAGTTTCATACTAACATGCTAAATAAATTCAGAACATAACTTCATACAATGCATATTGATGTTCACCTTTGGGCAATCCATCAATATACCATACTTGACATAATGATGCTAAAAAAAGTGTTTACATAATTTGGCAATGATATATGCATTAATTAGAAATATTTATTATCTTTGGATATATAAATACAACTAATAATGCATTTACACTACCAACATTTATACTCATTAATTATAAGAACAAATAATCAACTTTTGGGCGATCCTTAACTGTCTTATAATAATGAACTTCAATATACCCATAAATCAAAAATCATATTTTAACATCCATTATTTTATGAGTAATTGAAAGAAGTTACTATTAATTTTGAAATTAAACAAAATTAAAGATTTGGCCACTTTAGTGACTAACAAATCTATCATACAATTAATTCCAAATATAAATATTCATAGGATATAAACATAATTTAATTTAAAACTATTTATCATTTGAAAGTTTGATCACTACGGTGACTAACAAACTCACATAATACAATTTCAAATGAAAACAAAGTAGTGCTTGATCCATACGTGAATACACAAATCATGAAATATATGGGTGCCATTAGAATCATTGAATACAACATAAGTGATACTTTAAAAAAAAAAATCTGGTTCTAACAATAAAACAAAACGGGAAACGGAAGAACAACATGTAGCCACACGTACGCTTCCGACTTTGATAAACCATTAACCGTTTTTTTTTTTATATATATATATACAATGATAATGTTTCAATTCAAATTCAATTCACAGTATCGAAATTCAAATACAATGATAATGTTACAATGATAATTTTAAATTCAAAGCACAACATTGAAAAGAATGAGGAAACAGAAAATGTCCAGATTTTTTTTTATTTAATTCAAATAAAATCCATCATAGACATAAATACATGCAGCGGAATTAACATTTATAAACTTTCAATATTTGAACATTCAAGAATAATTTCAATGGATAAAATCTTCATTAATGGAAAACTATGAAATCCCAAACACATGCTACACATGTAAACTTTCATGATATTTGAACAATCAAATAGGATCTTAGAATTCATAGTTTTCACATATAAGATTAGATAGAAACACTAACTTTGATCCATGATAAGATTGATGATGCCTTTGAATCTTGTAGAATTTGTAAGATGAATCTTTTCTATCTCTTTCTTTTTCTTTCTTGTACTCTTCAATTCTTGATGGTAATTTTCAAAGACAAACTTTAATAGACAGAGATTGGGACTATTCATGTTCTTTCATTATATATATTGTTTCCATCAAATAATATACCCCTTCATTAAAATATAACAACTCATTCCCAAAAGTCATATCATTTCATTCAAATAATTGAATAATATATTTGAATAATATATTCTTTTATTTAATTTATTAAACCACGTAAATTTGCCACACACATGAGACATTAATTTCTTACTACCCTCGCTTAATCTCTTCAACCCGTCTTGTTGTTATTCGAAATAGCTTCTCCTATCAAGCACTTGCCAAACTGAACTTAGAAATAACCAAACTATTATAAGCCGGAGAAGTCAAAGGCTTGATTTCAGCCATCAACTATCACCAATTGTATTTATAGATAGGTGAATAGATGTTGATGCAATGGGAACAAAAAGGAATTTCTATATATACTGTTGTTGAGCTTCTAATTTTAATTGTTCAAATATGTGTATAAATTCATTCAATTTTGATTGAGTTTGGGTATAGTTGTTTGTCAAAGAATTTGTATGCAAACAATTTTATCATTTTTTATTTTGACCTATTTAGTTCTGAATATGTAAATTCATTTTTAAATTAAGTTATTTTTATTTATTAATATAGCAAAAAAGCAAGTGTCCTTGGACCTCTTTGAAATCAGGTGACTACTAAAATGAATGGTTTCTAATTCATCAGGAATAACACAGGCTTCTACTTTCCTTATCAATAATGACAATAACAGGTGAAATTGGCAGCTAAGTTATACAAAACTCAAGCATTTTAATGGTTAGAACATGTTTCTATTCATTATTTAATCATTAAATATAAAAGACACGGTGATGTTTATCAGTTAGTGCCTTCATGTGTGACTTGAGTGCATCAGAATTTTGACTCAAAATGAGTTGTGTGTTGGAATCTGTCCAATGATATTAGTGTTTGATGGTTAAATTGGCATGGTTCTCTTTTCAGCTACCAACACACAAGTAACATTGTATGAATAAATTCCTCACTAATAATCAAGTGGACCACTTCAGAGAGCTTGGGGTGAATCAAGAATCAAGGTTTCCTTCACTATATTTTTTTAATTATGTTGTAAATTTTATTTTGATATCTTGGTTTCTTTTATTTCACTTGCATTCCACTGCCTCAAATATTAAGATGCATAATTTCACGATCCAACATTGAATTCCATGTGACATTTAATATTACATTAGGGACTACTAGGTGTTTTTGGTACAGGGAGATCAAGGCAAAGCAAAAGAGAAAAAGACCCATTAAGCGGCAAAAACGCTTCCTGACAGGTTATAGTGAACTGAGGACTTGGGAGTTACATTCTTAACACAAGAAGAAAAAAGAAAGATGTAACTTCTTGCAAAAATACTTTGATTCTTTTTTTTTTTATATATCATTCAATACTTATCTTTGGTTGTGTTGTCATGAAATTAATTAAATGATTAGAATATACAACGTGGGAGAGATTTTTTAGTTTTAATTTTGTTAGAAGAGATTTTTATTTTATTTGGTTGATACGTTTGGTATAGTTTATGTGGTTCAATATCATAATAATGGCATTTTTAACAGATTTAAAAATCTGAGCATAAATAACTACCTCATTCAGCGTTTGAGGATTTTTTTCTTTCTCTTAATAGATTTGTAGCAATGATATTTTACCACTAATTCATGTTATTTTTAAATAAAATATGCAATGCAATGTGTCATAAGGTTCCAAATTAAATCAATATTGTAGGGCCAAAAGTAGTGGTTACTATATGAAATGCTCCTGAGAAATAAATATAATTCATGTACATTCTCTTTTTGGATGCAAAATTGAATATCAATATTGGCAAAGTTAAGCTTCATGTTATCTTTGAAAACTCATACAAATGATAATTCAATTTTTAATATAATCAAATTTATTAAACAAGAGAGAGGGTGAGAGGATGAGAGAGAACGAGAGAGAATGAACTATGGTGAGATCAAGAAAAAGAAAAGAATTTCGACCAGGATTGGATATACTATAAGAGGACAAAAAGCTACAAGAGGACAAGAGGATGCCAGAGGACAAGGCATCAAAGGGGAATACAGGGAAGCGACATGGAATGCGACATGGAATGTTACATGAGCATGAGTCAGTTGCTTTTTTCTTCACCAATTTTCCTGATAATTTTGGTTCAGAAGACATGTGGAAGGTGTTTACAAAGGGGGGGAGGAAAGGTTGTAGATGTTTATATCCCTCAAAAGAAAAATAAGCGAGGAACTCGCTTTGGCTTTGTTCGATTTATGAAGAAGGTTGATCCTATTTGGTTAGAGGAAAGACTAATGCAAATTTGGATTGGGACTTTCAAACTTCATGTGAATATTTCTCGTTTTGCAAAGAAGAAAAAGATGGTGATAGAGGGTAATCCAAATGCCTCACATATGGAGATGTCAAAAGCTTTAGTCGACAACGACAACAGATTAGTGGTGGGGTTAATGGAAGATCTTTTGCGGAGGTTGTTACGGGTATAGTTAAGAAAGTGTGGAAACCTAAGGCAATTTAGAAAATTTGTAATAGTGGAAATTGGAATGGATTGGAATATTCTGTCTCAAATGATGAATTGGAATGGCTACAAAAGTGTTATGTGGGTATTGTACATCAACCTGATGAAGTTTTTCTATTGCAGGATAAGATTATAGCAGCAGGTATTCGTTCTATAAAAGTAATTCCAATGGGTGGAGAACTGATTCTTATTCAACTTCATGTGGAGGAGAATTTCGATGAGTTATTAAAGGAATTAGATGATATGTTTTCCATATGGTTTGAGTCAATTCGACCATAGTGTCAGGAAGATATTCCATGAGCAAGATATGTTTGGATTAGGTGTTTTGGTGTACCGGTACATGCTTGATCTGAAGACTTTTTCAGATCAATTGTTACTCCTTTTGGTAGGTATGTTTGCATTGACATGGATACAAAGAACAAAGTTAGATTGGATGTTGCATGGGTGCTAATTCATACTACATCAATGGAGCATATTAATAGATGGGTGAAAATTATGATTAATGATTTGTTGTTTTTAATCAGTATTATTGAGGACCCATTTAAACAGCCATGGGAGACAATACACAAAGTTCATAGAACTAATTTTGAGGCTGGTTTATCAAGTCAATGTTCCTTACAAGATAATTCTACTGAAGGAAGCGAGTGGGAAGATATGGCTAATGAAATGCAAGATGTTGATGCGGTTTTTGAAATTCAAAATTTGGAAAAGCAAATTGATGAAGCCGTTACTCAAGGCGGACAATTAGTGTAGTGTGATGCTCTAACGGAAAATGATTTTGGAAACAAATTGTTGCTCATTAAAGATTGCTTTTAAGGGGATATGATTAACTTGGGGAAGGATCAGGTGATTGGCGCAAGTCATGGGGGTGGTTGATTCTTTAATTAGATCTCCAATTTTGTTGGGGCAGCTGGATGCGGACTTGCCCAGAGCAGCCCAAGGTGTATTGTGTGACATAGACGTGTCTAATCATCAACCAGGTGGCCAGGACGTGTCCAAGGAAGGAGATATCTTGCAGGATTTAGGTGAGCACGTCCCATTTACACACGCATGCGAAGTGGGCCAATGGAGATGGCACCAGATTTACTCGAGAGGGCGACACCAGGCATCATATTTCCCAATTGAAGGAAGGCACTTCTTTCTCTAATGTGAACGCTCTACAAGTCCTGGATCAGTATCAGAAGGAAGCAAATCCAAATTAAGATGTGATTGTCTCGGATTTCCCTGTTGACGCTGAACTTGAAGGGAAGTTGTGTGAGGTCCCTATTTTCTTTTCCGATTCTGCATTAGCTCTAAAAGACATTTGTAGTCAACACCTAAGAAATGCGCAGGCAACCATAAGAAGAGGGGTCGACCTCGCAAGCAAAAAGTAAGTGCTCTTGTGTTGGATCTTAATTTATCTCATACACGTAGGCTGCTAGACTTGGATGCTGAACATATTGCTGATAAAGTTTGGAGGATTGGATCTCAGTTGGGGGTAAAGGGGGTTAAGACAAACTCACTCCTAAAGGTTTTTAATGTGCCAAACCACTAAAGTTTAAAATGTGCTTAAATGAATGAGATGCATCTTGTTATTACTAATTGTGTGCTCAAGCATGTGGCAGAGTTTTCTAGACTTTGTTTTGTAGATTTTAACCAAGTATTTGATGATCAAAGAAGATCTTTGAGATACAAAACATAAAAGTCAGAAATATGAAATGCCAAGGAGCAAGGCTTGAAGGTTTAACAATAAGCAAGGAAGAGATTCAAGAACAGCTTGAGACACTGTCTCAAGATCTGATGCAAGCTCAAACTCAAAGGGTCATCTCATGCAAAGAAAAGAAGTTTCAGAAAATAGTTTGATCATCATGTACCCAGAAGTCAAAACAGATGAGACTCAGATCCTAATTATATAAGAGATCAGATCTAGTAATTGTCATCTCAAGAAGAGACTCCAGATCAGCTTGAGACGCAAGCTCATGAACAGACGCAAGAGATGAGATCCAAGCTCAGATGCAAGAAATGAGAGCCAGACGCGAAGCTAAAGTTGAGAGTCAAGTACAACTTGAGTAAACAAGGCATAAAGTCAACACAAGGACAAGACAAAGTACACTGCGCGCTGACACAATGATATCAGACCTGAAAAGTAAGCTCACCTCTTGTCCAGCAGACTCCTCTCTCCTACAGCTGGTTCCAACGGCTCTTAACTGTCAAAGACAACGGCTAGTAACGACTAGTTTTATTTGGAATAAAAGGCTGAAAGCTACAGTGAAGCAAAGTGAAAGACTATGCTGATCATTGAACATCTACTGCATCTCATCTCACATCTCAAGTTCACATCTCAAGTCTATCATCTACAGTTCTGATCTCAACTTGAGAACTCTTGTAGTCTCATTGTATTCTCTCTTCTCAGTTTGTAATATTCCTTTCCATATAGAAGAGATACACTCTAGCTAAGATCACTTCACATCCATACTTTGTATGATTATAAGCTAGACCCATCTTAACTTACCAATCATTGTAATCTGTCTCATCTGAGATAGGAAGAAGCCTAGTCTCAGAGTGAGTGTGTGCGTCCTGAAGAGGCTGTAAGAATACTTGTGGCTCAGCCAAGATAGGAGTGCTTAGGCTTGGTGTGAGAGACGTCCTGAAGAGCCTGTATGAATACTTGTAATTGACGGGTTTGTCAATAGTGGAAATCTCACGTGTTGTGAGGACTGGGCGTAGCCCAAGGAGTGGGTGAACCAGGATAAGATCACTGTGCATCTATCTTCCCTATCTCTTTATTTTAAACTGTCCTTAGCTCATCTCAAATCTGTGATTATTTGTTTAAATTGAATTAAATCATATTTGAATAATTGAAATAACTTACACTTGAATAATTGATTGAAACTGAAATTTCTCCTCATTTATACTAATTGAGACTCCAAGTCATCAGACTTGAGATCACGTCTTAACCTGCAAATTTAGTGTGCAAATTTCAGGAACAAAATTCTAAAGAGTCTCTATTCAATCCCCTTTCTAGAGACATTCAGCCAACTTCAGTTGGTATCAGAGCTCGGCCTCTTTTGGGGTTGAGCACACCTACGTGTGAAGAGGAAAAGATCCATGGCTGGACCAAGTGCAAGTCTGTTCATTCCTGAAGGAGCATCCATCAACAGGCCACCTGCCTTTGATGGAACTGATTACTATTACTGGAAAGATAGGATGGGATTATTTATTTAATCTCAACATGTTGACTTGTGGGAAATCATTGAGATGGGACCATATATGCCTTACATTACTGATGAACTTGGGCTAAAAGCAGCCAAGCCCAAAAAGACATGGACAGATGCTGAGAAGGCAAGATATGTTCTAAATTCAAGAGCCAAGTACTTGCTTATGTGTGCTTTAAGTTGCAGTGAATATGATAAGGTAGCAGGGTGTGCATCAGCCAAAGAAATATGGGATGCACTTGAAATAGAACATGAGGGAACCAATCAAGTCAAGGAAGCCAAGATCAACATACTGGTCAGACAGTATGAGCTTTTCAAGATGAATAAGGATGAAGGCATTGAAGACATGGTGAGACGGTTCATTGTCATTACAAATAATCTCAAGTCTCTTGGAAGAACTTACTAAAATCAGGATATGGTGAGAAAGATCTTGAGAAGCCTACCCAAGCCCTGGAGACCTAAAGTCACAGCTATCCAAGAATCCAAGGATCTTAGCACTCTCAGATTAGATTAGTTTCTTGGATCACTAAAGGTTCATGAGCAAGAGTTGATGGAAGAAGATCTTATTAGACGTCCAAAAACAATAGCCTTAAAGGCATCATCTAGCAACTCCAAAGGTAAGAAGGTAAGCTCATCTCAACAGACTTCACTTAACTCATCTAATGATACAGAAACTGAAGAAGATGAAGATGATGATGGAATTGAGATGGATGATGAACTGGCCTACATCTCAAGAAAGATCAGACACATGTGGAGAGCTAGAGGAAGTGGAAGAAGAATTTTTCCATCAAGAAGAGGAGAAATCAAGTCTGACAGAAAAGGTCAATTCATCTGCTTTGAATGCAGAAAACCTAGACACATCAAGTCTGAATGCCCACTACTCAAAAAGGAAATAAAGAGAAGTCCAAAGAAAAAGACAATGATGGCCACTTGGGATGACACAGAAGGAGATGAGAGTCAAGATGAAGAATCTTCTAATCTGTGTCTCATGGCAAATGGTGACTCATCTGATGAAGAGGTATATGAATCTGACTCAGAACTCTCGTTTAGTGAACTTAAGTTTGCTTTTGAAAATCTTCTATATGATTCAAATCTTCTTGTCTCAAAGATCTCCTTATTAAAATCAGAATTAGACACAACTCTTGAAAAGGTTAAATTTCTTGAAAAAGAGAATGAAAGTTTGAATCATAAAAACAGTAGTCTCATGCTGTCTCACATGAGACTGTCTGAACTTGTTAAAGCAAAGACTATAGCTCATGATGAGCAAGAGCTAAAAAATATTTCTGAAGAAAACCAGAAGCTCAAAAAGCAAAATAGAATTCTCATAGATGATCTAGCAAAATTTGTAAAAGGTACAAAAAACCTTGAGAGACTCATTGGGTCTCAAAAAGGAATTTTTGACAAAGCTGGATTAGGCTATGAAAAATCTTCTAGTGAGATCTGGTATAAAGATTTTTTAATTCCTGCAAAAAAACGGAAGAAGGAAAGATGCTCTTGTTGTAGCAAATTTGGCCACAAGACCACAAAATGCCACTTGAGACAGGTAGCATCAAAGAGAAGGGTAACTAATCATTAAGGACCCAAATATAAGTGGGTACCTAAAGCTAAATCTCCTATTGTAACAGATGTGCCTCGCAGCAGCAAAATCAAAAAGGATGTGGGTGTTGGACAGTGGATGTTCAAGACACATGACAGGGGACAAAAGCAAGTTCCTGTCACTTGAAGAGAAAGCTACAGGAGTTGTCTCCTGTGGAGACAACAGCAAGGCCCAAATTAAGGGCATAGGTAAAATTGGTAAGACAAACTTAACTCAGATTGAGAATGTATATTTTGTTGAGGGTCTGAAACATAATTTACTGAGTATCAATCAGTGATGTGACAGTGGTTATCATGTAAATTTCCAACCCACTTTCTGTGAAATCATAGACTCTAAGACTGGGAAAATAGCATTTTCTGGAAAAAGAAATAAAAACCTTTACCCAGTCTCACTTGAGAGCCTATCTGATCTCACATGTCTCATGTCTCATGACCATGAGAAGTGGTTATGGCACAAGAGAGTTGGACACATTAACATGAGAACCATTAGTCAACTTGCAAGTCAGTCTCTTGTCAAAGGATTACCAAAAGTAAAATTTGACAAAGATATGATATGTGAGTCTTGCATAAAGAGTAAGCACAACAAATCAAGTTTCAAATCCAAGTCTCATGTCTCAATCACCAAGCCACTTGAGATCCTCCACATTGATCTGTTTGGACCAACTAAGACTGCAAGTCTGAGTGGTAAAAAATATGGTTTTGTAATTGTGGATGATTACTCAAGGTTCACCTGGGTTTTGTTCCTTTCTCAAAAGGATGAATCTTATAAATTTTTTAAAACATTCTGCAAAAAGATCCAATCTGAGAAAGGATATGGAATTGGTGCTGTGAGAAGTGACCATGGAGGTGAATTTGAGAATGCAAAATTTAAGAAATTTTTTGATAAAAGTGGCATTACTCATAACTTCTCGTGTCCAAGAATACCCCAACAGAATGGAGTAGTTGAGAGAAAGAATAGGACTCTTCAAGAAATGGCAAGAACATTATTATGTGACTCTGGAATTGAAAAATATTTTTGGACAGAAGCTGTAAACACCTCCTGCTATATTATAAACAGAGTCACTATAAGAAAGATCTTGAATAAAACTCCATATGAGTTGTTGAAAGGAAGAAAGCCTTCAATCTCCTATTTTCATGTTTTTGGATGTGATTGCTACATCTTAAACACTAAAGATAAGCTGTGACACCCTTCTACCCTAAACTCTTATACATTAAATAAATCGAAATATATGAAGGTAACGTCCCACAATGGGTAAAAAGTTCACAATTCTCATCGTATAAAACATTATTTATTTCAAAAGTAAACTCATTAAAAATAGAAATAGCAGTCAAATATTTCAAAATATTTTAAGCAGCAGAATCAACATCAAAATAACCTACTGGCCATGTAAGGCACTCAAACAGTTTACAAAATCTCTTCCTAACTAAAAACATAAAGTAAAAACCTCAATGGTATGCCATGATGTCACAAGTATCAGAGCGACATTCCCTTCAATTACTACTCGACACCAGTCGTGTCATCATCAACACCTGTAAAATTAACCACAGTGTAACAGTGAGGAAAAGAATACCAACTCATACATACACATAGGAGACTACCCTATCCTCACCCACATATTTTCATCATACTCATCAAGTAATAATATACACAGAACATCTTACACTTTTATTATCAAACATCATATCTCCACAATTATATGAATCACACTTTATAAATCATCAAGCACATCCTCAATACTAAATACTCATCTCATCAATAATTCTCATAACATCATAATATAACTCAACAACATCATTAATCATATTGCATGTTCATCAATCATCATGCACACCCAAACATCATCAATCATCATTATGAAATACATTGGATGTTCATCTATCATCATACACACCAAAACATCATCAACATCATTATTAAATACATTGCATGTTCATCTATCATCATGAACACCCAAAGCAGTTCACCTCCCCGAGTTGCACTTCACCCCTCTCTAGGCTTGTGCATCTCGAGTACAATCACCTCCTTGAGTTACACTCCACCCCTCACTGGGCTTGTGTATCTCAAATACAATCACCTCCCTGAGCTACACCCCACCCCTCACTGGGCTTGTGTATCTCAAGTACAATCACCTCCCTGAGTTACCCCCCACCCCTCACTGGGCTTGTGTATCTCAAGTACAATCACCTCCCTGAGTTACACTCCACCCTCACTGGGCTTGTGTATATCAAGTACAATCACCTCCCTGAGTTACACCCTACCCCTCATTGGGCGTGTGTATCTCAAGTACAATCACCTCCCTGAGTTACACCCCACCCCTCACTGGGCTTGTGTATCTCAAGTACAATCACCTCCCTGAGTTACACTCCACCCCTCATTGGGCTTGTGTATCTCAAGTACAATAACTCACATGCTCAATGCATAATCAACATCATAATAACAAGTACATCATCATCATCATTGTCATTATCATCATCAGCCATCCTCATCATAAATCATCATAAACATCATTAATCACCATCATCATGATCATAACACTCATCGCATGCTCAATGCATCATTATATAAACATCAAATCACACCCATCGTAAGGTTATATACAGCATCATCATTCTCGTAATAGACATTTATTCATCAAGGTTATAATCATATCATCATAGACACATCAAACTCAAGTATAACAATCATCATCAAGCACTAGGATCTCAAAATCCACACTGGTAATCGATTACCAACCTCCAGTAATCGATTACCTGCAAACAAAGCCTTTGGTAATCGATTACAACCCCTCTGTAATCTATTACCTGCAAGCAAACACACTGGTAATCGATTACAACATATTTGTAATCGATTACCTGCAAGCAATCACTCTGGTGATCGATTACAACATCCCTATAATCGATTACCTGCGAACAAACAGCACACCAGGCTACCCAGAAAACCCTGGTAATCGATTACACACCCTGGTAATCGATTATCCGCAACGCAGATCGCAGTTCTCGCGATCTTTAACCCTTTTAATCATCTTTATTCATCCTCTAATCAATCCCCTTTGTTATATCATCAATCATATATGATTATATCAACAAAACTCTGTAAAAACAACAATCTTTACACAAATTATACAATTAATCCATCAAAACCCCAAATGATCAAACCCTTATTTACCCCTTTCGCTATTTTCGCTATCCTCTTCAATTTCATTCAAGAATTCATCAAGATTCATAAAATCAGTCATCAATCAACAATTTTCATCATACCATACTCAACATATACATATATCAATCGAATTTAAAGTCTTAAATTACTACCCAAGCACCCCCACATGCACATACAAGCAACATCCTCTCCCCCACCGTACCTTGAAGTGAAGATCGAACAGCAAGGAAGACTCTTTCTTGACTCTTGATGATCACTCTGTAGCAACCTCCTCTTGAGACTTGGTTTCTCCCCTCCTTAGCGTTTCGCTCTCTGACGATTTGAAGAATAAGGATTAGGGTGAACTGATAACCCCTCCTTACTAAAATGCCTATATGGGCTTGGGCCCATCCTCAACCCCCTTATCTTTTTTTTAAATTTGAACTAGCTTTATGGATAAAACTACTCATAATATTAATTCTATTATTTATCATTTATTTCATCTACTTTATTAATTTAATTTTATTTTATTTTACTTAATAAAATTCAGGATGTTATATCAGCTGAGTATGTTTGATACAAAATCTGATAAAGGAATCTTCCTTGGTTATTCTTTTACTTCCAAAGCTTATAGAATATATAATTTAAGAAGAAAAACCACTGAAGAATCTGTGCATGTAGTCTTTAATGAGATGCAGGACAATTGTCAGAAAAAGGTGGATGAAGAGATTGAGGAAATGATGGGAGAATTGAAAATCTCAACCCAAGAAGCTAAAGAAAGATCCACTCCTGAACAGAAGCAGATGAGATCCTCTCAAACAGAATTAATGAGCTGCCCAATCTGAGATAGGATCTCATAGGAGCATTCAACCTGAGATATCCAATGCCTCACAAGATAAAGACAAGCCTGAGAGTCAAGCTGAGACCAGGGGAACAAGACAAGAACCACTTGAGATCCAGAATGAGCATGCATCTGAACTACTCAGAAGCTGGAGACTGGTGAGATCTCATCCTAGAGATCAGATCATTGGAGAAACTTCAGATAGGGTTAGGACCAGATTTTCATTCAGAAATGCTGAAAACATGATGGCACTACTGTCTGAGGTAGAACCAAAAGATATCCATGAAGCTCTTAGTGTTGAGTCTTGGGTCAAAGCGATGGAAGAAGAGCTCAACTAGTTTGATAAAAGAAAAGTCTGGGATTTGGTCCTGTTAGAACCACAGGAAACACTAGAAGGGGGGGTTGAATAGTGTTTTAAACTTTTTGATAGTTTTTGGAAATCTTTGGTTAAAACATGAATATGGGCACCGTTAAAAATAAGTCTTAAGATCAGAGATAGTTGAAACATGTGGAAGATAAGAAAAAACAATGTTTCTTCTAAAGCTTAAGATTGTTTTAAACAGAGGCTTCCCAAAGTATCTTCTGAAGATTATTACAAAGAGTATTTTCAACACAGTTTCTGAAATGCTTCAGACTACTAGAGGTTGTCTGAAGTCTGTTCCTGTTTTTTGAACTGATCTCTTTCAGACTCACTTCTGAGTTTGTATTTCAGAAGTTCTTCAAGGAACATTCTTTGTAAAGCTTCAAATGATATAAGAGATATCTCATGTTTTGTTCATATGAAAGATTATTTTATTGAAATAGTTGTGTTAAGTTTATTATAGAAAATACTTTTCAAGTTCCAACTTAAATATGAAAACTGGAAGTAAAGAGATTAAAAAACTTAGGCATAGAGATTTCAGACAGGCTTTTAAAGAGGCTGTCTGAAGTTTTCAGACGGCTGGTAAACACTAATTTTAAAAGATGTTTTGTGCCCTTTAAAAAATATCTGATTAATTATTCTGACCCCTTGATTAGTATAAACAGAATTGATAAGAGATAAGGGTAAGAAAACTTAGACAAGGAATTTATCCTGGTTCACCCACAAACCCGTGAGCTACATCCAGTCCTAGAGGAAAACCACCACTGGATTTTCCACTATCTGAATCCACAGATACAAGTATTATTCACAGCCTCTTCAGGCCTACACAAGTATTACTTTGTTTTCAACTGCCTCTCCAGGCAACTCATTGCAGTATTCTTTTACAGACAAGCCTCTCCAGGCTCAACAAGTATTCTTTTCTATCAAGCCTCTTCAGGCTCTACCACAAGTATTCTTTTCTATCAAGCCTCTCCAGGCTCTACCACAAGTATTCTTTTCTATCAAGCCTCTCCAGGCTCTACCATAAGTATTCTTTTCTATCAAGCCTCTCCAGGCTCTACAACAAGTATTCTTTTCTATCAAGCCTCTCCAGGCTCTACAACAAGTATTCTTTTCTGTCAAGCCTCTTCAGGCTCTACAACGAGTATTCTTTCTTCCACCAAGCCTCTCCAGGCTCTCAGACACTTATCCAAGTGTAGAGTATTCTTTCTTCCAGCAAGCCTCTCCAGGCTCTCAGACACATAAAGTGTTTACAAATTAAACTAAGTTTAAGTTTCCATGAAACATAAACTTAATCTTTTCCTGTACTAGAGGTTAACTGAGTACTACTCAGGATACAATGGATAAATCTAAGTACAAGGGTAAGACAGTGATACAAGCATATATGTTTAAGTACAATCACTGTCTCTGATATGAGGAATAACATCCTCTGAGAATTGGCTAGGTAGATACTGACTTTAAGCTCCAGCCTTGTTCTCCAGCCATTGGTTTCCATGGGTTACATTCTCACCCGTATCATTGGAAAAACCAAGGCATACTTGCAGCTTCAAACCATTCTTGGTTCATATGAGATTATGCACATCCTGGTAGGTTGTTCAACTGAACAACTACAATTTTGACTAGCATAGTTGATTCAAGTAAGCATGGTATACACCAATAGGATTTTTCTGATACATCTTGATCAACTGATTGAACCAAGTGAATGAGTTCAACATCTTCAAATTCTTCCTTGAGGCTATTTATATATTCTGTTGGAATATAGTCGTTTGAAGATGATTCATAATACCGTTGAGATGTTGATGATGTGGCTCATATAGCCGTTATGTAATAGTGTCTCAAATGGTTGCTTCTTCTTTAGTAGATATGTGTTCAGACAGTCCTGTTCTGACACTTCTGTAGATGAGCTCTTTTAGAGAGATTTTCTTGATATTATTTTGCATGTTCTCTCTCTTGATATCCTTTTACTTTTCTTCAGCTGACTTCTGATTTTCTCTGCTTCTCTTAGGAGTGTATATGAGGAGGTATCCGTTGGATTTGTCCTCTTGCTTATTTTGTATATGCTCATTTTCTGTTTGCTTCCTGACACCATTTCTTCTTTCTTCTTTGAGTGAGGTGTCTTGTTCAATGGCTGTTTCTTGCAGATGATAAAATATGTTTGAATTAAAATATTTCATTCAAACATTTCTCTTTGTTGCTTCTGCTTAGTCTCCTGAGCTTTTCTTGTGCTTTCTTTTGGATTGGTGATGATGATATTTCCGTTGTGATACCACCATTTAAAGATAGCATTGAGTGCTATTCAATCCATCGTGAGACATGCTTCTGGGTGTCTTCACAATTCTGACAAAGTACAACGTTGGTGCTGCTATAAAGTTGCCATCGTTGTTGCTGCAATTTCTGCGTTGCAGAGATTTCCTCAGTGGTGTATGAAATTCAAAATCACCAGGAAAGGTCTCTGTGTTCCTTGCCATAAACGTGTTTGAAAAGGTACGTGCAGCAGAGGTTCAGAAAAGTCTTCACAAACTTCAACAGAGGGTGCCACGTCATAAGTGAGACTTCAGACAACACTGATACTTCAGACGGGTTGAACTACTTCAGACAGCTTCAACTCTTCAGACGAGTTCTGCTTCTTCAAACAGCTTCGTTGCTTCAGAAAGCTTCTTTGCTTCAGAAAGCTTCCTTGCTTCAGACAGCTTCTTTTCTTCAGACTGCTTTATGTTGTCTTCATTCCTTTCAAACTGCTTTATGTTGTCTTCATATGGTCTTCACGTCTTCAGACGGTTTGCGTACTTCAGACGAGTTGCATTCTTCCGACAGCTTCTTTATATTTGATCCTGCATTTGTTCTTCTGATCCTAATCTTCTGATTCTGATAAATATTTCATCCTGAAACACAATCAACAAACTAATACCTTTCTCAGTAGAATCTGTTTATATAATCTTATTTGTTAATCATTAAAACTAAAGGATATTAAGTCTTTGAGTCAAGTTTGAATGCTCAAACTGATTAATAGACTTCACAATCTCCCCCTTTTTAATGGTGACAAATAAGATATGTATAACTTACAAAATGTTTTAAGGAAAGATGGGTAAGTATATAAAAGGCTCCCCCTATCTATAATACTCCCCCTGAGAAGAACATTTATTCTTTTAGTTTGTTAAATGTTGGCAATTGTTAAATGTTTTAAATTGTTATTATTATTCTAATTGTTAACAAGATTATATTTTGTTAACTTATCCTTTAGAAACTAGATGTTAATCTTTCAGATACCAATTATTAATTAGATATGTTAATCTTTTTAGACACCAATTATTATTGTTTGTTATTTATTGAAAACTTAATATTACCACATATTATTAACTTATCACAGATACTGATTGTTGTATAATTACATATACCAATTGTCATTTATTATTAACTTATCACAGATACTGATTGTTATATAATTACATATACCAATTGTCATTTTCTGACATACATTATTTTATTATTTATATTTTCCCTTATTTCTCCCTTTTTAAATCATTTTTCCCTTTTTAAATCATTTTGTGAGTTATATTTCTCCCCCTTTTGTCATTAATTAAAAAGGTTCATGGTTTCATATAGTTGAGTTTCATAAGTAAGTGGTTCATTTACTTTTATCAATTATTTTTGTTATTTTTGTTATTTTTCACATATTTCTCCCCCTTTTGTTATTTTTGTTACTTTTATTTCATAAGTTTCATATAGTTGAGTTTCATAACTTGAGTTTCATTCTATTTAAGTTTATTTACTTTTATCAATTATTTTTGTTATTTTTCAGATACCAAAGATTAAGGAATAAATATCAATTGTAAAAAAAAAATACAGTAACTTCTTATACCAAATAAATGACACAACTTTTGATAAACAAAGTAAACTGAAATAAACACAGAAATACACAAGTTTAAATTTTCTCAAAACATTTGATAAATACAAAAAGCAGGTTTTCACAAAAAGAAAAGAGGTTACATTCCAAAAATAGAATGTATCCATCCATTGCTTCCTCCGGAGATTCCTTCGAAGGCCTGAGGCATAGCCTTATAGACTTCATCTCTTTCAAAGCTATCACCACTCCTTCTGCTGCAGAAGCTTCAGGAGTTGCCTCAGAGCCCCAGACTTCATCCCAACCATGCCGTGCTGCACGCATTTTCCTTCTAGCCCCTGGGACGATGGAGGTGCATCATGTAAGACTGTGTCTCGATCATTAGTCACCACCTTACTTCCAAGAACCACTTTGTCAGTAGTTCTTTTAATAAGATTGACTATTCTGGGATCACCCAGTGATCTTCCAGTCCACCTGTGATGCAGCAAGATCACCATGGTCCAAGTATAGAGAAACGAGTTTTCAGATGAACCCTTTCCCTTACTCTTCATTCCATACATCATCCAAGATGACTTGATCTTTGCCTCAACATGTTTCAGAGGTCCTTCTTCTGTTTTCCTTTGCTTCTTCATCATCCTTTTGGGAGCCATTTACTCAGAACCTTAGACAAAGCTATAGAGGAGCTTTGAAGATGTGAGTTTGTGTGAAGGGCTCTTGTGAATTTATAGGACTTTGAAGCAAGGGTAAAATAGAGAAGTAAGGAAAATGAATCCATTGGATTGCTGTTCACGCGATGTATATGGGCTCAGATAGCTTTTGATGATGGCGGTTTCAAATCTTGAAAGTATCGAAACGTGCATCATTGATTGGTCATAGGTGAAGCCCTATAGGAAACTGAGTCATTAGCATGGATAAAGTAAGTTTTGGAAAACGTTTTTGAAAAACATTTAAGAAGAGACATAAAAACGTATTAGAAGATATTACTTTTTCGAAATACTTTTTAAAACCAGAAAAGAAGGAAAAACAGAATGGAATATGTGAGAAAACATTTAAGAAGAAAAAAAAAATTTTGAAAATAGATTTTTATGGTATCAAACCAAAGGATTTTATGATTATTATTATCTGAGAAGCTTTTAATATGTTGAGTCTTTTATGTTATTAATTAAAATATTATTTGTTGAAAAAAAATCTTTTACTTGAGAACAGTTTTTCACGAATATTAAAGTTTTAAGGTGAAGTGATGTTACCATTAGATTTCCTCATTATTCTCTAGATGGAAGAAAGCTTTTCTGACATTGCACCTTTCTTTGAAGATTTTTCTTCTTCTGAGGTCACTTGATGTCTGCAAATCCACCTTTTAGTCTTTTGTCTTTTTGTGCTTCAGAGAATCTTTGAACAATCATCTTAACCTGTCCCTCAAGGATTGAAATAGACTTTAATGACTTGAGTTTTCATTACTTTAACATTTCTGACCCACAATTTTAGGAGGTTCACCGAGAGCCTTCTGAACAGTTTCAGAAAGTAGAAATGTTACTAAGTCAAAATTATCTTTTCAAGCGTAGAGGTAGGCTTAGTGCTTTGTGTATCAATCGTCTTAACATTTCTGACCCATAATTTCAGTAAGTTCATTGTGAACTGTCTGAACAGGTTCAGACAATGGAGATGATATCACACTTAGACATTCTTTTAGATGATGCTGCCTTGATTCATCTTTTTACACATGGCATTTTCTCCGGTTGATCTTCTTTTAGCTTATTTTCAGAAACCTGTTTTCTGAAACATGCACAAACTAAAAATACCTTTCAGTAGCATATGATATTACTTAATAGAATTAGTTAATCACTAAAACAAATGTCTTAGGTTAATAATTTTAATTTTATTATATTTCAGCAAGACCTTGTCTTAATAAATTTTAATTCTGTCCTTATCTTATTCAGTTAATTGATTTTACCTTTTAGTTGAACCATTTAAAGAAGTGTGTTAAGTTAAAGATTCATTTAAGCATACAAAGTTACAAGAGAAACAGTATAAACAGTCATAGACCACATAGAATGTATCAAGGATGAACAGAGCAGAAGACTAATTATTACTTATTATGAAAAAAAACAATTAAGAGATATGAAAAGACACAAGAGAAACATTGATCATTAGATGGGTTCTCAGTAATCATCAACATTCTTCTTTTCAGCTCTGAGCCTTTTTAAGCTTCTTCTCAGCGACTCTCAATCTTCTTGCAAGCCTGGAAATTCTGCTATTTACCTTCTTCTGATGATATGCACCCAACATCATCCTTTTTCCTTTTTCGAGACTTTAAGTGGGTATCTTCAGTTCCTTCTTTATTGCGTGTAGCAAAACGATGAGGAATAACCACTTGATTCTCAGGAGCTTCTTCTTTTTCAATAAGAGTCCGGTCTAACTCAGCATATGCAGCCGGAGTGAAGAAGTTAGGAGGCGGTTGGTCAAAGAGACTTTCCATAGGAAATCCCTTGTGCAATAAAATTTTCGTGATTAGGGTGTTATGAGGATAGAGATTCTCATTGCCTATCTCATCTCTGTACATCATCTGATACAACAGCACCCAAGGGAGACTGATCTTCTTCTTTGTCAGCAAATGTCCCAGCACAAACCTTTATAACAAATTGATCACCAACTTGTTGTTTCTTCGGGGAAGGATACAACAGTTTAGCACAGCAAGAAGTGCTCTAGGAATGCTCAAAAGTTGTGAAGGTTTGTAGGGGGCTAGTCGTCTTCCTCCAAAGAGATGTTCATCAAATACGAAAGTTCCACCATGCAGGGATTCCCACTTCTGAAAATATTGTTTTCCTCTAGCAGGAACACCAATCACCTCAGCAATCAGGTTGGTGTCTACGAACAATAATCTTCCCATCACCTTTGTCTCAATTCCAGTCTTACCAGGTCTAGATACCCTTGTGGAGTTGTTCCAGAACTCCAACACACTTTCCTCATGCCATGGTGAGGAAATGTTGTTGAAGAAGGGAGTCCACCCCACGGCGTCAAAGTACTCTGAGATTTTATAATCAGCCTCATCAAAGTCAGAGAGATTGACCAATTTAGAAGGTATGATTCTCTCATCAAACATGGGATGGTTTGAGTTATTTGATGATGCAGACATGTTGGCCATTGAGTACGATTGATCTAAAGAGATTAAGGTGCTTGAAGAGTTCTGGCTTTTGAGGATAAGTTGATTGAAGTGTAGTTCCTATGATGATCTTCCAATTCTTAAATAGGCAATCAAGCATTGCTTCGTTCAATGAAGAATAACGGTTACATGCACCAAGCAATTATTGAGAGTTGTGCATCGTGCCAATTATGAGAAACCGGTTGATGATACATTGATCCACGTTGCGCCATATCACATTTAATAATAATCATAATAAACATACATGACTCTTCATTTACTAAAATAAATATACACATATATTCACGCATATGATGCAGATAATTTACACACAAAACAAGTAATACACATACATATATAGGACATTTGTTATGCAATAATTTATTTTCACACAAGTACACTTATGTAATAATAATTTCGATAAAACAAAACATTCAGCAAATAAACAGTTATATTTAAACTTAGATTTAAACAAAGATAGGAAAGGTGTTACCCGGTTGTGATCTAGAGATAGATACACTTTCCTTTTCCAGCTATATCCTTCTGAAAGATGCCTTGTATGAATAATGAGTTTTAAGAAAATGATTTTATTTTCTCATTATCATTCTTCAGAGTTGCTTCAGCTTGGTGAGATTTCCATCTTCTGAGGATCTACTCCTTCTGCATTTGTTAGATGCTTAACCCGAAGGTGAGCTCTGATACCAATTGTTAGAACCACATGAAACACTAGAAGGGGGGTTGAATAGTGTTTTAAACTTTTTGATAGTTTTTGGAAATCTTTGGTTAAAACATGAATATGGGCACCGTTAAAAATAAGTCTTAAGATCAGAGATAGTTGAAACATGTGGAAGATAAGAAAAACGATGTTTCTTCTAAAGCTTAAGATTGTTTTAAACAGAGGCTTCTCAAAGTATCTTCTGAAGATTATTACAAAGAGTATTTTCAGCACAGTTTCTGAAATGCTTCAGACTACTAGAGGTTGTCTGAAATGCTAGATTATGCACTCAGGTACTCCAAAATCCCCATATTTTGTGACAACACTAGTGCAATAAATCTGGCTAAGAACCCCATTCATCACTCTAGGTCTAAGCACATAGACATAAAGCATCACTTCATAAGAGATCATGTTCAAAAGGGAAACATTGAAATTATTTTTGTTGACACTAAGAATCAGCTTGCTGATATCTTCATTAAGCCATTAGTGAAGTTGGCTGAATGTCTCTAGAAGGGGGGTTGAATAGAGACTTTGAGAATTTGTTCCTGAAATTTGCACACTGAAATTGAAAGTTGAGACGTAATCTCAAGTCTACTGACTTGGGGTCTCTATTAAGACAGGGTATAAGCAGTTTCAATTTCAGTTGTTTCAATTACGTTCAAGTTGTCTTAAAATCTCAAATCAGATTTAGTTATATTTTAAAGCAATTACTTAGTTGTTAACAAATTTGAGATGAGTTAAGTGTAAAGCAAGATAGAGAAATAAGGAAGAGAGATGACACGAAGATCTTATCCTGGTTCACCCACACCTTGGGTTATGTCCAGTCCTCACAACTCGTGAGATTTCCACTATTGACAACCTGCCAATTACAAGTATTCTTACAGCCTCTTCAGGACGTCTCTCACACCAAGCATAGACACTCCTACCTTGGCTGAGCCACAAGTATTCTTACAGCCTCTTCAGGACGCTCAAAACTCACTCTAAGACTAGGAACACTCCTATCTTAGATGAGACAGGTTACAAGAATAGGATGTTGTGATGAGTCTAGCTTACAAACATACAATGTATGGATAGGCAGTGGGCTTAGCTAGTGATTCTCTCTTCTAAAGGAAGTGATAGTATTACAATCAAAGAAGAGATGGATGGAGACTAATAATGTTCTCAAGTTGAGATCAGGTCTGGATATGAACTAGTTGAGACGTGCACTTGAGAAGTCACATGAGACGTGTAATGAGATGCAGTATGTGTTCAATTATCAACGTAGTCTCTCATATTTCTCCATTGTAGCTCTCAGGATTTATATCAAAGGGTAGTTAGCCGTTTCTGGCCATTTATTCCCGTTGAGAGCAGTTGGAACATTGTCAGGCCTTGCCTGCTGGATGAGTGCAACAACTGTACAGGTACAAACGTCACTGTGCCAGTTGCACAGTGTACTGGATCACTTTTATTCTGACTTGATGACCTGTCCAGTTGAACTGTACTTGAGTCTCTTCTGAGTCTGTCGCTCTTCTCTTGCATCTCTCACTTTGAACTCTTCTCTTGCGTCTGACCATGAGACAGCGTCTCAAGCTGATCTCACATCTCTTCTTAACTTGTGCTGATCTCTTGCTCAATTTAGAAACTTAGTCTCATCTTTTTACTGTCTTGATCAATGAAGCTTATGATGCACTTCTGGATTTGTCTCTTTCTCTCGAGATGATCTCTTGACTCTGCATCTGTTCTTGAGATGTTGTCTCAAGCTGCTTTTGAGTCTCTTCTCGTTTGATGCTTCAAGCTTCTTGATGCTTCCTTGTTTTTTTGTTTTGACATATATGGATCTTTGAATTCTGCAAAATAGATTCTAACATTGTTCTGCCACATGCTTGAGCACACAGTTAGTAATAACAAGATGCATCTCATATATTTAAACTTAGTGGTTTTGCATATTAAAAACTCTTGGAGGTGAGTTTTGTTGAGACAAACTCACCTCCAAGAATTTTTAATATGCCAAACCAGTAAATTTAAATATATGAGACGCATCTTGTTATTACTAACTGTGTGCTCAAGATGTGGCAGAGACCTCTAGTCTTTATTTCTGCAGGATTTGATCAGGACATTAATTGTCAAAAAGGATCCTTAAAGTATAAACCAAGAAAGTCAGAAATAAGGAAGCATAAGAAGAAAAACTCAAAGCTGCTATAGCGAGATTTAAGAATAGCTTGAGACGTCGTCTCAAGATCAGATGCAAGGTCTAGAGATCATCTCATGAAATAGAAGCAGACTAACAAAGACCAACACAAGTGAAAAATGAGACTAGAACTCAATTGAAGAAAAGATCAGTATGATTCATCACTGTTCCAGTGGTGAGACTCAAGAACAGCTTGAGATGCAAACTCATGAACCGATGCAAGTTCAGCTTGAGACGCTATCTCATGGTCAGGTGTATCTGATGAGATCTTAGCTCAGATGCAAGGAAAGAGAGCCAGACTCAGAACAAAAAGGAAGACTCAAAAAAAGCATGAGAAGACAGAATAAAAGTCAGCACAGGGTCAAGACAAAGTACAAAAGTACGCTGACACAGTACCTTCAGGCTCTGAAAAGCTGCTTTGTTCTCAACAGAAAAATCTCTTCTCTCAGCAACGGCTAGAAACGGCCATAAAACGGCTAGTTTTTGTTTTGAAATATAAGAGCTAAATTCAACAGTGCCTCATGTGAGACCACGTTGATTATTAAACAGCAACTGCATCTCATCACATTTGAAGTGACATCTCAAGTGCACGTCTCAACTAGTTTATATTCAGATCTTATCTCAACTTGGGATTCCTATCAGTCTCTACCCATCTATCTTCTTTGATTGTAATATTATCATTTCCTTGAGAGAAGAGTATTTCTAGCTAAGCCTACTACCTATCCATACACTGTATGTTTGTGAGCTAGACCCATCTCAACTTCACATTCTTGTAACTTGTTCATCTAAGATAGGAGTGTGCCTAGTCTTAGAGTGAGTTGTGTGCGTCCTAAAGAGGCTGTAAGAATACTTGTGGCTCAGCCAAGATAGGAGGCGCCTAGGCTTGGTGTGAGAGACGTCCTGAAGAGGCTGTAAGAATACGTGTAATTGACGGGTTGTCAATAGTGGAAATCTCACGTGTTGTGAGGACTGGACGTAGCCCAAGGTGTGGGTGAACCAGGATAAGATCTCTGTGCCATCTCTCTTCCTTTAGCTTTATCTGGATTATCTCTAAACTGTTTAAATAACTAAGTAATTATTTCAACATCTAACTAAATCTGATTTGAGACCTTGAGACAACTTGAACACTATCAAAACAACTAAAATTGAAACCAGTTATATCCTGTCTTAACAGAGACCCCAAGTCAGCAAACTTGAGATTACGTCTCAACTTTCAATTTTAGTGTGCACATTTTAGGAACAAATTTAAAAAAAAAAGTCTCTATTCAACCCACCTTCTAAAGACATTCAGCCAACTTCAAGTTTGTCTCAACTTCAAGTTTGTCTCAACATTCAGCCAACTCAAAAAATTCATCCTCGAATTTTTCTGAGATGATCAACTTTTGGAAGGACTCCCTCAACTTCTCCAAAATTAACTCAACCTTATCTGTGGTCTGCTGCACTACCCCATGTCCTAACACAAGGCTCTCTTCTGGCTCAGACCAACCTAAGGGTGTTCTACACCATCTACAATACATTGCCTCATAAGATGTCATACCTATGCTAAAGTGAAAACTATTATTGTAAGTAAACTCTATCAAAGGTAAGAAACTATTCCAACTACCCCCTTGGTCTAACACACAAGCCCTAAGCAAATCCTCTAAGGATTGAATGGTTCTCTCGGTCTGACCATCGGTTTGAGGATGATAAGCTGAACTGAGCCTAAGTTGGGTCCCCAAATCCTATTTCAAGCTCTCCCAAAATCTAGATGTAAACTTGGGATCTCTATCTGAAACTATGCTAGATGGTATTCCATGTAACCTCACAATCTCACTGATGTAAATCTGAGCTAGTTTCTCTAAGGAGTACTTAATGTTAATAGGAAGAAAATGGGCTCTCTTAGTCAATCTATCTACAATAACCCAAATAGAATCATGCCCCCTCACAGTCCTAGGCAAAGGGTACCTATTCTTAATAGTTACCTTGTTCAACTAACGATAATCTGTACACAACTTCAATCTTAGTTATTCAAACAAATTATTAGTTATTTTTTCTCTCTCATCTCATCTAAATTTAAAAATATTACACAATCATCATTCACCTCACATAACATGATAAAAATAACATCACAATCATATCATTCAAATATCAAACCATTCATCCAAGTCTTACAATATTTCTAATACACATCTCAGTATGATGCAATGCAGTGCATGCATGTATGCAATTATATTATACAGAACTCTTTTCAAATCAAGAAATCTAATTTAAAATTTTCTTTCTTAAAACATTTTCGCAAAGATTTTCTTTTAGCAATGTTATTGACAAAACACTCTCTCTTCAAGTTGTTACATCTTATCTTATCATGTTCAAATCAATAGGGTGGTCAGTCCCAATCACTTGAAGCAAGATAATCAAAGACTTACCAACCTTACAGGACACTGAAAACTTAGAAAAATTCAATAATACACCTTACTCAATCATCATCTCAATTTAGCACCACGGAAGCACAACAAATACATAACTCAAGGCCGATGAACCGACCAATCAAACAAACAATTAAATCCACGCAATATATTTCACTCAATCAACATCATAATTAACGCCACAAAAGCATAGCAAACGCATAACTCACGGCCGGTGAACCGACCTGCTCTGATACCATTTAATGTGACACCCTTCTACCCTAAACTCTTATACAATCGATAAATCGAAATATAGAAAAGTAGTATCCCACAACGGGTAAAAAGGTTCACATTTCTCATCGTTTAAAACGTCATTTAGTTCAAAGTCAACTCGTTTAAAATAGAAATTGAAGTCCACGGTTTTCAAAATACTTAAAGCAGCGGAATATAAAGTATCAACATCAAAATATCTTACTAGCCATGTAAGGCACTTAAAATGTTTACATAAAAGAAGTCATAAAATAAAACCCCAATAATATGCCCTGATGTCACAAGTGCGACACCCTTAGTTATACCTCTAAGAATGTCACATATGACACGTGACCAACGAACTTACTGTTTTCAAAAACGTCAAAATACAATTTTTTTTTAAAGGGTTTAGGTGTCATTGGCCTATTACCTCTCTAGCTTTATTTTAAGTACTTATGAAATATCCTTTCCTTAAATTTAAAACTCATTTTTCCGAAAACATCTAGACGCTTATTACCGCGCCTACCTA
This sequence comes from Sesbania bispinosa, assembly GCA_026901365.1. Taxonomy (NCBI): domain Eukaryota; kingdom Viridiplantae; phylum Streptophyta; class Magnoliopsida; order Fabales; family Fabaceae; genus Sesbania; species Sesbania bispinosa. The sequence continues at coordinate 413,963 of QLOH01000065.1, read as the reverse complement.
CACAGCATACACATAGTTATAAAATGAATCATAAGGAAGGAAACATCATAAATATACATATATACATACATACATAACAGTGTCGATGTACTTTTTGAGCCAACAAGGCAACCACGCAAAACATGAGTTCCAGTAGTAGACTAAAATAAATAAGACCTCAACAAAATACAAAACAAGAGGTCGCTAGATCAGAGCTGCCACTACCTAGACTCAACACAACCTAGTCCTTCTCAGGTACAAGAGGAAGTCTGGGGTGCGTGATGATGACACAGACTCCCCCTCCATAGAACTCACACCTGCGCGGGATACTCGTCGCCCACCGGGTGCCCCTCGGCAACCATCAGAGTCGCACCTGCATTGATGTCATGACGGAAGTCCTCGATACCGACTATCAACGTGACGAGAAGAGCATAGAAAGAAAACATAGAACAGGAGGGTGAGAACATCGCATGAACTCACAGCATGTAGGATACAGCAAACTAGAGCACACACACAGAGGCAATCCACACAGTCGAATCAATAAGCAATCACGACATCTCATTATGGTGTACTCATATGAACGCAACTCTACTATTATAATGTAATATCTAATGCATGCGGGCCCAGGGAAACATCACCATCGGCAGAGCACATAGCAGCTGCCCGACCATATATACACAGCACGTCAGGAGTTAGAGTCTGTACTAGCATTAGTACAAAGAGCATTGCTCATACATTTTGGCCAAATCATTTAAGCGTTCTTCCAGACAATCTCAACTGACCCGAAAATCATGAGAGCGACAGGAATAGCTAAGCTGGGTTCCCCAATCTCGACAGTAGGGAGCTAATCTACGTCCCCTGAGATCTTCCGGGAGCTAGGCTATCCTCAGGGCTGGCGTCCCTTTTGAGGACCCACTGGCGTTATTTGCAAAACCCAGTTGCACCCTTCCCAACCGATTTCACACTGTACCAAGTGCTACTGTCATATAGGTCATAAGATTTTCAACCTCGAACATCAACAATGCTTCATGATGCATGTCACACAACAATGCTCACAACATTCACATCCTTACAGGCAAAGCCCATTGAACCATTCAACGTCACCGCATCCCCGTGGCACGGCCCGAATTCAATGTCTTTCCTTCAAGGAAAAATCGAACCCTACCTTGGGTTGGAACCGCACTCTCTCACTAAGCTTCTCAAGTTTTATGAAGAAAGAGTGTGTTTGTTATAGCTTTTTAAGGTAGTTTGTACTAATGTTCTTGATAATCATGTCCACTTAAGTCCTATAATTTACTAAGACTTATGATTGTGTCTTATGGATAGCATTGCTTATCCTAATTCCTCTTGTATGACTAATTAAGATTAAGTTTAATCTTTAATTACAATTAGTTTTCATTAACTGAACTATAATTAGTCTTAATCTTCTTTAATTAAGTCTTAATCCTTACTTAAGATCCTAATTAATTCCTAATTATTCCTTAATCTCTTCCTTAATCTTGGATTAAGCTTTTAATTATATTTGATTAAGGTTAATTAATTTTAGCCTTAATTTATTATTCTTTACTTAATTAACTTAAGTAGATTAGGTTAATTAACTTAGATAACTAAATTAGCCAAGTCCACTAATTAACTCTTGAGTTTTAATCTTAATAACTTGGATTAGAGTTGAAGTCCAACTCCAATTAACTTTAATTTCATAATCTAATCTTGATTGACTTTTAATGAGTCTTTAACTCCTTTTCTTAAAGGTTTTAAACTTAAATTAAAAGCCTAAAGGTTTTATAACTCTTAGGAACTTATTTTTAGTCATGGCAACCTAAAATATTGACCTTTAAGTTGACTTTTACTTGGTTGGAATTGGAAATCCGAATTTGTTTATTTATTTTTAAAGACTCATTCTTAATTGCACTTTAGTCCTTTTACTTGTACCTTTTGGACCACCAAAGCCCATAAACATGTTTTCAGCATACCCTTGACCTTTTTAAGATAAAAAGGTATTCTTGATGAGTTTCATCAAGAACAACTTATGAACATCAAGAACAACTTGAATGTTCATCAAAACTTCAAATTTTTCACAACATCCAATCTTCACCAAAACTTCACACATTCATCAACAAACAATCTAAATGCCAAATATCATACTAATCCACTCAAAATCATCTATATACACATTAAAGTTCATAACTCCATTTTCAAGCTCATAAACACTATTTTTCAAAGATCAATCATCCAAAACAATTGTATACCTTCAACCAACTTCATGCATGTTCATAGATTCATCATACAAACACATTCCAAGCACCAAAAAAATTTTGAAACACATGCAGCCCCAAAATCCCTCAAGGCCGAGAGCTATTAGAGGAAAAAGGGGAAAATTTTTCCAAAATTGTTTCTTGGCTTGCATGCACCAACAATCACAATCCAAACACATTCCAAGTATCAAAATAAACTTAAAAACATGTAAACAACCCAGCTCCAAGAATCCAAAACATTTGCTCAAAGAAAAGCTCAAAAAGTGATTTTTTTCAAGGAGAACAAGAGTAAAAACAAGGATTTTAAGGGCAAATCCTTGACTCTAGTTACCAATCCCACTAGAGTTCAAGTTCTCCCCCCTTTACCTAAGGAATTTTCTGTAAAAATAAGGTGCAGTAACAGCCCCAAAAACAGCTCCAAGATCCTCCTCTTGATCACCAACAAGGACTTCTACAAGGTTGGAGGCTAGGTGTTTAAGCTTAGGTTCAAAAATGGAACCTTTAGCTTGAATGTGTTTGGAAGAAAAATGGAAAACTTGAGAGAAAATGGGAAGGAAGCTCACAGCTGCAAGTGGATGAGAATGAGTGAAATGAGAGAAAAAATTCTGGTTTGCATGTGAAAGGAAAAGGAAGAAAGTGGAGTTTTTGCTTTAGGAAACATAAATGACACATGGCTTATTTGCTTGCACACTTGTCTTGTAAGGAAGGAGAAAATTTACAAGTGTCTCCCATGCACATTATTCTGCATGCACGGCTGTTATGATGTGTCAAGGTGAGTCAGTGTAAATTTTTCTGGCCCGGATCAAGAGTATTCGGGCCCGGTTCAAGGGACAGGAGGGGCAAAAAGGTCATTTTCACAAAAAAACCCCAAAAATTCCCAAAAATTCGCTAAAAATAGGAAATTTAATTCTAAATCCAAAAATATAAATTTTGATGACTAAAAATAATTTTAATCACTCAAAATCCAATAAAACACTCAAAACGGCAAAAACGGCAAAACGGTAAAAACGCGGGTGTTACAACAAGTATCAGAGCGACACTCCCTTCAATCAATACTCGACACCAGTCGTGTCATCATCATCACCTGTAAAATTAACCATAGTGTAACGGTGAGAAAAAGAATACCAACTCATACATACACATAGGAGGCTACCCTATCCTCACCCACATATAATCATCATTCTCATCAAGTAATAGTATACTCAAAGCATATTGCACCTTTATTATCAAATATATTACCTCATCACAATTATATAAATCACACTTAATAAAACATCAGACACATTCTCCACACTCAACACATCATACTCATATCATCAATAATTCTCATAACATCATAATATAATTCAATATCATCATTAAATGCAATGCATGTTCATCTATCATCATGCACGCCAAACCCCATCAACCTCATCCCAAGGATCACGACTTGGAACTCCGCACAATGGACGCACCTCATCAATCTCCCTTGTTGTTACCAATGATGACCCTACCGTTAAATGCCCTCTCTTGGTCGATAGGTTGCACAACACCCCTCTCTTGGGCTCGTGCAGAGACATCTGCCCCGCAATGATGGCCCTACCGTTAAATGCCCTCTCTTGGCCGATAGGTTGCACAACACCCCTCTCTTGAGCTCGTGCATAGAGTGTCCCCATCATGGTCACTGCACCCCCTCGTTGGGCCCGTGCAGTTCACCTCCCTGAGTTGCACTTGACCCCACTCTAGGCTTGTGCATCTCAGGTACCACACATATGCTCAAGGCATCATCAACATCGTAAGGTTATATACATCATCAATCATCGTTATCATCATTACAAAATTAGTATCAATCATCATCATCATAAACCATCATAAGCATCATTAAGCATCATCATACACTCAATGCATCAATACCTCATCATTATCATCATACATCGCAATAGTATAAACATCTATCATCAAGGATATGTCATATCATCATACTCATACCTCAATCAATACACCTTAAACTTTCCATTTAATATCATCAATTCCACAACATAACACTTATATAAAATACATATCAATCTCAATTTCATGTGTTAAGGAAGACCATCCTCAACCTGAAAAGAACTCATCAAAATTACATCAAAACAAAAATCTGCGATCTGCGCTTCACCTTGCGCTGCAGCGCAAGTTGCAGCGCAGATTCCAGAGGGCCACGCTTCAATTTGCGCTGCAGCGCAAGTTGAAGTGCAAGTGTCGCAGAACGCGACTGTACTGCGTTTTTGCCCCTTTTGAACCATTTTCTTTAACCCTTAATCAATCCTCATTGTTAATACATCAATCATTCACGTTTATATCAAACAAACTCAACAAAAACACCAATCTTTACACAGATTTTCACAGTTATTCCATCAAAATCCCAAATCATCAAACCCTTATTTGCCCATTTTCGCTATTCTCGCTACCCCTCTTCAATTCAATCAAGATTCATCAAGAACAATACATTTAATTATCAAACGAAAGATTCTCATCATACAATACTCAATACACATATATCAATTTCGAATTTAAAGTCTTAGAGGGTCTTATGGTTGCCCTCATTACCCAAGCATTGCCACATGCATATACAAGCAGAACCCTTTCCCCCACCGTACCTTAGAGGTGAAGATCAAACAACAAACGGTATGCTTGCTCTTGATGATTACTCTGCAGCACCTTCCCCTTGCGAAGTCGCTTCTCCCCTCCTTAAGGTTTCGCTCTCAGACGTTTTTAAGAATAAGGATTAGGGTGAACTGAGAACCCCTCCATAAATAAATACTTAATTGGGTTGAGCCCACTCTCAACCCTCTTATTCTTCTTTAATTAAAACATTACTAATAAAATACTAATATTACTAATGACCTCAGCCAAGGAAATATGGGATGCTCTTGAGATAGAACATGAAGGGACAAATCAAGTCAAGGAATCCAAGATCAACATACTGGTCAAACAGTATGAGCTCTTCAAGATGAATGAAGATGAAGGCATTGAAGACATGGTGAGACGTTTTACTGTTATCACAAATGACCTCAAGTCTTTAGGAAGAACCTACTCAAATTAAGACATGGTAAGAAAGATCTTGAGAAGCCTGCCTAAACCTTGGAGACCTAAGGTCACAGCCATCCAAGAAGCTAAGGATCTGAGCACTCTCAGATTGGATGAACTCCTTGGATCATTGAAGGTTCATGAGCAGGAGCTGATGGAAAAAGGACCTCATCAGGCGTCCCAAGACAATAGCCTTGAAAACATCATCCAGCAGCTCCAAAGGTAAGAAGGTAAGCTCATCTCAACAGACTTCACTAAACTCATCTCATAACACAGAAACTGAAGAAGATGGAGGAGATGATGAAAGTGAGACAGATGATGAGCTAGCCTACATCTTAAGAAAGATCAGGCGTATGTGGAGAGCCATAGGAAGTGGATGAAAAAGCTTTCCCTCAAGAAGAGGAGAAATAAAGCATGAAAGAAAGGGACAATACATCTGTTTTGAATGTAGAAAACCAGGACATATTAAGTCTGAGTGTCCACTACTCAAAAAGGAGAAAAAGAGTCCAAGAAAGAAGGCAATGATGGCAACTTGGGATGACACTGAATGAGATGAAAGCCAAAATGAAGAATCCGCCAATATATGTCTCATGGCAAATGGTGACTCATCTGATGATGAGGTATGTGATTCAGATTCAGAACTTACTTTAAGTGAACTCAGGTGTGCTTTTGAAAATCTCCTTTATGATTTAAACCATCTTGTTTCATAAAGCTCTCATTTGAAATCTGAGCTAGATACAACTCTTGAAAAGTAAAATTTCTGGGAAAAGAAAATGAAATTTTGAATCATAAAAACAGTAGTCTCATGCTGTCTCACATGAGACTGTCTGAGCTTGTCAAAACACAGAGTCAATCCCATGATGAACTTGAGCTAAAGAAACTTTCTGAAGAAAACTAGAGTCTTAAAAAGAAAAAGAGAACTCTCATAGATGATCTAGCAAAATTTGTTAAAGGAACAAAAAATCTTGAGAGACACATTGGGTCTCAAAAGGGAATTTTTGACAAAGCTGGATTAGGCTATGAGAAGTCCTCAAGTGAGATCTGGTACAAAGACTTCTTTATTCCTGCAAGGAAAAGGAGGAAGGAAAGATGTTCTTGTTGTAGCAAGTTTGGCCACAAAGCCACTGAATGCTACTTGAGACATGTAGCATCTAAGAGAAAGGTAACTAACCATGAAGGACCCAAATATAAATGGGTACCTAAAGCTAAATCCCTTACTGTAACAGATGTGCCTGGCAGCAGCAAAGTCAAAGAAAGTGTGGGTGCTGGACAGTGGATGTTCAAGGCACATGACAGGGGACAAATGCAAGTTCCTGTCACTTGAAGAAAAGGCTACTGAAGTTGTCTCTTTTGGAGACAACAGCAAAGCCCAAATCAAGGGCATAGGTAAAATTGGTAAGACAAACTCAGCTCAGATTGAGAATGTTTATTTTGTTGAATGTTTGAAACATAATTTGCTGAGTATAAGTCAGCTGTGTGACAATGGTTATCATGTTAATTTCCAACCCACTTAATGTGAGATCATAGACTCTAAAACTGGGAAAACAACCTTTTTTGGAAAAAGAAACAAAAATCTATACTGAGTCTCACTTGAGAGCCTATCTGATCTCACATGTCTCATGTCTCATGATCATGAGAAGTGGCTTTGGCATAAGAGAGTTGGACATATTAACATGAGGACCATAAGTCAGCTGGCAAGTCAGTCTCTTGTCAAAGGATTACCTAAGGTAAAATTTGACAAAGACATGATATGTGAGTCCTATGTGAAAAGCAAGCACAGCAAATCAAGTTTCAAGTCCAAGTCTCATGTCTCAACCACCAGACCTCTTGAAATCCTCCACATTGATCTATTTGGACCAACTAAAACTACAAGCCTCAGTGGTAAAAAGTATGGTTTTGTAACTGTGGATGTTTTCTCTAGGTTCACCTGGGTTCTATTCCTCTCTCAGAAGGATGAATCTTTTAATTCCTTCAAAACTTTTTGCAAAAAGATTCAGTCTGAGAAAGGGTATTGAATTGGTGCTGTGAGGAGTGATCATGGAGGAGAGTTTGATAATGCTAAGTTTCAAAGATTTTTTGATAAAAATGGCATTACTCATAACTTCTCATGTCCAAGAACTCCTCAACAAAATGGAGTAGTTGAGAGAAAGAACAGGACCCTTCAAGAGATGGCAAGAACTTTGTTATGTGACTCTGGAATTTAAAAATACTTTTGGGCAGAAGCAGTTAATACTTCCTGCTATATTATAAACAGAGTCACTATAAGAAAGATCTTAAACAAAACTTCATATGAGCTGTGGAAAGGGAGAAAGCCCTCAATTTCATACTTTCATGTTTTTGGTTGTGATTGTTACCTCCTGAACACTAAAGATCAACTAGGAAAGTTTGATACAAGACAAGAAAGTCTAGAGATCCAGAATGAGCATGCATCTCAACTTCTTAGAAGCTAGAGACTAGTGAGATCTCATCCCAGAGAATAAATAATTGGAGAAACCTCAGATAGAGTCAGGACTAGATCTTCCTTCAGAGATGCTGAGAACTTGATGGCTCTTCTATTTGAGGTAGAACCTAAAGACATACAAGAAGCTCTCAATGATAAGTCCTGGATTAAGGCTATGGAAGAAGAACTGAGCCAATTTGAAAATAATAAAGTCTGGGATTTGGTTCCACCTCCCTCTTATCAATCCATTATTGGAACCAGATGGGTATTCAGAAACAAGCTAAATGAGAAAGGCAAATTCATGAGAAATAAAGCAAGACTTGTGGCACAAGGATACAATCAACCGGAAGGAATTGATTATGATGAGACCTTTGCTCTTATTGCTAGACTTGAAGCAATCAGAATTCTATTGGCCTTTGCTGCTCACAAAGACTTCAAACTCTATCAAATGGATTTGAAGAGTGCATTCCTAAATGGAATCATTGAAGAAGAAGTCTATGTAAGACAACCTCCAGGCTTTGAAGATCCCCATCATCCAGAGTATGTCCTCAGACTAAAAAAGGCCTTGTATGGTCTCAAGCAAGCTCCAAGAGCTTGGTATGACAGGTTAAGTTCTTTCTTAATTAAAAATGGCTTCACCAGAGGTCAGATTGATATCACATTGTTCAAAAGGGAAGTTAACAAAGATTTACTGATTGTCCAAATTTATGTGGATGATATTATTTTTGGACCCACTATTGAGTTTCTTTGTCAAGAATTTTCAAGTCTCATGCAGGGAGAATTTGAAATGAGTATGATAGGTGAACTGAGATTTTTTCTTGGGCTGCAAATAAAGAAATTGTCAGGAGGCATCTTCATCTGTCAAGAGAAGTATGCAAGAGATCTGCTGACAAAGTTCAAAATGAGTGAGGCAAAGCCAATGAAGACTCCAATGCACCCCTCAACTCAGCTTGACAAAGATGAGACTGGTAAAGCTGTCTCAGACAAGATCTACAGAGGTATGATTGGATCTCTTATGTACCTAATGTTGGATCAAGCGCTTACCACTAGGCCAAAAGCTATAGCTGTTAGTAAGGGCACAACTTTATTTCCTTAAGGATTCCCAGAGCCACATCTAGCTTAAGAGGTTGCGCCCATTATAGGCACCATGGGTTGGGATGTTAAGCCCATCGAATCCTAAGGGTGACACTGACAATTAAGCCAACAATCTCCCCCCCAGTGTCAACTGGGGGATTCGAAACCATGACCTTGCTCTGATACCACTTGTTGGATCAAGCGCTTACCACTAGGCCAAAAGCTATAGCTGTTAGCAAGGGCGCAACTTTATTTTCTTAAGGATTCCCAGAGCCGCATCTAGCTTAAGAGGCTGCGCCCATTATAGGCGCCATGGGTTGGGATGTTAAGCCCATCGAATCCTAAGGGTGACACTAACAATTAAGCCAACAATTCATTGTAAGGTCCAAGAATCCCTCAAAGAATGTTTTAATGATGACAACCAATCAAGGTTTACTTGAAATAATTCTGAACTTTAAAGACTAATGATTTTGTTCAAGTGAGTGTTCAGAAGATACAGGTAAGCACTTGCAGAAGGTAAAATTGATCAACAGAAGCAAGAAAGGAATGACACTTATTTAAGAAGGAATGTCTTAGGATTGACAGGAATGACAAATCTGTGACAAACAGATTTAATACATACTGAAAAGCAATGAGAAGTTCTCTGTCATCCCCCAGAAGATAAGAACAACCTTTGAAAAGAAGAAATTATATTAAAATTATCTTAGAAGGAAGATTCATTTTAATGCAGCAAAAGAGAAGCTCTCTACTAGCTCCCAAGAAACATTTGAATCATCTTCTGTAAGGTGTAAAACCAAATAACAGAAGATGAATGGTTGTTCCCAAGAAGAACCTGAGGTTACTAAGTGTACAAAAAAAATAGAATGTCTTTTGAACAAAAAAAAGAACAAATTGAATTCTATATCTTCTAAGGACAACTGTACAATAAACATAAAGATACTCTCAAACAAGCTAATGATGAACATCAAGAAGATCTGGAAGAAGAATGAAGTTCCAGAAGCCCTGCAGAAGGAATGCATTGCTGCAGAAGATGCAAATAAGGCTAAATTCATGATAATCTTCTTCTTCTCATTTTCTCATGATTCCAATGGATCAATTAACTCAAGAATAAGTGAAAATATTATACTGGAAGGTTTCAGCTTGTTTGAAGAAGAATTGCCTTGAGAAACAGCCCAAAAACAGCCTGCAGAAGGAACCCTGCAGAAGGAAGAGCTGGTCAAACTTTACAACTGTAAAGTTGTACTTGTTACAGCAGAGAAATGGACATCTCCTTGGACCCAGCTGGCTGCCCAACGGCTATTTTGCTCTAGCCCTCTATAAAAGGAGAGTTCCTTCACACTTGGAACTCACCTCACTCTAGAAGAAACACATAAATCTATTGTTTCATTGCTCCTATCTTCTGGAAAATTTCTCTCTCCTTCATAAGAGTTCTTTCTGGTCTGAAAAGCTTTGGAGAGGGTCTTGGCTCATCAATTTGCTTCTGCTGTGCAAGTATTGTAATAGTTTGAGCCTTGTTTGTTTTTATTCTTTCTCATATTGATTGTAAAAGTCTCAAAAGAGGTGTGCAGGTGCATATCCCTCTTCTGAGCAGTAAGGGAAAGGTTTTCCTGTGAGGTTTACTGAGATTAGGTGATCTTAGTGGGGTTACAGAATCTGCAAAAGGTACTTGCAGTATTCTGGGTAGTGAATCTTCTGCAGAAGGTTCTGCAGTTGATGATCAGTTGTAAAACTGAGTTAGTTGAGTTGTTGTTGGCCTGAAGAGGCAGGTAAAGAATACTAGTGGTCAGGTTACCCAAGAAGATTGTAAGTTGTTTGAAAGAGTGAGAAAACCCTACAGGTGTAGGGACTGGAGGTAGCCTCAGGTTGGAAGAGGTGAACCAGTATAAATTTCTGTGTGTCATATTCTTTACTCTCCCTCTTTATTATTATTGCACATTACCTAACTTGAGATATATATTATAAATAATTAAAACAAGCTAACCATTACCTTCTGGAAGTTTATTTCTTTATACTTAGCCAAGGCAAACCCTTGAGCAGAAAAAGTATCAAAAGAAATTACAGATAAAATTTATTCAATCACAATTCAACCCCCTTTCTTGTGATTGAAGCCAAAACTTCAATTGGTACCAGAGCTTGCCTCTAGGGTGGAACTTACTTAACAGTAAGAGAGGAAAAGATCAAGGGAAATGGATAATCATGAAGCTGCAATGTTCATACTAGAAGGATCATCCACAAATAGACCACCAGCATTTGATGGAAAGGACTACTACTATTGGAAGGATAGGATGAAATTATTCCTAGAATCCTAAGACATTGACCTTTGGGATATTATAGAAAAGGGAAATTTCATTCCAGTAACTAGAAGGACCAGAATTCTTGCTCAGTCCAAAGAAGGAGAATCAGAAATACAACAAGAAGATCCTCAACCAAAATCCAGAGAAGATTGGACCTCAGAAGATAAGCAGAAGTATCTTCTGACTCCAAAGCCAAATTCTTCCTTCTCTGTGCACTAAGCAGGGGAGAATATGACAAAGTTGCTGGCTGTTCAACAGCCAAAGAAATATGGGATACACTTAAAATAGCCCATGAAGGAACTGACCAGGTTAAAGAATCTAAAATCAATATATTGATTCATCAATATGAAATGTTCAGCATGGTTGAACATGAGTCTATTGATGAAATGTTCAGTAGATTCACTATCATTATAAATGACCTAAAGTCTCTTGGAAAAAGCTATTCAAACCAAGAGCAAGTGAGACAGATCCTTAGAAGTCATCCAAAAATATGGAGACCTAAGGTAACAGCAATACAAGAAGCTAAGGACCTTGCTGTTCTAAAGCTAGATGAATTGCTTGGTTCACTGAAAGTTCATGAGCAAGAACTCATGGATGAACTGCCAAGAAAAGGAAAGTCCATTGCTTTAAAAGCAAGCACTTCCAGAAGAAACAACTTGACTCCTACTGAAGTTAATGTTTCTGAAGAAGATGAAACATCATCAGAAAGGGATGATGAACTTTCCTTCATCTCAAGAAAAATCCAGAAGCTGATAAGGAGAAAAGGCAAAGGAAAGAAAAGTTTCAACTTCAAGAAGGAAGGACAGAAAGCTGAAAACTCAAAGGCACAAGTCATCTGCTATGAATGCAACAAGCCAGGACATTTCAAATCAGAATGTCCCCATCTAAAGAAAGATTCAAAGACTTTCCAGAGAAGGAAGGCTATGATGGCAACTTGGGATGACTCAGACAGCTCTTCAGAAGAAGAAGATACTAGAGAAGAAGAAGCAAACTTATGCCTCATGGCTGGAAGTGATGATAAAGAAAATGAGGTAATTACCTATACTCCTACTGCATACAAAGAATTAGAAGATGCATTTGAGAATCTATTATCTGATTAACACACACTTGCACAAAAATGTGCACTTCTAAAAGAACAACTAGTTAAAACTAAAGAGGAAAATGAAAAGTTAAAAGAAGATAATGATAGACTAAGTAAAACTAATCAATATCTTCAACAATCACACTTTAAGCTATCAGAACAAGTAAGGATGATAAAAGAGAACCCTGCAGAATAAACAAATTCTGCAGCACTGCAGAAGGAAAACTATCTTCTGCAGAAAAAGGTTGATGAACTGCAAATAGATTTAAGTAAATTTGTTAGTAGCACACACAATTTGAATAAATTAATAGGAAGTGGTAGAGAAACAATTGATAAATGTGGATTAGGATTTCATGAGGCAGGAACATCAAAATTCAAGAAAACTATTTTCATTCCTGCTAAAAGGCAACCTCCTAAATGTTCTTGGTGTAACAAAATTGGACATATTGCTCAAAATTGTTACAAAAGAAAAGGGAGCTGGAAAAGAAAGGTATCTAACCCTTCAGGACCCAAAAGCATTTGGGTACCTAAATCTTTGCTCTATTCTAATGTAGGAAAAAGGAGGATCCCTCAAGAAGAAAGAGCTATGGTTCTTGGATAGTGGCTGCTCAAGACATATGACTGGAGACAAAAGCAAATTCATACTTCTCCACAAAATGGAAGGTGGAACAGTTACCTTTGGAGACAACAACAAAGCTCACATCAAAGGTATTGGAAAGATAGGTATGAAAAATTCTACCCAAATTAATAATGTATATTATGTAAAAGGGTTAAAACATAATCTTCTTAGCATAAGTCAACTATGTGACAGTGGCTATAAAGTTATGTTTCAACCAATATTTTGTGAAATTAGAGAAGCATATACAAAGAAGGTCCTATTTTCTGGTCTTAGAAGCAAAAACCTATACAGCATTTGTCTAGAAGAACTATCTGATCATACATGCTTTGCTTCTTTTGAAAATGAAAAATGGACATGGCATAGGAAAGTAGGGCACCTAAATATGAAAAGCATTTCGAAATTATCTAAGCTAGACCTAGTTAGAGGATTGCCAAAAATCAAATTTGAAAAGGATAGAATGTGTGATGCATGTGTAAAAGGAAAACATACGAAATCAAGTTTTCATCCTAAAAATGTCATCACTACTAAAAGAATATTGGAATTGCTGCATATAGATTTGTTTGGACCTTCCAAAACACCAAGTCTAGGAGGAAAGAAATATGGACTTGTTATTGTAGATGACTACTCTAGATTCACCTGGGTTTTATTTCTTTCAAAATCTTCTCAAAGAAAATACAGAATGAAAGTAGCCATTTAATAGCTTCTGTAAGAAGTGATCATGGAGGAGAATTTGAAAATCATTCCTTTAAAAACTTCTTTGATGAAAATGGAATTTCACACAATTTCTCTTGTCCTAGAACTCCACAACAAAATGGAGTTGTAGAAAGGAAAAATAGAACCCTCCAAGAAATGGCTAGAACCATGTTAAGTGATAGTGGCATTCGAAAATACTTTTGGGCTGAAGCTGTGTCAACTGCCTGCTATATACTTAACAGGGTTTCCATCAGAAGCATCTTGAACAAAACTCCATATGAAATATGGAAAGGAAGAAAACCCAGTGTTGGATATTTTCATGTATTTGGATGTGAATGTTTCATTTTAAATAATAAAGAAAATCTTGAAAAGTTTGATGCAAAATCTGAAAAAGGAATCTTTCTTGGATATTCTACAACTTCAAAAGATTATAGAATTTATAATATCAAGAATCAAACCATAGAAGAAAGCATGCATGCTGTTTTCAATGATACTAATCCCTCATGTCAAGACAAACATACAAAAGAATCAGATGATGAAGGGGAGCTACTGCAGAAGCAATCTTCTGACAGAAAAGGCTCTCCAGAAGATACAACAGAACAAGGATCTCCTGCAGAAGGTTCTGCAGAAGATACTGGTAAAGCTGAAGAAAGTCTTCCCAAGAGCTGGAAGCTAATCACCAATCATCCTCATGAACAAATCATTGGAAGCATTGCAGAAGGAGTCAGAACTAGATCACAACTCAGAAACAATGGAAATAGTTCAGCACTCCTGTCTCAAATTGAACCAAGAAATATAAATGAAGCCTTAGAAGATGAATCATGGGTAAATGCAATGAAAGAATAATTGGATCAATTTGAGAAGAACAAAGTGTGGACACTAGTACCTTCTCCAGAAGATCACTCCATTATTGGCACTAAATGTGTTTTCAGAAACAAAATGGATGAAGAAGGTAAAGTCATCAGAAATAAAGCAAGGTTAGTGGCTCAAGGATACAATCAACAGGAAGGTATTTTGATGAAACTTTTTCACCTGTTGCTAGAGTAGAAGCTATTAGAATTCTACTTGCTTTTGCTGCTCACAAAAATTTCAAACTTTACCAAATGGATATTAAAAGTGTTTTTTTAAATGGTTACATAAGTGAGGAAGTGTTTGTGCACCAACCTCCTGGTTTTGAAAATCCAAAACATCCAACTTATGTTTTCAAACTCACAAAAGCATTATATGGATTGAAGCAAGCTCCTAGAGCTTGGTATGAGAGGTTAAGTAGTTTCCTTCTTAACAATGAGTTTTCTAGAGGAAAGATTGACACAACCTTGTTTAAGAAAATTATTAAGAAGGATCTACTAATTGTGCAAATTTATGTAGATGACATCATTTTTGGATCAACAAATACAAAAATGTGTCAAGATTTCTCTAATCTAATGAAAGGAGAATTTGAAATGAGTCTTATGGGAGAACTTAAATACTTTCTTGGATTACAAATAAAGCTAGAAAAATCTGGAATTTTCATATACCAAGAAAAGTATATTAAGGATCTTCTCAGAAGATACAGAATGGAAGGATCAAAATCCATGGGAACTCCCATGCATCCTTCTATAGTTCTAGACCAGGATGAAAATGGAAAATCTGTATCTAAGAAAGAGTATAGAGGAATGATAGGATCTCTATTATATTTAGCTGCTAGTAGACCAGACAATCTATTTTCAGTAGGACTATGTGCTAGATTTCAATCTTCTCCGAAAGAATCACATGTTGCTGCTGTGAAAAGAATACTCAGATATCTTGTTGGAACCACTGATCTTGGTCTTTGGTACAAGAAAGGTACAAAATTTGACTTGACAGGATATTGTAATGTTGATTATGCTAGAGATAGACTAGATAGAAAGAGCACAAGTGGTGGATGTCAATTTCTTGGAGAAGCACTGGTATTTTGGTCATGCAAAAAGCAACCTACCATAGTTTTATCTATTGCAGAAGTAGAATATGTATCTGCTGCAAGCTGTTGTTCTCAAATGTTATGGATAAAGCATCAAATGGAGAATTATTGCTTAAGGTACACAAAAATCCCTATATTCTGTGACAATACAAGTGCCATAAACTTGTCCAAGAATCCTATACAACATTCTAGGTCTAAGCACATTGATATAAAGCATCATTTCATTAGGGATCATGTGCAGAAAAATGAAATTGAACTTAAATTCATTGAAACCAAGCTTCAAGTAGCTGACATCTTCACTAAACCTCTTGTAGAAGATAGATTTGTGTTTATTAGAGAAAAATTAAATATGTGCAAATTGTTAAATTGATTGATTTGATTGAATTTTAATTCTGTCATAAACACAGAAGATACTTATATCTCCTGTAGAAGGTTTAAAGTCAATTAGGAGTTGTTCCTTATGCAAAAATTCTGTAGAACTTCTTCCTTCTGTTCAAGAAGAAGAAATGTTCTTCTCCAATATCTGAATCATGACTGACCTAGTATGACATCTTTCCTGAATCCTGAAAGTGTATATGAGGAAAGGTCACTATCAAAACCTCTCAAATTCTCTCTCCTAGGTCAACTGTGAAAGTGACACTACATGAGCTGCAGAATGCTTAGCTCTCCAAGTGTTATAGATGAAAATATTTCTTTTGGCCCTCCAATTCAAAAAGGAAGTTAGCTACACTAATTAGGCAATTAAGTTTCTGAACGTTTGAAATAACCAAAATGTAGAGATGCGCGCTCTTCTCTCTCCCTTTCTATTATCATGTTCTCTCTCCTATCAAACGGCTAGTTAGAATAGCTATATCTCAGCTAAGGAACTCAGTCTCTTCCTCTCCAAACCCTTTCTGCACTCCAAAACAAAATTTCCTCTTCTCTTCTTCATACTCTGTTTTCTACAAAAAATGAGAATGAAATCCGTAGCTTGCAAAAAAACCTCTACCTCCTCACCCCTCTCAGAGGAAGAAAATCCAGAACAATTTGAAGTTACAGGGATGGAAATGATTCCATACTCTGAACCCATTCGTGCTGAGCCATTATCCACAAAACCTCCCATAGGAGAACCAGAATCTGCTGGAGCAGAGCAACCTTCCTCTCCCATAGCTGACCCATCAACTGAAGAACCAAAATCCACTTCAGCTGAGGAGACTATCCCTGAACCAGCTAAATCAATACCATCTCCTTCACCAGCCTTCACTAAAACCAAACCTGTCTCAGCTCCTTCCTCCTCAAATATTCCCTCAGATATCCCTATTGTTAGAGTAAGAAGGTCTGAAAGGAATAAGGCCTCTTTCCATACCATTGGAAATGATCCAAACAATCCCATTGGGATTGATTCTCCACCAAAACCCTCTTCTCCCATTTCCACTAACAAATCTAGCACTCAGACATATGCAGAAGATAAGAAAGATGCTTCAGAATGAGGAAGCAAAGAAGAAAGTGATCCTTCTGAGGATCCTGAAGATAGTGATTTGGACCTTTTTGAAAATTCTGAGATGCTCAAGGCATTCTCTGAGAAATGGAAATGGAAAAGCATCATTCCTGGTAGAGTATTCATGATAAGAGAGATAAGAGGAGGAGGATGGGATATTAGTCACTTTCTCCAGAAGCAAGGATGTGGAGATTTCCTTGTCTTTAAGGAACCTATATATCCCAGGATTATAAAAGCTTTCTATGCTTCTGCAAGCAACTATAAGAGTGATGGGAACTCTCTTGTTGCTGATGTCAAAGGTTCAACTATCATCCTCACCCCGAGCATTATTGAAGAAGTTCTCAATCTGCCTGCATGTCAAAATCATCTCTATGAAGACACTTGGTATGCTTCTGCAGGCATAGAAGAAGTAGTCAGAAAAGTCCTCAGCAAACCCAACCTACCTCTCATTTCCAGTAAACTAATCCCCATTTGTAGGCTATTCCACAAAATGTGTTGTTACTCCATTCTTCCTAGAGCTGGAACCCTTGAAAGGGTTACAGACCAAGACCTACTAGTTCTGTACCATTTGCTGATTGGAAAACCATTTTCCCTATCCTACCTGCTTCTTAGAAGCATGATTTACTCAGCCAATCCACAGAGAGCTTATGCCAACCTACCATATGGCATGCTGTTAACCAAAATCTTCAGATTGTACAATGTGCCTCTTGAGGATGAAGAATGTGAAGACAGCTGTACCTTCTTTAACAGAAAGAATATTAAGAAAATGAAGATGGTACATCCCACTCATTCTAAGATATTTTCCAGCAGTAGCAGTGGAGAAGAAGAAGCTTCTGAAGAAGAAAGGGCTCCAAGGACTAAAAAGAAGAATGAGGTACTTAAGACCTTCTCCAGAAAAAGGAAGGGTCCAACAGTACCTGCTTGAGATGGAGAGCCCAATAAAGCTCAAAAGGTTTCTTCTTCTGGAGCTGAAAAGGATTGTCCAACTCCTTCTTCCTCACATGACAGCATGGACACCTCACCCTTTGAGGAAGATAAAGCTGCTTCTCCAGTAGAGCATGCTTTTATAGAAGAGGAGTCTGTAGAAGAAGAAAGGGAGCAATCGCTTGCTTCTGTAGAGGGATTAGTTGTCAATACCCTAGCTATGCTTTACACTGCTCAGCCTACCTCTCCCACCATTCCACTCCCAACACCCCCCACTACTGCAGCTGCTCCAGAGGAAGTAGCTACTAAGGAAGCAGTGCAGAAGGAAGAACCTCCATCAGGTCCTTCTGCAGGAACCTTTGGAATTGATCTGGTGAATCAATTCCTTGCTTCTCCCATTTTGGACTCCTCCATTCCTGCTACTATGCCCCTCAAAGACTCTATTCCTGCTGTGTCTGCTCATCTCTCATCTATGGAGACATTTCTCCAACAACTAAGTGCTGAGAAGGAAGAAATGCCCTCTGCTCCTCTGCAGAAGGAAGAGGCTGCTGAACCTGAAGCTGCTGCATCTAAAGATGCTTCTCCCACTGCCCCGGCTGAACCTACTCCTTCCTCCCAAACACTTGAGAGACAAGTGAGGAAAATAAAGGCAGACATCAAGAAACTATTTTCTAATATCAATGTTCTGCAAAATTCTGTAAATGAGATGATTAAAAAGTTCACACGACACCAGTTCTGGTTCAACACCTTTTTCCTACCTGTCATTGCTCCTCAAGCACCACAAATGACATTGTTATGTCTTAGGAATCTGATAGGAGAGATCTTATTTGGCTTATTTTGTATGACATTGATCATGTCTTTTTGGATGATCTTGGATGATCTTTTTTATGATTGATGAATGTTCAATTAAATTATGCTTTTTCCTGCTGATATAAAGTGATCTACAATCTGATCAATTGATTAACTATAACAATAAAGTTCTGTTGTGTGCATTTTTGAAACCTACATGAAATTTACAATAATCTGAATGACATAAAAGGAAATGATAAAGGTACATGCATACATTCAGGGGGAGTACCTTCATAATTATAACAATGTAAAACTTAATAGGTTGTCATCATCAAAAAACGGGGAGATTGTAAGGTCCAAGAATCCCTTAAAGAATGTTTTAATGATGATAACCAATCAAGGTTTACTTGAAATAATTATGAACTTTAAAGACTAATGATTTTGTTCAAGTGAGTGTTTAGAAGATACAGGTAAGCACTTGCAGAAGGTAAAATTGATCAACAGAAGCAAGAAAGGAATGACACTTATTTAAGAAGGAATGTCTTAGGATTGACAGGAATGACAAATCTGTGACAAACAGATTTAATACATACTGAAAAGCAATAAGAAGTTCTCTGTCATCCCCCAGAAGATAAGAACAGCCTTTGAAAAGAAGAAATTATATTAAAATTATCTTAGAAGGAAGATTCATTTTAATGCAGCAAAAGAGAAGCTCTCTACTAACTGCCAAGAAACATTTGAATCATCTTCTGTAAGGTGTAAAACCAAATATCAGAAGATGAATAGTTGTTCCCAAGAAGAACCTGAGGTTACTAAGTGTACAGAAGAAACAGAATGTCTTTTGAACAAGAAAAGAACAAATTGAATTCTATATCTTCTAAGGACAACTGTACAATAAACATAAAGATACTCTCAAACAAGCTAATGATGAACATCAAGAAGATCTAGAAGAAGAATGAAGTTCCAGAAGCCCTGCAGAAGGAATGCATTGCTGCAGAATATGCAAATAAGGCTAAATTCATGATAATCTTTTTCTTCTCATTTTCTCATGATTCCAATGGATCAATTAACTCAAGAATAAGTGAAAATATTATACTGGAAGGTTTCAGCTCGTTTGAAGAAGAATTGCCTTGAGAAACAGCCCAAAAACAACCTGTAGAAGGAACCCTGCAGAAGGAAGAGCTGGTCAAACTTGACAGCTGTAAAGCTGTACTTGTTGCAGCAGAGAAAGGGACATCTCCTTGGACCCAGCTGGCTACCCAATGGCTATTTTGCTCTAGCCCTCTATAAAAGGAGAGTTCCTCCAACACATCTCTCCAACTCAATCAATATCTTTCTTAATCAGCTGCATGAAGAACAACAGCAACATCAACAGAATCTTCACTCCAGAATTGAACAGAACCAGAAGAAGATTCTCAAGAAATTGAAGCACCAGAAAAAGAGGCAAGAGGCTATCCTTGATGGGCTTGACACAGTCCTTCAAGCAATACAGACCTCTAATGATTTCAACAAGAAGATGAATCTTCATCTTTCTAATCTGCCTCCTCTTCCTGAGATCCGACAAGCTGTTGCACGACCATCTGCTTCAAACTCAAACTCATCCTCTTCTCCTTCATCCTAGTTATGCTAGTCAAAATGCCTACTGTTGAGGTTCCTGGCACACAAAAGACTCCTCCAAGGTATGAACCATCTCACTCCCAACAGACCTCATTCCCTACACCTGGAATATTCTTTGTGGACACTGTGTTGTTTGACTCTCCTCAGCCCAAATATGATCAATCTGCTCCTCCAGTAGCACAACAACAACCAGTTCCATCTTCTAAGCCTTCCATTCCCACACATCTCTCCAACTCAATCAATACCTTTCTCAATCAGCTGCATGAAGAACAACAGCAACATCAACAGAATCTTCACTCCAGAATTGAACAGAACCAGAAGAAGATTCTCAAGAAGTTGAAGCACCAGAAAAAGAGGCAAGAGGCTATCCTTGATGGGCTTGACACAGTCCTTCAAGCAATACAGACCTCCAATGATTTCAACAAGAAGATGAATCTTCATCTTTCTAATCTGCCTCCTCTTCCTGAGATCCCATAAGTTGTTGCACGACCATCTGCTTCAAACTCAAACTCATCCTCTTCTCCTTCATCCTAGTTATGCTAGTCATTTTGTTTTGATAATGGCAAAAGGGGGATAGTTGGTTAGATATTTATCTGATATTTATCTGATAAGAGTCTTAGTTTGTAATTAGTTAAGTTTCATCCTTGTGTGGCTTTTGAAATAGTGTTAGATATTTATATGATATTTATATGATATTTATCTGATAAGAGTCTTAGTTTGTAATTAGTTAAGTTTCAGCCTTGTGTGGCTTTTGAAATAGTTAAGATGTAATAGCATCTTTTCTCTGTTTTGATGATATGCAGTGGCATCTTTTGCTATCAAATTATGTATTCCCTTTCCTAATTAATGAAATGACTCTCTGTTCACATTCATTTGTTGTGGTAAATCTGTTTTAGCAAAATATTATGTAAAATAACTTTCAACAGATTAGATCTTTAACTCAGGGGGAGCTCATCTCCTTAAAAGAAATAAAATTGCATAACTCAGGGGGAGTTATTTTCTGCATCTGTAACTTAAAACTAAAACTGCTTAATATTAAAACTTTATGATTTGCCATCATCAAAAAATGGGGAGATTGTTGAGACAAACTCACCTCCAAGAATTTTTAATATGCCAAACCATTAAATTTAAATATATGAGACGCATCTTGTTATTACGCATCTAGTCATTATTTCTGCAGGATTTGATCAGGACATCAATTTTCAAAAAGGATCCTTAAAGTATAAACCAAGAAAGTCAGAAATAAGGAAGCATAAGAAGCAAAACTCAAAGCTGCTACAACAAGAGATTTAAGAATAACTTGAGACGTCGTCTCAAGATCAAATGCAAGGTCTAGAGATCATCTCATAAAAGAGAAGCAGACTCACAAAGAGCAACACAAGTCAAAAATACGACTAGAACTTAATTGAAGAAGAGATCAGTATGATTCATCACTGTTCCAGTGGTGAGACTCAAGAACAGCTTGAGATGCAAACTCATGAACAGATGCAAGTTCAGCTTGAGACGTTGTCTCATGGTCAGACGTATCTGATGAGATCTTAGCTCAGATGCAAGGAAAGAGAGCTAGACTCAGAACAAAAAGGAAGACTCAAAAACAGCATGAGAAGACAGAATAAAAGTCAGCATAGGGTCAAGATAAAGTACAAAAGTACACTGACACAGTACCTTCAGGCTCTGAAAAGCTGCTTTGTTCTCAACAGAAAAATCTCTTCTCTCAGCAACGGTTAGAAACGACAATAAAACGACTAGTTTCTGTTTTGAAATATAAGAGCTAAATTCAACAGTGCATCATGTGAGACCACGCTGATTATTAAACATCAACTGCATCTCATCACATCTGAAGTGACATCTCAAGTGCACGTCTCAACTAGTTTATATTCAGATCTGATCTCAACTTGGGATTCCTATCAGTCTCTATCCATCTCTCTTCTCTGATTCTAATATTATCATTTCCTTGAGAGAAAAGTATTTCTAGCTAAGCCTACTACCTATCCATACATTGTATGTTTGTGAGCTAGACCCATCTCAACTTCACATTCTTGTAACTTGTTCATCTAAGATAGGAGTGTGCCTAGTCTTAGAGTGAGTTGTGTGCGTCCTGAAGAGGCTGTAAGAATACTTGTGGCTCAGCCAAGATAGGAGGCGCCTAGGCTTGGTGTGAGAGACGTCCTGAAGAGGCTGTAAGAATACGTGTAATTGACGGGTTGTCAATAGTGGAAATCTCACGTGTTGTAAGGACTGGACGTAGCCCAAGGTGTGGGTGAACCAGGATAAGATCTCTGTGTCATCTCTCTTCCTTTAGCTTTATCTGGATTATCTCTAAACTGTTTAAATAACTAAGTAATTATTTCAACATCTAACTAAATCTGATTTGAGACCTTGAGACAACTACACTATCAAAACAACTAAAATTGAAACCAGTTATATCCTGTCTTAACAGAGACCCCAAGTCAGCAAACTTGAGATTACGTCTCAACTTTCAATTTTAGTGTGCACATTTCAGGAACAAATTTTAAAAAAGAAGTCTCTATTCAACCCACCTTCTAGAGACATTCAGCCAACTTCAAGTTTGTCTCAACAATCTCCCCTTTTTTGATGATGGCAAACCATAGAGTTTAAATTTTAAATGGATAAGATTTTATGTCATTAGATGTAGTAATTAACTCCCCCTGAGTTATGCATTCCCATTTCTTTTAAGGAAATGAGCTCCGCCTGAGTTAGAGATCAAATTGTTTTATAAGATTATGCTAAATAGATTCATCTCAGCCAATAAATGTGAACAGAGAGTCATTTCATTCATCAAAACAAGAGGAGTACATAATTGTATAGCAAAAGATGCCACCGCATCTCATCAAATCAAAGAAAAGATGCTATTACATCTTAAACATTTCAAAACACAAAGCTGCAAACTAATACAAACTAAGACTCTTATCAGATGCTAAACATCTAACCAACTCTCCCCCTTTTCCATTATCAAAACAAAGGAAACTAGCATAGCTAGGAAGAAGGAGAAGAGGATGAGTCAGAGTCTGGTCTAGATGGGCGCATAACAGCTTATGGAATCTCATACAGAGGAGGTAGATTAGAGAGATGAAGATTCATCTTCTTGTTAAAATCATATGAAGTGCGAATAGCTTGAACGACTGTGTCAAGTCCGTCAAGGATAGCCTCTTGCCTCTTCTTCTGATGTTTCAGCTTCTTGAGGATCTTCTTCTGATTCTTCTCAATTCTGGAGTGGAGATCTTGCTGATGTTGTTGTTCTTCATGGAGCTGATTCAGAAAGGTATTGATGGAGTTGGAGATATGAGTGGGAATAGATGGTTCAGATGTTGGAGCTTGAGGGTGTTCAGGTGGAGGTGCAGATTGGTCATATTTTGGTTGAGGAGAGCTGAGCAGAATTGAATCCACAAAGAACTTGTCAGGTGAAGAGAGGTTTGAAATGAGTGAGATGGCTCATACTTAGCTGGAGTCCTTTATTGAGCAGTGGGTATCTCTCTAGTCTCATCAGCATCAGTTGGAGTCTCTTGTATGGCCTCAGGAACTGAGGTAGTATTTTCCTTCTCTAAACTTACAAGAGTCTCAACAACAATTTTTGTGATGGGAGAGACATCAGATTGATTGCTTGCTGAGGAGATGGAGGTGGTGTCTGATGATGTGGAGACGAAGATTGAGGATCAGGTGTTGGTTCTTGCATCTCATGTGTTGGTTCTGTAGTAACTGGTTCTTCAGTATTGAGTGGTTGAGGTTCAGGTTGAGTAATAACAGATGAGATATGCTCAGACCTTGTCTCATTTTTCTTCTTTTTTCTAGTCTCAATCTCAATTGAGACTGAAGGTTGAGACTTTCTCTTCTTCTGTTCTCTAGGGATCACACGACCTTCTTGAGATCCCACAGCAGTCTCCTTAACAACCTTCTTTCTTTTCTTCTCCTTGTGAGTCTCAGATAATTTGAGGATGGAGAAGCATGAGTAGAGGGAGGATTGGGAGCAGGATTTTCAAGTGGAAAGGTGGGAGGAGGAATTGACTTACCATCTAAACTCAGAGACTTGAGATTTGATTTTCCAATCAGTCCAGGCTTTTCAGACGTCTCTTCACAGCCACTGAGGTCAACTTTGAAATGCTTCATGATTTTCGTGGTGAGCATTCCAAATGGTAGAGAGGAAGTGACTTTGGAGTTGTAGAAGGCATGTTCCATGTGCCTTAGAATTAGAAAGGGAAGATTTAGAGGGATACCGTGCTTGAGATGATACATGACCATCAAGTCTTGAGTGTAGATTTTGTTGGATGTGCCAGCTCTGGGCATGATGCATTTGGCTACCAGGTGAAAGAGGAATTTCCCAAAATGATTGAGAGAGGAGGAGTCTGTGACCTTTGCTTCTTTAAACAGAGAAGTTCCCATAGTTGCAACTGGGACTCCTATTTGATTCCACCAGTCTTCTTCGTTGTAGAGCCTATTTCCAGTCACTGGGCTTGAATGATGGCCCCCAGGGATTCTTCAGTGAGTTCAATATGAACTCCTTTGAGATTGACTATCACATGGGGTAACCCCTGAGAAGCACCCTTATCCTTGGTATAAGCAGCATAAAAGGCCCTTGTCATCTTTGGAAAGATTGGCTCTGTCATAGACAGATAGTCTTCCCAGCCCTGCTTCCTGAGATAAGGAACAATATCCCAGTTTTCTTCTTTCAATTCCTTAAAGTCAATAAGTCTCCCAATCACTATCTTCTTTTCAGCAAACTTTTTGATAAACTTTTCTTCCACTTCTGCATTTTCAAAGAGATCAGACTGAAATGAGAGCTTCTTTCCTTCAACAGCCTTGCCCTTTTTCTTTGAAGCTTTAGGATGGGTGAGGTTTATATGGACAGGAGATTTGGGAGCTTGGTGTGCTGTAGTCTGAGTTACGTTTGAATCAATCCTTTGAGACTTCATTCTTCTAGGAAGGGGTGTACTTTTCTTTGAAGAAGTGGACTTAGAAGAATGTGAAAGTTGAGACTAAGTTTATGAGGGCTCAGACTCTATACTGGGTTGTGGAGATGGAGAACGGTTGAGGCGTTCTTGACTTGAATGAACGCTGATGGATTGTGATTGTTCAGATGAAGACATCTTGATTTCAGGAGATGAAGAAGAAGAAGATTTATCAGAGTAGGGAAGTTTAATAGCTTTGATCTTGATGCGCATCTGAGAGAGAGGAAAGAGATGAGGTGTGGGTTTTGAGTTTGTCTTAAATAGAGGGAGGAGCTGAGGGAGAGAGAGTGAGTGCGCAAATGATAAGGGAGCAGTTAATGAACGGTTGCGAAGTGGTTGGCTCTCATTTTTATATAGTAACGGCTAGTTTACTAATGAGTGGGGAGTTACTAGCCGTTAGTTAACGGCTCCTTTTTACCCTCTGTAACGTCTCAGTGAATAATGAGACATGAGTTGAGACTTATCATGAGACGCTTCTCGTCTAATACGTTCCTGAGACGTCATCTCATCTCAGATGATCCTTCAGTCTCATTTTTATGAGACTCAGAGCTGATCTCATCTCATGAAACAATTCCTTAATTGAAATTCCTAACTAAGAGCACACATATTTAATAGTTTTAGATTCTCAACAAATCTTTCCTCCACTAAGGGTTTAGTGAAGATGTCATCAAGTTGGTTTTTAGTATCAACA
Organism: Sesbania bispinosa; assembly: GCA_026901365.1. NCBI lineage: Eukaryota > Viridiplantae > Streptophyta > Magnoliopsida > Fabales > Fabaceae > Sesbania > Sesbania bispinosa. The sequence continues at coordinate 388,079 of QLOH01000065.1, read as the reverse complement.
AAAATAATTTCAATATTCCCTTTCTGCACATGGTCTCTTATAAAGTGATGTTTAATATCTATATGTTTAGACCTTGAATGATGAATAGGATTTTTAGCAAGGTTTATAGCACTTGTGTTATCACAATAAATGGGGATTTTGGAGTACCTGAGTGCATAGTCTTGCATTTGAGACTTGATCCACAATATCTGAGTACAGCAGGCAGCTGTTGAGACATATTCAGCTTCAGTTGTGGACAAGGTTATTGTATTTTGTTTCTTACACGACCAAGAGATAAGACATTTTCCAAGGAATTGGCAAGAACCACTTGTGCTTTTCCTATCCACTTTGTCTCCAGAAAAGTCAACATCATTGTATCCTATAAGATTAAAACTTGAACCTTTCTCATACTAGAGACCAAGATTAGTGGTTCCTATTAAATATCTAAAAATTCTTTTGATAGCAGTAAGATGAGATTCCTTAGGATCTGATTGGTACCTTGCACAGATGCCTACAACATACTGAATATCAGGTCTACTTGTAGTTAGGTACATGAGAGATCCAATCATACCTCTGTAATTCTTGTCTGAGACAGCTTTACCAGTCTCATCTTTGTCAAGCTGAGTTGAGGGGTGCATTGGAGTCTTCATTGGCTTGGCATCATTCATTTTGAACTTTGTCAGCAGATCTCTTGCATACTTCTCTTGATTGATGGAGATGCCTTCTGACAATTGCTTTATTTGCAGCCCAAGGAAGAATCTTAGTTCACCCATCATGCTCATTTCAAATTCTCCCTGCATGAGACTTGAGAATTCTTGACAAAGAGACTCATTAGTGGACCCAAAGATAATGTCATCCACATAAATTTGAACAATCAGTAAATTTTTGTTAACTTCCCTTTTGAATAGTGTAGTATCAATTTGACCTCTGGTAAAACCATTTTTAATTAAAAAAGAACTTAACCTGTCATACTGATAAGTGTAAAATTAGCGTTATTTTCATATAGTTTTTATTACACTTATCAAGGTTAAAATAGTAATTTATGCCCCAAAATATCCCTTTTTATTAATATTTATAATAATTGTATTTATTTGATACAAATTTGAATATGATGCTATTTTAAATAGAAATTTGCTATTTTATGAAGAATTATAGCAGATTTGGGACAAGAGTGGAAAAAGCATCAGAATCGAGGATATTGCAGATTCAGAAATTAAATAAATAAAAGAAAATCAGAGAATCCTGCAAAGAATCTTTTCAATTCAAATCCAAGGCAGATAAATACAATAATAATTCGGATAAAAGGGATAAAGGAAAACCAGATGTGATCAGAAAGGAATCAAGAGGTTAGATCCACAAATCAAGGAAAGCTGCCGCGAGTCACACGCTCCATATGCGCTTAGCGCGCGTGGAGCGCATGAGCAGATTGGCCAGGCTTCATGTGCGCTAAGCACACATGAAGCGCGTGTCCTGATTAATGAAGCCGCGCGCAGGTGACGTCAATTAATGAAAGGGAAGCTCCTGATTGGTCAAGCTTCACAACAATGACGTCAATTAATGAAAAGGCAGCCTCTGATTGGATTAAAAACTCACCAGTGACATCACAACCTGATCCCTTGAAGGTTTTCCAACTCTATAAATAGAGCCCTTTGCAAAGGTCATAGACACGGTCCTCGGGACCATAAACACTGATACAGAGAGAGAGTAGTATAGGATTGAGAAAGGTGACAGATTTCTCAGTAGTTAGTAATGGCTACCATGAGTAGTTAAACTCTCTAGTAGGATTTGATGTAGTAGATTCGATCCCCTTGTGTATAAGAATTCTCTTTTCTATTTATTTATGATTCTATGCTTGTAATTTATCGGTATCTTTATGCTGTGTGTAATGCATCAACTCCGCGCGTGCGCCGGGATGGTAGGCTAGTGCTCTGGATACAAAATGTGGAACTCCGGCTAGTATCAGAGGTAGGTGAGCATGGAGCTGTTCATGAAGCTTATTCTCGGATTGCTAAAGGTACTCGGTTTAATTATATCGTAGCATAAGGATTGTATTCTAACGATCGGAGGTTCAGTGAGTAACACACCCCTCCGTAGGTGCCTTATGTGAAAGTATGGTTAAAACAATAGCGCTGATTGCAAAATACGGGGAATGTTCGGGGTCGCCAAATGCCACTTTGAATGCCTGTAGAGAATAGCTTTTGGAGTTTAATTTTGATATTATAGGGGAATTTGCGGGTATGATAATTACCAGGCATGCCTTATAATTATTGTAATTAAACAATGCTAAGGTAATTACAAGTACGATCAAAAATCAGGGAAAAGGAGTTCAAGTACACAAAGGGTGGAGATGAAACGAAATCAAATCCTAGTCCTAAATACTATTATCTCGTGTTATCTTTGTTTATTTTATTATTCCGTAAAACCAACCTTTTTGCGAAAACGTTTTATTGAAAATACAATTACTATAACTCTACAAGTTAAAACCGCTCCCTGTGGATACGATAACTCACTTACTCTAAAACTACTGGACTACTGGTAAACTTTCCAGGAAACCCATCACATACCAAGCTCTTGGAGCTTGCTTGAGACCATACAAGGACTTCTTGAGTTTGAGGACATACTCTGGATGATGGGGATCTTCAAAGCCAGGGGGTTGTCTTACATAGACTTCCTTTTCAATGATCCCATTCAAGAATGCACTTTTCACATCCATCTGATAGAGTTTGAAGTCCTTGTGAGCAGCAAAGGCTAAGAGGATTCTGATAGCTTCAAGTCTAGCAACTGGAGCAAAGGTCTCATCATAGTCTATGCCCTCCTGCTGATTCTATCCTTGTGCTACCAATCTTGCTTTATTTCTCATTACTTTGCCCTTTTCATTTAGCTTGTTTCTAAAGACCCATCTGGTTCCAATTATAGATTGATAAGAGGGAGGAGGAACCAGATCCCAGACTTTACTCTTTTCAAACTAGTTCAGCTCTTCTTCCACAACCTTAATCCAGGACTCATCATTGAGAGATTCTTGTATGTCTTTAGGTTCTATCTCATATACAAGAGCCATCAAGTTCTCAGCATTTCTGAAGGAAGATCTGGTCCTGACTCTATCTGAGGTTTCTCCAATTATTTGTTCTCTGGGATGAGATCTTACTAATCTCCAGCTTCTGGGTAGTTGAGATGCATGCTCATTCTGGATCTCGAGATCTCCTTGTCTTGGTTCCCTGATCTCAGGTTGTCCATCTGGTTTATCTTCTTATTGGGATACTTGAGATGAGTCAGGATGGATGCTTCTGTGAGACATCATCTCAGATTGAGCTTCTCTTCTATGTTCAGGCTAAGAGGATCTCTCTTCAGCATCTTGAGATGAAATTCTCAATTCTCCCATCAACCTCTTTCTGAAAGCTGCCATGCATCTTATTAAAGACTACATGCACAAATTCTTCAGTAGTTTTAGTTTTTAGATTGTATACTCTATAAGCTTTGGAAGTTTGGGAGTATCCTAAGAAAATTCCTTTGTCAGATTTTGTATCAAATTTTCCTAGTTGATCTTTAGTGTTTAGAATGTAATAATCACAGCCAAACACATGGAAATAGGAAATTGAGGGTTTTCTCCCTTTCCACAGCTCATATGGAGTCTTATTCAAGATCTTTGACTCTATTTATGATTTAGCAGGAGATGTTCACAGCTTCTGCCCAAAAATACTTTTCAATTCCAGAGTCACATAACAAAGTTCTTGCCATCTCTTGAAGAGTCCTATTCTTTCTCTCAACCACTCCATTCTGTTTAGGAGTTCTTGGACATGAGAAGTTATGAGCAATGCCATTTTTGTCAAAGAATTTCTTAAATTTTGCATTCTCAAACTCTCCTCCATGATCACTTCTTACATAACTTATTCTATATCCCTTCTCAGATTGGATCTTTTTGCAAAATATTTTAAATGATTCATAAGATTCATCATTCTGAGAGAGGAATAGAACCCAGGTAAATCTTGAGAAGTCATCCACAATTACAAAGCCATATTTTTTACCACTGAGACTTGCAGTCTTAGTTGGTCCAAACAGATCAATATGGAGAATCTCAAGTGGCCTGGTGGTTGAGACATGAAACATGGATTTGAAACTTGATTTGTTGTGCTTGCTTTTTATGCAGGACTCATATATCATGTCCTTGTCAAATTTTACTTTTGGTAAACCTTTGACAAGAGACTGGCTTGCAAGCTGACTCATGGTTCTCATGTTAATGTGTCCAACTCTCTTGTGCCATAACCACTTCTCATGGTCATGAGACATGAGACATGTGAGATCAGATAGCCTCTCAAGTGAGACTGAGTACAGGTTTTTGTTTCTTTTTCTAGAAAAGGTTGTTTTCCCGGTCTTTGAGTCTATGATTTCACAGAAAGTGGGTTGGAAATTTACATGATAACCATTGTCACACAGCTGACTGATACTCAGAAAATTATGTTTCAGACCTTCAACAAAATATATGTTGAGTCTCAAAAATATCATAAGGTAAATTATGATGTTTTAGATAGCTCACTTCTCAAGTTTTAATGATTAACAAATTTGGGTTAAAATACTTATCATAGATACATAAATGTTTAATGACTTATCTATGATTTCAGCAAGCCATTCTGAACTTATAAAGATTGTCTGAAGTGTTGTCAACCTGTCTAAAGTGGAAAAGCCTTATGAAGGTTTAACCTGTCTGAAGTGTTGAAGCCGTCTGAAGTGTTGAAGCCGTCTGAAGTGCGCAACCCGTCTGAAGTGTTGAAGCCGTCTGAAGTCTCATTAATGACGTGGCACTCTTTGCTAAAGTATGTGAAGACATCTCTGAAATTCTGCTGAGTCAAGCGTTCTCTGCTGCACGTACCTTTTCAAACATATTTATGGCAAGGAACACAGAGACCTTTCCTGGTATATTTGAATTTCATACACCACTGAGGAAATCCCTGCAATGCAGCCTTTGCAGCAACAACAGTGGCAGCTTTATGGCAGCAGCAACCTTGTACTGTGTCAGAAAAATCAGAACTCTTAGAAGCATGTCTCACAACGGATTAAAAAGCATTTAATGCTATCTCACAACGGTGGTATTTCAACGGATTGAAGATTGGTTATAAATAGCCCTTCATGAAGACCATCAAGAGAGGGACTGCATATACAAGAAAGTCTAAGAGAAATCACGCTGCAAGTTTTTCTCTGTAAAAACACTCTGATTTCATATTCGTTGTACATCATTTGTATATCCTGAGCATACCTCAGTTTTTATTGTACATCGTCTCTGTTTAAGCTTCAAACTTGTGTAGTTTAAAAGCTTAGACATATCTCTTTGTAAAAATTGTCTTTGAGCCTGGAGAGGCTTGTCTGTAAAAGAATACTTGGTTGTAGAGCCTGAAGAGGCTTGTCTGTAAAAGAATACTTGGTTGTAGAGCTTGAAGAGGCTTTACTGTAAAAGAATACTTGTAATCTTGGTGAAGATTAAGAGAAAATCCAAGTGCTAGTTGGCATTGGGACTGGACGTAGCTCACAGTGGTAGTGAGTGAACCAGAATAAATTCCTTGGCTAAGTTTTCTATCCCTTATCTCTTGTCAATTTATTTATACTAACCAAAGGGTGTTGAAAACTGTTCTGATAAATTTAAAAAGCAAGAAACCTTTTAAAGATCTTTTCAGAAGCCTTCTTAAGAAACTTCAGACAGCCTCTTAAACCTGTCTGAAACTGTTGTAAACTTAACCGTTTGCGAAAAGCTTCCATAAATTATTAAGAAACACTATTCAACCCCCCTTCTAGTGTTTCTCTGTGTTTCTACAGTTGGTATCAGAGCTCAACTCAGGGTTGAGCACCTTACAAGTGTTTGAGGATTAAAGATCCAGATGGAAGCTTCCAACAACAGACAGTACATCACTGAAGAGCCTCTATCTCAAGACCCCCCAACATTCAATGGAGTGGACTACAACTATTGGAGGGATCGTATGAAGTTGTTCATTGAGAGAAACAACATTGATGTTTAGGATGTGGTCACTGATGGAGACTATGTGCCTATACATAACTGAGTGCCAATACCTGAGGCTGAATGGACCTTAGAGCAGAAGGCTAGAGTTCAGCTAAATGCTAAAGCCAAACTCTATTTGATATGTTCTCTGAACAAATCAGAGTATGAGAAGGTTCATGGATGTTCATCTGCCAAGGAGATTTGGGATACACTTGCAGCCGCCCATGAAGGGACTGAGACTGTCAAGCAATCCAAAATCAGCATGCTTATACATCAATATGAGATGTTCAAGATGGAAGAATCTGAAACCATAGATCAAATGTTTGGGAGGTTTCATACTATAACTAATGGACTCAGGTCTTTAGGTAGAACTTTTGAATCTGGAGACAATAATAGAAAGATTCTGAGAAGTTTGCCAAAGTCCTAGAGACCCAAAGTTACAGCCATTCAAAAGGCCAGAGACTTAAACTCTCTTAGAATGGAAGAACTGTTGGGATCTCTCAAAGTTCATGAGCTTGAACTTGGGGAAGATGACATCAAGAAGAAATCTCTGGCATTAAACTCCAAAGCCAAACACCTTAGGCATGGCAGCATTAAAGCCATGCAAGCTGAGAAAACTTCAGAAGCAGATGAAGATTCTGGAGATAGCTCAGAAGATGATGATCTTGCTCTTCTCAGCAGGAAAATCAAGAGGATGCTGCAGAACAGAGGAAAGTTTAGAAAGAACCAACCCTCAACCTCTAAATCAGGTAAGTTAGGTAAGGATTCTCAAAATGACAAAATTATATGCTATGAGTGTAAACAGCCAGGTCATATGAAGGCTGAATGTCCAAGACTGAAGAAGAACAACTTCAAAAAGAAGAAATTCTTCAAGAAGAAGAAGGGTCTGATGGCAACATGGGAGGATCTTGATGAGTCTACCTTAGAAGAAGAGGAAGACACTTCAGACGAGGCCAACCTGTGTCTCATGGCCAGCCTGCCCTCATCAGATAGCTCAGAATCTGAGGTATTTCCCTTAACTCTTCAAGAGATGTATGATGACCTGATGGAAAGTTCCAAGGAACTTTTCCAAGAGTATAAGAATTTGTCCAAGGCCCACACAGAAATGTGCAGTAAATATGAGGCTCTTGAGATAGAAAATATTATGCTCAAGGAGAGAATTCTTGTGACTGAAAGCAGCAGTTCACAAACTGTCTCTGAAGAAAACAAAAAACTTCAGAAACAAGTTGAGGAACTGACAAAAGACTTAGCTAAATTTGTCAAAGGAACATAAAACCTTAACAGATTGCTTGGCAATCAAAGGGATCCCCTTGACAAAAGTGGATTAGGCTTTTGTGATCATGATACCTCTGAATCTCTTATTTTCAAAAATTTTACTAAAGGCAAAAAGAAAGCTATTGGGTGTTCTCACTGTGGCAAGCCTGGACACAATGTGGCTCAGTGTAAACACAAGGGAAAAGCAAAACCCAAATCTAACAAGAAAGGACCCAAAAGAATATGGGTACCTAAGAACTTGATCATTCCTATTGCAGATGTGTTTAACAGGACAAAGGAGACCCCACAAATGGTACCTGGACAGTGGGTGCTCACGACACATGACAGGAGAAAGGTCTTTGTTCCAAAACCTTAGGCCCAGAGCAGGAGGTGTGGTCATCTTTGGTGGAAATCAGCAAGGGAAGATCACAGGAATAGGGACTGTAGGTATGTCTCCTCTATCCCTTATTAAAAATGTTCTTCTAGTAGATGGACTTCAGCACAATCTACTGAGCATAAGTCAATTGTGTGACAGTGGATATGTGGTTTCCTTTACTAAAGAAGGATTTATAGTCAAAGACTCTCGTGATCAAATTCTTTTTATTGCTAAGAGACACAACAATATGTACAAAATTGATCTAGAGGATTTGGCAAGTCAAAATGTAAAATGTTTTCTCTCTGTTGAAGATGAAAAACAGATTTGGCACCAAAGACTTGGGCATGCCAGCTTGAGATTGATCTCAAAGTTAGCAAAACACAACCTTGTTAAAGGACTGCCCAAGCTTTCTTACAAATCTGACATTTTATGTGAAAGCTGTCTGAAAGGAAAACAAACAAGACACTCTTTTCAGAGTAAGGATGTTGTTTCCACTAGCAGACCTTTAGAATTGTTACATATTGACTTGTTTGGTCCTATTAGAACAGAAAGCATTAGTGGTAAGAAATATGGTTTGGTCATTGTTGATGACTATTCTAGATTCACATGGGTGTTATTCCTAAGAAGCAAGGATGAGACTTTCAGGAATTTCACAATATTCTGCAAGAAGGTACAGAATGAAAAAGGATTTTGTATATCTGTTAACAGAAGTGATCATGGTGGAGAGTTTGAGAATGCAAACTTTCAACTGTTCTGTGATGAGAATGGGATCTCACACAATTTCTCTGTGACAAGAACACCTCAGCAAAATGGGGTTGTTGAGAGAAAGAACAGAAGCTTGCAAGAAATGGGAAGAACCATGCTCAACTCATGCAATCTACCAAGATCTTTTCTAGGCAGAAGCTATTAACACAGCTTGCTACCTTTAAAACAGAATATTGGTAAGACCAATTCTGAAAAAGACTCCTTATGAATTGTGGAAGGGAAGAAAACCCAACATATCATATTTCCACACCTTTGGCTGTGAGTGTTTTATACTCAACACCAAGGATGATCTTGGAAAATTTGATGCAAAATCTGACAATGGAATTTTCATAGGATATTTTGAAACATCTAAAGCCTATAGAGTATATAACTCTAAAACTTTAACTGTAGAGGAATCAATCCATGTTAAATTTAATGACAAGAAAGAGACTGATAGGGAATTATCAGATCTAGAAGATGACTTTGCAGGAAAGGAGCTGAATAATCATGATAGCATCAAGGATGAACAGGTGCCTGAAGCACCATCTGTCACTGAACCTTTTCATACCAATGTTGAGTCTCAGACTGATTTGATATCACCTTAGAAACCTGACTGGAGATACAAATCACATCATCCAAAAGAGCAAATCATTGGCAGCACTTCAGAAGGAGTTAAGACAAGATCAAAATTCAAGAATCTGAATTCTCTTGCTCTCCTGTCTGAAATTGAGCCAAAGAACATTGATGAAACTCTGCATGATGAAGGGTGGATTCTCGCCATGCAAGAGGAGCTAAACCAATTTGCTAGGAGTGATTTCTGGACACTTGTTCCTAAACCCCATGGGAAAACAATTATTGGAACCAAATGGGTGTTCAGAAACAAGCTGTCTGAAGAAGGAAAAGTGGTCAGAAACAAAGCAAGATTGGTGGTTCAAGGGTACGATCAATAAGAAGGTATTGACTTCACTGAAACCTTTGCCCTTGTTGCTAGATTAGAACCAATTAGGATTCTTCTCTCTTATGCTGTAAATAATGGCATCAAACTATATCAAATGGATGTCAAAAGTGCCTTCCTCAATGGTTTCATTGAAGAAGAAGTTTTTGTTAGACAACCCCCTGGTTTTGAAGACGCTACTTTTCCTGATCATGTTTTCAAATTGAAAAATGCTCTTTATGGTCTGAAACAAACTCCAAGAGCATGGTATGGCAGACTGAGCAGTTTTCTTATCAAAAATGGTTTTGAAAGAGGAAAAGTAGATACCACCCTTTTCAGAAAATAGTCTAACAAAGATTTTATACTTGTCCAGATATATGTTGATGACATTATATTTGGTTCAGCTGATTCTTCCCTGTGCAAGGAGTTTTCTGAGTTAATGCAATCAGAATTTGAAATGAGTTTAATGGGAGAACTAAAATTTTTCTTGGGACTTCAAATTAAGCAAGATTCTGATTGTATATGGATCCATCAAGAAAAATATACAAAAGAAATGCTTAAGAAGTTCAACATGAGTGATTGCAAACCCATGTCAACTCTTATGCATCCCTCAGCATCTTTGAGCAAAGATGACAAAGAAGAACCAGTGAATCAAACTTTGTACAGAGGAATGATTGGCTCTTTGTTGTATCTAATAGCAAGCAGACCTGACATAATGTTCAGTGTTTGTCTCTGTGCTAGATTTCAATCAGATCCAAGAATTACTCATTACAAAGCTGTTAAAAGAATTTTTAGATATCTGAAAGATACTACTAATCTTGGTCTATGCTATAAGAGGAGCAAAGATTGCAGGTTAATAGGATACTGTGATGCTGACTTTGCTGGAGATAGAATAAAAAGAAAGAGCACCAGTGGAGGATGTCATTTCTTTGGAAATAACATGATCAGCTGGTCAAGCAAAAGGCAAAGCACCATTACTTTATCAACAGCAGAAGCAGAGTATATATCAGCAGCCAGTTGTTGTTCACAACTGCTATGGGTTAAGTATCAGCTTGAGGATTTTAATATTCCTATCTCTGCTATACCTGTTCTTTGTGATAATACCAGTGCAATTAATTTATCCAAAAATCCCATTCAACATTCTAGGGCAAAGCATATAGAAATCAAACATAATTTCATTAGAGATTATGTTCAGAAAGGTGTTTTTGATATTCAGTTCATTGACACAGAGCATCAATGGGCAGATATATTCACAAAATCCCTGGCTGAAGATAGATTTAAGTTCATACGCAACAACTTAAATATACATGCATTCTCTAAAAATTAATTGTGTCTGATATTATTATGTTATCTGAAACTTTTAGTGCGTCTGAAATTTCAGTGTGTCTGAAACAGTGACATGTCTGAAATTTTAGATTATCTGAAATTTATTTGTGTGTCTGAAATTTTCACCTATCTGAAGTAACTGGCTGACGTGGCTATCTGAGACGGTTGAATTCCTTCTTTTAAATTTGTCTCTTCCACTTCGCACGTTACCCGAAGTCTGTGCAGCCGGTACAAGGCATCATTGCATCATGGGTCTATAAATGCAGGAGTAAGTGTGTCGAGGAAGCCTTACACTCTCTTTCCTCAATATTCCGTTTAATCTTCTTCATTGCTCAAGCAACCTTTTTCTCTCAAAGTTTCCCTGCAACTCTACAATGGCACCCAAGAAGACCGCTGGTTCTGGTGGAAATGTTGTTAGATCAAAGGGAGTGAATCTTGACGAGCTTCGCAACATTGGCATGGATTTGGTTGAGGAATTTCATGCAGCTAGGTGGACTTTTTTCTTCGACCACATTAACTGTCAATGGCATGAACAAAGTATGGTGGATTTCTGGTCTTCTGCTCGAGGAATACCTAATTCTAAGGGAGTGTATGAAAGCATCAAAGCCTCTGTTCTAGGGGTTTCGGTTTTTGTTGATCAAGGCATTCTCTCCACAATCACTGATGTTAAGGCTGAAGGTTGCAACCTTCATTCCTGGGTGGGAGATGATGAATGGTGGGCACAAGTTGTTTACAAAGATGTTGTATGGAACAGAAGAACCCAAAAGCCTGGATTCCAAGTTCTTGCTAGAGAAGGTCAGAGTTCTTCATGCTATCTTAGGGTGTGCAATAATCCCTAAGAGTGGAAGCAGAAACCATATCTCAGAATTGGAAAGGTTCTGTCTGATTCACCTGCTTCAGAAGAAGAAAGTCAATCTCCCAAGCATTATCATGTTCCATATTCAGAAGAAGATTCGAGACTCTGCTAGAAATCTTCCCCACAACAATCTAATCATGAAGGTACTTATGCATTTTAAGGTACCTGTTGAAAGATTATGTGACCATAAATCTCCTGTGTTCTTTGGTGAGTCAAACTTGAAGAGCATGGGAATCAAGCTCACTCCACGACCTCCATCTCCTACTCTGAAGGAGAGTGTTCTTATGGAGAAGGCCTCAAGAAGAGGAACCACCTTGGAGATTCTTGAGAAAGAGCTTCAGGGGGATATTAGAAAAGATGAGTTCAAGCCCTCCAAGCCATCCCCTCATCTGAAAAGGAAGAAGCTCCCTGTCAGGAGTTCAGCAAAGGTGTCTCTAGAAGCTATGGACTTGCACACTCAGACATCTGAACCTGTTCAGAAGTCTTTGCAAAAGCCATCTGAAATTGGGGGTCAGGGTTCTGAAGGTGTAAGAACTCTTACTCCTAAGCCTACTTCTGAAACAGAAGGAAAGGCTAATGAGAAAGAGGTGGCTAAGATTGTTGATCCTGAAGCTCTGTCAGCAGCACCTCTGGCTGCATGTCCTTTTGATCCTAAGCTTATTCAAGTAGCAGCCCTTGCTACAACTCTGGAGAATGAAGAAATGGAGAAGAAGGCTGAGCAAGAAAAGATTGATTATGCTCTTGCAGTAGCCTCTCAACTAGCTCTTTCTGAAGATGAAAGGCTAGCTTCCATTGCTAAAGAGACCAAGAAGAGAAAAAGATCCAATACACAGCAAAGAAGGAGAACAAAAACAAAGTTATTTCAGCCAGCTCCTGAACCCTCTGTTAGGATTACAAGGAGCATTGCAAGTCAACTGGAGGAAATGGATGAGGCTGGAAAGTATCAAAACTTTGTCAAAGCAACCTGTATTTCAAGAAAAGAAGAGAATAGAAGCAAGTTGAAAAGGAAAAGGAGAGGGAACCTGAGAAAGCTAAACCTACTCAGAAAAGGCTCAGGGTAAGGTTGATAATGTGACCCCATCACCACCTTCATCACCTGAGAAGAAAACAGTAGAGGAGAAAGAAGAAGAAGCACTTCCATCACCTCCCTCATCACCACCTTCATCATCTTCAGAATCCACTCAGTATGAAGACCCCACAGATGAACATCTGCAAGGTGACAGCTCTGAAGTATGGAAAGGAAGCATGTTGCCTGAGCATATAAGGCTAGGACCCAAAAATAGGGACTTCTTCACAGAGCCTACATTTGATCCTTATGCTTTTCTTTTCACTCAACACCAATATGATGAAGTTGCTGAAGTACCCCCACAAAAAGTATGAGGAACCTTTCAGTGAGAGGGTCAGAGTCCCCAAGTTCCCCAACTTATTTGAAGAGTTGCAGTTTTTCATAAATGAACCCTCCATCTTTCTTCACCATGGCCTTATCAAGCACACTGCTGGTGAAGAAAGGGAAAAGTATCAAGGCAGTTTAGATCAGTTTTACTCAGGCCAGATTGAAAAGATCAGAAAGGGTGCAGTTCCACCTGCTCATAAGTGGGCTCCACTTAACCCCTTCTCTGGTGACTCCCTCAGGTTATCTAATGATGAATGGTGTTTTGTCAGGAAACTGTCTACTGAATCTGAACTTTTTGAGAGGGACTACATGAAGTCAGTAGGCATGAGAGGCTATAGGCCACCTAGAACAATCTCCATCAGGCCAACCACAGAGATTCTGGTGCAACCTGACAGGATGTTCCTAGGTACCCCCTGGAAGAAGGCTCCGCTAACAAGTTCAAGGAACCTAAAGCTTATCCAGTTCCCCAGAAACCTTTAAATCCAACAGAATGGAAAGAGCTACCTGCTCGGATCAAAAGACAGGGTGGAGGTTTAGATCACAGCTACAGGGATAGGGTATGGTTATCCTACTGGAAGATCAGAGAGGATACCGGATCCTCTTCTGGATCTGCAGGACCAGATGATAACTCTATCATAGACTATGGTGTCTCCACCAATGTAAAGTATCAGTATATCAGAGGCAGATTCCCCATGTCTGAACCCTTTAATGAAGACTGGAAGCTAATCTGCCATATCAGAACTTTCTTCTTTCCTGTGAGTCATCCCGAAGATTATGGGTTGCATCCAGGATTCGATCAGCTCAGATTCGTTAGCAGGCACATTCAGATCATTCTATATGAAGTGGAACTGAATCTTGAGGAAGAGAACAGGAAGCTGAGGCATCAAGTGAAGAGCTTGGAGAAAAGAAATGCTACTCTTGTTGCTAAGCAAGATCAAATCCTTCAAGAGCAACAGCACATCAGAACTGGGCAAGAAGAATTGAAGACTGCTGTCATTTCTCAGATTGACAAGGCAAAAGAAGAATTGCTCTCCTTTATGAAAGAGGCCTTGCTGAAGAAAGATGGATAGTCTATGATGTTAAGCCATGTTCGGTGTTAACTTCATTTTGAGTGCTTAATTTCTGTTATGTGAACTCTTTTGCCTCATAATATATTATGTTTGTTCTCATGAATGTTGTATCTCAATGTTTTTACTGTGATTATTTTGAAGTTATGCTCTGAAATTCCCTTTTGATTGATGACAAAAGGGGGAGTATTAAAACTAACAAAAATCTGAAGTAATTACAGGTCTCAGGGGGAGTATTTGATAAGAGTAATTGATCAAAATTTGTTTGTCCTGAGAGATCTTTAAGAGATCTTTATCTGACGGGGAGTTATTTTTTAAGTTTATTTTATTTTAAAACTCCTTTCAGATTTCTTTATTTTAAACAAATTTGTCATCATTAAAAAGGGGCAGAATGTTGAGTCTCAAAAATATGATAAGGTAAATTATGATGTTTTAGATAGCTCACTTCTCAAGTTTTAATGCTTAACAAATTTGGGTTAAAATACTTATCATAGATACATAAATGTTTAATGACTTATCTATGATTTCAGCAAGTCATTCTGAACTTATAAAGACTGTCTGAAGTGCTGTCAACCTGTCTAAAGTGGAAAGCCTTCTGAAGGTTCAACCTGTCTGAAGTGTTGAAGTCGTCTGAAGTGTTTCAACCTGTCTGAGGTGTTGAAGTCATCTGAAGTGCGCAACCCGTCTGAAGTGTTGAAGCCGTCTGAAGTCTCATTAATGACGTGGCACTCTTTGTTGAAGTATGTGAAGACATCTCTGAAAATTCTGCTGAGTCAAGCGTTCTCTGCTGCACGTACCTTTTCAAACATATTATGGCAAGGAACACAGAGACCTTTCCTGGTATATTTGAATTTCGTACACCACTGAGGAAATCCCTGCAACGCAGCCTTTGTAGCAACAACAGTGGCAGCTTTATGGCAGCAGCAACCTTGTACTGTGTCAGAAAAATCAGAACTCTTAGAAGCATGTCTCACAACGGATTAAAAAGCATTTAATGCTATCTCACAACGGTGGTATTTCAACGGAATTGAAGATTGGTTATAAATAGCCCTTCATGAAGACCATCAAGAGAGGGACTTGCATATACAAGAAAGTCTAAGAGAAATCACGCTGCAAGTTTTTCTCTGTAAAAACACTCTGATTTCATATTCGTTGTACATCATTTGTATATCCTGAGCATACCTCAGTTTTATTGTACATCGTCTCTGTTTAAGCTTCAAACTTGTGTAGTTTAAAGCTTAGACATATCTCTTGTAAAAATGTCTTTGAGCCTGGAGAGGCTTGTCTGTAAAAGAATACTTGGTTGATAGAGCCTGAAGAGGCTTGACTGTAAAAGAATACTTGTAATCTTGGAGAAGATTAAGAGAAAATCCAAGTGCTAGTTGGCATTGGACTGGACGTAGCTCACAGTTGTAGTGAGTGAACCAGGATAAATTCCTTGGCTAAGTTTTCTATCCCTTATCTCTTGTCAATTTATTTATACTAACCAAAGGGTGTTGAAAATTGTTCTGATAATTTTAAAAAGCAAGAAACCTTTTTAAAGATCTTTTCAGAAGCCTTCTTAAGAAACTTCAGACAGCCTCATATACCTGTCTGAAACTGTTGTAAACTTAACCGTTTGCGAAAAGCTTCCATAAATTATTAAGAAACACTATTCAACCCCCCTTCTAGCGTTTCCCTGTGTTTCTACAATATACATTCTCAATTTGAGCTGAGTTTGTCTTACCAATTTTACCTATGCCCTTAATTTGGGCCTTGTTGTTGTCTCCAAAGGAGACAACTCCTGTAGCTTTCTCTTTCAAGTGATAGGAACTTACTTTTGTCCCCTGTCATGTGTCTTGAACATCCACTGTCCAGCACCCACATCCTTTTTGATTTTGCTGCTGCCAGGCACATCTGTTACAACAAGAGTTTTAGCTTTAGGTACCCACTTATATTTGGGTCCTTCATGGTCAGTTACCCTTCTCTTTGATGCTACCTGTCTCAAGTAGCATTCTGTGGTCTTGTGGCCAAATTTGCTACAGCAAGAGCATCTTTCCTTCTTCCTTTTTCTTGTAGGAATAAGAAATCTTTATACCAGATCTCACTAGAGGATTTTTCATAGCCTAACTCAGATTTGTCAAAAATTCCTTTTTGAGACCCAATGAGTCTCTCAAGGTTTTTTGTACCTTTTACAAATTTTTCTAGATCATCTATGAGAATTTTGTTTTGCCTTTTGAGCTTCTGGTTTTCTTCACAAAGATTTTTAGCTCTTTCTCATCATGAGCTTGAGTCTTTGCTTTAAAACAGTTCAAACAGTCTCATGTGAGACAGCATGAGACTACTGTTTTATGATTCAAACTTTCATTCTCTTTTTCAAGAAATTTTACCTTTTCAAGAGTTGTGTTTAATTCTGATTTTAATAAGGAGCTCTTTGAGACAAGAAGGTTTGAATCAAATAGAAGATTTTCAAAAGCAGACTTAAGCCCACTAAAGGAGAGTTCTGAGTCAGATTCATATACCTCTTCATCTGATGAGTCACCATTTGCCATGAGACACATATTAGCAGATTCTTTATCTTGACTCTCATCTCCTTCTGTGTCATCCCAAGTGGCCATCATTTCCTTTTTCTTTGGACTTCTCTTTATTTCCTTTTTGAGTAGTGGGCATTCAGACTTGATGTGTCCAGGTTTTCTGCATTCAAAGCAGATGAATTGAACTTTTCTGTCTGACTTGATTTCTCTTCTTCTTGATGGAAAGTTTCTTCTTCCACCTCCTCTAGCTCTCCACATGCGTATGATCTTTCTTGAGATGTAGGCCAGTTCATCATCCATCTCATTTCCATCATCATCTTCATCTTCTCAGTTTCTGTATCATGAGATGAGTTAAGTGAAGTATGTTGAGATGAGCTTACTTTCTTACCTTTGGAGTTGCTAGATGATGCCTTTAAGGCTATTGTTTTTGGACGTCTGATGAGATCTTCTTCCATCAGCTCTTGCTCATGAACCTTTAGTGATCCAAGAAGATCATCTAATCTGAGAATGCTAAGATCCTTGGCTTCTATGATAGCTGTGATTTTAGGTCTCCAGGGCTTGGGTAAGCTTCTCAAGATCTTTCTCACCATATCCTGATTTGAGTAAGTTCTTCCAAGAGACTTGAGATCATTTGTAATGATAATGAACCGTCTCATCATGTCTTCAATGCCTTCATCTTCATTCATTTTGAAGAGCTCATAGTGTTTAACCAGTATGTTGATTTGGCTTCCTTTACTTGATTGGTTCCTTCATGTTCTACTTCAAGTGCCTCCCATATTTCTTTGGCTGATGCACATCCTGCTACCTTATCATATTCACTGCGGCTCAAAGCACATGTAAGCGGGTACTTGGCTCTTGAATTCAGAACATATCTTGCCTTCTCAGCATCTGTCCATGCTCCTCTGGGCTTGGCTTATCTCAGACCCAGCTCATCAGTAGTGTAAGGCACAAAAGGGCCTTGTTCAATGATTTCCCATAGATCTGCATGTTGAGACTCAATGAACAGTCTCATCCTATCCTTCCAATAGTAATAATCAGTTCCATCAAAGGCTGGTGGCCTGTTGGTGGATGCTCCTTCAGGAATAAACAAGCTTGTATTTGGTCCAGCCATGGATCTTTTCCTTTTCACACGTAGGTGTGCTCAACCCCAAAGAGGAAGAGCTCTGATACTAACTGAAGTTGGCTGAATGTCTCAAGAAGGGGGGTTGAATAGAGACTTTGAGAATTTGTTCCTGAAATTTGCACATTGAAATTGAAAGTTGAGACGAAATCTCAAGTCTACTTACTTGGGGTCTCTATTAAGACAGGGTATAAGCAGTTTCAATTTCAGTTGTTTCAATTACGTTCAAGTTGTCTTAAAATCTCAAATCAGATTCAGTTATATTTTAAAGCAATTACTTAGTTGTTAACAGATTTGAGATGAGTTATGTGTAAAGCAAGATAAAGAAATAAGGAAGAGAGATGGCACAGAGATCTTATCCTGGTTCACCCACACCTTGGGGCTACGTCCAGTCCTCATAACTCGTGAGATTTCCACTATGACAACCCTTCAATTACAAGTATTCTTACAGCCTCTTCAGGACGTCTCTTTGCCACCAAGCATAGGCACCCCTACCTTGGCTGAGCCACAAGTATTCTTACAGCCTCTTCAGAACGCTCACAAACTCACTCTAAGACTAGGCACACTCCTATCTTAGAATAGACAGGTTACAAGAATAGGATGTTGTGATGAGTCTAGCTTACAAAATACAATGTATGGATAGGCAGTAGGCTTAGCTAGTGATTCTCTCTTCTAAAGGAAGTGATAGTATTACAATCAAAGAAGAGAGATGGATGGAGACTAATAATGTTCTCAAGTTGAGATCAGGTCTGTATATGAACTAGTTGAGACGTTCACTTGAGAAGTCACATGAGACGTGTAATGAGATGCAGTATGTGTTCAATGATCAACGTAGTCTCTCATATTTTCCACTGTAGCTCTCAGGATTTATATGAAAGGGTAGTTAGGTCATTTCTGGCTGTTTATTGCCGTTGAGAAGCCGTTGGAACAGTGTCAGGCCTTGCCTGCTGGATGAGTGCGGCAGTTGTACAGGTACAAACGTCACTGTGTCAGTTGCACAGTGTACTGGATCACTTTTATTCTGACTTGATAACCTGTCCAGTTGAACTGTACTTGAGTCTCTTCTGAGTTGTCGCTCTTCTCTTGCATCTCTCACTTGGAACTCTTCTCTTGCGTCTGACCATGAGACAGCATCTCAAGCTGATCTCACATCTCTTCTTAACTTGTTCTGATCTCTTGCTCAATTTAGAAACTTAGTCTCATCCTTTACTGTCTTGATCAATGAAGCTTATAATGCACTTCTGGATCTGTCTCTTTCTCTTGAGATGATCTCTTGACTCTGCATTTGTTCTTGAGACGTCGTCTCAAGCTGTTTCTGAGTCTCTTCTCGTTTGATGCTTCAAGCTTCTTGATGCTTCCTTGTTTCTCTGTTTTGACATATATGGATCTTTGAATTCTGCAAAATAGATTCTAATATTGTTTCTGCCACATGCTTGAGCACACAGTTACTAATAACAAGATGCATCTCATATATTTAAACTTAGTGGTTTGGCATATTAAAAACTCTTGGAGGTGAGTTCGTCTCAACAATTAATGGAAGAAAGTTTTGTTGAGAATTAAAATTATTGAATATGTGTTCACTTAGTTATATTCTTAATTTAGAAACTGTCTCATTGATGAGATCAGCTCTGAGTCTCATAAAGATGTGACCCATTATAAATCTGTGATGAGATGATAACTCAAAGGAGCCCAGATGAGATGTATCTCATGACGAAGTCTCAAGTCAAGGGTCATCTAACACTTAAAAGATGTTGCCTGAGAGAGAAATAGAGTCGTTAACAAACAGCTAGTAACTCCCCACTAAGCACAACTAGTCGTTAGAGTATAAAAGGAGTGCCCAACCACCTCTTAAAACCGTTCATTAACTGCCCACTCAGTATCTCTAACTTCTCTCTCTCTCTCAACTCCACTCCCTATTTAAGCCAAATCATAAATCCACATCTCATCTTCCTTCTTCTCTCAATGCGCATTAAATCAAAGCCATAAAACTTCCATACTCTGATATTTCCTCATCCTCATCTTCACCAGAAATAGACATGTCTTCCAATGATCTGACTCCATGAGGAGTATCCACTCAAGCCAAGAGCGTCTCAGTCGCTCTCCTCTCCCTCAACCTAGCACTGAGTCTGAAACCATCTCAGACACAATCTCAACCGTCACCTCCGTCCAAATCTACATCCTCTAAGAAGAGTACACCCATTCCCCGTAGACCAAAGTCACAGAGGATTGCATCCAATATGGTCCAAACTAATACCTCAAAAACCCCAAAATCACCCATCCATATTGATCTTACAAAAGGAGAGCCCTCAAAGCAAGGCAAAGGAAAGGCAACAGAGGAACCTAAAGAAAAGAAGCTTTCCTTTCAATCTGACTTATTTGAAAATGCTAAGATTGAGAGAAATTCATAAAAAAAATTGCAAAAAAGAAGATAGTGATAGGGAGAGTCATTGATCTGAAGGAATTGAGTGAAGAAAAGAAATTGGGACAATTGGTCCCTATCTGCCTAAACAAGGGTAGGAAGACTATCTGTCTATGATAGATGCCAGTCTTTCCAAAAATGACAAGAGCATTCTATGTTGCTTTCTCCAGAGCCAAAGGTTCCTCTCAAGGGCTACCTCATGTCATTGCCAACATTAGAGGGGTTCACATAGAGCTCACTGAGGAGTCTCTTGGGGGCAATCATTCAAGCCCCTGTTGCTGGAAACAGGCTGTACAACGAGGAACAATGGTGGAACCATATAAGAATTCCAGCAGCAAACGTGGGAACTTCTCTGTTCAAGGATGCCTCTATAACTGATATTGCTTCCTCCCTCAACTATTTTGGTAAATTCTGTTCCATCTAGTGGTCAAATGTATTATGCCAAGGGCTGGTACCTTCAATAAGGTGTACACCCAGGACTTGATGGTCATGTACCACCTGAAACGTGGAATCCCTCTCAACCTCCCCTTTCTCATTCTGAAACACATGGAACATGCTTTCCATAACTCCAAAGTCATAGCTTGTCTACCTTTTGGAATGCTCACTACAAAGATCATGAAACACTTCAAGATTGACTTCAGCGGGTGTGAAGAGACCAAGGAGAGACCTGGAATCATTGGAAAGTCAAATCTCAAGTCTCTCAGCTTGGATGGTAATACAATTCCACTCCCCACTTTTCCACTTGACAATCTTGCTCTTATTCCTCCCACTACACAAGCATCTCCTTCTTCAAAAATGTCTGAGACCCACAAAAAGAAGAAGAATAAAGTTGCTGAAGAAGCTACTGGGGGATCTCAAGAAGGCTCTGAGATCCCTAGAGAAGAAAAGAAGAGAAAGTCTCAACCCTCTGTCTTTACTGAGACTGGGACTAAGAAAAAGAAAAAGAAAACGACATCAGAGGACGTCTCATCTGCTCAGACTCAACCAGAGCCTCAGCCAATCAATACTGAAGCACCTGCTTGTGGAAGAGCCTGCACAAGAAATGGAAAAGCAAGTTCCTGCAATGAAGGAACCATTAACTGAACCTCAACCTGAACCCAACAATCTCCACACCAACAGACGCCACCACAATCACCCCAGCAGATTGTTGCTCCATCTGAAGTCTCTCCCTGCACAAAGGTTGTTGTTGAGACTCTTGTCAGTCTAGAAAAAGAAAATACTACCCTCAACTCCTGAGGTTATGCAAGAGGCACAACCCACTGTTGATGAGACTGCAGATGTCCCCACTGCTCAGCAAAAAACTCCTACTAGGTATGAGCCATCTCACTCATTCCAGACCTCCTTTCCTACTCTTGGAAAATTCTTTATGGACACCTTCTTGCTCAGTTCTCCTCAACCCAAGTATGATCAGTCTGCACCTCCTACTGATAAACCACAAGACCCCGGCATCTAAGCCATCCATTCCCACACCACATCTCCAATTCAATCAATACCTTTCTTAATCAAACTCCATGAAGAACAACAACAGCACCAGCAAGATCTCAACTCCAAGAATGAACAAAACCAGAAGAAGATCTTGAAGGAGCTAAAGCATCAGAAAAAGAGGCAAGAGGCCATTCTTGATGGACTTGACACTGTCCTTCAAGCAATTCGCACTTCAAATGACTTCAACAAAAGATGAACCTTCATCTTCCAAATCTGCCCTCCTCTACCTGAAATTCCACAAGCTGTAATGCGTCCCACCTACTTCAAACTCAGACTTATCCTCTTCTCCTTCATCCTAGCTTAGCTAGTAGGCTTTGTTGATAATGGCAAAAGTATTGAGACATGCTCACCTCCAAGAAGTTTTTAATATGACAAACTGACTAAGTTTAAATATACATATGAGATGCATCTTGTGTTGCTGACTGTGTGCCTCAAGTGTGGCAGAGACTTTCTGTATCTAGTTACTATAGGTATTCATAAAGGATAGAAAGAATCTGAAAGACCACTAAGATAAGCCAAGTCATGGATAAAGAAACACAAGAAGCATAAACTGCAAGATGTCACGATTCAAGGAAATCTGCAACAAGTCCATGTTAGTTTAAAGGATCAGATGCAAGCTCAAGATTAGTTAGATATAGACAACATGTCTTGATCTAGAATCTAAGAAAATTGGACTCAATCATTAAGTCAGTAAAAAAGGCACTCAAATGATTTAAGATGCCAGCACAGCCTGAGATGCAAGCCTATGTTCAGATGATATCCTAAGAACAGAAGAGATCTCAGCATGAAGCCAAAAGAGACTCAAGCACTGCTTGAGATGCAAGCCATGAACAGATGCAAGTTCAGTTTGAGATGCAAGGACAGCTTGACACGTCATCTCAAGAACAGACGAAGCAAGATGGGATCTCATCAAAGATGCAAGTAAATTGTAAAAGAATCTGGACAGAAGCAAGACTGCATGCTCCATGATAGAAGACAGCAAGTGGGGTCAGCATAAAGTCAAACAAGGACAACAAGGACCTGACACAGGACTTACCCTGAAAAGTTGTTGCCTCCCTACCTGAAAAGACTCTACCCTACTGTTTTGCTCTACAGTTTGCCAAACGGCCACATAACGGCTAGTTTCCAACTGTTGATATAAAAGAGACAAGATCAAATGCTGAGAAAAGTGAGAGAGACTACCTGCATTACTGTAACGATCATCAAGCAATCTTATCACATCTCAACCGACATCTCAAGTGCACATCTCATTGTCTGTGAACAGACTCATCTCATCTTGAGATCACTGTCTTTTCTCATCTCTCTTGGTGCATCACTATTATACTGTATCTTAAGTAGAGAGATTACCTAGCTTCCCATCTCTATATCTATACTGTGTATGCTTGTAAGCTAGACTCATCATAACATTTACTGTAACCTGTCTCAATCTAAGATAGGAAGGTTCCTAGTCTTAGAGTGAGGTGTTTTGCGTCCTGAAGAGGCTGTAAGAATACTTATGGCTCAGCTAAGATAGGAGTGCCTAGGCTAGTGTGAGTTAGACGTCCTAAAGAAGGCTGTAAGAATACTTGTATTGGCGGGGTTTTTCAATAGTGGAAAATCTCACGTGTTGTGAGGACTAGACGTAGCCCAAGGAGTGGGTGAACCAGGATAAGATCTCTGCCCCCTGTCTCTTATCTTGTCTTTACTAAGCTTATCTTAAAATAACTAAAACAACTTAGTAACAAAAGCAATAACTGAACAAATATTCAAGATAAGATTCTGAATTAATCTAGAAATATGAATCATCACTAAATTGTATTTATTTATATATCCTGTCTTTACAGAGACTCCAAGTCAACGAACTTGAGAGCACATCTCAACAATCAATTTTAGTGTGAAATAGCAGGAACCAGATTTAAGAAGTCTCTATTCAACCCCCCTTCTAGAGACCTTCAGCCAACTTCAGTTGGTATCAGAGCTCGGCCTCTTAAGGATTGAGCACACCTGTGTGTGAAGAGGAAAAAGATCCATGGCTGGACCTAGTGCAAGTCTGTTCATACCTGAAGGAGCTTCCACCAATAGGCCACCTGCCTTTGATGGAACTGATACTATTATTGGAAAGATATGATGAGACTGTTCATTGAGTCCCAACATGTTGATCTATGGGAAATCATAGAATATGGACCCTACACACCCTACATCACTGATGAGCTTGAACAAAGAGTAATTAAGCCTAGAGACAGATGGACAGATGCTGAAAAGGCAAGGTATGTTCTAAACTCAAGAGCTAAATATCTGCTAACCTGTGCTCTTAGTCGCAGTGAATATGATAAGGTAGCAGGATGTACAACAACCAAAGAAATATGGGATGCTCTTGAGGTTGAACATGAGGGAACAAATCAAGTCAAAGAAGCCAAGATCAACATACTAGTAAGACAGTATGAGCTCTTCAAAATGAATGAAGATGAAGGCATTGAAGACATGGTAAGAAGATTCATTTTCATAACAAATTACCTAAAATCTCTGGGAAGAACATACTCTAACCAAGACATGGTTAGAAAGATCCTGAGAAGCTTACCCAAGCCCTGGAGACCTAAGGTCACAGCTATTCAGGAAGCCAAAGACCTGAGCACCCTCAGACTGGATGAACTCCTTGGATCACTAAAGGTTCATGAGCAAGAACTGGTGGAAGAGACCACATAAGACGTCCTAAGACTCTAGCTCTTAAAGCAACCTCTAGCAACTACAAAGGTAAGAAGGTAAGCTCATCTCAACAGACTTCACTAAACTCATCTCATGACACAGAAACTGAAGAAGATGAAGAAGATGATGATGAAAGTGAAATGGATGATGAGCTGGCTTACATCTCAAGAAAGATAAGACGCATGTGGAGGGCTAGAGGAAGTGGAAGGAAAAGGTTTCCATCAAGAAGAGGAGAAATCAAATCAGAAAAGATAAGGTCAATTCATCTGCTATGAGTGCAGAAAACCTGGACACATGAAATCTGAGTGCCCTCAGCTCAAAAGAGAGATGAAGAAAAGTCCAAGAAGAAAGCAATGATGGCTACTTTGGATGACACTTGAAGGAGATGACAGTCCAAGTGAAGAATCAGCCAACATATGTCTTATGGCAAACAGTGACTCATCAGATATTGATGAGGTAAGTGACTCAGACTCTGAACTGACTCTAACTGAACTCAAGTGTGCCTTTGAGAATCTTCTTTATGTATTCAAATCTCCTAGTTTCAAAAAGGTCTCATTTAAAATCAGAGCTAGATATAGCTCTTGAAAAGGTTAAAATTCTGGAAAAGAAAATGAGAAGTTGAATCATAAAAATAGTAGTCTCATGTTGTCTCACATGAAGCTGTCTGAACTACTAAAAAATAGGAGGCAAGCCTCCTGATGAGAAAAGGCTCTAAAGCATCTTTCAGAAGAAAACCAGAATCTCAAGAAACAAAATAGAACTCTCATAGATGATCTGGCAAATTTGTTAAGGGAACAAAAAACCTTGAGAGACTCATTAGGTCTCAAAAAGGAATTTTTGAAGCTGGACTAGGCTATGAGAAGTCCTCAGTGAGATCTTGTATAAGGGATTTCTTCATTCCTGCAAGAAAAAGGAAGAAAGAAGAAAGAAAGATACTCTTGTTGTAGTAAATTTGGTCTAAGGCCACTGAATGCTACCTAAGACATGTAGCATCCAAGAGAAAGGTCACTAACCATGAAGGACCCAAGTATAAATGGGTACCTAAAATTGAACCTCATTGTGTGATAGATGTTCCTGGCAGCAGCCAAGTCAAAGAAGGTGTGGGTACTGGACAGTGGTTGTTCAAGACACATGACAGGAGACAAAGCAAGTTTCTGTACTTGAAGAGAAGGCTACTGGGGTTGTCTCTTTTGGAGACAACAGTAAGACCCAGATTAAGGGAATTGGTAAGACCAACTCAGCTCAAATTGAAAATGTATATTTTGTTTTGAAGGTCTTGAAACACAATTTACTGAGCATTAGCCAATTGTGTGACAATGGCTATCATGTGAATTTCCAACCAAATTTCTGTAGGATCATAGACTCAAAACTGGAAACAAGGTCTTTTATGGAACTAGAAATAAAAATCTTTACTCAGTCTCTCTTGAGAGTTTGTCTGATCTCACATGTCTCATGTCTCATGACCATGAAAATGGCTATGGCACAAAAAGAGTTGGACATATCAACATGAGAACCATGAGTCAGCTTGCAAATCAATCTCTTGTCAAAGGACTACCTAAAGTTAAATTTGACAAGGATATGATTTGTGAGTCATGCATAAAAAGCAAGCACAACAAATCAAGTTTTCAAATCCAAGACTCATGTCTCAACTACCAGGCCACTTGAGATTCTCCACATTGACTTGTTTGGACCAACTAAGACTGCCAGTCTTAGTGGTAAAAAAATATGGTTTTGTTATAGTGGATGACTTCTCAAGGTTCACCTGGGTTCTGTTCCTATCTCAGAAAGATGAATCTATGACTCTTTCAAAACCTTTTGCAAAAAGATTCAATTTGAGAAAGGATATGGAATTGGATCTGTAAGAAGTGACATGGTGGAGAATTTGAGAATGCCAAGTTTAAAAAATTCTTTGACAAAAATGGCATCACTCACAATTTCTCTTGTCCAAGAACTCCTCAACAGAATGGGGTAGTTGAGAGGAAGAATAGAACTCTTCAGGAAATGGCAAGAACTTTACAATGTGACTCTGGAATTGAGAAATACTTTTGGGCAGAAGCTGTCAACACATCCTGCTACATATAAACAGAGTTACCATAAGGAAGACCTTGAATAAAACTCCTTATGAGCTTTGGAAAGGAAGAAAGCCCTCAATCTCTTACTTTCATGTTCTTGGATGTGATTGTTATATTTTAATACTAAAGATCAGTTAGGCAAATTTGACACTAAAACTTATAAGGATTTTCCTAGGATATTCACTAACATCTAAGCTTATAGAGTATATAATCTGAGACCAAAACTACTGAAGAATCTGTGCATGTAGTGTTCAATGAGATACAGGGAAACTTCCAAAAAGAAGTTGATGAAGAGATTGAAGAAATGATGAGAGAACTAAAGATCTCAACACAAGAAGCTGAGGAAAGATCCTCACCTGACCAAAAGCTAGTGAGATCATCTCAAGCTGAGCAAAGAGGAAATATTCAACCTGAAGGACTGTCTCACATAAGCAGCCACCTTGAGACATCTCATAACCTCCAAGAAGAAAACAAGCCAGATGATGAAACTGAAACTCAAGAAACAAGGCAAGAAAATATTGAGATCCAAAATGAGCATGCATCTCAACTGCCTAGAAGCTGGGGATCAGTGAGATCTCATCCCAGAGAACAAATCA
Source organism: Sesbania bispinosa (assembly GCA_026901365.1). Lineage (NCBI taxonomy): Eukaryota > Viridiplantae > Streptophyta > Magnoliopsida > Fabales > Fabaceae > Sesbania > Sesbania bispinosa. The sequence continues at coordinate 361,280 of QLOH01000065.1, read as the reverse complement.
TTGGAGAAACCTCAGACAGAATCAGAACTAGGTCTTCATTCAGAAACAATGAAAACTTAATGGTCTTATTATCTGAGACTGAACTAAAGAACATTGATGAAGCTCTCTATGATGAATCTTGGGTTAAGGCTATGGAGGAAGAGTTAAATCAGTTTGAGAAAAGCCAAGTCTGGAATTTAGTTCCTCCCCCATCTCATCAATCCATAATTGGAACCAGATGGGTCTTCAGAAATAAACTAATGAGAAAAGGGAAGGTCATGAGAAACAAAGCCAGACTGGTGGCAAAAGGGTTCAATCAACAAGAAGGAATAGATTATGATGAGACCTTTGCACCTGTGGAAAGACTTGAAGCTATAAGGATCCTGTTGGCATTTGTTGCATTCAAAGACTTCAAATTGTACCAGATGGATGTAAAAAGTGCCTTCCTAAATGGATTCATAGAAGAAGAAGTCTATGTGAGACAGCCTCCTGGTTTTGAAGATCCTGACCATCCTGAATATGTGCTCAAACTTCTCCAAGGCTCTGTATTGTCTCAAGCAGGCTTCAAGAGCTTGGTATGACAGGTTGAGTTCTTTTTAATTAAAAATGTTTTCACCAGGGGTAAGAATTGACACTACCTTATTTAAAAAGGAAATCAACAAAGATTTATTAATTGTTCAAATTTATGTTGATGATATCATTTTTGGTTCAGCTAATAAATCTCTATGCCAAGAATTCTCAAGTCTCATGCAGGGAGAATTTGAGATGAGTATGATGGGTAAGCTGAGATTCTTCTTAGGGCTACAGATTAGGCAACTGACTGATGGGATCTTCATTAGTCAAGAAAAATACACTAGAGACCCTGCTCAACAAGTTCAAAATGAGTGAGGCCAGACCAATGAAGACTCTTATGCACCCCTCAACTCAGATTGACCAAGATAAAGCTGGAAAAGCTGTCTCAGACAAGCTTTACAGAGGTATGATTGGTTCCCTATGTATTTAACAGCCAGCAGACTTGATATTCAGTTTGCTGTGGGAATATGTGCAAGGTACCAATCTGATCCTAAAGAATCTCATCTCACTGTTGTTAAAAGAATATTTAGGTATTTGATTGGAACCACTAATCTTGGCTATATGGTATGAGAAAGGAAAAAGTTTTGATCTCATAGGATACAGTGATGCTGATTTTGCTGGTGACAAGATGGATAGAAAGAGCACCAGTGGATCCTGTCAATTCTTAGGAAAATGCCTTATCTCCTGGTCATGCAAACAAGCAAAATACCATTGCCTTGTCCACTACATAAGCTGAGTATGTATCAGCTGTTGCATGTTGTACTCAAGTACTATGGATCAAATCTCAATTGCAAGATTATACAGTCAGGCACTCTAAAATTCCTATTTACTGTGACAACACCAGTGCCATAAACCTTGAAAGAATCTTGTTCACCATCTAGGTCTACGCACATGACATCAAACCATCACTTTATAAGAGATCATGTGCAAAAAGGAAATATTGAATTAATATTTGTAGATACCAAAAGTCAGCTAGCTGACATCTTTACAAAACCCTTGGTAGAAGAAAGATTCATTGAAAATTTAAAATTGTTAAATGTGTGCTGTCTTGATTAAAAATGATGACTAAGCTCAACTTAGTACTGGGTTATATGCTGAGAGTCTCGTCAGAGATGAGACTCAGGGGTCATCTGTGAATAGACAAGGTCTCAGATGCATCTTTATTAGACGCATCTCATGACACGTCTCAACTCACGTCTCATGAAATCACTGAGACGTCATTAAGGAAGGTAATGAGAGAAAATGTGTCGTTGAGAAACGGTCAGTAACTGTCCTTTCATTAAGACTAGTCGTTACAACTATAAAAGAACGTGCTCAACCACCACAATAACTCCCCCACGAAGTGTAGTTACTGCTTCTACTCTCTCTCTCTGCTCTTAGACTATTTAAGTCTCCTCTCACATTCTATTCTCACTTTCTCTTCTCTCTCAATGCGTATCAAATTCACTGCTCTGAAACTTCCTTATTCTGACAAATATCCATCTTCTTCCTCACCTAATAAAATGTCTTCCTCTGAACAAACTCAATCTCTTAGTATACATTCAAGCCAAGAAAACTTAAGTCGTTCCCCATCTCCACAACCTAGCACAGAAACGGAAACCTCACAATCCTCCCAACCTACCCAACCTTCTCGATCTTCCAAGTCCACATCTTCCAAAAAGAGCACCCTTTTGCCTCCTAGGATGAAATCCCAAAGGATTGCTTCACAAGTCACCCTATTGCATCTCCTAAATCCCCTGTCACAATAGACCTAACTCAACCAGAGGCTTCAAGGAAAGGGAAAGAAAAAAGTTGTAGAAAGGAAGAAGCTTTCGTTCCAATCTGATCTCTTTTCCAATGTTGAAGTGGAGGAGAAGTTTACTAAAAAGATTCGTAGACAAGAAGATCATAATAGGAAGAGTGATCTCATTTCAAGAGCTAAGAGATGAAGGATGTGACATTGGTCCCTATCTGGAAAAAACAAGGATGGAAGGAATACTTGGGCATGACTGAGTCAGTTTTTTCCAAAGATGATTAGTGCATTCTATGAAGCCTGCTACAAAGCTAAGGGATCCTCCCAAGGTCAGCCCCACATCATCTCTGACATCAGAGGTGTCCATATAGAACTGACAGAAGAAACTCTTGGTGCCATCATCCAAGCACCTGTGGCTGGGAATAGGCTGTACAATGAAGAACACTGGTGGAATGAAGTTGGAATTCCATTAGCCAAGGTAGGAACCTCTCTCTTCAAAGGTGGTCTCATCACAGATGTTGCATCATCTCTGAACCTATTGGTAAATTTCTGTTTCATTTGGTTGTTAAGTGCATCATGCCAAGGGCTGGCACTTTTAACAAGGTTTATCATCAGACTTGATGGTGATGTATCACCTCAAGCATGGGAATTCCTCTGAACCTCCCATTTCTCATCTTAAGGCATATGGAGCATGCCTTCCACAACTCCAAGATCAACGCATCTCTTCCCTTTGGAATGCTCACTACCAGAATCATGAGGCATTTCAAGGTTGATTTCAGCGGCTGTGAAAAATCTGAAGAAAGACCAGGTTATGTTGGAAACAAAAACCTGAAATCTCTTGGCTTAAACGGGTAAGAACATCCCCACTCCTACTTTTCCTTTAAATGATCCTCCTCCTGCTGTCCCTACAACCATACAAGCTTCTCCATCATCCAAAATGTTAGAGGCAGACAAGAAAAAGAAGAAAAAGAAGGCCTTAAAGGCAGCTGGTTATGAAACTCAAGTAGGTTCTGAGTTTCCAAAAAGGAACAGAAAAGGAAAGCTCAGCCTTCTGTCTCTACAGAAACTGAGACTAGGAGAAAGAAGAAGAAGAAATCCAAATCTGATTTCACTGCTCTAGCTCATACTGAACCAACACCTGAGAAACTCCATGAGCAAGGAGGAGAAGCAGAAGATGAAGCAAGGAATGAAGAAGAAGGAGCTATGTTTGAACAAGAAACTGAGCACCATTCACCACTGCAGCAAACATCTCCTCAATTACCTCCTCCATCTCCTCTACCTGAGATAAGTCCACGGGAAGTGTCTCCTATCAGAAAGATTGTTGCTGAAACTTTGATGAGCTTAGAAAAGGATACCACAACCTCAAGCTTTGAGACTCACCAAGAGTCGCAGCAAGTTGAGACTGAGACTGTTGAAGTGACCACCACTCAACAAGCTACTCCAGTAAGTCCAAAGCCAACTTACTCCATCCCTACTTCATTTCCCACTCCTGGAAAATTCTTTGTTGAGACCATCCTGCTTAGCTCACCACAACCCAAATATGATCAATCTGCACCTCCCACTGACAGACCTGAGCCAGCTAAGGCACCCTCATCTGAACCATCCATTCCTACTCATCTGTCCAATTCAATCAATACTTTTCTGAACCAATTACAAGAGGAACAACAACAACAACACCAGACCCTCCAATCCAGAATTGAACAGAATCAGAAGAAGATCTTGAAGAAACTAAAGCACCCACAAGAAGAGGCAGGAGGCCATTCTTTCAGGATTTGACACAGTCCTGCAAGCAATGCATGCATCAAATGAATTTCACAAGAGGATGAACCTTCATCTTTCCAATTTGCCTCCTCTTCCTGAGTTTCCTCAAACTGTGCTGCGACCCTCTGGCCCTAGCTCAGGCTCATCCTCTTCCCTTTCATCCTAGCTATGCCTAGTCTTTCATTTTGATAATGTCAAAAGGGGGAGAGTAGGTTAGATATATCTAATGAGAGTCTTGGGTATATATCTAATGAGAGTCTTGGGTAGGAAAACTTCACAGTTTTTTGAGGGATATGATCAGTTTGACAGTTAAAGATGTAATTGGCATCTTTTCACAACTTCGTTTGTTGAGATGCAGTGGCATCTTTTGCTTTGTAATCCTCTAAATTTATGATTAATGAAAATTGACTCTCAGATATCTGCAATATATTTCTGTTTGGTTTGTTTAGCAATCTAATTGACATTTTAGCTCACAATTGAATATTAAATCTCAGAACAGAAAAATAAGCTTATCACTCAGGGGGAGTTCTTTCCCTCAAGTATTTCTGTTACAAAGAGATTGCTCAATTCAGGGGGAGTTAACCTTAGATATACATCATATTCATTTTTTATCTCATCAGATATTTAAACTCATAGTTTGCCATCATAAAAAAAAGGGGGAGATTGTTGAGACAAGCTCACCTCCAAGAAGTTTTTAATATGACAAACTGACTAAGTTTAAATAAACATATGAGATGCATCTTGTGTTGCTGACTGTGTGCTCAAGTGTGGCAGAGACTTTCTGTATTCTAGTACTGCAGGTATTCATAAAGGATAGAAAGAATCTGAAAGACCACTAAGATAAGCCAAGTCATGGATAAAGAAACACAAGAAACATAAACTGCAAGATGTCACGATTCAAGGAAATCTGCAACAAGTCCATGTTAGTTTAAAGGATCAGATGCAAGCTCAAAGATTAGTTAGATATAGACAACATGTCTTGATCCAGAATCTAAGAAATTGGACTCAATCATTAAGTCAGTAAAAAAGGCACTCAAATGATTTAAGATGCCAGCACAGCCTGAGATGCAAGCCTATGTTCAGATGATAACCTAAGAATAGAAGAGATCTCAGCATGAAGTCAAAAGAGACTCAAGCACTGCTTGAGATGCAAGCCTATGAATAAATGCAAGTTCAGCTTGAGATGCAAGGACAGCTTGAGACGTCGTCTCAAGAACAGACGAAGCAAGATGGGATCTCATAAAAAATGCAAGTATATTGTAACAGAATATGGACAGAAGCAAGACTGCATGCTCAATGATAGAAGACAGCAAGTGGGGTCAACATAAAGTCAAACAAGGACACAAGGACACTGACACAGTGACTTAGCCTGAAAAGCTGCTGCCTCCCTACTGAAAAGATTGTACCTACTGTTGTGTGCTCTAACAGTTTGCAACGGCCACATAACGGCTAGTTTTCCAACTGTTGATATAAAAGAGACAAGATCAAATGCTGAGAAAAGTGAGAGAGACTGCCTGCATTACTGTACGATCATCAAGCATCTTATCACATCTCAACCGACTTCTCAAGTGCACATCTCAGTTGTCTGTGAACAGACTCATCTCATCTTGAGATCACCTGTCTCTTCTCATCTCTTGTGTGCATCACTATTATACTGTATCTTAAGTAGAGAGATTACCTAGCTTACCCATCTCTATATCCATACTGTGTATGCTTGTAAGCTAGACTCATCATAAACATTTACCGTAACCTGTCTCATCTAAGATAGGAAGGTTCCTAGTCTTAGAGTAAGGTGTTTGCGTCCTGAAGAGGTTGTAAGAATACTTGTGGCTCAGCTAAGATAGGAATGCCAAGGCTTAGTGCGAGTTAGACGTCCTGAAGAGGCTGTAAGAATACTTGTATTGGTGGGTTGTCAATAGTGGAAAATCTCACGTGTTGTGAGGACTGGACGTAGCCCAAGGAGTGGTGAACCAGGATAAGATCTCTACCCCTTGTCTCTTATCTTGTCTTTACTAAGCTTATCTTGAAATAACTAAAACAACTTAGTAACAAAAGCAATAACTGAACCAATATTCAAGATAAGATTCTGAATTAATCTAGAAATATGAATCATCACTAAAATTGTATTTATTTATATATCCTGTCTTTACAGAGACTCCAAGTCAACGAACTTGAGAGCACATCTCAACAATCAATTTTAGTGTGAAATAGCAGGAATAGATTTGAGAAGTCTCTATTCAACCTCCCCTTCTAGAGACCTTCAGCCAACTTCAAAAAGGGGAAGAGTTGGTTAGATGTTCATATGATAAGAGTCTTTGTTTTTAAGTTTATGCAGACTTGTGTGAACCTTTTGAGTTTAAGATGTAATAGCATCTTTTTTGTTCTGTGATGAGATGCAGTGGCATCTTCTGCTTTATTATGTAATTTTTTGAATCCCTATGATTAATGAAAGAATTTTGTTTGCACTCAATTATTTTGTACCAAAATCTCATTTACTGAAAATCTTGCAAAATCATCAAGATCAATTTAAGTCTTTAACTTAGGGGGAGCCCATCTCTCTAAAAGAAAAGGACTACACATCTCAGGGGGAGCTGTTTATTGAATCTCATACTTAAAATCTGAACCCTCTTAAGATTAAAACTTCATGGTTTTCCATCATCAAAAAAGGGGAGATTGTTAAGACAAACTCACTCCTAAAGGTTTTTAACGTGCCAAACCACTAAAGTTTAAAATGTGCTTAAATGAATGAGATGCATCTTGTTATTACTAACTGTGTGCTCAAGCATGTGGCAGAGTTTTCTAGACTTTGTTTTGCAGATTTTAACCAAGTATTTGATGCTCAAAGAAGATCTTTGAGATACAAAACATAAAAGTCAAAAATATGAAATGCCAAGGAGCAAGGCTTGAAGCTTTAACAATAAGCAAGGAAGAGATTCAAGAACAGCTTGAGACGCTGTCTCAAGATCTGATGCAAGCTCAAACTCAAAGGGTCATCTCATGCAAAGAAAAGATGTTTCAGAAAATAGTTTGATCATCATGTACCCAGAAGTCAAAATAGATGAGACTCAGATCCTAATTATAAAAGAGATCAGATCTAGTAACTATCATCTCAAGAAGAGACTCCAGATCAGCTTGAGACGCAAGCTCATGAACAGACACAAGATATGAGATCCAAGCTCAGATGCAAGAGATGAGAGCCAAACGCAAAGCTAAAGTTGAGAGTCAAGTACAGCTTGAGTAAACAAGGCATAAAGTCAACACAAGGACAAGACAAAGTACACTGCATGCTGACACAATGATATCAGACCTGAAAAGTAAGCTCACCTCTTGTCCAGCAGACTCTTCTCTCCTACAGCTAGTTCCAAGGCTCTTAACTGTCAAAGACAACGGCTAGTAATGACTAGTTTTATTTAGAATAAAAGGCTGAAAGCTACAATGAAGCAAATTGAAAGACTACGCTGATCATTGAACATCTACTGCATCTCATCTCACATCTCAAGTTCACATCTCAAGTCTATCATCTACAGTTCTGATCTCAACTTGAGAACTCTTGTAGTCTCATTGTATTCTCTCTTCTCAGCTTGTAATATTCCTTTCCATATAGAAGAGATACACTCTAGCTAAGATCACTTCACATCCATACTTTGTATGATTATAAGCTAGACCCATCTTAACTTACCAATCATTGTAATCTGTCTCATCTGAGATAGGAAGAAGCCTAGTCTCAGAGTGAGTGTGTGCGTCCTGAAGAGGCTGTAAGAATACTTGTGGGTCAGCCAAGATAGGAGTGCCTAGGCTTGGTGTGAGAGACGTCCTGAAGAGGCTGTAAGAATACTTGTAATTGACGGGTTTGTCAATAGTGGAAATATCACGTGTTGTGAGGACTGGACGTAGCCCAAGGAGTGGGTGAACCAGGATAAGATCATTGTGCATCTCTCTTCCCTATCCCTTTATTTTACACTGTCCTTAGCTCATCTCAAATCTGTGATTATTTGTTTAAATTGAATTAAATTAAATTTGAATAATTGAAATAACTTACACTTGAATAATTGATTGAAACTAAAATTGCTCCTCATTTATACTAATTGAGACTCCAAGTCATCAGACTTGAGATCACATCTCAACCTGCAAATTTAGTGTGCAAATTTCAGGAGCAAAATTCTAAAGAGTCTCTATTCAACCCCCCTTCTAGAGACATTCAGCCAACTTCAAAGGGTTTCTGCCAATGATGTTGTTTTACTTAAAAAATTGGAAGAATTGGAGGGAAGGGATCGTATAGCAATTGGGAGGGGTAATCTGTCGGGGTTTTGACTGGTGTTATTCTTATATAAGGTGTTGATTTTGTTGAATGATAGATGTGTCTTTAAATATTAGGGGTGTCGGGGGGAGAATAAAAATTATGATGGAGGTGAGAAAATTGTTATGTGCAAAAACGGGTAGATTTTTTATTCATACAACTAAAAGGGAGGAGATAGATGATAAATTTCGTGATGTTTTATCTGGTGGTGGTAACTTTGGGTGGGCATTTGTATCTTCTGTTGGTATGTCAGGTGGCTTGTTATCCATGTGGAGGAAAGAAAAAATTATTTTTCATGACTGTTCTTCTGGTGATAATTATTGGGTGTTTCCAATTTGTGGGTGAAGGACAATATACAATGCTCTTTTGTCAATATCTATGCCCTTAATGAATCACATAGGAGAAAAGAATTGTGGTCTTGTTTACTGCAAGTTAAATCTCGTTGTAGTGGTGATGTGTGGTGTTTGGGGGTGACTTTAATGTTGTAAGGTCGGATAGTGAGCGGAAATGGGTGTCTACATATTGGAGAGCAGAAGATATGAGGTGTTTTGACAGATTTATTCAAGATGTTAGGCTGCTTGATTTGCCTTTAGTTGGCCGAAAATATACATGGTATATATCTAATAGGTCAAGTATGAGTCGATTAGACATATTTTTGGTGTCGCCTTCTTGGTTATTTCATTGGCCCGCATACATCACAGTGGGGCTAATCTAGAGAAGTGTCAGATCATTGTCCAATTTTATTGAAAAATGAAATTGTTAATTGGGGTCCAAAGCCTTTTAGAGTTCTTGACTGTTGCAGGGGGGATGCTAGATATGTAGATTTTGTAAAATCAAAGTGGAAGGAACTCTTCGTGCAGGGGAGGGCTGCTTTTTTCTTGAAAGAGAAGCTCAAATAGTTAAAATGTGGCCTACGAGGGTGGAACAAAGAAACATTTGGTGATTTGGATGTTAAAATTAAAGAGGCTAGAGAAAAAGTAAACGTGTTGGATCTTAAGGGTGAAGATTCTTTTTTACAGGCAGAGGAAATATGGCAACGAAAGGAATGCTTGGCTCGTTTAAGCCATTTTATGTCCTTGAAAGACAATCTTTTGTTCCAAAATCAAGATTGTCATGGTTACAAGCGGGGGATGCAAACTCAAAATTCTTTCATGCATGTATCAATAAGAAAAGGCTTAGAAATGAAATTCGGTGTTTGCAGGTAAACAATATGAGATATACAACTCCTTCTAAACTAAAAGAGGCGGTCAAAGGTTTTTTTGAGAGGCATTTTCAGGAGATAGAGTTTGATAGACCTTGTCTTGATGGTGTAGCCTTCAAATCTTTTTCACAGGCAGATGCTGAAGGTTTAATCATACCTTTCTTTAAGGAGGAGGTGAAGGCGGCGGTATGGGATTGTGAGGGCTCTAAAAGTCCTGGACCGGATGGTTTTAATTTCACTTTCATCAAGGATTTCTAGGATGTTGTGAAGTATGATTTTTTGGCACTCCTTCACGAGTTTCATGATAATGGTAAGTTAGTTAAAGGCTCTAACAGCTCTTTTGTTGTTCTTGTACCTCAGACTGACAAGCCATAAAAAGTGGAGGAATACCGTCCTATTTCTCTAATAGGATGTATGTATAAGGTGTTAGCTAAGTTATTGGCAAACAAACTGTGGAAGGTTATTGGCAATGTAATTTCTGAGTGCCAATCTGCTTTCTGAAAGATCGACTAATCTTTGATAGTGTAGTGGTGGCCAATGAAGTATTGGATGAAGCAAAGAGGAAGAAAAAACCATGTCTGTTTTTAAAGGTAGACTTAAGAAAGCTTATGATTCTGTTAATTGGGAGTTCCTACAGTTTGTGATGGAGAAAATGGGCTTCCCTCTGAAGTGGAGGAGATGGATCTTAGAGTGTCTAACTTCTGTCAGAGTCTCAGTTCTTGTAAATGGTAGCCCTTCAAATGAATTTGGGGTGGGGGCAAGGTGATCATTTGGCTCCTTTTTATTTCTAATTATTGCTGAGGGGCTGAATTCTTTAATGGAAAAAGCAGTGCATGAGCGAATCTTTCAAGGCTATCTGGCTGGCTGGGATAATATTTTGGTTTCACATCTTCAATATGCTGATGACACAATCTTTGTGGGTGAGGCCTCTCTTAGTGTTGATGTGGTCTGGTTGGAGACTATGGCTCAGTTTCTGAACTGTAAAGTTGGGTCCTTTCCATGCTCATACTTGGATTACCTATTGGTGCAAACCCCATAGATTACAGACTTGGCTGCCAATTATTCAAAAGGTGGAGAAAAATCTTTCTCGGTGGAAGAGTAAGTTTTTTCCTTTGGTGGTAGACTTGTCTTCTTGAAATCCGTCCTCAATACAATCCCGATCTACTTTCTTTCCTTTTTCAAGGCTTCCAAAGGTATCCTTTCTCATCTCGAATCTTTATTTAAAAATTTTCTTTGGGATGGGGATGATGAGCACACAAAGATTATGTGGGCTGTTTGGGATGATCTTTGTAAAGATTAAAAATTTGGGGGGTTAGGCTTGAGAGATTTGAAAGCATTCAATTAGCTCTCTTAGGAAATGGAGGTGGCGACTTCTTGTGGAGAGGAAAAGTTTTGGAGTAGGGTGTTAATATCTATTTATGGGCATTCTTTTGTGACTGAGAGGGGTGAGAAAGTTGTTGGTTCTAGGTGGTGGGTAGATTTGTGGAGTATTGAGGAGGGTGATAACATTTCTGGTGATTGGTTTTCTAATACATTTATTAAAGTTGTGGGGAATAGGGGACACACGTCCTTTTGGAGAGATGTTTGGTGTACTTCAATTCCTTTTTGTGTGAGATATAGTAGATTATTTTCTATTACTAACAATAAGGATATTTTGGTTGCTGATATGCTTGAGAGAGGTGAGGGTGGAATGGAGTGGAAATGGAGTTGGCGACGACAACTTTTTCAGTGGGAATTAGTACAACTCTCTTTGCTTTGTTGGATTTATCCTTAATTCAAGTACATGAGAGAGCTAATGATACTTGGCGATGGACGACAGGGACGGAAGGTACTTATTCAGTTCACTCAGCATATCAAGTTATAGTTAATGTCGCTATCTTTGCATAGATCTCTCTGCATAAGTTTATTTGGTGTTCCCCGGTTCCTTCTAAGGTGTCTTGTTTTGCTTGGAGAGTGTTGTTAGATAGGATTCCTTCCAAGGTTAATCTTGCAAAAAGGAATATTATTCAACATTCTAATGCGGCCTGTGTTTTGGTGTGGTCAAGCATTAGAGACTGCTTCTCATATATTCTTTGAGTACTATTATGCATATGAGGTGTGGATGAGTTGTTTGGAGTGGTGTGGCTTTCATTCGGTACTTCAAAATTCATTTAGTACCCACTTTGAACAATTTTTAGGCTTACCAAATTTCAGTTCCAAAATGAGATATAGATGGTTTGTGATTTGGCTGACTGTTCTCTGGAGTTTATGGTTGGCTAGAAATGCAGTTGTCTGTTCAGATAAAATTGTCACTGTCTCTGAATTATTGGATTTGGTAAAATTACGGTCATGGAAATGGTTAAAAGCAAGGGATCTTAGTTTCTCATATCAATTCCACTCATGGTCAGCAGAACCTTGTATTTGTATCAATTGTGGTTTTTGATTTGTGTTGCTGTTTTACTGCATTGCTGCAGTTCAGTTATGGTTTGCAGTGAGATTTTATGTTTTAAGTGTGTTTCAGTTGCAGTCTATTATTAGTATCTTGGTGGCTGTATTAGTCCTTTGGATGGTTTTGACTTTGAATTCCTTTTGTAACTTTATTGGTCTTTTGTTTGTTTGTTTGGGTTGGAGTACCCATTATACTCCCTATTAATATTATTCTCTTTGCCTATAAAAAAAATATAATCAAATTTATTTTTTTAGAAAAATCAAACGCAAAGTTTTACAGGGTCGAGTTGGGTTTAGCTAAATGATAGACTTTCTATCGCCTTTTTTATTTAAATATTTGCCAGTGTGATTTATGTAATCCTTAATTTCTTAAAATTCTTCAAGATTAATTTTACATTTTTGCATGTATGATTATTTAATTTTTAAATTTTTTAAAAGAGATCTTCAAACTTTTTTTACATTAATTTTTAATTTCTAACCCAACATTTATTTAATTTTAACTTTCTTTACATTTATGTTCTAAGTACCTAATTGTTTTAAAAATTTACATAAAACTTCAAGTATAATTTTGTCTATTTGACATATTAGTCTTATCTTTATTCTCAAAAGTTGGTTGTGAACCTATCTAATTTCATAATTAAAATAAACAATCCTACAGATTCTTCTCCTTACCAAACTTTCCCACATTACAAGTTTTTCATAATAGTTTACAAGACTATAATAACAAATTTTGTGTCATGTGAGTTATATGTTTAATCAAAATTCCTATCTTCAATTCCTGTCTTAAAGTTAAATGATATAGACATAATATTTGAATTTGTACATCTTCTATCCATTTCCTATATATTAAGTAAAAACATCAATTTTTATGCAATAATTCATTTGATCACCATGAGTTAAGAATCATCAAAACCTTGGAGTTTCAAGGCATGTCTTGAAGATTCAACAATAAGTTTGCAACAAATAAGGTTTTCGACATTCGCACCAACCTTGGGGTTCCTCCTCGTAGTGTTTCCCTATAACACACTAAGAATAACCACCCAAGAATCTGAAATATTAAAGAAAGAATAAATCTTCTTTGCACCTAAATTACAACTTGACCTCTAAAACTCCTTAACGGTGGCAAAAGTGTAGATATTGTCGAGTTAGAAAGGTTAGTGAAAGGGTTGTCAAATTAGAAGGTCGAAAAATGTAACATTCAAAAAATTTAAAACATCTTCATAAGAAATTAGAAGTATTAAAGATTTTTATAAAAGAAAGTTTTTTAGAATTATGACGTTACAAAAAAATCTCGAGGAGATGGAGTTGGCAGATGATGGTGACGATGGAAGACTTGGAAGCGGAAAAACAATCATAGTCGTCAAAGATTGTAGCGTCCAGCCATTCAAATAGGGACAAAAATAATTGCAAGCCACATTGGACGCAAGCAAAAATTGTAGAAGCTTATCAAAGTGAACTACAAAACAAAAGGAGACAAGCCGCATGTGAATTATGAAGCCGCCAATTTGATAGAAAGTTGAATGCATAATGGGGTCGTAATGAAAATGTGTATATGAATTATGTGATTAGCAGCAAAACATACAGTATCGGCAAAGGAGCATTACACGGTAATGCATCTCTATAAATAGAGATGATTTTAGCAAATCAAAGCAAACTCAAAAGCTTAGAAGTAGCAAATCAGTGAGAGAGAGAAAAATAGAGAGTTAGTAAATCTTAAAAGTGAGTGTGTGGAAAAAATACAATGGGTATATTTTGGGTATCATCTCTAGTACTCCTTGATACTACAAATTGTAGTATTTGAATAGGAGTGGGTCTCACTGAGAAACACTATATTTGTATCTCTTGTGCGGGAGAGTGTGGAAAAGATATTGTAATTATCCTTAAATATAGTGAAATGTTTTTTGGAGTTTGTCCCGTGGTTTTTCCCTCGGTATTGGAGGGTTTTCCACGTAAATATTTGGTGTTACTTTTCTACCCTTTATATATCTTCTGATCGTTGTGCTACTTTGGTGGTAGATCTAGCTCTAACAAATCTACTTTGGTGCATGTTGCTATATTTAATTTATACTGTAAATCAACCCCAGAGCCCAACAAAGATTTCTCCTTCGTTGAGGTCATTGTCATTGAGAATGCTAAGGTTGTTTCATGTAACATCCCAAAAATTAACATAAGTAAATATAGGGGGACTGTATAATTATAATTCTGAGGATAACTATATGGAAAAGGAAAGGGTAAGGATAAGAGAAGGATTAAGAGTGAAAAATTAAGAAAAACTAAGTTTTGGTATTCTCGCTCAACCGAGAATGACTCGCTTGAGCGAATTGTGCAGCAAGAATATGAAAATGTGTTTCTGCATATCTCGCTTGAGCGAGAACAGGCTCGGCTCGCTCAAGCGAGAGACAGGGCAGTTTTGAGGGCTCTCTGGACGTTTTTCGCTTAAGCGAGAAGGGGCTCGCCCAAGCGAAAAACTTCTAGAGAGGGGGTCAATTCTGGATTATCCTTGCTCAAGCGAGAACGTGAAGAAAAGACATGCACCGACCCACTCGCTCAAGCGAGAATGTCTCGCTTGAGCGAGAACCCACTTATAGGTTTAAAACCCTTAATTAGGGTCTAGATTTCATAACTCTCGTTTTTCTTCTTCTTCAATATTAGAGAGAGGGACTCTGATTCTAGAGAGAGGAACAACTATGCAAGCATGAAGGAAGGATCTCCAAGCAAAGATTTTCATCTCCAAGCTCTACTTCATCCTTTTTGTCTTCTTCCGAACTCGTGGTGAGTGTGGTTATCCCGCACTCACTCCATAATTCTTCGAAATCCTTCGTTATGATCCCACTTCTCTACTACCTTCTCTCTATTGTGTTGTGTTTTACTCGATTATGTATGAATTCATGATCTGATTTATGTTAAGGAATATGGATATGGTTAAGGTTTTATCATCTATATCGCATTTCTATTGTCTCCTTACATGAAATTATTGTATGATTATATAAAAATGTACACTCTAAAAGTTAAGAGGTAAAGTTAAAGAGGGGGACTTCGGTTCCAAAGAGGTTAATTGGGGTTTATACCTCAGAGGTACAAAAGTTAAAATTTTATTTGAGATTGAATGATTGAAAACAGGAGGTTAAATTGGCCACAAGGAAGACGTTCCTTGTATGGTATTGAGCTCAGTCTAGGTCAGAGGTTTAAGTGATAATACCCCACTGGTGTTGTGTAATTCACCAAGAGGTTGACTTATTGTATTTTATGATGTATTGATTGAATTGTATAATTGTTGCATTCATGCTATATCTGCACACTTGCACTTTGATCACACTCACTGGGACGTTAGTCTCACTACACGTTTTGTGGATACTTTTAGATGCGCAGGTTCCTTCTCGCACAGGCCCGTGATCTAGAAGCTGGGAGTTGCTGGTTATATTCTTTTTGTTGTAGTCACTTGTAGAATTGTATTAGAGTTTAAGTTATAAGGGTGGTTTGTATTATCCCTTTTTGGAGGAGGATATAATTATACATGTGTTTCTTATACTCTTTTCTTGTCAAGGCATATGTATAAGGCTATCCTCAGCTTCAGGATATGTATAGACTGATTATTAAACCAGTTGATAATATTGTATATATGTTTGTTTAGTTCTATCCTCATATGTTGTTTAAGTGAACGTTGGTTACTTGAATGACATGTGATTAAGTTAATCGATATCTAAATGGCGCGAAATAATTTCAAAAATTCAAGATTTGGTTTCCAACGGACTAAATCTTCAGATTAGAAATTAGGACGTTACATTTCATATGTCCATGATGCTAGATTTTCTTTTTCATAGAAAAAAATTAATATTCAATGATGTGTAAACCTTTTTATCATCCATTTGTGTGCATAATTTTGTTAATGTTTCAAGGCTATTTTTCTTGAACTCATATGGGTCCGAAGCTCATGATCACTCGTATGGCTACTAAAAAAAATCTTCAGACCCAGTTTCATTGGTTGTGTTTCCTCATTGCCCATTTGAAAAATATGGGCTCAACACCCTGCATACTTGTTCAATTATGGAGGAAACTAAATCGAACGAGGTTAAAGGCAATGTGTGGGTGAAGATGAAAAACAGGGCTAAAATGGATGTCACTGTGGGATCAATTTTGTCTATGGATTACTTCACAATTCTACAAAATTTTCATCAATTGCATAACCTACACTAGCATGTCGTTTTCCCCCCTTATGGGTGAGGCACCTACCATCTTACTTCACATGGCTAATGCTAAAGATATGCAAGGTTAGGTGATAAACTTTGTTTAGATATTTTTCTCATATGATATAAACACATGATTCATGTTCTAATAAAATAAATTGATGTGATTTGACCATATTATTAAGTACTGAAATATTTAATAAGACTATAGTATTAACTTATAGGCTTAAATATATTTTTACTCCCTATAAATATAGGTCATTTTGTTTTTAGTCCCTGTAAAAAAATTTTTGGTTTTTCATCCCTATAAAATTTTCCGTTTGCCATTTTGGTCCCTGTCGTTAACTTTAAGCTTATGTGGCTAACGGAGTGCCACATCATCCTGCCACATGTGATATTTCTTCCTCTTAATTTTGTTTTAGTCCCTATAAATATGGTCTTTTTATTTTTAGTCCCTATAGTTTTTTTTTGTTTTTCACCTCAATCTCATCCCCATCCAATATCACAATGTCATTTTGCTTCTTCTACTGCATTGTTACACTTGAAATTCTTGAACTCTTCATGGTGGGTTTAAGGAAATAAATTCTTTATGTATTCAATTATTTGAAATTTCAATAAACTTGAATTCACTGTATAAAGTGAGAAAAACTTGTAACGACTTTTTTTTCTCTACAATTCTTTTTCTGTCTATTGACTAACAAAATTCTCATTTGATTTATGTCTATTGATGACCTATAACTTGATGTAATTTGTCCTGAGTAACAAAAAAAGGCTTGTAATTGTAAATCAAGTGAAAATTTTGTCAGCCAATGGATAAAAAAGGAATTGCAGAGAAAAAAAGGTCATTACAAGTTTTCCCACTTTATACAGTGAATTCAAGTGTATTGAAACTAGTATTGATCCCGTGCGATACACGGACTTGGTATTCAAATTAATTAAATCATGTGAAAATTAATTAACCTATAATATAGGTAGTTAAAATATTATTCAATTTATATATTGAAAAGAAAAAAAAAATTAGTGTACATTTTAATGAGTATTGTGTTAATAAGAAAATATATTAAAATGTATAAATGAAAATTTTAATACATAATGCATAAATAAATTTATATTTTTAAATTATCTCTTTGTACTCTATGTTTCTTATAATATTACAAAACTTAAAATTACCACACGGTAAATAAGAGTTTTAAGTCCTTGTTGATACATCACCACAAATAGTAAAAATAATAATGTGAGCACTTAATTTTTTTTTATAAGCAAAATATTATTTAGTAGAGCACTAGGGGTGCTCTAACCCAAATACATCAGGAATTGTCATAAAATAAATCAAACCAGGATACATCGCAGCAACCAATTGCAATAAACAACATCAAATCCTCAAATATAGAAATTGAGGCAGGTTGATGGATTTGTCATCCACAAATGGAACGGATAGGAAAAAGTAGTAACCTTTGTTGTCAACCACCGCCAGGACCGAAGCTGAATCAAGTCCAACAACTCTTCAGTGTCGATAGTAGAATTAGAAAACACCGTCTCATTCCTTGCCAACTACAAACTCCAAACATGCTCAACTCCAAAAATGAGCACTTAGTTGAGTAATAGATATTGATTTTATTATATTAATAGTGGAAGTGATAACTATAATTTAAGACATATTTGGCTTTTCAAAACATGCTCAACTGAATATATATAACAATATTTAAAAAAATAAAGAGAATAGGTATACCTATTAAATTACTATTATCAATTATGAAGAAACTCAAATAATTTAATTTGAAGAAATGATAAGGTATGATAATAAATATTGTGTACCCAAGAGGAAAAAAAATTATTTAAATTTTACCACACAATATATTAGTTTCTTTGTATGTTTACATTATAATATATTAGTTTCTTTGAATATTATAATATATTAGTTTCATCCTTTTTTAAAATTTATTCATTTGTTAATTTCTATTTTTTTATGAAGTGTTGGATTATAATTTAAGTGGAGTATAGTTTATAATATCATATATAATAAATATATGATAACGTTTTACTATTTTAGTTTTTAAAATTAAATGAGTAGATATATTTCATTTTCTGTGTCTAATATTTATGTTTTCTACTTTAATATTTGTACAAAAAAAAATATAAATGAAACGAAGCAATTATACCTAATTTTGCAGTACATTGAATTTGGTCAATTATTAAATATTTATATTAAGAATTTAATTAAGGTGGGGATCAACTTAAGATAAAAAGTTTGACACGTGGGAACAAAAAGAGTTGGCCACTAGTGAGCAGTTGATGAAAATGTAGATAAATTTAAAATTATAGATTTCAAATAATTGAATACATAAAGAATTTATTTCCTTAACCCCACCATGAGGAGTTCAAGAATTTCAAGTGTAACAATACAGTAGAAGAAGTAAAAGGACACTGTGATGTTGGATGGGGATGGGATTGAGATAAAAAACCAAAAAAAAATTATAGGGACTAAAAACAAAAAGACCATATTTATAGGGACTAAAGACAAAATTAAGCTGGAAGAAAAATCACATGTGGCAGGATGACGTGGCACTCCGTTAGCCACATAAACTTAAACTTAACGACAGGGACCAAAATGGCAAACGGAAAATTTTATAGGGATGAAAAACCAAAAAACAATTATAGGGACTAAAAACAAAATGATCTATATTTATAGAGACTAAAAACATATTTAAGCTTTAATTATATTATGATGCACACACTGTCAAATAGTACAAAGAGATCATGAAAAGAAACTATAGCACTAACTAATTATCTAGTGTCACATTTTAAGTTACCCTTTTTTGTGATCAAACCACATTTTAAGTTGTTGTTATTATTAATTTTTTAAAAATAAGCTATTTTTGTCATATCTAACTCTATCTTTTGAATTTGGATAAATCATGAATAAATTTTCAAATGATTTATTTTCTTCTAGGTAGGTAGCACTTTAAAAAAAAATTCTACTGGATTATAAGTTTATGTATCGATATAATTGATTAATTATTAAATATCATTTAGTTATTGACTATAAAAATTATTCAGAGGAAAGCATGTCTTATAAAATATACTAACTTTACATTATATATATATATATATATATATAAAAATAAAGACTCTTCCTTTTCACTAGATATGTCTTTTATATGAGGAATATGTGTGCGCGTGCGTCTGTGTGTTAAATAGGTCAGATTTGGACCACAAAAATATAATCCAAATCCTTGGACTTTGTAAAACCTAGCTTAGCTCGACTTATTTTCACTCCTCTTTAGGACACTATCACCGTTAACAATTTAATATATAAAATAATTTTATTAAAAATCACAATTTGAATAATATTTATAATATTAAATATTACAATTAGTATCTTACAATTTTATTAAAAATCACACTTTAATAATACTTTTCTATTATTAGTTTCTTACAATTAGTATCGAAACATACTCTATAGCATTACTATATTAAAATATAATAAAACCTCTATAAATTAATAATGTCAGTACCACGTAATTTTATTAATTTAAAGAGATGTTAATTAATTGATAAATTAATAATTTATTAATTTAAAGAGATATTTTCTGATTCAATAAATTTACATTATTCTTCATGAATAAAACATATACATTGTATTGACTAATTGAATGTTGTTCATGTATAACGTGACTAATTAAATATATAATACATCCCCCTAAAAAAACAAAGTTCATTGTACTGTAATCCGTAGTATTAGTTAAAACTTAATGCAAGTTCATGGATGCGATAAGGAAAGTTAGAGATGAAACACAACTAGATTTAAATTTTAAGAAGCAAACAATAATAGAATCATATTTTACTGAGTTATCTTAGTTATATTTGTAATTTTATAGAATTATTAATTTATAATATTGAAGGGAACATAAATTTATATAAGGGTCTTCCAATAAATTATTATCTTATTAATTCAGACCTTGAGCCCAAGTCAAGATAAAAAAAAATTATTATATTATAAAAATTATTAATTTATTAAGTATTAATTTATAGAGATTTTATTGTAAATAGGCCCGTATCTCTATTCCTAACAGTTACCCATTAAATTAAGCTCCCAAAATATTTTTATTCAGAATTTAATTACAATAAATGAATATCTCAAAGTGAATTAAATTCATTAAAAAACATTAAATAATCCCTGCTTATCTGGCGAAGAGTTTTTCACCGCTTCACTCAGCTTTTATTAAAAAAATCTTTTATAGTATCTATTAAATATAATTAATTAATAACTAATAAATATTTTTAACAAACACAAATAACATTCAAGAATCAACGTCGTTCAAAATAAATTAAATATTTTTATTAAAGCATATGAATCAAAATAAAAAAAATAAAAATTTCCGAATGAAATCAACTATATATATATATATAATTTTTATTTATTTTCAATTAATATCATATCATTTAAGATTTAAGATTAAAAATAACAAATTGAAAAAATTATAATAAAAATTTTATTTGATGATGTATTTTCCTAATGTTTTTGTTTCTTTTGTATAATTCTTAATGAATAAAAGTTTTATATATTAAGAAAAAGATATAATAAAAAATATTTTTAATTAAAGCATATGAATGAAAATAAGGAGGTAGGGTTTGGCCATGGAAGCTAACGTTCACGTTGCTCAGAATCATATTCCTCCCAAGCCGCCAGATGGAGGGAATGGAACGCGAAAGATTTCTTTTCGGGACAAGTTGCTTGGAGATAAGGTCGCTATACCAAGAAGGGAAAGGTGTGATTTGCTGAAACAAAAACTTTTTCGTATTGAATTGGAGGAGGGCAACCGTCTCAAACCAAGGTGTTATATTGATGTTGTGATTGTAAAGCTGTTGGGCAAGGATGTGGGTTATGTAGTCATGCGTGATCGACTACAACGAATCTGGAAGACAAGTGGAGAGTTTGAAATAATGGATGTTGGGCATGTTTCTTCGTTGTTAAATTTGATAGAAAGGAGGACCGGGAAAGAATTATACAGGGAGGCCCTTGGATGATCTCCTGAATTCGTTTCGTCTGAGAGTAAGATTACTAAAACGATGGCATGGACTCGTTTTCCTAGCTTGGGGCTAGAATACTACGATGAGAACATTCTGATGGCTCTAGCTTCAGCAGTGGGTAGACCTATAAAGGTCGACATGACTAATGTAAATGTAGAAAGGGAAGGTTTGCACGTGTATGTGTGGAGATTTCTCTGGAGGAGCCAGTTGTAGGCAAGGTTTGGCTACGTGATCACTGGTATTGTGTAGAATATGAAGGTCTACATCTACTGTGTGGATCATGTGGGAGATACGGGCATGTTGCTCGTGCTTGCAGTGTCACCAGGGTACAGCCATGCACGTCAGTGAGTTCGCCACTTGGGGCGGCGGAGGAGAGGGCAACACAACCCAGGGGCAGTGACAACCCTAATTGCGGCACTACCGGCAGAGGTAAGGATGTTAAATATCCAAATAAGGTCGTGCAAGACGGTTTGGGTAATAGGAGCGCTGACTTGGGAACTAAATCCCAAGATGTGGGGAATCGTTTCTCCTCCTTGAGGCAATAAGAGAAGATTCAGGAGGGGTTTTTCCTAAAAATATGGACAATGTGTCCAATGGGCCGGGGGGTAAGAATTTATTGGTTAGGAAAAAGAGACCGCGCAAGGAGCCTACTCTCATAATGCCAATATGGAAGAGGTTCACGTGGAAGTTAGCGACAATGATGAAGAGTGGTCGCTGATACTTTTAAAAATTAAGCTTAAGCCCAAGTTTGTTGGAGGCTTGCTTTCTTTTTTATTTTTGTTTTAATGATGATGAACCAATTTAATGATTTTAAATTGATTGCTTGGAATGTTAGAAGTGCAGCTAACCAAAAGGGGCATAGGCACATTCAGGAGCAGCCATCCTTATTTTTGCTTTTTGAAACTCACACCCAGTTTGACAAAACTTTGTTTTTTTGGAAGAGGATGGGCTATGAGAAGGTGGTGGTTGAGGAAGCCAGAGGCCAGTCTGGGGGTATTTGGGCCTTAGCACCCGTTGGAGGATCTTATTCCTTTCAAGTTGTGAATGTGTGGCAACAAGTTGTCTCCTTGCAGGTGTCATGTGGTAATTCTAGCTGGATTTGCACGGCCATTTATGCGATCACAATCCCTAGCATTCGAGCCCATCTTTGGGAGCACTTGGAGCAACTTAGAGCACGGATTCAGCTGCCTTGGATTGCTATTGAAGATTACAATGAAATTCTATTCTCTTATGAGCAGAAAGGGGGGTTTTCCATGCGAGAAGAGCCTCGGCATTTAGCAATACGCTGGACACATGTAACTTTTTAGACTTGGTTTTTTTTTTTGTGGAAAATTTACTTGGAAACGCCCTGGGCCGAATGGAAGAATGCTTTTTAAACGCTTGTATCGTGCCCTTATGGATCACAATTGGGCACTGAAATTCCCGGACGCCTCTTTGGAGGTTTTATCCAGGAAATACTCAGACCACAATCTGTTGCTTCTCAGGTGTGGGATCATTGATAAGAGGAGAGGGGAAAGACCATTTCGTTTTGAGGCGGTGTAGGCTACTCATAGTGACTATGAACCTCCTGTTAATAATATGTGGCAGGAAGCTGGAGGAAATGTTGGGGATGCTCTTAAAATGATCCAAGAGGAATCCAAAAAATTTAATAAGGAAGTTTTTGGGAATGTGATTGCTCGGAAAAAGAAGATTGAAAGACGTCTCAATGGTATTCAACATTGCTTGGAAAGGGTTGATTCAACATCCCTTCTGCGTACCCAGAGAAGTCTTCAAGAAGAATATGATTCCATTCTTTTTCACGAGGAGCTGCTTTGGTTCCAAAAGTCCAAGGAGAAGTGGATAAAGTTCGGCAACAGAAACACTACTTTTTTCCATGCGCAAACCATTAATAGACGTAGAAGAAACAGAATAAAAGGCTTGTTTATAGCTAATGGGATATGGTGCGAAAATAATGAAGACCTTCAAAGAGAGGCTATCTCATTTTACAAGCAGTTGTTTTGCACGAAAGAGGCTCAAAATCATCCAATCAACACTCCAACTTTGCCGAAGTTACAGGAAGCTTGCATAGATAGATTACTATAGCCTGTTACTAAAGAAGAGCTGCACCAAGCTCTCTTGAGTATGAAATCCTATAAAGCTCCAGGACCAGATGGATTTCAGCCTATTTTCTTCAAATTTTACTGGCACATAGTGGGTGATGTTGTCTGGAGGCTTGTTTGTAATGCGTTCTCTTATGGGAGAATAGATTCCTATTTAGCTGAGACCCTCATAGTTCTGATTCCCAAGGTTGATGGTCCCCAAACCTTTCAGGATTTTAGACCGATCAGTTTATGCAATGTGATATACAAGCTCATTACCAAAGTCCTGGTGGCTCGGCTTCGACCCTTTCTTAATCAGTTAATTAGCCCCATTCAGAGCAGTTTTAATCCAGGTAGAGGTTCCGTGGATAATGTCATTGTCCTGCAAGAAGTCCTCCATCACATGTGTTGAAATCTTGGCAAGCGTACCAAAATCCCAGCAGTATAATAGTAAGCAAAAGGGATTGTTGTATCCATAGGGAACGGTACAATGTAAATTCTAGTGGTCACACTTATCAATTACGGAGAGAGAGTTGGTTGTGTAGATTGCAATAGTAAATAAATGAGTGAGATGAGGTTGAGCAAATTACAGGAACTAAGATTGAACTTCGTCTATCGCACCCTTCTTGTATTTGGAAACCAATGAAATCTAAGAATTTATAATTATAATTATTGAAGCCCAAATAAATATCATTCATAAAGATTCTTAAACTATGAAATCCTTAGAACTAACTCCCTAAATCCCAATTCCTTGGCGATTTAACAAATTAATCCTAGCATTAAGATCAGTTGTTAATAGCTATCCATAAATTAAACCCTATTCCTAGGCATTTAACCTACAGAGTGATCTTACCCAAATCAGAATTCAAGATCCCTATTCCTAAGCTCCCAAGAACTCGCTCCTGATTTTACAAAACCACCTTCCAGTGCGTCCCATAAAACCATATCATAACTCTGGCACAAATGCGGAAGCTAAGCATTAAGAACAGAGTAAAAACACCAATATATTATAAAAATAGAGATTCATAGATAACAAAGAGAATCCAAATACAATAGGGGTTTGAATCAACTACATTCAATCCAATGGGAGAGTTTAGCTACTCATGGTAGCCATTACAAACCGATAGAGAAACTATCACACTTTTCTCTAGCTCCAGATCTGCTCCTCCGTCTCCTCCGCTTTCATCTATGCAAAAGGTCCTTTAAATAATTTGGAAAGCCCGTTGAAACCTTGCTTTGGCCCATTGAAAATTAGGTTTCCGTGCTCCTGCGCTCCAACATGCGCTCAGCGCAGATGAAGCGGAGGAAACAGAATTGATTTTCATTTTTGCGCTCCACTTGCACTCAGCGCAGCTGGAGCGCAGATCTCCGTTTTTCTGCTTTCCTGATTTCCTCTTTTTTAGCTTGATCTCTTGCTGATCTTATCTTTATTTGTTGCTATCTTGTTACTCCATTTAAAACTTTCCTCTTTATCTTCAAAATCAACAAATTTCTTCAAAATAGCATTAAATTCAAATTTGAATCAAATAATCACAAGATCTACATTTTAGACTAAAAAGAGGTAAATTGGGGTGTAAATCTAACATTTTGCCCTTGATAAGTGTTGTTATTATATAGAAATTTATCATTAATTTAGCACTTATCAAATTCCCCCAACTTAGCTTCTTGCTTGTCCTCAAGCAAGAAAACCTTTTGTAATCAAATAATTTCAATTCCCAATCATGGTTCTCACTAATAAGGAAATAATTTCATCATCTCTTACTAGGCAGCTGTCACTTTCCAAATTTCAGATTGATAATCAGAATTAAGTGGTGTTTCCAATACTCAATCAGAACATGATAAAAATACATTCAAACTTTTTCAAAGGCAGTAATCAAAACAATAAGTGATAAATCAAGGAATTCTCTCATGCTCACGGGTAAGTGTTTCCCTCAAATTTTTCACAACAGTTGAACGACTAAAATTGCTAGTCGTTTCTGGTTAATAATCATGCAAAAGGTCAACATGGATCAAAAGGTCTTTCTTGGGTTGTAATGAGGCTGGGCTATCAAGAACTCATGGTTTTTCTGGGTATGCAAAGAAACACTAGAATAGAGAGCATATTTGAATTTTTCTTTTTCTTGAACTTTCTATCAATTCTCCATTGCATTCTAGATTTGCATCATTCACCTGGCCTCTTATTTTTGATTGGTGGTTCACTCCCTTTTTTATTCACTTTTTGTTTTTCTTTTATATTCTTGAGGGAGTGACTCACTTTGATTTCTTATGCTTGTTTTTTGTATTTTTCCAATTAACTTCTCACTTTATCAGAACTGCACTTACGCTCTCTGTCCCAAGTGTATAAGGGACATGATATTGATATCAATCTGGCTGAGGTGCATAAGAAAAGAAACATTAAGGTTCAAATGGGTTACCAAAAAAAATTGGAAAAAATTTCATGGGTTGGCTTTTTGGCACTGAGCAATTAATTCATAAATACAAGTTTGCCTTTATCACATCCATATTTTTCATGCACAAAATAAAATCCAAAAACTCAAGCAATAGAAGTTGACAAGCAACGGTGAAAACTCTTAGAATAAGTGTTTAGTCTCACAACTCACCGGTTTTTTGGCTAACTTCCTTGATGAAATCACTTATTGAAATTAATTAACTACCCTGATATATTTTCCTACATAATATCCTATTCCTAACTGATTATGGATTCAATCACAAAATTCCTTTCTCTTTCCTAATTTAGATAGTTAGACTGCCTAGTTTTGAGATTTTAAATTTATTTCCTTAAATCCATATTTCCTAAAATACTAAAAGAAATGAAAAACAAAAATCCTAAATTACTATAAAACACACAAAATAAAAAATAATCCTAAAAATCTATACTGCATAGCAATGATGTGTCAGTAATGAATCATATACAGTATAAATCAAATGAAAAGAAAGAAAAATAAAATGAAAAAGAAAAAGAAAAGAAAAACACCAAATCAATCCTCATCCTCCATATCATCATCTCCCTCGGCATCAGCTCCATCAGCAGCTGCTTCTCCCTCTACCGGAACAATAGGCCTGTCCCCAGGTGTTGAGTTTCTGGCAATCGTACCAAAATCCCAAAAGTATAATAGCAAGTAAGAGTATCGTATCCACAGGGAACGGTTCAATTTATGAAGATTAGTGTTCACAACTATCAAGTGAGAATACGGTTGTTGGTTGTTGAATTGCGAAAGTAAATAAAAATAGAAAATAAATTGAGATAGGTAGAGACAGTTACTTGGACTAGGATTGAACTTTGTTTCATCGCACCCCTTTAGTATGTGATCCTCAATATTATTTATGAATATATAATTATGATACCCTAGCCAAACTATATTAGTTTACCCTGGTCTCCACAGTGATAAAATACTCAGAAATAATTCATGCGGGTTCTCCCAAGCGACAAATTACCCCGGCTTTAAAGATCTACTTTTCCGTTTGTTAAAACTATCAATTCGCCCCGGCTCCACAGTGACTACTATGAGTATTTTTACCAATCAGAGTTCAAGTTTCCTATCTCTAGGCTCCCCAAACTCGCTATTGGTTCTATAGAACCACCTCTCGAATGCACCCCATAAAACCAACCTATAACTCCGGCACACAGGCGGAAGTTACGCATTAAGCAAAGTATAAAAATACCGATATCATAAAAATAGGGATTCATAAATAATAAGGAGAATTCACATACAATTGGGGATTGAATCAACTACATTCAATCCAATTAGAGAGTTTAGCTACGCATGGTAGCCATTACAAACCAACGGAGAAATTGTCACACTTTTCTCTAGCCCTAGCTTCTGTTCTGTCGTCTACCTTGGGTCTCCGGGACTTCCTTTGATCTTTGCAAAATGTCCTTTAAATAGAAGTTGGAAAGCTATCTGAAATCTGGAAGGAATCTAATTTGAAATCCTTTGAAAAACTGATCCCGTATTCCTGCACTCCAACCTGCGCTCAGGGCAGATGAAGCGCAGGATCCAGAGAGTAATTTAATTGATGCGCTCAGCGCAGGTGGAGCGTGATTCACGTTCTAACTTTCCCTGATTTCCTCTTTTTCAGCTTGATCTTTTCCTGATCTTATCCTTATTTGATTTGCTTTCCTTATTTCCCTCTTTTTAGCTTGATCCTGTGCTGATTTGATCTTCAATTTGAATTTAGAACTCAATCTGCAGAATCCTTATCCAAATAATTGCTGACTTTATCTTGATCAGCTGCCATTTAAATCCTTATCTTGCAGATTCTCTTTTCAAATAGATGCTATCTTGTTTCTTCTTTTAAATCCTTCCCTTTTATCTGCAAAATCAACAGATTTTCTATCAA
The DNA here is from genome assembly GCA_026901365.1 of Sesbania bispinosa. Classification (NCBI taxonomy): domain Eukaryota; kingdom Viridiplantae; phylum Streptophyta; class Magnoliopsida; order Fabales; family Fabaceae; genus Sesbania; species Sesbania bispinosa. Next base: position 333,676 of record QLOH01000065.1, on the reverse strand, counting down.
AATAGCATCATATTCAAATTCAAATCAAATAATTATAAAATATGCAATTATTACTAAAAAGAGGTAATTTGGGGCATAAATTTACTATTTTATCCTTGATAAGTGCAGAAATTATACAGTAAATTATCATATATTTTTCACTTATCAAATTCCCCCCAACTTAGCTTCTTTCTTGTCCTCAAGCATGAAAACCTTTTACAATCAAAATGGATTCAATCCCCTTGTCAAAATTCTCAGAAATAAGGAAAAATTTCATCACCTCTTGCTAGGCAGCTGTCACTTTCCAAATATCAGATTAAAAGTCAGAATCAAGTGATATTACCAGGACTCAATCACAACAGGATAAAAACACATTCAACTTTCTCAGAAATAGTAATCAAAACAATAAGTGAAGAAAAAAAATCAAGGAATTTTCTCATGCTCTCGGGTAAGTGTTTCCCTCAATTTTTCACAGCAGTTGAACAACTAAAATTGATAGTCGTTTCTCGTTATTAAACATGCACATGGTCAACATGGATTAAAAGGTCTTTCTTGGGTTATAATGAGGCTGGACTTATCAAGAAATCATGGTTTTTTCTAGATATGCAAATAGAACACGGGAATAGAGAGCGTCTTTGAATTTTTCTTGACTTGTAACTTCTCTCCATTCTTCCACTTCATTCTTGATTTGTATCATTCAGCTGGCATCTTTCTTTGTTTGATGATTCACTCCCCCTTTTTATTCACTTTTATTTACTTTTTGATTTTTTTTAGGAAGTGATCTTCTTTTGCTTTCTTGTGCCTGCTCTTTGTATTTCTTCACTTTCAAGTAACCAACCACTTTCTCCCATTTTATCAGATTGCACCTTTGCTCTCTATCCAAAGTGTGTAAGGGACATGATATAGACATTAATTTTTGGCTGGGGTGCATACGAAAAGAAACATTTATAGCTCAAATGGGTTACCAAAAAATTTGAAAAAATTTTCAAAGGTTGACTTTTTGGAACTGAGCAAATAATTAAATCACAAAGTTTGCCTTTATCACTTCCATATTTTTCATGTGCATAATAGAATCCAAAAACTCAAGCAATAGCAGTTGACAAGCAGCGGCGAAAACTCTTATATCAAGTGTTTGGTCTCACAACTCACCGGCTTTTTGGCTAATTTCCTTGATGGAATCACTTATTGAAATTAATTAACTACTCTGATATATTTTCCTGCATAATATCCTAATTCTAACTGATTATGGATTTAATCACAAAATTCCTATTTCTTTCCTAATTTGGTTAGTTAGACTGCCTAGCTTTGAGATTTTAAAATTAATTCCTTAAATCCCTATTCCTAAAACCAAAAAAAATTGGAATACAAAACAAAAATCCTAATTAACTAAAAATAATCATAAAAAATAAAAGAAAATAGAAAATAAAAGAACGAAAAGAAAGAAAAACACCAGTATCAATCTTCGTCCTCTGTATCCTGTAAGTCCTTGCCCTACTCTCTTGCTGTTGTTGCTCCACCTCCCCCTGGATGAATAGGCCTGTCCCCAGGCCACTGCAAGAATGTCCGGAACTCATCAAGCAGCATGTCTGGGTATGGGTCTGGTACAAATGCTTCAAAAGGTGGGAAATCCCTCTGTGGATATGGTCTGAAAGCTTAATACTTTGCAGCAACTTGTGCATTTTTGAATCTCATGGGATCATAATGGGGTTCATCTCTGACCCTCTTCCCTATGCCTTCTCCTCGTGAGCTAGAGCCACGGGAAAGGCCAACAGTGTATTTGATCCTAGGCATCTGAAAAGTCAAATAACAACAGTTAGTTGCTAAAAACACATTCATTTCAATGATGCCTTATTGCAAACACTAATTTATGAAGAACATGGAAGCCTATCATTAACCAATTTGCATGCAAAATTCAGAATAGTTTCAAAAAGAAATTAATCTCTTCACAACAAAATTTCAGTTGCACTTGGTAATGGCTTCCTAAAAACAAAACATACCCATTTATTTTGCAAGCATTCAATCAATCCATGAAAAGTGAAAGTTCAAAATTTTTGAAAGAAACAGAGCATAACACTTTCAAATTCAATAACTCACAAAACGAAGAGCATTTCAATGGAAAACTTGTTCTTCATATTCCACATAGCCATAATCACATCCAAGATAGCAATTATCAACAGTATACACATTCACAATCCTATGGTTGCTATCCTAAAGTTCAAACCATAAAAACAGAGTAAATGAAGATTTCAATTGGTGAAAATTAAAGAAAACATACCTGAAACTTGAAAGTTTCAAAATTGATGGAGGTTTGTGAGTGGAAAAAGTGAAAAGAAGAGCTTAGGAAGTAGAGAGACGGTACAAGAGAAAACAGGTGAGAAAGAACGAATTACTTCCCCCTATTTTTAGTTCAATTTAAGTAACAGCGCGTACCTGCGCTCCACATGCGCTCAGCGTGAGTGGAGCGCAGGTTTCAGTTTTGTAATTTCGTACCGCTGCGCTTCACTTGCGCTTAGTGCAGCACAAGTGAAGCGCAGAAAACAGTGACTAAAATTGCACTCCTACCCTTTATCTGCGCTCAGCGCAGAAAACAAAATGAAATTTTGCAATTTTCAGTCAAGTTTTCTGCTACTTCCTATTGTTTAAAAAAATTATTTTCCACCAACTTATTCCAATCAATTTTGAAAACTTCCTAAATCCTAAAAAAATTGGAAAATCCTAAACAAAAGAAAACAAAACTGAAAACACTTAAAAATCTCTGGGTTGCCTCCCAGGAAGCGCTCGTTTAACGTCATATAGCTTGACGCCTGTTCTTTCAAGGTGGGTGATACTGAAATCCTTTGGCCAGCCTCTGTGTTGTTCCCTTGATTCCTTTTTGCAGTGTTCCTACCCATTTTCTTGCCTCGGACCAGTTGTGAATGAGACTTGTATCTAACCCTTTGGTCTTGAATCTGGAGTTAGACCATGTTGCCGACTCCTTTGGTTTGACTTTCCTTTTCTTTGGAGTCTTGATCAGATATGCATGGGTCTTCTTCCGTTGAGGCTTGAAGGATTTATGGTTGTCTGCTTTGAATTCTTTTTCTTCACAAGGATCCTTGATAGGAAATATTCCTGACCACTTTGTTTTCATTCTGACTTCAGGCCTTGATTCTCTTAGCCTGGTTCTTCTTTCTTTCCTCTGCTCATGTCAGTGTATCCGCATTTCCTTTTCTTGTGAAGCTTGGCAGGTTTGGTACTTGCAGACTGCCTTTCTTCATCTTCTTTTGGAGGGTTGGTTGGATAAGGCAAGGTCTTTGGTCTTGGTACCATTTCCCCTCCTTTCTCAGGCTTTGACTCACTATCTCCATGTTCACTCTTTTTCTCATTTTCTTGATCTTTTTCATCATGTACACTCTCATATGTTTTGTTCACTTCCTCCCTTCACAGTCAATCTCTTCTTTAAACATAATCTTTTCTGTTTCATCCTCTCCTTTTTCTTCTTTTACTTCTGTTTCACCTTCTTCTTCTTTTTCTTTTGCTTCTTCAAGTTCCTCTTCTTCAACTTCCCTTTCTTCATTGGTCAGATTGTCATTAGTTCCTCCCCCTATCAGCTGAACAATGTCGTCACACTGTTCTTCAGGGTTGGGTAGTGCATTTGTTGAGATCTGCTCTGACTGTTGGTTGGCTCTTGTTTCTGCTATCTGCTCCAGCAAAGCATCAATATTTCTTCTTACTTCTTCTCTTTCTTTCTATCTGAAATTGTATAATGATTTGATTGATTTCTTCAAGCCGCTCATAAAATTTTGAGTCCCTTTGTTGATCTGAAAAGTAACTTTGCTGTTGTTGGAAAGAAGGTTGCATAGGGAATGAAACATCATCTTGGTGCCACCCAAAGTCCTGATTCTGGCTATTTCTCCATCCTTGTGAATTGTTTGCAAAGTTGTTGTTGTTGGAGAAGTTGCCTGGTCTTCCTTGATTTCTCATATAATTAACTTGCTCTTCTTGAGCACTTGGATAAGAGCAGCACCCATTGGGATGGTTACCTCCACAAAAATCACAAATTAATTGTGGGGAATGGCTAGGATAGGATTGCACTGCCTGCATTTGCTGAGGAAGGTTAGCTAGTTGCTTGTTGAGTGCTTCTATTTGCTGCCTTATAATCTTATAATCTGCCTTGATTTCATCTGCAGAAGTTTGCATGTGGGACGACACAGCATCTTGTTGCCACAAAAAATTTTGATTCTGGTAACTTCCTCAATCCTGTGAAAAATTGTCAGAATAATTATTGTAGGTAGAGAAGTTACCATGAACCGGTCTGTTGGAAAAGTATGAATATTCTCCAAGTGTTCTTCTTTTCCATTCACTAGCCATGATTGGTGCAACTTTCAATTTATATGGGGTGATTGATAAGAGAGTGTTGAGATTGTATCTTTGAACTCGTCCTTTTGATGTCTTTTCAATTTCAGGGTCAAATTCCAATAGCGCTCTTGGTACCTTACCTTTCAAAAGTATAAATCATAAAGACTAGAAAGGGGTTAGTAAAAAAATAAATAAAATAAATTAATTACAGAAAAAAATAACTACAAAAAATTACAAATACAAATATTTACAACTTGATAGAATAGACCTCCCAAGTCTTTAAAAATTGATACATCGTTCCCCGGCAACGGCGCCAAAAATACTTGTTGAGTTTCTGGAAAGCGTACCAAAATCCCAGCAGTATAATAGTAAGTAAGAGTATCGTATCCATAGGAAACGGTTCAATTTATAAAGATTAGTGGTCACAACTATCAAGTGAGAATACGGTTGTTGGTTGTTGAATTGCGAAAGTAAATAAAAACAGAAAATAAATTGAGATAGGTAGAGACAATTACTTGGACTAGGATTGAACTTCGTTTCATCGCACCCCTTTCGTATGTGATCCTCAATATTATTTATGAATATATAATTATGATACCCTAGCCAAACTATATTATTTTACCCTGGTCTCCACAGTGATAAAATACTCAGAAATAATTCATGCGGGTTCTCCCAAGCGACAAATTACCCGGCTTTAAAGATCTACTTTTCCGTTTGTTAAAACTATCAATTCGCCCTGGTCTCCATAGTGACTACTATGAGTATTTTTACCAATCAGAGTTCAAGTTTCCTATCTCTAGGCTCCCCCAAACTCGCTATTGGTTCTATAGAACCACCTCTCGAATGCGCCCCATAAAACCAACCTATAACTCCGACACACAGGCGGAAGTTACGCATTAAGCAAAGTATAAAAATACTGATATCATAAAAATAGGGATTCATAAATAATAAGGAGAATTCACATACAATTGGGGATTGAATCAACTACATTCAATCCTATTGGAGAGTTTAGCTACGCATGGTAGCCATTACAAACCAACGGAGAAACTGTCACACTTTTCTCCAACCCTAGCTTCTGCTCTGCCGTCTCCCTTGGGTCTCTGGGACTTCCTTTGATCTTTGCAAAAGGTCCTTTAAATAGAAGTTGGAAAGCTATCTGAAATCTGGAAGGAATCTGATTTGAAATCCTTTGAAAAACTGATCCCGTATTCCTGCGCTCCAACCTGCGCTCAGCGCAGATGAAGCGCAGGATCCAGAGAGTAATTTAATTGTTGCGCTCCACTTGCGCTCAGCGCAGGTGGAGCGTGATTCACGTTCTAGCTTTCCCTAATTTCCTCGTTTTCAGCTTGATCTCTTCCTGATCTTATCCTTATTTGCTTTGCTTTCCTTATTTCCCTCTTTTTAGCTTGATCCTGTCCTGATTTGATCTTCAATTTGAATTTAGAATTCAATCTGCAGAATCCTTATCCAAATAATTGCTGATTTTATCTTGATCAACTGCCATTTAAATCCTTATCTTGCTGATTCTCTTTTCAAATAAATGCTATCTTGTTTCTTCTTTTAAATCCTTCTCTTTTATCTGCAAAATCAACAGATTTTCTATCAAAATAGTATCATATTTAAATTCAAATCAAATAATTACAAAATATGCAATTATTACTAAAATGAGGTAATTTGGAGCATAAATTTACTATTTTATCCTTGATAAGTGCAGAAATTATACAGTAAATTATCATATATTTTTCACTTATCACCAGTTCACTGCAAATAAGTCTGAAACTGGTCTGATAGCATGTCTGGGTAAGGGTCCAGTCGAGTCTGATAATAGTAATCCTGGAGGTGAACTAATGCTCTGTGAAGCGAGGAGTTCTGATAAATGATTTGCTCTACCCAAAATGGGATAGATGTGTCAGTTGGTGGTGGCTGCTGCTACTGTGGTGGTGGCTGCTCAGGCTCCAAATCTTCCTCATCAGGGATGCAGTTAGCCTCAATATACCCCTTAGTCATAGGGGTCTTAATACGTTCAGTGGGGAATACCTCAAACCCTTGAAAGTGGCATAGGGCAGTGATGAGGGAAGGGAATCCTAGGCTGATCCTGGACTGCACACTCCATCGACCAATAGATGATGCCGTCATGAATATCTTCTAAGATATTACCTTGGCAATGTCAATGTCTTGTCCAGTCAGGATGCAATATATGAGATGGGTGATCTTCATGGTGATGTCTGATACATGGTTGGTTGGCTGGATGTTAGCCAACACTAAGACTGTCCACATCCTGGTAATGTCTTGCATATCATGCCTGTAGATCCTGGCAGCCTGCCTGTAAGCATTCCTCTCAAAGGTGCGTCCCCTCAAGCATAAACACTCAGCAGTCCTAGTGCCAAAGCGTCATTGACATTGGCTCCAACTTCATTTACCAGTTCATAATACTGGTAAGGCATCATCCTCTCATCATCTGGTCCAGGTCGACCCAAGAAAGTGTTGATCACGTCGCGATCATAAGATATCCAACGGCCCCTCACATATGACTGTCTATGGACGTCAACGCCATGGTCTCCAATAGCGTTGGCATAAAACTCTATGACCAACTCAGGGTAAAAGAATCGGTCCAGCTCTGCGACGCGCCTCCATCGCCTCCCGATGATCTCATCCAAGAAGTCATCAAACTCGCCGGGCTGTAGTGCAACTGGCCTCTCCTTGATGAAATTACAGTTCATTAGTGAACTGTATGCCTCAAAAGCAGCGGGGCTCTTGAACTTCAGTGGGTCAAAATAGGGCACATCTCTAGCCCTCTTGTCACCCTTTCCTCCTCTGCTTCTCCTGAAGGTACCAGCAGTATCAGTAACCTTTGTGCGAGCCATCTGCAAGATTGAAAGAACCAGAATTATTGCATGTAAAGAGAATTTATCACTCATGATCAGTGGATTAAGTCATGCATGCTTGCTTTTATAAAAGTTACATGCATGATGGCCAACTTAATTCCAAAATCAGAGCAATTATTCAGCATACATTGTTAGGTTCATTCATACAGGATTATGTAATCAAACAGGACAATTAAGACAAATTTAAACAATGACAACATGCACCTATTCGATTGATAAAGCTTGACTACCATATTACCAAATGTCATTTTATTAATTTTTAAGAACATGCTAAAGTGATTAATTAAAGCAAGTCCTAATAAACTTCTAAACATGACATTTAATGGAACATAGTATTATGCTCAAATAACATGCTTTTCAAACATGCAATAATGCACAATTATTCATGCAATGGCTAATGCAAAATTTTGACAAAATCAAAGCACTAATTTACCAAATAGAATAATTTGCAAAAACTCACTGAGCATTTCAAAAATTACCACCAATCATATAACCACACCTCAACATGTTATACAAAGGCTTCATTGACAATTAATCCTAAAAGCATGTGATTCTAAAAGCCAAAGTTTTCTACCCTAAGGTTTGCCTAACCAAACAGAGAACTAAGGATTTCAATCGATAAAATCTTTTCAAAACCTTAAAAACATACCTGGAATAGTAATAGAATTGTGAAAGGAGGAGGCTTTTGAGTGAAAAAAGTGGTAATGAGAGGCATAGAAAAGCAAGGAAAACGCTCAGCAAAAACAGGGGAAAGGTGAAAATGGCCTTCCCCTGTCCAGAGTTTTGAATATATGCTGGAGCGGGAAGCTGCGCTCCACTTGCGCTCAGCGCAGGTGGAGCGCGTGTCTCATTTTTCTCTGGAGCGAGCCGCTGCGCTTCACCTACGCTCAGCGCAGGTGAAGCACAGAAAACAGAATTGAAATTGCACTTCCGCGCTTCTCATGCACTCAACGCAGGTGAAACGCAGAAAACAGAATGCAATTTTTATTTTCTGCTGCTTCCCAAATTCAAAGTGTTCATGTTTCTTTTCCACATTTTTATTGACCCTCTTCCTAACAGTTTCTAAACTAAACAGGCATAAGAAGAAAATAAAATAAACTAACCTAAACACGCAAATGGAAAAACAAAGACTGAAATTAAATAAAACACTGGGTTGGCTCCCAAGAAGCGCTCGTTTAACGTCAATAGCTTGACGCCTGGTTTACTCATGGTGGTTTCAAATGGAGGATAATGGTAGGTTCAACTAATCCACCTCTTGTTGACTTGATCCATCCTTCACACCATCCTCTTGTCATATCATCAGTTTCTTCACTGTCTTCTTCTTCATCAGTTTCTTCACTGTCTTCTTCTTCATTTGAAGCGAAATTCCATCATGGATTCCTGCAGCTGCTTCCTTCTTCTTATTGGCTTCCTCAGAATATTGGGAACCTTTTTCTTCCTATGCTCAGGAACATTTTGACAGGAAATTTCTTTTCTTCTCACTCTCTGCAGTTGTGGTTCAAAATGAGTTATACAGATCCCATCAGTAAGATCTAACTTCAATTGATCTGGTGGTTCGACTTGGTGGGGAGTTCCTCTGTCTAAATGGAAGATTGTACTCTCATCTTGAGAGCTGAGTTTGAATTTTCCCCGATCAACATCAATTATCATTTTTGCAGATTTTATGAATGGTCTTCCTAAAATCAAGGGGACATCAGTATCCTCTTCCATAGCAAAATATACAAACTAGTCCACTCTTAAAGGCAAATGTTCAACTATCCCATATGGGTATTGAGTAGACTTGTTTGCAAGTTGTAGAGCTACATTTGCAGGCTTGGCCTTTGAAATTCCCAGTCTTTTGAAAAATGACAGCGACATCAGATTGATGCTTGCTCCAAGATCTAGCAAGGCTTTTGTGACTGGCTGAGTATCAACAATGACTGGTATTATGAATCTGCCTGGGTCTAATGATTTTTCTGAGTTGTAGACCCCTTTTGACTTCTCTGCTTCCTCTTTAACTTCTTCTAGGACTTCTTTTGATTGGTGATCTTTCTGCACAATCTCTTCTATAGGCAACTATTCACATGATACATATTCTTCCAAACTGCTTTCTTCTGATGTGTTACCTTTAGTAGTAACTGCATTGCATTGCTCTTTGGGATTGGTTTGGGTATTGGCAGTGAATTGTCCTCTATTGTGCTCTGCTATGTCCTTTGCCAACTGGCCAACTTGTGTCTCTACAAGTCTGAGAGTTGCATCTGTAGTCTTCTTATAAGCTTCAAAAGATTGTATAAATGCATCCATCTTCTCATCCAATTTTGACAACCTGTCATTTGTTGGACTGTAGTTCTGCTGCTGTTGCTGCTGGTAAGGGGTTTATCTGTTGGAATTTCCATCATCTTGTATCCATCTAGAATTATTGTTCTAATTGTTTCTCCAACCCTATGAATAATTATTTGAAAATTGATTGTTGTTGGAGAAATTACCTGACCTTCCTTGATTGCCCATATAGTTTACTTGCTCCTCCTTATTATCTTGGAAAGAACAGTGACCATTAGGATGGTCTCCTCCACAAAAATCACAAGTTAATTGTGGGGTTGGGTTTGGATGAGACTATACTACATGCAACTTATGAGGAAGTACATCCATTCTCTTGGTAAGTGCCTCTAACTGTCGAGAGATGAGCTTATTTTCAGCTAAAAGTGCATCCATTCTGTTTAGCTCTAGCATCCCCTTCTTCTGAACTGGTTGTCTCCCATATTGAGCTTGCTGATCATTCAGTGCAAAATTATCAATTATTGTAATGGCACGCTTTGCATCCACTGTCATAATTGTTCCTCCTGCTGCAGGATCTATGAGCATCTTTGTATCAGGTCTGAGTCCATTACAAAAGATGTTCAGTTGGGCAATATCCTCCAGACCATGGTTGGGACACTTCCGCATCAAGGATTTGAATCTCTTCCAGGCTTCACATAATGGTTCATCTGCTCCTTGCCTGAATGTGGAGATATCTGACTTGGCTTGAATATAACGAGATGGTGGAAATAATCTTTTCAAGAATTTGTCTTCCACAACACTCCAACTAGTCAGACTTTAATTGGGATGTGATTTCAGCCATTCCTTAGCCTTACCTATTAAAGAGAAAGGAAATAAACGTAAGTAAACAGATTCCAAATCACCTTCCTCAAAACCCATGGTACCAATCAATTCATAAAAAGTAGAAAGATGAGTATGTGGATCTTCATGATCCAATCCTGTGAATTGATGGGCACTAATGAGACTCAAATATGCGGGCTTCATCTCCAAAGATTTAGCAGTAACAGGTACAACTATGCTTGAAAAATATCGAGGCCCTTGTTACATGAAATAGTCTCCTAAGACTCTTCTTTGTGGGATTGGTGGTACTTCTTCAGCCATCTTTTTGTTTTCTACTTGATTTCTTCCTTGTCTTCTCCTCTTATTTCTACTCCTGTTCCTTCTAGATGTCCTTTCTATTTTTGGATCAAATATCAATTGATTTTGAGACACATGTCCTCACAGGAGCATAAATCAAGAAGCTTGCACAAGGGTTAAAGAGAAATAAAAAAAAATAAAGATAAAATAAATTTTTCCTAAAAATCCTAAAAAATATAAAAATTAAAATTCCTAAAAAAATTAAAATATATACAGCTTGATAGGATAGACCTCTCAAGAATTTAAATTGAGACACCGTTCCCCAGCAACGGCGCCAAAAATACTTGTTGAAATCTTGGCAAGCGTACCAAAATCCTAACAGTATAATAGTAAGTAAAAGGGGTTGTCGTATCCACAGGAAACAGTACAATGTAAATTCTAGTGGTCACACTTATCAAGTACGGAGAGAGAGTTAGTTGTGTAGATTGCAATAGTAAATAAACGAGTGAGATGAGGTTGAGCAAATTACTGGAACTAGGATTGAACTTCGTCTATCGCACCCTTCTTGTATTTGGAAACCAATGAAATTTAAGAATTTATAATTATAATTATTGAAGCCCAAACAAATATCATTCATAAAGATTCCTCAACTATGAAGTCCTTAGAACTAACTCCCTAAATCCCAATTCCTTGACGATTTAACAAATTAATCCTAGCATTAAGATCAGTTGTTAATAGCTATCCATAAATTAAACCCTATTCCTAAGCATTTAACCTACAGAGTGATCTTACCCAAATCAGAATTCAAGATCCCTATTCCTAGGCTCTCAAGAACTCGCTCCTGATTTTACAAAACCACCTTCCAGTGCGCCCCATAAAACCATATCATAACTCCGGCACAAAGGCGGAAGCTAAGCATTAAGAACAGAGTAAAAACACCAATATATTATAAAAATAGAGATTCATAGATAATAAAGAGAGTCCAAATGCAATAGAAGTTTGAATCGACTACATTCAATCCTATGGGAGAGTTTAGATACTCATGGTAGCCATTACAAACCGATAGAGAAACTGTCACACTTTTCTCTAGCTCCAGATCTGCTCCACCGTCTCCTCCCCTTTTATCTATGCAAAAGGTCCTTTAAATAGAACTTTGGAAAGCCCGTTGAAACCTTGCTTTGGCCCATTGAAAATTAGGTTTCCGTGCTCCTGCGCTCAGCGCAGATGAAGCGCAGGAAATAGAATTGATTTTCATTTCTGCGCTCCACTTGCGCTCAGCGCAGGTGGAGCGCATATCTCCATTTTCTGCTTTCCTGATTTCCTTTTTTTTAGCTTGATTTCTTGCTGATCTTATCTTTATTTGTTGTTATCTTGTTACTCCATTTAAAACTTTCCTCTTTATATGCAAAATCAACAGATTTCTTATCAAAATAGCATCAAATTCAAATTTGAATCAAATAATCACAAAATCTGCATTTTAGACTAAAAAGAGGTAAATTGGGGTATAAATCTAACATTTTGCCCTTGATAATTGTTGTAATTATATAGAAATTTATCATTAATTTAACACTTATGACATGCACACCTCTAAGAGGAAAAAGGGTGATTTGGTGTTCAAATTGGATTTGGAGAAAGCGTATGACCGAATTGATTGGGAATTCCTTCGGCAGGTTCTAACAGAGTATGGATTCCCAATATCCTTAATTAATCTTATTATGAGCTGTGTAACTTCATCCACTCTCTATTTACTATGGAATGGGAATAGAGCGTCCTTTTTCTCACCCTTACGTGGCCTAAGACAAGGTGACCCCCTTTTCACCTTATGCTTTGCATGGAAAAGCTTGGATATATGATCTCAGAGGCAGTCGAAGAAAGGAAATGGCTTCCTATTAGGGTTTCCAAGCAAGGGCCTAAGATATCTCATTTATTCTTCGCGGATGATTGTCTTCTTTTCTTGAAAGCTTCTAATTCTCAGGTGAGGTTTATGGTTAACTTGGTTGATAGGTTCTGTGCAGTTTCCAGCCTTTGATTAATCTGGACAAATCTCGCGCTCTAGCCTCCAAGTATGTGCCCACAAGTAAAAAGCAAAGACTTAGCCAAATATCCTCCATTAGGTTCACGACGAACTTGGGAAGGTATTTGGGTTTTGAAGTCTTTCAAGGAAGGCCTACCAGGCAGAATTTCCAACATGTGCTGGATAGAGTTGAGTCTAAGCTGGCTTCTTGGAAGAACAGGGTCCTTAACAAAGCGGGCAGACTTACTTTAGTGAATTCGGTGATGGCTTCTATCCCCATTTATACTATGCAAGCTTTTTGGTTGCCTACGTCTATTTGTGAGAATCTGAATACCTTGGCTCGGAATTTTTTATGGAAAAATGAGCAAGGTAAAGGGATTAATCTTGTTAGCTGGTCCAAAGTAACTAAGCCTATAAGACTTGGGGGGCTGGGAATTAAGATAGCACGTAACCAGAATATATCAATGTTGGGGAAACTCATTTGGAATTCTATGACCTGCTCTAAATTGTGGGTGTCCATTATTAAAGAGAAATATTTAAAAGGGAGGCACATTTAAGATGCTCCTGCTAGCAGAGGGTCTTTTATTTGGCATTCAATCTTGAAAGCTAGGAGCAAGCTTGATCAGGGATTTGTATTCAAAATTGGAAACGGGGAGTTTAGTTTTTGGTTTGATAACTGGCTGAGAATTGGCCCTCTGTGTGAATTAGTTAAATATGTGGATATCCATGATATTAATTTTCGAATAAAGGATGTGTGGTGCCAGGACGGTTGGAGGCTGGAGCGTTTATGGACTCAAATCCCAAGCCATGTGTTGCCTATCATCCAATCCTTGACACCTAGAATTTGCAACAACGTTCGGGATTCAATTATTTGGTCGCCTGTAATCTCTGGAGAGTACACAGGTAATAAAACAACTAATAGTGCTTACTCTTGGTTGACTCATGATTCCCACACCGTGGCTCAACCTTCTTGGCAATGGATTTGGCGTAGTCCAGCTATGGAAAGTATCAGTTTCATGCTGTGGTTGGTCTGTCATGATTCCTTACCCACCAACAGTGTTCTTAGCCACCGTGGCATGTCAATTGATGGTACTTGTAGGCGTTTGAAGTTGATATGGAGTCTATCCTACATTGCCTTCGTGACTGCTCTTGTAGTCGCTTGATCTGGGAGTCTCGTGGATTGGGGGATTTATGCGCGGAGGATAACATCGCATCCATCAGGGACTGGTTGATTAAAGGGATAGAAATTGCAGGGAGTCTTTTTCTTACAGTGATTTGGTTTATCTGGAAGAGCAGGAATGAATTCATCTTTGACAATATTAGGAGAAATAATTGGGATACTGTTGGTTCTATTTTCCATCTTGCTAATAGTATGAAATCTGTTTTTTTAAACCTGCAGGGTCATGTGGCTGTTCCTAAACCAGTCCGAATGGTGTGTTGGGAACCTCCTAACCAACATCAGTTTGCTTTGAACACTGATGGGAGTGTTTCTGATACTACTGCTGGATTTGGAGGGATTATTCGGACTCAAGATGGCAGCTGGTTGGGGGGCTACTATGGCTCTTTGAAGGATGTGGATATTTTAGGAGCAGAGTTGATAGCTATCTTAGAGGGTCTTCACATCTGTTGGAACCGAAATCTGAGAAATATCAAGTGCATGACTGATTTCACTCTAGCAGTTAATTGTATTAAGCAAGGAGTGTCTAATTTTCATCAATCAGCCACTCTAATTGGTCCAATTACAGAGCTCATGAGTAGGGACTGGTTTGTTTCTTTGCATCATACTTTGAGGGAGGATAATCAATGCGCAGATTTCATGGCTAAATTGGGAGCAACAAGTGATCTTAGTCTGATTAATTTAACAGATCCCCTGTTGGGCTTTCCCTTCTCCTGCAAGCGGATGCTCAAGGAGTTTGCTTTCCTCGTGTGTAATTGTGTTTTTATTTTGTTTGTTTTTTAGTTCTTTTGCCTTGTTACCAAAAAAAAAATGAATGAAAATAAATTAAATAAAAATATCCAAAAGAAATATACTATATATATTAAAAATAGAATTACTTCTAATATGTATAATTTTTTTAACATTGTTTTATGTAAATAAGTTATATAATATTACATTCTTTTCTTGAAAACTTAAGGAAAATAGTTATGAAGCTAATTTTTATTAATAATAAAATATTTTTTTATTAGTTTATTTTATTATATTTATTTATATTTTATTCCAAGAATATAGATATAAATTTTTTTATCTAAATATCTAAATTGTATTAAAGTAAATATATTAATAAATTTAAATATTTCAAATAAATATATCTTATCTTTCTAAAAATTAAAAAATATTAATTTATTAATTACATAAAAGAAAAAAAGCAAAAGAATAATTGATAATGTGAAGATATAAATTGTTAGCAAATAAAAAAAGTGTAAAAGAACTCAAAGGAATAATAAAAGAGGAAACTCACTCAAATTAGAATAGTTATTATAACTATGAATGTGAAAAACCCCAACATTAAGGGATGAAAAATTCTATGGAGTGATATAATTATCTTAACAATGAAAGTCGAAAATGTGTCTTTGGAAAACAATCAACATTATAAAAAAAAGATAATAATATGATTTATGTCAATATGTATTTAATAAAGGATTAACATTCTAAAATAAAATATTTTAAGTAAAGTGATATTTTTACCCTTAATTTAAAAAAAATTCAAAAATAAAAATATTTTAAGTAAAATAACATTTTTACCCATAATTTAGAGGGAAAAACTATTCCTAGGATAACCTTAAGATTACCTTACTTTCATATATATATATATATATATATATAAAGATATAAAAATAAAAATAAAAATCTTTATATATATAAAAGTAAGGTAGTGAAATCATCCTTTCAAACTTAAAAAAAGGATAAAATGGTAAATTCCTTTCAATAAAACTTCTAAAAATAGTAAGTCACATTTACATATTAAAATGTTAGCATTATTAATCATTATTAATTAGTTATAGTAATTATATCAATATTAAAGCCATTTTTACATTTTAGTATTAAATATATTGAGAAGAAAAAATATACAACTTTTACTTATCTTTATCTTAAGAAATAAATAAATATTTATTTAAAAATGGCATTTTGGCATATTTTATGAAATATATAATATAAACTTTTACATGATCAGCGTTAAATAAAATTTAATTTACAATTATAATAATAGTAAATAGAGAGAGATTTTGTAAGGGTGGAGAAGAAATGTAAAAGAAAGTGTCTTAAAATAATTGCGATAAAATGCATAAAAAAAGTGGGGCGATGATAAAAAAAATAATAAGAAATTATTAAATTAAGCATTTTTAACAATGAAAATGAAGAATGTTAGTCACATTTGAATCTTTTTTATGTAAAATATTTTTAGTTAAATATGGGAAGTGGCGTTGAGATAGAAAAGAGAATATTAAAGGGAATAAGACTTAAGAAAATTTGAAATAAGAATTCCATGATAGGAGGGTTGGTGGAGGAAATGATTGGATATGAGAGAAGTTAAAAGATAGATTATACTGTTATAAATGTTCATAAGAAATTAGCTATTATTCGAAATCTAAAATGTTATATATATATATATATATATAAATCTTCTAAAAATATGATATTAATGAATATTTAATTATTAAATTAAATGTCAACATTTTTATTTTTAAAATATAACTTCTTTGTGAATATTTTAATTTAAATTAACAGTACATGTGTTGCATATGCACAATTCTATAGGTTTGATGATGTTTATACTTTTGAAATTCTTAGTATAATAAGTTATTCAAAACTTCCAAATCATAACATTAAAATGAAAGCAATATTCCTATCATATTATTAAGAAATATAAATCTGTCTTTAAGATTGTGCAAAATGACGCATGATTTATAATCATTCAGATGAACACGTATGTTCTTAAATGATAAGTTATATCTGGAACAATGTTAAAGAAAAAGTTTTAATTTCAAGATTTTCATTAATTTCACCTGATAAATTTTTTTAAATTTCAGCGTAGAATAAATAAAAGACTTAGATATATAATTGTCTTATATTTAACTTTAATTTTATATTCTGTTTGACATTGTGTTAAACAATAATTTACTTTTTCATGTTTTAATATATAATTTATTCATCAATATTATTTTATTAAATTAATAAATCATGTCCCGTGCATCGCATGGGTTACGATACTAGTAAACATAAAGATAAAGATAAAAATAAAGATAAAAATTATACACTTTAATAATAATTTTTTATTATTAATTTTTTACAATCAGTATCGAAACACACTCTTTAACATTATTCTATTAAAAAGATTTGTCCTGTCCATATCTCTAACCCTAACCGTTACACATTAAATTAAGAACTATACTAGGAAATTAGTCCCTGAGAGATTCCTGATCTTGGAATTTAGTCCCTGAGAGATTCAAAATCCCAAAATGGTCCCTGAGAGATTGTTCCGTCATACAAATATTCTCTGCAATGCAAAATGGTCCTTATAAAACAAGCAAATTAGTCTCTCATACATTAAAAATCATGCAAACTAGTCCTTGAAAAATAACGTTTCGGAACATTTTGCATGATGGAGCAATCTCTCTTTTGAATCTCTCAGGACTAAATCGCATGATCAGGAATCTCTCAGGGACTAATTTGCTAGTTTAGTCTTAAATTAAGCTCCAAAAATATTTTTCATTCATAATTTATTTACAATAAGTGCACATCTCAAAGTGAATTAGAGTCTCTTTGACAAACTCAATAAGTTAGCTACTAGCTTATTTGATTAGCTTATAAACTAATTTGACAACACAAAAGTGTTTGGTAAGGTAACTCAAAGTAGCTTATTTTAGGAGCTTCTAGCTTATAAGCTATAAACTATTTCACCTAGCTTCTAGCCTGTAGCTTGTAGCTTATTTAGTTTTCTTCCATCACTATCCCTTATATTTTAATACATTTCCCTAATTATCGTTAATTTCTTTTTACATATTATTATTTATTTTCAATTTTAGGGACAATAACCTTTCAATATCTTTTACCTATTATTACCTATATAATAATAAGTAATTTAAAAAATTATGATTTAATTAAATTTTTATTTTCTTTTAATTATTTTATGAAATTATTTTTATATTATACTATTTATTTTAATTTTTAATTAAATATTTTATCACTATAAGGTTTAATAAGAATTTAATTATATTTTTAAAAATCTAAAATTATAATTACATAATAATATATTATTGTCTAAAAAACACAAATAAATTTATATAATAAAATTTACGTAGTTATGTTCTTTTATGTCGTTCTATATATACCATCTAGTTCATCAGTTAGTTCTACCAAATATTTTTAATTCGATAAATTAATTTATCAGTTCGGAGCTTATAAGAGCTTATCAGCTAATAACTAGCTTATCAGATAGTTTTATTATACATCTGATTAAATTCATTAGAAAACATTAAATAATTTCTGCTTATCTGGCCAAGCGTTTTTCACCGCTTCACTTAGCTTTTTTAAAAAAATCTTTTATATTAAATATAATTAATTAATAATTAATAAATATTTTAAAAAATACAAAGTAACATTGTAACACCAAAATAATTTAAGTAGTTCATGTTTGATTTCTATCACGTAATAATTTGTGACGAATGGAATTTTTCCGCGAAGAAAGTCGTAACCAGGCTCGAGCAAGATATATAATCCATAAAATTATATTTTTTTAACCTCTTCTCCCCCGCTTTACCTCTCCTCTGTTGTTGCTGATCAGATTCAGAAGGACTCACTCCTCTCCTTGGTTTGTTTTTCTTTAACCATTTCTCACTCATGCTGTAACATGACATAACACTTTTTTTTTTTTTTATTTCATTTTGCATGAACTCAACAAAATGGTGATACCCCTTGCCCCTGTTTTGTTCTGTTCGTCTCTCCACATAGAATAGCGTGAGTTGAAAATCAGAGACAGCGTCGTTTTAATTTCTCATTGTTCTCGTGCGTTTTTATTTACAGATTAGTGCTTTCATTGATTCCGAAGAAGAAAGAAGAAAAGAATGAGGTGGGAAAAGGTAGAGGTAGGAGAAGGACCCGGGAAGAGGTGGGGTCACACGTGCAACGCCGTAAAAGGTGGCAGGTTCCTTTATCTCTTCGGTGGTTATGGCAAATATAACCGTCAAACCAACCAAGTTCACGTCTTCGATACTGGTCTGCACTGCTTCCTCTACTTTTCTTTCACAATCTTTTTTTTTGTGATTCTTTTTAATCTTGTTTTTGATTTTGGTTTGCTCTGTGGTCTGGGAGGAAATTTGAATTTACTTTCGTTCAATTTGTTCGTATTTCTTATTTGCGTCCTTTTGTCTTTCGTTATTTTCTTCTCCTTTTGTGCTTTGTGTTGTGTCATTTATTGCTTTCTTTTTCGTTATTTGGTATGCATGGTGTTATGGGTTCCCATCAACCCCTGCGCTTTATTGGAGGTGTTGTAATTTTTTTTTTTTTTTCTTTTTTGAGGTATTTGTTATTTGGTCCCCTGTGCTTCTTGATGATCTGATGATTTTACTGTGGGAGAATTTTATATAACAATTGCGATTGTGGTTACATTATGATCCTTGAAATTATGGACATATGCGGCTAATGTAGTTATGATTACGATGTGCTGAGACCCCAAACCTTTAAGTTTACAGTTGGATAAAATTGATTCTAGAATCAATGATTGAAAATAAATAAAGGTTGTTTTACTAAACACGAAAGTGATTTAAATCGATTATGTGAAATTGGAAATCTAAACCTAACGGTTCTTTATATTGTAGCTACAATTGCGGCTGTAGATACTAGATTGCAATTTAAAACGGAGATACAGGGCTAAAATTGTTTTTTTGTTAGGTTTGGGGATGTGGAAATGAGAATTTTGGGAACTCAATTTATGTTTAGGGATGTTGTCTTTACTTTTTTTTTCAATGCATTTGTTCTATTATTGTCTCTAGCAAGTTAATTTGGACAATTTTCTCATTCTTGTTTGCTGATTTGCAGTGAAGCAGACTTGGAGCCAGCCAGCTATAAAAGGCTGCCCACCTACTCCTAGGGACAGCCATAGCTGCACTACTGTGGGTGATTATCTTTTTGTGTTTGGGGGTACAGATGGGACCAATCTGCTGAAGGATTTGCATATATTAGACACTTGTGAGTCATCATTCGGATATGGGAGTGTTATTGACCTAATTTTTATACACAATATACATCCAGAAACCTGAAACATGAGTTTTGGCTGAAGTTGAATGGTCTACAGTCTACTATGCCTGATTTCAGTTTTGAGTTTTTCTTGCATCTTGATACTCTAATTTGTTGCTTAAGTAAGAAGTCTGAGAATGTTATTCTACCTATGCATGAATGTGCTTCTCTATTGCTTCATTGATTGTTTCATTACAATTGTACTCACTGATATTAAATTATTTGTAGCTTCACATACATGGATTTCTCCATCTGTAAAAGGAGAAGGACCGGAGGCACGTGAGGGACATAGTGCTGCACTCGTTGGCAAAAGCCTATTTGTATTTGGTGGCTGTGGAAAATCTGCACATAATAATAATGAGGTCAACTGCAATGATCTTTACATATTGAATACAGGTGACTTACCTTTATCACACTCAGATATTAATCAAACTAGTTCACAGTTTGTACCCTTCACATCTATAAGAAAACTCACCTGGGTTCGATGGTAAACAATGTGATGAAATTGTCCAAGATTTCTTATCTTTATCAATGATTATTTTCTAAAATATATGTTACAGCTTGGAATGATCACACTATCTGGCTTGATTGTAGAGGCTCATTTATAATTTCTGTGAATGAAATGAGAGACATCTTGATCTCATACTCAGTTAGAAGTAGTGGTGTAGGTGTTCGGCTCAGAGTGATAAAAGGCTGAGCTATTTAGTTGGTTTTCTATTTTCCCTTTTCAATATATTTACATCTGAATTAAAACTGTGTCTGTAGCTTTTGATTAATGAATTGGATGAGAAAGATGCTTATAATTCCTTTTCACTATTAGAGACGTTTGTTTGGAAGCGTGCTACAACATCAGGCACTGCGCCAGCTCCTCGTGATAGCCATACTTGCTCATCTTGGAAAAATATAATCATTGTGATAGGTGGTGAAGATGAACATGATTACTATCTGAATGATGTCCATATCCTTGATACTGGTATTAATCTGTTTTATCTTTTTTTTTTTTAATTGTTGTATTTATGGTACAATTGTTAATGCACAATAAATGGACATTTATCATAATATAATAAGTTGCTTTGGAACTTCTGTTAATGTAGATACTTTAATTTGGCGGGAGCTGCGTACATCAGGCCAATTATTGCCACCTCGAGCTGGTCATTGTACAGTTTCTTTTGGAAAATATTTGTTTGTTTTCGGGGGGTTTTCGAATGCTCAAAGTCTATACAATGACCTGTATATGCTTGACATTGGTATGTTACTTTAATATAGATTTCAGCATATTAGTGTGTTAGTTTCATTTATGTCATATTTTGGCACACAGAATGATAAACTGGGTTTAGCAGCTCCAACTTTTATCTTGTACTTTATTATAATAAATAATTGGGGTAAAATATGTTTTTGATCCTTGTAAAATAAGCGAGTTTTGGTTTTGGTCATCATAAACATTTTCTTTTCATTTACATCCTTCTAAAATCTAAAATTTTGAAAAACGTCCTTATCACAGTGACGTGACAAGTCAAAAAATTGTCACGTAGGCATGAGTTCTTGTTACGTGGCAATCTTTTGACTTGCCATATTACCAATAAGGACGTTTTTCAAAACTTTAGATTTTAAGATGATGCAAATGAAAAGAAAAATTTTATGAGAACCAAAATCAAAATTCGCTTATTTTTCGAAGACCAAAAACATATCTTGTTGCTCTTCAAGTGGTGGCATGATATGTTTATTAATATTCATTGAGTTTGAGTCCTTCATGTCATCTTTCATTTCTGATTGAGAGCAGATACTGGTTTATGGACGAAGGTGATAACTACACCCAATGGTCCTTCTGCTAGATTTTCTGTAGCTGGTGACTGTTTAGATCCATGTAAGGGTGGAGTTCTTGTGTTCATTGGCGGTTGTAATAGAAGTCTTGAGGCCCTGGATGATATGTATTACCTATATACAGGTTTAGCAAAGAGTCTTACTTTCCTATTATTGAATTTACTGATTAACATTTTGATTCTAGCATTTCTCTAGATTATGGAGTATGTCACAAAATTGTGTTTTTATTAACAATATATTTATGACTTTTAGGTATTTTATGGGAAGGTAGACATGGACCGGAGAAGTTATCTTTAAAGAAGCAATTGAAGCTGAAATGCCAAGAACAAAATCTCAATCCTGTCCAGCCCATCACAGTGTCGGGTTATAGGAAACCAAGTGAGAACTTGCCTATATATTAAGTTTCTAATTCAGGAATATAATAAAATCTCAAGTTTTGACTTAAAGTTATATTGTTTTTGCTTTGCCTGTTATTCTTGGTAAATTGCATTTATAAAGTTCCTCAAATGTATATTGCGGATTTGCAGCTTCCTTTCTCATCTTCTATCGTGGAAGGACATTTTCTTGGTTGTTGTCTAAAGAATTGGGCCATTTATGTAAGTAAATTTGAGACAGTGAGAGTTAATGCTCCTGTACTCAAGTTAGTGTTGGTGTTTAACCTGTTCTTCTGAGATATCTATTGTAGTTGTGACAAGTTAGTCTTGACCTAAGTGATCAAGTCCCTTCTAAAAATGTAGACCATTTATGAGCCAGGAGGATTAAAAGAATGGAAAATGATGTTATATTATTTACTTAAAAGTACCACTGGAGGAATCTAAATATCCATTATTATGACTACAGGTAGACTAGATTCCTCTCAGACATTTTGTGGAAAGAACACATTTCTTGCCAAAGTTACTGAAAGCAGTTCAGATGGGTATGCTATTGAAACTGTTATTGAGGGAAAACGTCTTCATGGATTTGTGTTTCTAAACAAGCCAAACACTCTGAACCCCGCTACTAATACTTCTAGTAGGTATGTCCTCTTCCCCCACCCTCTCCCCAGTTTTTCCTTCTCTTTACAATTTATTACTTCCATTAAGCACCATCTTTTTCTGTAAAAATTTTCCTTTAACTTATGCTTGATTCTCAAAACAGGAAAAGGACTGCTGATGAAACTGGTAGTGTCATCTCAAATGGCATGCACCTAATCAATTTAACAACGTCTAAAGTGCACAAGCAGAATGGAACAGAAGATAGGCAGGGAGTACTAGGAGACGGGTCAGAATCTCATGAACACCTAGAGGAAGCTGTTGCTGCTGTCATACCAAGTAACCCAATAACTGCCAGTTCTTCCAACATCTTTAAGGTCAGGTAGTTTTTATTTTTACTTTACTTCTGTTGAACAGTGTTGACGTTATACGGTTTTAGAGAACAGGAAGGAAAAAGAGAAATAATAATTATGAATTTACAATGATATATTGATTGATGATTGATACTTGATCTGATATGAAAGACCAAGGCACTAATCCTTAATTATACTAATTAATAGACTCCTAATTCTATTTAAATTAGGAAACAAATCATGATAATTACTGAGAAATATGGAAACTAAGCTTAGGAGATATTATAGGATAACAAACTAATCTTAAAAGATATTCTAAGATATTAAAGATATTTTTTCTAATATTCTAACAAATAGAGTTCTAGATGCAGGCCTGATTAGTGGTTCTAAAAACTTTTCTAGATGCACCTGCACAGATTGAAAGAAAATTTTTAGGGTAAATAATATGATTAACAGGGGAATTCGGTTGAGCTTTGTTATTGAAACGAAATTGGTTTTAAATGTGATCATTTATTTCATTAGAGGCCATGTTTTATTTAACATTGCTAGAACTACAGCAGGGTAGAGTATGTAGTAGTGTGTAAGATTATTGAATTTCGGAAAAAAAATTTCATGGGTGTACAACGCATGGTTTGCCTAAAGGCACTGAGCCCACAGGCACTGTGCCCTTGCAAGGAAAGCTCTGAATTGCCACTAAGTTTTAAATTTTAGATGATTTGTATATGTGCTCCTTGCTAATGAATGGATATGGTAGAACTAGACGAGAAATAGGATTGACTGGTAGATTTTATTGCAGAGACAGCCTTGATCAGTATCAATTTGATATAGAATCAGAGGTCAAGAATGATAAAGAGGAACTCTCTCTCTAGTTCCCAGGTAGTCGAGAGGCCTAGTCCTCTTGCTCCTCAAATTCCTATTCCAAATCTAAACCCTGCCTTCTATTATTTTCCTCCTATTCTTTATATACACTGTCCACTGTTCTGCCTAACTGTTGATGCTGTTGTGAACACATTGAATCTGTTCTAACTAACTAACTGCTGATATTTGGGCCAAGTATCTGCCAGAATGATGCCCTGTTTCCTATAAATAACATGCGACAATGGGACTTAGCATGGTTAAAGTGGGTTGCTTATAGGCACTAAGCACATGCAAGAAAAGCTCAGAATTGCCACTAACTTTATGCTCCTTCAAACTCAGCGTTGTTTCCTATAAATTATTGATTGTTACGTTTCGTTTAATCCTGTGATACATTTCTATAGCCTAACATGAAGTGTCTCTCCTATAAAATATGGTTCATAATGAACTAATGATTCCATTCATTTGATACTTTTATGGGATATATATTTGTACTGACAAGGTTTTTTTTATTTCTGTTGGTTAAATTATATTCAATTTTATATTATGATTTTTCTTGTACAAGTTGACATTCTTAGAGCTTCCAAATAAGGGATTATTTGCTTGGCTCTAGTTGTGTATCTGGATGAAACATGAAAGATGTCCTTCCCAGTGAAGTGTATGAATGTCATCCCAAGTATGAGTTATTGAGTCCTAGTTGGTTTCTGATGTTCCCAAAATATAGTGGATGACATCCTTATCAGCAAATGCCTGGGTTGCTCTATTGTAAGGTTTCTTTTTTATATATAATGACTATCCTGCAGGTTTCTGCCAACCATGAACCAGAACCTGTTCCTTTGAATCGAAATGATGATGAAGAAAATGACAGATGGAAATCCTTAGGTGAAAAATTGAAAAATGATGGAGCAAATGACACGAGAAGTTCCGAAGGTGAAGCTCGGACTGATGAACAGACAGATGTGACTATTTCCAACTCTGAAGCAGCTGAGAATACTGTGTGTCTGTCAAAGCAAGGTATGAAACCACCATGGATCAGTTAGTGAAGATTTTTAGGCTTGACCGATTTTGTCTTTTGCTTTTCTTTGCATAAAATGGCATTTACTTTTCATTTCACATATGGCAATATTTTCAGCAAGGATCCCAGTTTTTTGTAACATTTACTGCTAAATTTGTCCTGCTTCAAGTCAAGTGGTCAAGGTTTCTAGCTGGCAAAGAGAAAAAATATTTCCAGCCGGAATTTTTAGACAATTGAGCTGAATAAATAATTTAAGTGATAAGCTTCCCTCTTTTATTAATAAATAATTGAGTTGAATATTCTATCCCCCCTCCTACTACCAAAGGTGTTTTGCCTTTATAACTAACTCTTGCTGAGAAGTCATGATGTTTGCATTTGGAATCATCACCCAGAGCTTCATGAAATGATTAGTCTTTTGTTTCATTTCAATTATTTCTGTTAAAACTTAAAAGCAAGCATGAAAGTATCAGAGATGCGATGTGATTATAATTGCAGCTGTATATTTACCTTATGTTGGAAAGTGATATTATTTAATGCTAGGTGGATATCTTCATATCTCTGTGATATTATAGGAACTTATGCATTGCTGAAAACTTGAAAATCTGGCGTAAATTTTCACTTGTTTTAAGGAACCCATCTGTTTCCATGAGAACATGCTGTTGTGTGTGGGCTAGATGCTGAACATGCATTTAAATTAGGATGTAATTTTTTTGTCCCAAAAAATTAGGCTTTAATTTTTAATCTACTCACTGTAAGACTAGCAGGAAATCATATGATGCTAATTAATTATAAAGCAGTTTATCATTTTACCAGAAGTGAAAAATCTTGATTACCAATTTACCATAGTGGTTGTAGCACTGTCTTGTTTACATAGTTTCAAGAGTTTTGCTTACAGTGGACCTTATTTAACTCTTTTATCAGTGTGAGACATATCTGACATGTTTTTTCGAGTTAAGATTAATGTTAAAAGGGGGAAATTGAAATGAAAGGAATTGAATTAAATATTGTGAGTTTTGAGCATTTTTCTTATTATATTAATTGTATCATGTGTTCCCTTGATAATATTATTTCCCCCCTAAATACAGGTGTAACGGGAAATTGCGCAACACCAAGGGCAGAAGGACACAGTGAACCAGAAAAATTAACTTGAATTCAGGAGATAATGGCTGATGGTAAAGAATACCTTGTCTGCTTGGCGTTTGTACATTCCTCTTCTGAAGGTGACAATAGATGCACATAACAGTTTAAACAAACATCGTGCTAACTGGTGGGAAATACTAATACCTACTCAGCTACAGGCCTTGCCTTGGTCTGAAATTTTTGAGCAAAACCATTATTAGCTTAGATTAGATAGTAGTAGTAGTAGTTCTCGTCTGAAATTAATGAGTATCCATTTATTTATCATGCCTTGCCTTCATTCATTGGAAGGAAAAGATTTTGGAAGAGTTTGACTATAGTTGGCTGATGTATGCAGCCCTATAGTAGTAGTGTTGTTTTCATATTCATTCTTGTCTGGAGTCAGAGCAAAGAATGCTACTGACGAGTCATACATTGGTCCCTTGAACGCTAATGTAAGTTATTTTTCTTTTACTTACAACTTTTAAATTTTCAGTTTTAACTCAAAATCTTAACAGATTGAATTAATTAAATTATTCTAAACCTTCTTTCACTCAAAACTCACTAGTCAAAATACAAAATTTCACTCAATAAAAATTCTAAATTTTATCTTTCTTCAAACCCCAAAATCACATTCTATAAAAAATTTCACCAAAATTTAGACTTTTAAATCTTTAAAATTATTTTATATCCCAAATTCACCGTAAACTCCCAACTATTTGGATAGAAATTGAAAATTAAGGATTTTACATACAAGAAAAATAATAGAACAATATTTGCTTAATTAAAAAATAGAAAGATTTGATTGATTGAAAAAAAAAAACTTGAAAAATCAAAATTGCATATAATCAACACTGGAGGGAATATAAGTGTAAAATCCACAGTCAAATTCTTATGTGGATTAAGATCTATATAAGTTGAATAAAAATTTATAGATTCCACATCCTCATTAACTTTAAAATTTCAGCTAGAGTGAAATCCACATATTTGAAGCAAAATTTTGTCCCCCCATTTTCTTTTGGAATAGCAAAAATGGGTCTCGATTAATAGACTTTCCATTTTCTTTTCATAACATGTTGTCTATGAATAATGTGGAAGATCACGAATGATTGTTTTTATAAAAACATGAATCCTAAACCACTAATATTCACAACTAAAGTAATAAACGATGACTAACATGTATTGGTTCTATCCTTGGATCCATGTGTATAAAAAAAATATTGTTAGGAGGGAGTACTTCGAGAGATTAGTCTCACACCTGCCATGTGAGAGGATATTCTGGAAAAAAAATAATAATAAACAATGTAGTAACTAGAATCCTAGTGTTCTTGTGTAGTAAAATTAAAATTTGTACATGTAGCCATTGCTTTTTTGGTTCTAAATTTTGAGCAATGGATTCAAATATTATTAATATTATTTATTCAAATTTTATTAATATTCTTTATATGTTAAATTTGTATTTTTTTAGCGTGACATAATAGGCCTCATCTTACTATAACTTTTTCTCATAATATTTTCTTAGTTAATTTTTCCTATCATGTTGATCATAGTTATAATACATATGTTTCTATTATGTAATATAATAAATATTGTAATATATCAAAATCACCAAAATACCAATATAAACGTTAATTGTACATAATAATAATAATTTAATAAGTAATTTTATATCTAAAAATTTTAAAAGAAAAAATTCAATAAAATTATAATAATTTTAATAATTCATTTTAGTTAATTAGAAAAGGTCTCATCTCAAAAATTTGCTTTAGGCATCAATATGTGTTGGGCCGGCCCTGATGATAGACAAAAAAATTACTCCTATTCTCATTAAATTATATGTGTATGTTATATTATATTATGTATTATGAAATTTTCTATTAAATCAAAATCTCCTTACTAAGTTATTCAATCAAAATAATTTTTTAGTTTTTTAATATTTTAATTAATACTTAAGTTTCTTCATCTATATTAAATATATAAAATGTTTATAAATCATTATTCAAATATTTGTTCATTGCTATCTCCACCATGATGTAGATGTTCCCGGCTCGAAAATGATTGCCTTCCGTGGAGGATACCTTAGTTAAACCCAAAAAAATATTTGTTCATTATATTTTTTTTTTTTACATTTTATAAAGTTTTTTTTGGTCCAATACATTTTATCTATAAAGTTAACCTTAAAAAAAGCAAGAATTTTACCCCAAAATTGCTGATCGAAGATGCGCTTTGTCTCAAGCATTTGCCGTTTCCCACGTTAATCTGTTTCCACTCCACAAACTCGCTTGTTCTTCTTCTCACTCATCACGCACACATAACAACTTTGTAAATCCAATCCAATGTACTTCACCACAAACCTTCTTCTTATTCTTCTTCTTCTCTAGGGTTTATCACATACAGACACACTCTCAGCTCTTTTCCTTCTCACTGCCAGAACCCTCGTAACAAAACCCTATCATTCCGTTTGCCCCTCGCGATCCTCCGTCACGGACGCGGTAAGTGCTCTGTGTTTTTATTTTTAAACTCTTGTTGGTTTCTCCAAAATCAAGAACGATAACTCAGGAGTCGTTGGTGGAAAATGAAACGGAGTGTCTCCTAATGTCGATGATTGGAAAAAAAAAATAGAAAAATCTGTTTCGTGTGTTTATGGAAAACGGTTAAGAAATCTGTTACGATTTGTTTGATGCATTTGATTTGGTATTGTTTCTTTTATTAAGTCAAATATGCATGAATACTGAATAGGCTGAGTTAGCTCATGTCACAGTGGCGCTAAATTTGCATTTTCTTGGTTTTACTTTAACTTATTTTGCTGCTTGTATCTTCTTCGTTTTGCTCAGAATTGATTATGTTCTTGTTCAGGGGATTATCTATTGAATGTCAAAAGAGTGAAGATTGGGCTTTTGGTGTTCACTGATTGGTAGTGTTAGTTGAATATCTGGTTTGCATTAAAGAGATGTATAATCAAGTGAATCGTGGTACTCATTTGGGACAAGGTTCTATCCCTCCAGTGGGGCTGCCGCCACCGCCACCGCCGCCTGCATATCAGCAGGCTCCACCTCCGCCGCCACCTCATTTTCAGCATTTTGTCCCACCACCTAACATGGGTGGACCTCCGGCTCCTCATATTTATTTACATGGACCTCCAACCACTTCTTCCTCATTTATGCCAAATGCAGGACCATCTTATACCATCCCTTCTCAAATGCAGCATGGAAATGGCATGGCACCGCAAATGTTCTCTAACCCCATTGGACAGAATTCACAGCATTCTTCAAATTTAGGGGTCCAGAGCCATCCTATTCCGCCCCCAGTTCCCCCTCCTATTGGCCACTCTCACCAGGAAACATCATGGGCTCCGGGGCCACCACCTAGAGTATTGCCACCTCCTCCCACTTCTTCCCAAGGACAAATTTTGTATAATCCTCCTTTTCATCCACCACCTTCACAGCCTGGTGACATTCAGAATCTTCAGCGAAGCCATAATACTCCTCCTCCTCCACCACCCCCTCGTGGATCGGGTTTCCTTCCTCCTGCTCCGGATGGAGTGTATCTCCATTCGAATGTTGGGAATTACCAAGTGCCTTTCATTACTCCTCCACCGCCACCATTGCCGACCTCTCCACCACCGGTTCCACCATCTCCACCACCTCCTGCCCCTCCTATGACTTCTGCATCCTCCCACACTGCACATTCTGATGATCCTAACTCAACGAAGGTTTCTGGCTTTGAATCAAAGGCTGTGGAATCAGTTGATGGAGTTGTGGCTTCCTGTCCATCTGGTATTGCACCTGTGCACAATTCTGATCCCAATGAGGACAGTGGAAGTTGTAGGGAGGTCACTGTTGCTGACGGAGATGAGCTGTTGTCATCTAGAAGTGTAAATTTGGATCTTCCCCCACCTCCACCACAGCCTAGAGAAGAAAAAACTGTGAAGAAGATTGAAGCTTTGTGTCAGCTTATTGCTGGGAATGGTGCTAATATTGAAGACAAGGTTCGTCAAGATGAATTTCAGAATCCTGAATATGCATTTTTGTTTGGTGGCAACCCAGGAACTGAAGCTGCAATTTCTCACACGTATTTCCTGTGGATGAAAAAGAAATATAATTTGGAACCTAGATGGGATGAAAAGAAAAGTGAATCACAGCTAAGGCCTCTAGCAGGAGACTCTTCAGGGAAACAGTATCACCTGCATGCTGCTGCAACTGTAAGTGCTGATTCTGACATGGAGATGGAAGGTTAGTATGCATTGCTATGGTCCTGAAATAGAAATATGTTATGATGCTATCTCTGTTGTATACTTGTATTAATGCTCTCATGATAATTGACATCTAACATTTTTTTATGTTATGGTATTAAGGTATGATATCTCTGAATCTGATCCATCATTGGTTTGAGTGCTGAATAAGTGAATGAACATTTGAATCTGCTGTAAATATGACTGTTTTTATACTGGACTTAAATGCAGAGTTCGTAACCATTGGTGGAAAAGCCAATGGTTTACAATTTTATGTTATAAAATACATGTGCATAGATATAAAATCATAGATCTGTAAGAACCCACTTTATTTTTCCAGCACAGGTTGCTGCTTGCACAATTTACTCTAAAGAGTAAAGACAGAAGGTTAACTTGATATAATTCTCTATTATTGGCCTTAAGGGTGAATGTCTAAGCTATTCTATTCTGGTATCCTTATCTGCTAAGTTTATGTAGCTGAATAGGAAAGAAAAGAGTGCATTTTAGGGGCGGGGGGAAGTTGGCTGTTACTTTTGTTATGCATTTTTTTGGATGACAGCTAGCTAAAAATTAGCTAGGCAAAAACAGGACTGCCCCAAACTAGCCTGGTTATGCTTATCCAGGGTTACATTGTATTTTTTTTATTTTAATAAATACCTAAATTGAATAAATAAAATTTTACTTTATATTTTGAATCTAATCATTTTCTTTCTCTGGGTGGTTTAAGATGATATCACGCCTTCTCCCAAGGACCAGGGGTCAAAGTATGCAATTGAGACCCTAACTCAGCAGCATGATCGTGGTGATGAGGTTTTTAGCATGAATAAGAAAATACACAAGCTGCAGAATTCAACAGAAGAAGACCCTGCCAAGGACATCTTATCCAGTGGTGCTTCATCCTTATCCCCCCTATTTATCTAACTGATATCCTCTCTAATTCTAGCTAACTTCTCTAACTGTCCCCTTCCCTTCTATCCTAATAGTAGTGGTGGAATATTAAGAGTCTACTCTGTTATTTGATGTCAAATCCATCTTAGAGTTAACTCTGATAAATTCCTTTATTCAAAGAATTTTGTTTTTGTGTTGATAAGGCTTTTTGATAATTACAGGACCAGGGCTTTTAGCGGATAATGAGCCCATGAAATCTGCAACATCAGTTACCAAGGTTCATAGTCCTGTTAATGACTCACCTGAAGTGGCTGAATTCCCCCTGGCCACTGTTTTGGAGAGATCTTCTGCTCCTCTAGATAATGATTTTATACGAAATGGTACTTCTGATCATAATGAAGTCACTAATTCTAATAGAGATTCTGGGAGAGATTCTGGGCAACTTATATGGAGTGGCAGCCCAATAAGACTTCTTCAAGATTATGCTTCTGATGACACTTCAGATAATGAAGATGAAAGATGTGCTGTAGATGCTAATGTTTTAACTGTCTCAGCTGGAGCTGACACTTGTGTTTCAGCTGCCCATAAAGATTCCAAGAGTTATCTGGAGACTGATATTGGATCTAATAGTCCTTCCAGTACTCGAAAGGGGCTTGGGCTGCTGTCCAAAACATCACAGAATGATTCAGAAATATCTCCACATTTAGTACAAGAGTCTAAGGGAACCTGTAAAAGATCTGTCTCATGTACTGGTGATGGATGTATTGAGAATAATCTTGAAAATCAGGTGTCTGTTAATTTTGCTTCTTCGATAGAGGCTTTCCAGGGAAAAGAAGGGTTAAGTGGTGCTGGCATTGACAGTGATCATAAGAGTGGTGATGCTGAACAGGAAGATGAGAATGAGAGGAAAACCTCAAAGTTAGAACAAACTATTCTGAAAGTAGATAAATTTGGAAGGCTTCCCAGAGAAGGTGCTACAGATAGCGACTCTGATGATTCTTGCTATCATCAGACTAGGAGGAAAAACAAAAGAGATAGAAGTTGGAGTCGCAGCCGGTCTCCCCCAGACCGGAGGAGGAGGAGGAGCCCCCGGAGGAGAAAGGATAAAAGAAGCCGGTCTCGCAGGTATGTACTGCTTTGTGCATTGCAGGATGCCTGATTGCTTGCTTTTGACGTAACTCTTGTCCTCAGACAAACAGTTTGTGTGGGATACACAATCCATCCTTTTTTGGGTTATTTTGTTGTATGAATTGAACCTAAAACCTCCCTATGTTTGTGAGAATCGATTGTCTTTCTTTACATTTATAGTCTTGGATCTTGATCAATTCTATTTTGTCTCTCAAGAATATTATACTTAGAAATTTTCAATTTTTGGTTGGTTTCAGCTGGTCCCCTCGGCGCCGTAGAAGTAGGAGCAGGTCTCCGATCTTAAGACGTTCAGGTGACTTTCGTGGTGAGAATGTGAGAAAGGACAAGGGTCAGTGCTTTGCTTTCTCTCGTGGAAAGTGCAATCGCGGAGCATCTTGTAGGTACATACATCATGAATCTGACAAGAATGCTACTTCAAGGCGCCATAGGAATAAACATGATCTGGAAGTCTATTCTCTTGAAAAAAATTCTAGGGGTAATGAAGGCATGAAGAATATTTCTTCTAAAATGTCAGAATATGAGCATGATGGAGTCAGAAGTCAGGATGTAGATCTCTGCCAGAATGTAATTGGCCAGGAAGTAGTGCAGAGAAAAGAAGATTCCGGGAGGCATGCTGCTGTGTCTGCTACCCTTGGTCTTGATGGTCAACCAGTTAGCAATCCAAGTAAATCTGAAGGTCTCAGTGAGGTTGCTCCTAACGTGCAGGAAAACTTGGTAGTCAGAGAGGAGCCAAAAGCTTTAATCCATGAAAATGATAGTTTTCAGAAAGAAGTGAACTCTCATCAGCAACACTTAGCTGATGGCTTTCACCCTGAAGTTTTAAGCAGTGGTGATGCTTTTAAACCATCTGGTGGTACACCTAAAGATGGCATTCCCTCAGAAGATGGTTCATTTGTTCAGCAAGTACAGTCTAATATTTCTGTTGGAGTTCCAGAACATTCTGGTCACCCATCTCAGCTTTTAAATGTGTCTTTTGTGACTGATTTGTCATCTGATAAAAGATCAATGGTTTCTGCTAGTGCCAATAAGGTTTCTGGCAGTGAACCCTTAACATCAACTCAGCTACAGTCAGCCACTAGTTCCACTGGTCCATGTGTCACATCAGAGCAGCCTTCAATGCATGCTCAGGCTTCCAAAGACTTACCTCCACATAGTGGTTCCTCAGTGGAATTCCCGGATCATACTTACCAGTTGCCTGCTTCTGTTGTTTCACATTCTCAGGGTGAAAATGCTGTGCATATGCCACAAATTTCAAGGCAATATGATATGATGCAGCAAAATGCATTCTTTCCTTTCCAATCCACTACCAGAGAAAAGTTTGAGCCTTACCCAGCTCCGTTACACACACCAAATTCTCACTTCAGTGTACATCCTAATAGCTCTTGGACATCCTTGCCGCCGCCCCCGCTGCCCCCACCATCACAAGCGATGTATAATTCCAGTTCAAACATGGGAGTTGCAAAATCATTTATTTCTTCAGAATTTAATCAGAGTCAATTGCATTCGAGAACTGACTTTGTTTCTCAGACTTCCATGAATCCTGGATTATCAACTCATTCTCAAAGTTCTAAGTTTCATGATCAAGCATATCCTCCAATGCAGGATCATTCACGAACTTTCATGCTTACAGAGCCTTTCTCTCCAAACCATCTCCCTCGGGGGAACCCAGCATGTCAATTGCTTCCAGGTCCTAATCTCAGTAGAGAAGACCATTGTAATCAGCTTTCAATGCAGGATACAAAATTTTCAAGCTCCACGTCTTTTAGTGGTCTGCATCCTCAACCAAAGCAATTTTCCTGGGAGTCAGATGTGAACAGACTGCAACCTTCTTTGGGTAGCATGTTGCCTCCTGAAGGACATTTCAAGACCTCTTCTCACATTCATCCATTATCACAGAAGCAGCAATCAGTTTATAGTTTTCAATATTCTGCATCTGATGTTAATTTGGGTGTGCCTGGTGAGACTGTAACTGTATCCAGATATCCACCAGATGTTCTCGATAGTAATCATTCAACTTCTCTTCCGACTTTTGGAGTATCAAGAATTTCTGCTCACTATAATCCTTATGCATCAACCTTTGAGCAGCCACTAAGTTCCAAATTCAGTTCAAGTATTTTTAGACAAGAAAATGACATAATCCATGAAAACACTTGTGGCTCTTCTAGATTGAACCATACTCCTATAAATAGGGAAGGGGATGGCATTGGATCAAGACAGTCAGCATCATTACCAAAACCAGCTAGAGCTGTTGTTGGTCAGATTCTACCTAGGTCTGGTGGTGAACAATATGATCCACTTTTTGACAGCATTGAGCCATCATCCTCTTTGAAGAAATTTGATTTTGATCAGAAGCAGGAAGTTACAGGTGAATCCAACATCAGCCTAAGGCCCAAAAGTGCGTATATGTCTTTGGACATGGAAGAGAAGAAGCTTGAGGAGGTTGGAGCTGTTGCCTCTACCACTTCTCAAACTAATGATGAATATGGTGAGACAGCAGATGCTGAAGTGGGTGCTGTTGAAAATGAGAGCCTAAGTAACCATGTGGATGTTGCAAACATGACTTCAGGGGAGGTTGAGATTAATCAGATCAAGTCCCCAGGGAAAAGAAAAAAGAGCAAGGATTCCAGATCTATGAAATTGTTCAAAGTTTCTATTGCAAACTTTGTAAAGGAGGTTTTGAAACCGTCATGGCGACAGGGTAATATGAGTAAGGTGGCTTTCAAAACCATTGTTAAAAAGACTGTAGATAAGGTGTCAGGAGCCATGAAAGGTCACCGTGTACCCAAGTCTCAGGCGAAGATAAGTCAGTACATTGACTCATCACAGCGAAAGCTGACTAAACTTGTGATGGTAATTGACTTTCTCATCAATTTTTCTGTGTTTTTCCCCCTCTTTAGTGGTAAGTAGGTAACTGTCATGCGATTGGTTTCATATATATGCATATCTGAAGCCATGCATAGAAATAACTTAAAAGCTCTGCATTTTTTATATACAAATCTTTGTGCTGAGAAAATGAAAGAGCCCTGATACAGAGAGACTTCCCTTTTTTTTGTCTTGGTATAAATTATATGTAAATGGGAAAAAAACTGAGTTGCTTGAAAGGGCTAGTGCTGTGATTTTGACTGCATTTTAAGTAACTGAAAAGTTGCTGCTGCGCAGAACTGCTTGCTACTTACTAGATACACAAGTGTTGTTCCGTCTACTCATATTTCTTGTCTGTATGACAGATATTAGAGTTCTATTGAACATCATCTGTGGTCTCTCTTCCAATGAGTTTTATATGCTGGGAATACACACACACATTGCTTTTCTGTTGTTTTTTTATTATTATTATTATTATTTTTGTCGGAAGGAATGTGGAGATGGAAAGCATTATTACATATGAATTATATTACCAAAAATAGCAATATAGCATACCTTAGTGTTAATATGCAAATTTCTTTTAATGACTTTTCATTCCTTACACATTTTCTTGCAGGGTTATGTTGACAAGTATGTCAAGGTGTGAGGGCTATGAATGAGCTATGCCAGCATTTCTTCAACATTCTATGTCAATAGGTGCGCATTTCAACAGGACATATAAGTGCTTACCTGGAGTTGTCCCCTCTCAATTGAAGGGATACTATAGATGATGATGTGTGTCAATGGTTGATCACCTTTCCAATTCTTGAAGAATTCATGGTCAACAACAAATATGTATGTAGTGTATTTTCTCCTTGTGATTCTTATTCCATGTTATATAGTATTATGAAGAGGTTCATCCGTAAATATTGCCTAGTTGAAGTTGGAATTTTTTTTCCCTATAGTTCTCTCTTTTATTGTTTTAATGAGCTAATAACTAGAAGAAATAGTGGTGAAAAAATTGCCAAAAGGAAAGAGTAAATTTTTGCCTTCTAATTTGTACATAATTTTTTCCTTTTTAATTTACAAGTGCTCTGTGTTCCAAAGCGGGCTTTTACTTTTCGCACCGTGTTTTTTTTGCTATTCCCACCCCCCATATTTTTTGAAAATTTGTAAAACTCAAATCTACCCTTAAGTTAATTGGTTTACGGACAAGGGTGTCCGGAAATGCTTTCTGGACAGCCTTGTCCGGAAGGTATACTTTTTTATAAAAAATGGCTTACGGACAAGGGTGTCTGAGAACCATTCCCGGATATCCGGGAACCATTTCGGACAACCTTGTCCGTAAGTCATTTTTATAAAAAAAATATACCTTCCGGACAAGGCTGTCCGGAAAGCATTTTCGGACACCCTTGTCCGGAAGTTATATTTTTTATAACCCCTATGTGCAGATTCAGAACCTCAACACATTAAAAAATTTAGGGCACACTCAGCTCATGAGAATGAAAAGGAGAGAGCAGGGGAAATAGGAGAAGAGGGAAGAAGAAGGGGAAGCGGTCGAAGTGAAGAAAGAGACGCGACCATGGGTGGTTGATGGCAACGCTGTGCAGTGGTGGCTGGAGGAGTAGCCGCGGATGTGACCGGTTGGTGGCGACCAGAAGGGCTTGGTTGGACGTTGGGCACGCGACTGGTGCTGCGTCCTTGCCAGTGGCTGCGAGAGTACGACGGAGACAATGAACAAGGCTGAACGGTGTGGTTTGGTGCGCGACTGAGTTGTGGTGGCACTGCAGTGGTGACTGGTGGCCTACCCGCGGCGGTGGGCTGGATAAAAAAGCGGTGCAGCTGATCGGAGAAGCGAGCACGGCGAAGCGGATGAAATCTGAAGCGCGATTAGTGGGGAGGACAGCGACCGGGAGGAGCTACATGCGGTGGTGGCTGCGCGACGATGGTGAGGTCAGTCGCGATTCCGGCGACGATGGCTGGAAGGAGGCCGTTGTGCGAGATTGACATGGGTTGCGCGAGGTTACGTAAGGTAACAGATGAAACAACAACGACAAAGATCAGAAGGGAGGTTGTCCGGACACCTTTGTCCGAGAACCAATTAACTGAAGGGTAAATTTGGGTTTTAAAAATTTTCAAAAAAATATGGGGGGTGGGAATAGCAAAAAACACGGTGTGAAAAGTAAATGCCTCCAAAGAGACTCATGGTTAGCAGAGATTCACTTGTGGAATGTCTTCCCCAAACCATGAAAAAGAAGCTTTTCTTGCCGAGATGATGTTAGTCAAATTTGTCCTTAATCGTGGAGGATTGTTGACGCTATACTGTATTCTGATTAATCCTACCGCAAAATGACATTGGTCTTTTATTTTCATTTTATGTTTAGTAAACTGACGTTTACTTGCATGCTAGTCGTGAAGAGATGAGGAGGGAGGGGGTTTGAACCAACTTTCCTCATTTGGTAGGTCAGTCAGGTCAGGCTACCATCTGAGCTATTACTTAGTGCACAAGAGTTTAGCTTTCATGTGAAAAATACTCATCAGTGAGACGATTTATATGGAACATTTATCCTTCAGTAATTTTAAGATGATGCTGATATCTGTTATTAATTCAACGATTGATAACAATAATAGGAAAAATTAGGGCCTGTTTGGTTTATATTTTCATTTCTTGTTTTCATTTCCTGTTTTTTGTTTTCTGGAATTTTACAAAGGAAAAATTGAAAATGCTGAAAATAAAAAAATTATCGTTTCTAGAATTTTCAGTTTTTCCTTTGTAAAATTTCAGAAAAAAGGAAATAAAATGAAAACAGAAAATGGAAACAGGAAATGAAAATACAAACCAAACAACCCCTTATGGTTCATTATTTTGAATTCAATATTCTATTCTGTTATTACCAAACCCTAGCAATTATTATAATAATGTTAATTTTATTTTGTTTCATACTATTATTTAAGATTTTCGGGTTGAGATGGCGAATGACATGATTATCTATACTATTAATAAAGGGGAGGGTAGTTATTTTGGTGTCCATTTTTTCTATTTTAATTATACTCCTATTTGTTTAAAAAAAATCAACTGATTATTGTTATAATTCAATTTAAAAGAGAATAATAAAGTATTTTACTTTAATAATCACTCATACAATATAATAACCTTCAAATTATATAATATTGTTTTATTTCTCTTAACAATAGTACTTGTCTTTCCACTAGTGTATGAATACTAGGATTCGACCCGTGCAATAGGACAAAATTCATTTTTTTATATAAATAAAATATTTCTGTACATAATAAAGATAAGGCTTAAATATGTTTTTGGACCCTCTAAAATGTATGTGTTTTCATTTCCGTCCCCCTAAATTTTTTATGTCTTTTAGTCCCCCTAAAATTTTTTCTTTTCAAGTTAGTCCTCACCGTTAGAATAATTAATAGAGTGCTGATGTAGCCGTTAACAGGGGGACTAAAATGAAATAGATGTTTTCAATTTAGTCCCTCTAAAATTCCCTCTATTTCACTTTACTCCCCCTGTTAACGCCCACATCAGCACTCTGTTAACTATTCTATTTGAAAAGAAAAAATTTTAGGGGGACTAAAAGACAAAAAATTTAGGGTGACGAAAATGAAAACGTGTATTTTAAAAGGATCAAAAACATATTTAAGCATAAAGATAAATACTTCTAATGTCAGATATAATAATTAACAATCATTTAAATGGAAAATAAAATAAAAATAATATTAAACAAAAAAAGCAAGGACCAAACATAAATCAATATCTTAATGAAATAATATTTATATTTTTTGAAACACTTATTTGAACACTATGTTTTTTTGTTACAGTAGAATGGTTTAAATTGTCATCACAAATTAAGATCTTTAACTCACCTCTACTTTTCACCCTAGAAAGAGCAACATAAAGTTGACCATGAGAGAATACAGGTTGGGGCAAATACACACCAACATGAGATAAAGTTTGTCTTTGACTTTTGTTTATTATCATTGCAAAACAAACGGTGATTGAAAATTGCCTACGTTGAAACTTCAATAGAGTTAAATGATTAGATGAGATTAGATTCATATGTGCGATGTTAACTTTGTTCCCTAAATGGTTCCATGTTATCACCCTTGTACCAATAACATTGACACATAATTCATCAATAATTAATCCTGTTCCATTACGTACATAGATTACTAAGTTAATTAATTGTGCATTTATATCGTGTATATATGTGATCAATAAATTCATAATTTATATTCATATATAGCTAAGGATTTGAAAAGTTTATGTCACAAATAATAGTGGAATGAGAAATTATAACTATTTATATGAATAAAAAAATGAGAACTAATTATATTCCATTAAGAACTATAAGTGCTAAACTTTGTATAAATATGTTATATGGAGTTGATTTTGGAATAATCTACACATTTAAATTATTTATATATACAATCAACAATTTAGATATGTACAGGGGCAGAGCTTGGGCAGTCATGGCCCCCCAAAATTTTTTCAAAAAAAAAAATTTATATATAAACATATCTATATAGTTAATTAAAAAATATT
Organism: Sesbania bispinosa; assembly: GCA_026901365.1. Lineage (NCBI taxonomy): Eukaryota > Viridiplantae > Streptophyta > Magnoliopsida > Fabales > Fabaceae > Sesbania > Sesbania bispinosa. The sequence continues at coordinate 294,056 of QLOH01000065.1, read as the reverse complement.
TCTACATATTAAAATCTTGTGGTGGTTTCCCCAAACTTTTTGATCAAGATCTGCCATTGGATATATATATATATATATCATAATTTTTACATCAGTTTTTTTATCATGTGCAATATTATACATGATAATAAATTAAAAGTGAAAATATTTTATTAAAAAATACAATCATCACAATATTCAATACATTGGTAATATAAAATATTACATTTTTCAATAAAACATCTCCACTTTTAATTTAGTATCATATGCAATATTGCATATATTAAAAAAACTATTTTTTATATTTATAAAAGGAAACATGCAATAATTATAAATAAAATAATATCACAATCATTTATACAATCTAGTAATTATATTTAAATTATTTTTTATTTTTAATAAAAATACATTTCCATTTATGTAAATATTAAAATGTTTTTATATAATGTTTTCATTCTCTACATGTTTAAATTTAAAAATATTGAAAAAATAAAATCATGTTTTCATTAAAACATGATTTTATTTTTTAATTTTACCCCAAAATGATGTGTTCATTTCATCCAATTCTTTCATTTTTGGTGGTTAAATATCACATATTATCTAAGTTAGAATTAAAAACAATAAACTTCAGTATAGGATTCTGATGCTAATTGTAAATTTATCATGCAACGGTATATGATAAGTGGTTAAATATATAATGCTCAATAATTAAATAAGATTTATAGTTCTTTTTAAGGGAAAGTGATGAATTTCACTAAATCATCGAAGGTTCCAACTTCTAATTTATCTTGAATGACAAAACATGAAACAGAGGGTGGACATTCCTCCATCCAAACTATCATGTCATCATGTGAATGTGCTAATTTTGCGAGACTACCTGTAGCCTAGTTAAAAATTCTATAACTAAAATTTAGAGAGCAAAAAGCAAATAATGATCTCAACCCCTTTACATTCCTGAACCAAGTTATCAAAGTATGAATGCCCCAGTTGAGATTTACCCTAAGCATTGGCAAGTACCCGGTTGTTTGTCTCGAGCTCAACTATTTGGAAAAAAAAGTTAGCGGCAAGCTTCATACACCATCTCAAGCAAAGTGTTTCAATAATCTCATTATCAAATTTTTGTGCACACCTGAATGCCCCCGTTCCATCTGTGGATAAAACAGATGCAGTGAAGTTAATTTTAATGTTCCCTTCTGCAGGAGGTCTCCACCTAAGATATCTGGATTATGTGTTAGGGAAGATGTATTATTATTTACTAAAGCCACTAAGTTTGCTCTGCCCAGGAAAACATCTAGTTTTTCTTCTCAAACACAAGCTTATTCTTGTACTGCCAAATATCCCAGATAATGTCACACATAATGCACATGATATCTTCAAAGTATGGACGAAACCAGTGTTGAATGCAATCTGAAATGAAACCTTTATGAACATTGATCATCAATAAGGAGTTCAAGGGAGGGGGTACAACCACACTTGCCTACTCATAAATTTCCACATAGATTGGACAAATGAGATCAATCCCCGTACCTCTACTTCATAAATTTGTCTTGACAGGGAGAATGTCACTGCAAGCTCTTCATGAGGCAAACTAAGATATTCATCATTCATAAAGCTTGTAACTACTGTTCACAAAGAATTCAACAAACCATAATATAAACCATTGATATTTACTTCAATTCACAAAATAGAACAGTTTGGTTCCATAATTGCTATGAAGAAAAACAATTCTTTTGCAAAACATTATATTATACTAAATAGCATTACAATAAGTCATTTGTAACAATTGCAGACTAAACTGGAAAGTAGAGTTCTAATCATTAAATAACCAATGCATATCATGAAATAATAGAAAAAGAAAGCAAAAAACAGAAATGACACCAAGTGAGTTAAGCAAGAGCAAAAAAAAAAAGAGATTTCAATATTGGGTTTAGGAACAACAAAAGAAAAAGATATGATACCTTCAGAAGACCACTGATTCCTAGTGTTATATCAAGAGCAAAAGAATCGGTTGACCCCACAAGTACATTTCTGGGTGAGACAGAGCAACCTAGTCACTTGATAGATTCCTTTCCAAGCTTGTTGTAGACATGTTCACTTCACATGAGCAAAAAAACAAATTAATAAGAGTGGGAAATGTGTATGACATGTAATAAGTTTTCTTATTAAGAAATACATGTGCTAATGAGTCAGAAAAATTGATGTAGATCCTGATGTCAGTAAAGAAAGGATAAACCAATAAGCTAATGTGAGCAGTGTGATCGAGACTGTAGACATCCACTCATACATGAATTTTGTTCCTAATCTCCAAATTCAGAACAAATTGCAGGTTAGTAACAAAAAAATGTTTGTTTCATGAAGCATATATTTGTTGAATAAAAAGGTCAGGGGCATATCATTGTACATCCTAAAAACAACAATAACACAATGTAATGAACAATATACCAAGTGTCACCTAAAAAATCAGTAATAAAAGGTCACCTAAAAATCAGTTTCAAATTTAATCATAGATCAGCCAGTCTGCAGGCAAGACCCAAATTTCATAACTAACAAACGTGAAATCCAAATTGCAGACAAGCAATATGAAGTAGAATTTTTAAGGCATTTCCTGCATCACATGGTAGTAATTATCCCCTCTCACAACCTATCTGCTTTGAGGTAGAAGATTTAAGGAATTCAACTGGCTCTTATTGTTTTAAGGCATTTCCAAAATCCTTTTTTATTATATGCCATTAACAATGTAAGATTTGAAGCAATTTTCAAGCGTGCAACTTCCTATTCAACTTCCTAAGAGGAATAATTAAAAGGTGCAATTGGACCCAAAATTGTATTTAACATCAAAACAATAAGAGGCAAAAGCAATCAACATGGACTAAGAAGAACATGTTAAAATAACAAAAAAAAAACACTTCACACAGTAGTTCAGATAGTTTTTAAGAAACTAAGGGACTAATTAGAGATTTCAAGAGGAAAGTTTCATATATGCATAAATATTCATTATAAAGAAGCTAACAAAATTAGAGATTGAAATTTCCAGGGGATAATAAAACAATAAGCTAAAGTGAGCAGTGTGACCAAGGTTGTAAATATCCTTCTATACTATGAAAGAAAAACAAATGCATATACTCCCTGCAGTGACAAAATTTCTGTAAATCAAGGAAGCACATTTCTGTACATCAGTGATACCTAGCTTCATTATATAGCTTTCTAACTTCTAATTTCTGAACTTTTTCACCAATATAAAAGGCAGTACCATAAAAATTAGATGAGCGATAAGATTTTACTATGATTTCACCTCATTGTATATACCTTTGATCTCACTTGCATCACCGAGTTCATCTCCAAATTTGTATTCAAAATTTGAATTCAAATTAAAAAAACACTAATAGTAAGAACACAGACCGTATAACTACACCCACCCTTAATCCTAAACCCACAAAAGAAGTCCAACTGAAATGGAATGCAGAAACACTCAGGATTAGCAATTTCAAAACTATTACATGCAACCATAATCATTAGCGATATCGAAAAAATTGGAAATTTAAAAAAAATCCCAAAGATCTTCTACACAAAACAGTAATTATTACCCAAGGCTTTATACCGACATTGATACTTGTTAGATCCTCTAGACGTAGCACACACTTGGTCAATTGCCACTTCCTTTCACCCTACCAATGCCACTTCCTTTCACACGATGTTGCAATAGGTTTTCTGATTGTCTTATTCTAGCAATAGAGGCAGTAACGACTTCCAGGGCTCAAAACCGATGTCTTAGTCCCTGCTCACAAAGTACCAAAAACTTTCTCAATTTCCCCTTATCTTTCGAATTTTAAATCAATGAAGGTAACTGCAAGAAAATAAACAAATGGAAGAAGAATGAAGATTTCAGAAAGAGAGCGAAGAGAATGAGAGGGCAGGAACGAAATGAGAGAATCCTTTAGCTTTAAAATTCGAATTTGAAATTGAATTCAATCACAGCTAAACCCTTATCAAAGCTCCCACCCAAGCTACAAAGCTACGCTTGCGGCGACATGACCTTGGCTTCCTGCAAACGCGCATAGCCCATGCATTCCAAATCCCACGCGCACTTCCCTATTGACCCAATTCACTCATTCACACACATACATAACATCCCAATGAGATTCTACGCGTTTGAATCACCAAATCCTCTTTGTTGCAAAGCATCCTGACAAGTAGTGAAGTGAAAAGCATCTCCTATGGCCACCCTATTGTCTATCGAATGACACATGATGCAGCAGTGAAAGTGAAAGTGAAAACCCATCGCACAACTCTACCCATTCTAAAAAAAAAGGTTTTAATCCAATGGCATCAAACCCTCCACCGGTACACTCCACCAACACAGACCTATAAAGCATACCCTACAGCAAGGCAATCTACCTAACCCGCTAACCTAGTAACCTATCTGAGTATCTCACGACCCATCAGAAAATAGGCCACAAATAATAAAATTTAGTAAGCCTTCTTTTTAACCAGAAATGGTTTTTTTTTTTTTTTACTTTGACCAAGGCCCGATGAACAGTGACCAAAAAACCCCATCAATGTAAATTTTAAGATAAAGGGATTAAGAGCGTTGTTGTTGCAATAATAAAATTGATTATAATTGAAGTGTAAAATATTGAGTCTGTTAAATGTGTTACATTACATGTGTGATAATGTAATTTTAAAATATCAAAATGTCGAAGTAAATGTCCGCCAAAAAATATAAAATGCAAAATGGTAAAATTCTAACATAATCCTACGTTTGTAGAGAGTAATAATGTAATTTTAAAATATCAAAACGTAGAAGCAAATGTACGCTAAAAAATATAAAAAGGCAAAATGGTATAATTCGTGTATTAGTTTAGGATTTTAAAGGATTTTAAAAGACTTTTTCTGGGTAAAAAAGTCCGTTGGTATTCAATCAGGATTTTCTATCACTTAAAAACAATCCACTAGTATTCAATCTAGATTTTCAAGACTTTAAAAAGAGTCTGTTAAAATTCATTGGTATTTATTTGAGATTTCCTAGAACTTAAAAACAATCCATAGGTATTAGAAAATATAAGGATTTTAAGGGATTCTTTTATTTACATGGATTTTGAGTGACTTTTTAGTAGTATCTATACATACCAAATCCATCAAACAATCCCACCCAAATTGAAAGGATTTGTGAACGTGACTTTTCAAGTGTTTCATTTTCCAATAAGCACAAAGTCACATAACCTTTCTTTCTCTCTCTCACCTCTTCTCCCAACAAGCACCGGGTCACTCACTGATCTTCCGAATCTCTTTCATCTTGGTTTATGAGGTACGTTTCCCGAATCCTCGTACAGTGGATAAAATATTATAAGCAATTTGCTACACATGCTAAAGACATATAGGTTCCGAAAACATATAATCATTACCTGAGTCGAATGAAGTGGTTTGAGAAACAATATAACAACATGTCAACACTTATGTGCAACAATTCTGGAAAGAGTACTTAAAGATGAGACTAATTTGTAATCGTATATATTAATGGTCATGTTATTTTCAATTTACTAATAATGGATTTTTTTCTAGTCCCACCCAAGTGACAAAAATCTTCGAGAAAAAAGTATGGTTGACTATGAGGAATTGAAGATTGTTGTTGGGGGTGGAACTGCTAGTGGGAATGCTTCCATATCAGTAGACCTGATGATACGGATGCTACAACTTTTGCATAAGAGAATATAGATTCTGGGATGCTACAACCTTTTCAAATCCTTTGCATCATATAGGCTTCGTACTGTTTTCAAATCTTTTTTTTCTTTAGCTATTGGGTGTTTGAAAATGTAACATGTCCATAGTGTGTGCTTAAAAATATTAGATAGGTACATGCTCACAATATATGACTCAAGTCTATAAATAGTACCTTCATATTTTATGTCCATTTTTTTAAAATTAATTTCTATTATTCATTGGATTAATCTCAGTTGAATCAAGTAGTGTTGTTTACATTCGGGAAGATACCGAATGTAGAAAAATTTTCTTTTTTATATAACGTAACTAGTTAGTTTCAAAAAAAAAGTTTAAAAAAGGTCAAAAGTTTAAAAAGGGCCAAAGTTTTCAATAATTTTTGCAGGAAATGAAGAGAAAGAGAGATAGAAGAATAATAAAGAGAAAGAAAGTGAAATAAATTATAATTGAAATAATAGGAAATGAAGAGAGATCAAAGATGTGTCAAGTAAAAGGGCCAACGATACATGAGTTTTATGCATTTTAAAGAATAATTTAAAAAAATTAAAAAAACTATTTTTAAAAGAAAAAATATTTTTAAAGATAAAAATTAATCCATTTTTCACATAGTTTCATTTCAAAATGTATTTAAAAACTAAAAGTACATGAGTTTTACATGTTTTTTAAAATACACGACGTGTGAAGTAAAAGACCTAAAACACATGAGTTATATGTTTTGTAAAGATTTAAAGTTAAAAAATTAAAAAGGACAACTTTAAAGGAAAATTTTTTTAAAGCTAAAAATATATTTAAATTTAATTCATTTTTCTCATAGTTTCATTTTAATACGTCTTTAAGAATTAAAAGTACATGAATTTTGTGTTTTATAAAAATTACATGTTAAAAAATTATAAAGACTATTTTTAAAAGAAATAATATTTTTAATGATAAAAATATATTTAAATTTAAATTATTTTTCTCAAATTTTTATTATTTTATAATAATAGTAAATAAGATATTTAAATTATATATACAATTTTTAAAAATTTTTATCTATGCTATATATATATATGCATTTTTTATACTAATTTTATATCTATGCTTGGAGGACTAGTATAGCTATGAATAGGTGGATGAACGCTATTTAGGATGACATAATATTATGGTGAATTAACTAATAACTGTATTATTTTTACTTTTATTTATCCCGACTTTTTTTTAATTATTTTTGTGTCTTTGACCCTTTTTAAATTTGAATGTATGCAAAAGAATCTTGAATTCTTATCATATGTAAGAACTTCACGAAGTCTTGCAGAGTCTATAAAGTCCTATAGCGCCCACAAAGTCCCGCAGAGTCTATGATACAAATCTATTAAAATCCTGACTTAAAAATTCTTGAAATTCTTGCAGAATCCTTAAAGTCATGAAAATCCTATAAAGTCTTTTAAAAATCTACAGACTTTTTTCAGCTAAAAAAGTCTTTTAAAATCCTAAACCAATACACCCCCTAACACAACCTTACTTTTGTATAGAGTAATAATAGTAAAAGAGAGTTTCAAATGAAAAATAAAGAATTTTATGATAAATAAGAGAAATTTCAAATGATATATTGAGGGAGAATTTTAATATTTCTTAATTATGTTTAATCTGTTAGATTATCATTCACAATCCTTTCATACTTGAAACTCAGTGATTTACTCAACATTCTCTATCACAATTTTAAAAATTCTAAATTTTCCATCCAAACATACACTAATTAATATGATACTATCATCAAATATAAAATTTAAAATAGAATTGAGATAATGTTTTAGAAGTTACAAAATAATAAAATAATATTATTTATCACACTATTTTTTTTTTATTTCACCCATATTGATTCGAAAATTCGAAAAATAAAAGCAAACAATTGTATCCTACAATTGGTATTTTGAAGTATTCGTGCTTCACTTGATTATTTTCCAATATGTAGCTAAAAAAATATTTTCTCAAGAATAACCTTGTTGCATTATTTGTACTAATATAAATTTCTCTTAGTGGATATAAAACGTGATTATAAGAGATTTGTAAATTGTGTTTGTTACATCATTAAAATAGGTTGACCTTTATAAAGTTTTTTTTTAAAAATAATGTAACAATTTATAATTGGATGAATATAATAAATACAACGGTAGTAGAATATTGAAGTTAAACTCTACCAAAATGGCTAATTTTAAATGGCTTAAATATAATTTTGGTTTCTCAAAATATCGCATTTTTTTTATTTAATCTCTCATTTTCAATATTTTTATGAGTCCTCTAAATTACTTTTGCTTACCAAGTGATTCATCTTCTATGTTTCACTGTTAATTGTCCGTTATTAATTATGTTTTTGTTTCTAAAAAAACATCATGATTTTAAATCAGTCTTTCATAAACTATTTTTTATCAAATTGTCTCTTTGCTTTTCTTTTTTAAAAAAATAAATTCATATCACTGAATTAAATGAAATTCTAAAGCCACAATTAGAGCAATACATGGTGGAACTTCAATCCACAATATACGATTAAACAACGAACTAGCAGATGCTGCCATCTATTAGAATTCCTAGGAATAAACTTGACAGAAACAAAAGTAAAATGGGATAGCAAATCAAGACAGTCTGTAACAATATGAGATATAACAAGGCATGGTTTTTCTCCTTTGAAAGCTTGAGCAACGATCTGACAATCTGTTTCAACCAAAAAAGTGATCAAAATCCAAGCTCAAAGCTTGTTGTAAACACCATTGCATAGCTTCCATTTGAAGAGGCAATTTGGACTGCTCCCATTGAATCACGAATGACCATACCAAAACCAGTACCTCCATCACCTGATCAACCAGCATCAACATTCATCTCCATGCATCCAACATCCGGTAGATCCTAACCAATACTTCCATTATTTGTAGGTATATGCACCTGATCATTCACTTGTTGTATTTTCCACTCAGACGGCAAAGAAACGCCCAAGAAATTAATATTGCTGATATTCTCCTCTTTACCTTGATAAACAACAAGGTTTTTGGACTTCCAAATACTCCATAGTGTCATAGCAACTACCTCACATTGATCTTTAATTAGACACCCGATTAAGGTTCTCCACTAGTCAGGAATAGAGATTGTGTAATCATCTATTCTCAAGTTCAACTGATTCATAAACCATGTTGCTCTTGCTCGCGGACAGTGGAGAAAAACATGATCTATTGTTTCATTTTTATCATTATCACATTGCTCTTTGCTTTTTATGTTATGTTAGCAATTAACAGTGAAATGTAATAGAGGGACTATTTGATAAACAAAAATCATTTATAGAGGATTAATTTAAAAAAATGAAATTGGGAGCCAAATGAAAATTTGTCATATTTTGAGAAATCAAAAATATATTTAACACAAGCATTCCCTTCTCTAAAGACATGAGAAAGGTGGCATCTCCAATTTTGCCGCAGCAGATGATGAACTGAATTAAACCCAAGCTCAGAACTGATTAGCAGCCCTTGTCGGATTGCAAATAACTCAGCTGCTATAACTCCAATCTTCCCAACATTGGCTGAAAAACCAAATATCCAGGTGCCATCACAATCACAAATAAGGCCCCCAGCCCCACATAACCCATTAGAAGTATTGCAACTACCATCTACATTTACTTTCACTGAACCATTAATCGGAGGGGACCAGCGAACCAGTCTTGGTTCAACAAAATTCAATGAAGTTTGAGTATTAATGTTGAACTCAGAGACCCAAAGACTGATGCTCAGTAAGACTTGATTTATAGGCCAAGGCACATCATCAAAAACAAAACTATTGCGCCACCTCCATAGCCACCAGAAGATAATTATGAAGAGGATACCATCTTTACTAGAAGCTAAATTAAGAAGCCACTCTGTGAAGTCATTGGCAAAAAAATCAACATGACTGAGCCAACCAAACCGAGACCAAACTTCTTTGGAATGAGGGCAGTGTCTCATGCAATGAATAGGAGATTCAACTGCATAACTACAGTGAGGACAAGCAGGAGAATTAGAGAGATGCCTATGATGCCTCAATTCATTAGTAGGTAGAGCATTATGCATTGATTGCCAAATTAAGAATTTGGCTTTCTCAGGGATTGAAGCTTTCCAAATCGAATTCCAAGATAGAGAAGATGTAGAATTCCTAAACTGAGAAAGTAGAAAATAGTAACCAGCAGCCACTGAGTAGCAACCATATCCAGGGACTTGTTCCAGCTCCACAAGGTCGTGGACATTTTAAGTTCAAGAATGCTATTTCGATAAATATTATGTTTAGGAAATAGGAATGTTATTGCAAGATGAATTAAAAAACCTGTGTTTATTACCGAAGGAATGTAACTCAACTGACAATGCAGAATGAGATTGTGAAAAGCCTCTCGGGTTCGATCCTGGTTAAACACTCTTAGGGAGGGGTGAAGAGCCTTAAATATGACAATTCCCAAACAGGACTACTCGTGGTAAAAGAGGATGCATGTGGTTTACACAGAAAAACAAAAGAACAAATGTTTATTTAATTGGATTTAGTGGGTTCGATCCCCACTAAACACATTCTTATAAAAGAGTGGTGAACAATTTTAATTATGACTAAGCCCTGAACAAGATTGTTCTCGGTACTAATAGAAAATACTTTGTGGTTAACAAAAAAAATTGAATTCAATTCCTTTAAAATGAAGGGTATATTTTAAAGGATATAATGTAAGGATAATTCTTAATTAAATAATCATCAATTAAAATTGTGATAAAATACATGCATATATATTATAAAATTAACTATGATCTTATTAAATTCTATATAAAATTAACTATGATCTTATTAAATTCTTAACCATTAGTTTCTAAATCAATGATTATAAATTCACATTTTATCCTCTAAAATATACTCCTTACTTTAGGGGAGTTAATTATATTTCTACAAAGAAAAAAGAGGAGTTAATTATATTTAACTACTAATTAATATTTACTTGAATATTTTTCAAAATTTAAAAGGTGAGGGAAAAAGGTTATCGAGATTCACGTATATAATATAACTTCCATTCACGTATAATGAGAAAAAAATGTATTCACCTTTTATCATGTGAATGAAAATTGATAAAATATGAAAATGCAATTTTTCTAAAATACATGAGACCAGTGAATATTAGAGCTGGCATGGGAAATACAATTAATCTCCTTCACAAGTTGGGCGCAGGGATGATTTGGTTGACAGGCTAAAGTTGAATCAAATTCCACGTAGATTTTGCTATGAACTCTAAATGGTGAGCTTAAGACCCATCAGATACACCAAAGTTCAGCTTGAACAATCGAAGGACACACCCAATCCTATAAGAAAAACCAAAGATAAAGGCACCCCATTAATGATCCCTCAAAGACCTCCACAAGATACATGGTCTTGGCACTAATGTTATGTTTGGTGGGAGTAGAGAAATGGAGAGAAAAGAAATGAGTAGAAGAGAAGTGGAAAGAAGAGAAATAGAGGTGAAATAGAGGAGAATTAAAGGTTGTTTGGTGGGAGTGAAATATGTGAGAAATAGAAAAGAAATGTGAAAGTAGGTTGTTTGTGTGATGGATGGAATAGAAGTGAAATAGAATTATTTTATTATTTTGGACATATTTTGGCGGCAGAGTACAGTAAAAATCGATTTTCACTGCATAATAATCAATTGTCTGCAGCTGGACTGATTGGTCTTTGTATGGGTTCAGTAAAGAAATCGATTTTTGTTTGTCAGAAATCGATTTTCTGGTAGTCAATAATCGATTTCTTTGGGCCAGCAACCGATTATTTTGGGACAATATCTATTTCTCTCCTTTTCTCTAGCAAAAAGTAGAGAAATGTTATTTGTATGGGGCCTACTGGATTTTGCTATTTCTCTCCTTTTCCACATGCTCATCAAACAAGTGCAGGAGGTGCATTTTTACCCACTTCAATCCACCTAACTCCACTTCCCCCTTTTCCATAGTCACCAAACAAGGGGTAAAGGAGATGACCCAATCTTCCTGTAGGGAATACCATCTAATCAAACCAACATCGAACTCTCAATTTTTGTTGGTAAAGTTTTGCTTGGAATATACTCTCTAAGGAATTACTAATTTATACAAACCCTAAAAATAAAAGACATTAAATAAAAAAACATTAAATAAAAACACATTGACAAGTGTAAGTAAATAAATTTGAACTATAGGTGCTTCTAATCATCAGACATTTTTTATACAAATTTTTCTTTGGTTTGAAGCAATGGTATTTATTAGTAAGAACCGATCAATTTGTTTCAAACTAGTTCACGTGATTCAAACTCAAGTCATAGTAAAAACGCACTTCTGCCAATCGTCTAGAATTAATTATTGTCATATATTACAAATTTTTTCTATAATATTAAATTCAATCTAAGTCAAAATTTATTTATTTTTTTACTAATAATATATATTTATTATTTTAACTCTAATCATTATTTGTTTATCTTATATGGCATATGATATGTTATTTTCATGTTACTTTAAGATTTCACTTAACTTAATTTTATGTTAATTTATACTTAGATCATCTACAATGGAGCAACTCACAAGAATTGCTTATTACTTATTTATAATTTTTTATTGGTGCCATACATACACATCATCTTATTTTATTTTTTACAATTTAAGCAATTCTCAACTCCATTGCTAGCAATTGTATAAGAACTCTTAGATGGACTACATAATTAACCACACATTCATTGTTTTTCTCTATTTCTCCCATAAGAATCCATAATAGTGAGTTACTTATTTATTAATTAAGCATCCGATGCTTCAAAATAAGAACTCTACTTGCCACGTCATTGTGCTCTAATAGTGTGTGAGGTGCTTTCCTGAGCTCTTCCATTTCCAAATCCATGTCGAGTGCGATCTCGCCGGAGGCTATATGTTTCCAAATCCATGGAAATGGAAGAGCTCCAGCATGACGAAATGATTACAGGGAGATGAAGTTGTCTTGCTTAATGGAAATTTTGTGTTAAACTCGAGGTTGGAATGGTTACAGGGGACGGGGATGGGGGAGAGGGAGAAAAGGGAGAACTGAGAAGGGTTTATTGGCGGTTTTAGACCGCCAGAAATATACTAACTTACACCTAGGAGAGAGAAAATTTGTCACATGCACACGCCATTTGAAGAGAGAGACTAATTGCAAACAAAAAAATTTTGGGAGGACCCTTTAATAAAAAAAATTATAGGGACTAAAAACAAAACTCGTTAATTTTACAAGGACCAAAAACATATTTTACCCAAAGAAAAAAGAATCTGAACATATAGAGAAATTGATAGAAATATTAGAATTGTATAGCGGTGAAGTGGATATGCGAGAGAGAATAAAAGAAAATAGAGGGGGAGAGAGAGAATTGCGTGTGAGTGAGAGAAAAAGAACAATTATGAGAGAGACTCTTGAAAAACCCGAAAGGGAGAGGAGACAGTGTCACGACCGTGAAACAATAGAAGATGAGGTTTTAGGGTCTCTACAGATTGATGTTAGGGTATGTAAATGAGCTCTGTTTCAGTTGAAAATTAGTATATTGTTCATCTCATCGAGACCTTCTCATACCTTAGTTTTGTTCAGTGTTTTGCTCTCCTTGTGATTTTTGGTCTGTTTTCCCATTGTTAGGTTTTATTGTGTTGTCATTTCCACCGTGTTCGTGATGTTTATAATGATTGTTGAACCCTATGAGTGTCAAGAAGACTTTGTTAGTGTACCTATTATTTTACATAGTGGAAGATTTTCTGGATTTGGTCTCGTGGTTTTTATTCTTTAACATTAAGGGAAGTTTTCCAAGTTAAAAGTTTGTTGTGTCCCCGTTCTAATTTTTGCTCACTGTTACTATTATTAGTATTGACATTGGCATTGTTGTTTGGTTCTCACAAGCATGTGCAACCATTTTTGGACCACTTTCTCATTCCTTTATGTTAGAACCACAGGAAACACTAGAAGGGGGGTTGAATAGTGTTTTATAATTCTTTACAGATTTTATGAAAACCTTTCACAAGCAAAGTGATTTTTCAAATGGTTTAAGCAACCTTTCAAAACTGGAGCTTCCAGCAACTTGCTGATGTGATTCAACAGGTTCACTAAAAAGAGTTTGAAATAGTTTTACGTGAAAAACAAAGTTATTTTGCTGCGCAAATTATAATATCACTTTTTCAGAATCCTCCTTGGTTAGTTATAAACTGAAAATAAAGAGATAAGGGTTGAGAGAACTTAGCCAAGAAAATTATCCTGGTTCACCCACTAACACAGTGAGCTATGTCCAATCCCAAGGCAAGCACACCGCTGGATTTCCACTATTTGAACCAGATACAAGTATTATTTGCACACCTAGCCTCTCCAGGCTCTAAACCCAAGTATTGTTTTACAGACAAGCCTCTCCAGGCTCAAACCCAATTATTGTTTAAACACCAAGCCTCTTCAGGCTCACCACACAACCAGTGTATAAAAAGAAAGATTGCTTAAGCTTTTAAACTATAAAAGTTCAAAGCCTAAACTGTGTAAGATGTACAAATAACTGAGTAGAACTCAGGATAAGAAAGTGTTGTACAAATGGAACAAATGAAAGAATAACAGAGAGTATTTTTTAGCAGCGTTTCAGCAAGTATGTTCGTTCTCTTCTCTCTTTCTCTTCTACATGAGACTTGTATTTATAGAGTGGGAAACTTCAGTCCGTTGAGCTCCATTTGATTTCCCATTGTGAGATAGCATTTAATGCAAATGCTCCCGTTGAGACACATAGCCTGGAACCCTTGCAGTAGCAGGTAATAGAGTCAGCAACACGGGCTTCACTTTTTCTGAGCAGATTGTACTTTACAGCAGACATTGCCTTTTTGGTGAGAGATATTTGAAATAAGCCAAAAAGTAACTGATCTGACTTTCTAGAAGAATGAGAAGCACAAGCAACCGTGACAGTTGCGGTTGATTTGAGTCTTTAAGGAGAATAAGTAGAGAAGTTCTTTTTCAAGAAGTACAGGTTTCAGTACGACGTCTCACAACTTCAGGAGGTTCTCTGGCTTCAGCAGATCGTGATCTCTCAGCAGGTTCCTCTACTTCAGTAGGTTTCACCACTTCAGAGGGTTGAACCACATTAAAGACTTGCTTCAACAGATACCTTCTGAAACACGGAAAATTATCTTCAGCAGAAACTGTCCTGTCTCATAATGATGTTAACCAAATTTGTTATCCATTAAAACTTAGGGTTATGAGACTTAAAACATTATTATCCTTTTAATAATATTTTGAGACTTAAAACTTAGGGTTATGAGACTTAAAACATTATTAACCAGTGTAGTGGTGAGTTTAGAAATAAATACAAGAATATTGAGTGCCACTACTGCAATAAAAATAGGCATATTAAAAAATTTCACAAAGTGATAAAAATGGAGAATAATGACAAGGATAAAGGGAAAAGGAAAAAAAGCTCCACTAAAGACAAAGCTAATGTTGCGATTAAAGACTTACTTCTTGTTGAAGATTTGATGCTATCAATGTTGTTGACAATGCATCCAATTGGGTAGTTGATAGTGGTATTTTGGTACATGTTACACCCAAGGGAGACATTTTTATCTCTTATACCCCTGGTGATTTTGGTGATGTAAGGTTAGCTCAGGAATAGGGATGGCAATGGGTAGGATCTAAGTAGGGTACTATAGTACCCGTCCCCATACTCGCGTTTTGAAAAAATACCCATACCCGGACCCATACACGCGTGGGTAGTGATTCTAATACCCGTACCCTTACCAGTTGGGTACTTAAGTACCCGTACCCATTGTCCGCACTTTTGTTAACTATAAAAATAATAAATTGAATAGAAAATGAAAATTAATTAAAAAATCACTCTAGCACAAATGAAAAATTATTCATACATCATCCAAGTTTAACTATAAAACAACTCTGATAATATAGAAATGGGTGAAAGATGAGAATGGTGGGAAGGGAAGTGGAAATTAGTTCAAGTTTTGTTATTTTAGTATTTAGGAATGCAAAATTATAACATTTAATTTATTAAATTAGTAATATATATTAATGTTTTTTGGTGACTATAATATATTAATTACATTAATTAATTTTTTGAGAAAAATATTAATTAATAATATAAACATATATGTAATTAATCATATGTATATAAATTATATTAATTATATATCATATAAGTGTGGGTATGGGTAGGGTACCATAGTACCCGTACCCGCACCCGTACCTATTAAAAAGTGCGGGTAATTACCCGGACCCGGACCCATTTGGTGGGTAATTACCCTACCCATTGCGGGTATCCACTGGGTCTGGGTCCCATTGCTATCCCTACTCAGGAAGGCGTATGAAAGTGTGTTGATATTGGAGATGTCCAATGGAACTAAACTTTCTCCCAAGTGTGTAAAACATGTTCTAGAAAATCGATTGAATCTGCTTTCAGTGGCCAAGCTTTGCGATGAAAACTACAATGACTTGTTATCACGAGATGCATCGAAGCTCACCAAAGGCTCCATGGTTGTCACTAGAGGTACAAAGTACTCTACACTTTACTTAGCATGGAAAAAGTAATGATAAATGTTGTTCTTGTAGTAGAGACTGTTGAAGGAGTCGAGTTGTGGCATCTGAGGATATGTCATATGAGTGAACAAGGAATGACAGAGTTAGCCTAAAGACACGTGTTGCCCGACATAAAGAATCATCACTTACAGAAGTGTTCTTACTGTTTTGCCGGGAAACAAAGTAGAGTCTTCTTCAAGAGCCATTCATCCACCAGGAAGCGTGCATTCTTATCTTTGTGGTCATATGAGACAAAGACACTTGGGGGAGTTCATACTTTGTGATATTTATTGATGATCACTCAAGGAAGATGTGGGTGTATACCTTGAAGAGTAAAGATGCAATTTTAAGTGTGTTCAAGCAATTTCAAGCCTCGGTTGAGAGATGGACTGAGATAAAGCTAAAATTCAATGCACAGACAATCCACCAGGAAGCGTGCATTCTTATCTCTGTGGTCCCATGCAGACAATGACACTTGGGGGGAAGTTCATACTTTTGTGACATTTATTGATGATCACTCAAGGAACACATGGGTGTATACCTTGAAGAGTAAAGATGCAGTTTTAAGTGTGTTCAAGCAATGTCAAGCCTCAGTTGATAGATAGACCAGGATAAAGTTGAAATGCATATGCACAAACAATAAAGGGGAATACTTGGGAGAATTTGATGCATATTGCATAGAACAAGGGATCAGACATTAGAAGACTCCTCCTAAGACCCCTTAATTGAATGGTGTACCTAAAAAGGATGAATAGAACACTAGTTGAAAGAGTCAGATGTTTGCTTTGGCAGAGCTTCCTAAATCATTTTAGGGTGAAGCAATTGTTGTTCATGTCCTGAATCTTTCACTGTGTGTGCTCTGGGATTAAAAGTTCTTGAGAAGATTTTGTTAGGTAAATATGTTTCTTATAATCACTTGCATGTCTTTGGATGTAATGCTTTCACTGTGTTTGCTTAAATAGTTAGATGGAAAGAAAAAATAATGGATCTCAATAAATTCAAGGGTAATTATGTAAAGATGATACACATTCATGACAAATTTATTGCAATTAACTAAATTAACTACCTTCTTTAATTATTGTAAAGTGGTTAAAAGGTTCTTATTTTGTTAGGTAAATATGTTTCTTATGATCACTTGCATTTTAGAGTTAGATGTTTGTTTTAGTAGAGCTTCCTAAATCATTTTAGCTTGTCCTTTGTGCTACAAATTAATTATCAAATTCTCCTTTGTGCAAATAAACATGTCATTTTGTGCTGGACGTGTTTGGTCTAGTAGAACCCTTAGCTTGTCAATTTGGCAAAGCACTCCAAAAAATGCAAAACCGTTTGATTTTCCCAGGAAAATGAATTAGATGGAAAGGGGAGGAATTGAGATGCAGCGGTGGGGGCTCGTAGTGGTAGGGCGCTTATAGTTGCGGGGGGGGGGGGCTCAAACACAATGGCTCGCTCGTAGCAGAGCATTGGTGGGGGGAACTTTGTGCACACATTGGGGTTGAAGCTAGCTTGTGGGGGGCACTTTGTAGTGGAGAAATAGTGGCTCACAACGGTTGGGTTAGACTTCACAACGACGGTTGAAGTTTGGGGATCTTCGCAGCGGTGATTGGAGCTTGAGTGGGGGGACCCTCGCAGCGGCGCTGTGGTGGGTGGTTTGGGGGGGGGGAGAGTGATGATGTGTAAGTGGGGGTTTTTACCACCAAGAAAAAAACAAATTAGAAAATAGGGATTTTTAATTATTAAAATTTAATTAGAAATTGTTAATTTATATGAGTCAGCATAAGTGGGACCCAAAATTAAGGGTGAGGTGGAACTTTTGTTAGCCAAGTCAGTAATTTAATAGAGCAGATTAACGTCAGGGTCCACAGTTAAGGGATTTCAAAACTACAGAGACAAAAAAAATAGGTTTTAAACTATAGGGACTAAGAACAAAGTTGACCAAAACTATAGGAACAAAGACCAAAGGTGACCAAAACTATAAGGACGAAATAATATTTTTCCCTTTAAAATATTATGGTGAACTACCCATATATGTTGCTAAAAAGGGACCGAGACCTTTTAAGTATATAATTTTGAATTGGAAGATTTTCTCTCTTTACACTTAATTGTATTTTAAAAGATTCATTTTCTTTGCCCGTGTGAAAATTTTTTCTAAAAGACTACAAATATAAAAATATTACAATGAAGTAGGAATCATATATAGAAATAGAATACAGAACTAAGGAATTGTTTGTTATTATTCATAATAGAAAATATCTTGATTTGTCTATATGTTTTTTATCTTAAAAATTTGTATAAAAAATATAAAATAATATTTGCATATTTTTATATACATATTTGAAATCATAAACAAAATAAAAATAATATAGTATTTTTATAACTGTTGGTAAAAGATAAAAATAAAAATGATTTTGAGGCATATACATGCCGCTTTCAGGATTGTTTGAGAATGTGTTTTCTATAAAGGAAAAAGAGAAAACGATAAATAAAAAGTGATAATATTGTATTTATTTAAATAAAATATGATAAAAGGTAAATATTTTCCATCCTCTTATTTATTAAAAAAATAAAAGATATATTTTTAAAATGAAAAACACTAACCATTAATGTTAAAGTCTAATAATAAACAAAAATGCTAAAATGTATAAGACCAATCATATGTTTTCTTTAACGTCATTGATTAATTGGTGTATTGTGATGGTTTGTAAAGCCATTAATACATATTCCAATGTTACCTTAACACAGGAGAGACAAAAAGTTTCGTTTATTGAATCTCCATTGTTAAAGATTGGAGGCACTAAAAAACAAACATAGAATTATTTTTTTAATGACTATTGACAACATACAACATGTGAGAAAGTGCTGATTGGTTCCGTTTTAAATTCATAGTACATATGCAAATCAATTTAACGAGCATGGTTGACAAAGGAAAGAAAAAGGACAATTTCTTTTCAAGTTATGTGTGAAACAATCTCCCACAACTGACAATAAGAAGAAAGGAATGAAAAAGATTCCTTATGCCTTGACTGTCGGCAGTTTGATGTATGTCATAGTTAGCACAAGACCATACATTGCTTATGTTGTCAGTACTGTAAGTCATTTACTCTTAAATCCAGATAAAGAGCATTGGAATGCTCTAAGGTGGATTATGAGATACTTGTGAGCAACTTGTAATTTGAAAGTTTGTTATGGTGACAAAAGGCTTGTATTAGTCCTCTGTAAGTGCTATTTGAGCACGGAGGCATTCTCTGCTTTGGACTGGGGCATCATCCTCTCA
Organism: Sesbania bispinosa; assembly: GCA_026901365.1. Classification (NCBI taxonomy): domain Eukaryota; kingdom Viridiplantae; phylum Streptophyta; class Magnoliopsida; order Fabales; family Fabaceae; genus Sesbania; species Sesbania bispinosa. Next base: position 274,549 of record QLOH01000065.1, on the reverse strand, counting down.
CCTTAAATTTTAACTTCACAAAAAAAAAAGCTTGTATTAGTTGGATATACAAATGTTGATATAACGTGTGATGTTAATCCCTGCAAATCTACTTCAAGTTATTTGATTACCTTTGCAGGGGTCCGTGTCATGGTAATCAAGATTGTATAAGTGTGTTGCTCTATCCACCACAGAGGCAGAGTTTATTGTTGCAACTGAAGCTTACAAAGAGTTGTTGTGGATGAAGAATCTATGACAACAAAAGAATTATTCACCCTGGTAAGAAATCCATTTTTCATGCAAGGTCAAAACATATTGATGTGCAGTATCATTGGATACGAGACATGTTGAATTTCAAGTTACTTGAACTTGAGAAGATTCATAGTGATGACAATGGTGGTAATATGTTGACTAAGCCACTATCAAGGGAGAAGCTTGAGACTTGTTGTGTTATTGTTGAGATGGCAAGGTATTGCCCCATTTAAGTTGTGAGGGAGAGATATTCAGGTGGGTCACCTTTTAGTGGGACCCATTTTGACTAAAATGAAAAAAAAATAAAAACAAATTTGTACGGATAGAGAAATGGATAGAGATATTAGAATTGTGTGGTAATGAAGAAGATATAAGTGAGAGAATAAAAGAAAAAAAGGTAAGAGAGAATTGCTTGTGAGTGGGAGAAAAAGAAAAATTAAAAGAGAGAGAGAAATTCTCGAAAAATTAGAAAGGGAGAGAGACGGTGTCGTGGCCGTGAAACGGGAGAAGAAGAGGAGGTTTTGGGGTCTCTACAAGCTGACGTCAAGGAGGGCAAATGAGCTCAGTTCCAATTGAAATGTTAGTTATGTTGATTGCCACAATGTTGGTGATGTTTATGTTGATCTGGTGAACCTTGGGAGTGTTGGGAAAAATTCGTTGGTGTACCAATTATTTTACATATTGGAAGACTTTTTGGATTTGGCCCGTGATTTTTATTCTCACATTGAGGATGGTTTTCTACGTTAAAAATTTGTTATGTCCTTATTCTAAATGCTGCTCATCGTTACTATAATTAGTATTGGCACTGACATTGTAGTTTTGTTATCACAAGCACGTGCAATCATTTTTTGACCACCTTCTCATTCCGTTATGCACTCTAGTACCAACACACATTTCTTAGAGCAAGTATTGTAGGATTCGTATTTAACTCCCCCACATTTACCATTCTTCACGATAAAAATAACTTTATAAATACATGTTCCTCCTAAGTAAAGTTTGCTTTCAATTTTATATCCATACTTCCATACATATCTGACTTAGACATCAAAATGCTATTGTAGTTCTACATTTGTTTCCATAAAAAAAGACCACCATCATCATTATGATATTATCTCCCTTCGAGTATTATTCAAAGACATTGGAGTGCTTTTTCATTCCAGCAAACAATCATAACAAATAACACAGTGGTTAGGGGAGAATGGAACTTGACTTTATTGCTTGTCTAACTATTGGAGATGGACTTTGAGTGCTGGAAATCTCAGTGCTTTGTAGCCTTCTTTGATTGAGGTAATGAAATGAATGCTTGCAAAAACATATATGATGTTACATATTTAGCCTATTTGTTTGTCTAATGATGTCATTGAATTATATGAGTAGGGATGCTAAAATTACTCGTGCATGCAGATATCTGTGGGTAAAACTCGTCATAAAGTATATTTATGTGTTTAAATGGGTACCTGCATGTGAAAAACATATTTTTTTCCCTCTAACTACTTATTAACAGGACAAATGCAGATATTGGGGTACACGTGCCCACTAATATATATATATATATATATATATAATTATCTAAAATTGTAGTGACACTTAATTTATCTTTTTTTTTCAAATTATGATTTTATGAAAATATATTTTAAATTTTGTTATTTTAAAGTTTTTCACTTATTTTTAATTTTCTAATAGATATCTACGGATATCGGTGAATATCCTCAAACCCGTTTAAAACTCGCTTAGTGGGTACTTGTGTGAATATGGGATGAATATTTACCTCCAGATGCATAAAGCGGGTACCTACTATTGGCGCTCATCTCGTTCCGTTAACACCCCTATATATGAAATGATTAAAAAAAACATTTATCTAAGATGTGAATTATAATATTTTGAGAATTTTCTTTTTACAAAATAATAATAATTATAATAATTATTATGATAATTTCAACTTTCTTAAATAGTCGAGGGATAAAAAAGATGAATTGAATTATTTTAAAATAGGAAAAAAATATGTTTTTCGTCCCTACAATTTCGGTTAACTTTGATCTTCATCCCTATAGTTTAAAACCCATGTTTTTTGTCCATGTAGTTTTGAAATCCCTTAACCGTGGTCCTTAACATTAATCCACCCTGTTAAATTGTTGATTTGGCTAATAGAAGTTCTACCTTACCCTTAATTGTGGATCCCACTTATGTTGACACATATAAATTAACAATTTCTAATTAAATTTTAATTATTAAAAACCCCTAATTTCTATTTTTTTTCTTTTTGGTAAAAACCCCCCACTTACATATCATCACTCTTTCTCTCCCCCAAACCACCCACCACAGCGTTGTTGTGAGGTGTTTGGTTTGGTAAAACCCTTAGCTTGTCCTTTGTGCTACAAATTAATTATCAAATTCTCCTTTGTGCAAATAAATATGTCATTTTGTGTTGGGCGTGTTTGGTCTAGTAGAACCTTTAGCTTGTCAATTTGGCAAAGCACTCCAGAAAATGCATAACTGTTTGATTTTCCCAGGAAAATGAATTAGATGGAAAGGGGAGGAGTTGAGATGCAGCGGTGGGGGCTCATAGTGGTAGGGCGCTTGTAGTTGTAGGGGGGTCACACACAGTGGATCGTTTGTAGTAGAGCATTGGTAGGGGGAACTTCGTGCACACATTGGGGTTGAAGCTTGTGGGGGGCACTTTGTAGTGGAGCAATAGTGGCTCACAGCGGCTGGGGAGACTTCACAACGACGGTTGGAGTTTGGGGATCTTCACAGCGGCGATTGGAGCTTGAGTGGGGGGGACCTCGCAGCGGTGCTGTGTTGGGTGGTTTTGGGGGGTGGGGGAGAGTGTGATGATGTGTAAGTGGGGATTTTTACCACTAAGAAAAAAACAAATTAGAAAATAGGGATTTTTAATTATTAAAATTTAATTAGAAATTGTTAATTTATATGAATTAGCATAAGTGGGACCCAAATTTAAGGGTGAGGTGGAACTTTTGTTAGCCAAGTCAGCAACTTAATAGAGCAGATTAACGTCAGGCACCACAGTTAAGGGATTTCAAAACTACAGAGACAAAAAACATAGGTTTTAAACAATAGGGGCAAAGATCAAAGTTGACCAAAACTATAGGAACAAAGACTAAAGTTGACCGAAACTATAGGGACGAAAAAAAAATTCCCTTTAAAATATTACGGTGAACTACCCATGTATGTTACTTAAAAGGGACCAAGTCCTTTTAAGTATATAATTTTGAATTGGAAGATTTTCTCTCTTTACGCTTAATTGTATTTTAAAAGATTAATTTTCTTTCCTCATGTGAGAAAATTTTCTAAAAGACTACAAGTATAAAAAAATCACAATGAAGTAGGAAGCATATATAGAATATAGAACTATGGAATTGTTTGTTATTATTCATAATAGAAAATATCTTGATTTGTCTATATCTTTTTTATTTTAAAAATTTGTATCGAAAATAATAAAATAATAAAATAATATTTTCACATTTTTATATACATATTTGAAATCATAATCAAAATAAAAATAATATAGTATTTTTATAATTGTTGGTAAAAGATAAAAATAAAAATAAAAATAAAGATAAAAATGATTTTGAGGCATATTAATGCCGCTTTCATGATTGTTTGAGAATGTGTTCTCTATAAAAAAGAAAAAATGAATAAAATGTGATAATATTGTATTTATTTAGATAAAATATGAAAAAAAAGTAAATAGTTTCCACCTCTTATTTATTAAAAAAAAATAAAAAGATATATTTTTAAAATAAAAAAACTAACCATTAATGTCAAAGTCTAACAACAAACAAAAATGCTAAAATGTATAAGACCAATCATATGCTTTCTTTGATGTCATTGATTAATTGGTGTATTGTGATGGTTTGTAAAATCATTGATACATATTCCAATGTTACATTAACATAGAAGTGATAAAAAGTTTCGTTTCCTAAATGTACGTTGTTGAAGATTGGAGGCACTCAAAAACAAACATAGAATTATTTTTTTAACGACTATTGACAATATATTAACATGTGAGAAAGTGTTGATTGGTCCCGTTTTAAATTCACAGTACACGTACAAATCAATTTAATGAACATGGTTGACAAAGGAAAGAAAAAGGACAATTTCTTTTTAAGAATTTCTCCTCTTCTTCTTGGATTGGGATCCTTTACGGTCCAAAAAATAACTAAACTCAATTTAATTATAATCGGACGACTATAAAATTTTATATTTTACTTTTTTATTATTTTTAATACATGCATTAAGGATTTCAAGGACCGAGATCTCTTCCAATTATTTTTAAACTGGAGAGGAACATCGTCCTCTTTTCTTCCCTTATGCATAAAAACCAGAATTTTTTTTTCTTCTAAAATTTTCTTTTCATCAGTTTTCTCTTCCAGCCAAATGAAAAAAAAATGTTAATTTTCTGTTTATTTTTCCCTTATTTTCTTTCCTTTATTTTCTTCTGAACCTGTCCGGAGGATAAGATTGACATTGATGCGAGCTTTGAACCCGAAACCGCTTTTTTATGCTGTAACCCTAAAAACCAAAGCCGTCCATTTGCAAAATCCAAGAGCGCAGTTTCAACCAGGTTCTTTCTCTCACTCACTCACTCTCTTTCTTTCATTCTCTTTTTTATATGCACTCTGTATCTTATCTTCTCTATTGCTCTTCAAACTCAAACTATTTATTTCGGAATATTCACACTTTTAAAATTGGTTTTCTTTTTCTTTTTTCTCTCTTTTTCACTATTTCTGAGTGCTTCAATTTTATGGAAGATTGGAGCTCTGAAACACGAATGGGTGCTTCAATTTGGATCAAGTTTGTTTTTGAATCTAAGCCCTTCTCCATACTTTGTTGTATTTTGTGTTTTCATTTTCAAAAGGAAGAAAAAGAAAATGACAGAAAAGAAAGAGAAAATTCCGGGGATCTTTAGCATTTTTTGTTTGATCTGGAATGCTAGAAACTCATTGGATTCAGAGAAGTCACATAAGAATTCTTTTATGATATATAGTGTTGTTTTGAGTTTCTGTTACTTTTCATTTCTTTAAATCATTTCTCGTTTGGCTTCATCAAATTCCAATTTATGCTTGAGAAGATGTTAAGCTGGCTTCTTTTCATTATGAGATGGGTGGTGAATTTAGGCCACTATTTGGTGGCTTTATATGCTAGAAAGGGCTTAGTGGACTTTGACACTTTGTTTGGCCATTTTGGGCTTATGTTTTGTTTTGACTGACCATTCTTGCAGAATTTTATAAGGGAAAGGATAGGAAGAGGAAATGGGAATCAATGGGAGTATTGAATCAATAGCAATAAACACAGGAATGGACCATCCGTGAAAGAAAACAATACATGGGGCGTTTTTAAAGTGTTTTGTTGGGTGATCTTCGGTAATTTTCGCTGCTATGGTGATAGATTTGGAGTATCCCTGTGTTTACTAGCTAGGAGGTGCTTCACCATATAAAGATTCTTAATTGATGGATTTGACAAATGATTTGCATATGGACCCTCAGGCAATATCTGTTTTGGAAGGTTCTTTAGCAAGTGCAGAGGAAGTGGATTCATCGCAGAAGCAGAAAAGGGCAAGGAAGAAAAGGGCAAAGAAGAAAAAGAAACAATTTTTACTGGGTGATTCTTCACTGAAGACTGATACTGCTATAAAGGACCCATCACATGAGTCCCTAGCTTTGCCTGATTCCTTGAGTTCCCAAGGAATTGAAGAATGCAATGAAAGGAGGAAAAGGAAGAAGACTGAACATAATGCTGTTGAAAGCAATGCCAATGGTTGTGGCTCTCCAGAGAATATTTTTCCATCAAAAACTTCTATACCTGCTTTGGATATGCCTTCAGATCATCCAATTCAGTGCGTGTCCACCAAGTCAGTGACAAGACAATCTTGTATGGAAGCTGATAATTGTCAGGGAGAAAATGAAGAAAAGGAGCAGCATATGCTCAAAAAGGCTGCAGAAAGCAGCAATGGAGAATGTGACGTCCAAGATGTAAGCTGCAACTGCAATTCAGCTATAGCAAATGGAGAGTTTTCGGCAAAAGAGTCTGTGTTAGAATCTGTAAAAATGAAAATAGAGCATAGTATAAATGATCACAGTCTCAATCCTGAGGAAAAGAGTGGCTTTGTGAAGAATGTAAGTGTGACGACGAAACAGGATGATTACCCAGCAGTTTGTGACTCATCTGATAAAGTCCAGAATGTTAAAACATATACAAGGAGAAAAACATTCAATTTCAATTGTAACAAGGAACCAGCTGTGCAGGACCATCGAAAGGATGATCTACATAAATTTTCTGATGGACCATTCACAGTTGGCTTGATGGAAGGAGAAACAAAATTTTCAGGGGATCAAGTTACCTCACATGGTGGACCTGCAGCTGAGGAAATGAAGTTGATGACAGAGAACACTTCTGGGAAAAGATTAATGACTACATCGTCTGTAGTAGACATTCCTGTGATGCAGCTTGAAGAAACAAATGCTAGACAGCTAGATCATGCTGAGATCACAAGAAATGATCTGTGTTGTCCAGGTGATGTTTCTGATTTAAGCTTAGTCACAGTAAACGGTGGTAATTCAAAGATTTCACAATTCTCACTGGACAGAACTATTATCAGCTACTCAAAGAACAAGCTTCTCATCCTTGATGTGAATGGACTGCTTGCTGATTTTGTCACTGATGTTCCTAGACGATATAAACCAGACCCGGAACCAGATCTTTGGCTTAATAGTAAAAAAGGTGACATGGTCAAATACTGTGTTTTGTCACACTGTTGATTTCATACCTTGATCTTGGTTGAATTTGACAGATATGTTACTTTTGCTTTTGGCAGTTTACAAGAGGCCCTTTTGTGATGATTTTCTACAGTTTTGCTTAGACAGATTTCATGTGGGAGTTTGGTCATCTAGAGCCAAGTATTTCCTAACTGATTTTATCCCATTGCTTGTGTTTGTAGTTTGACTTAGGTTTAAGATGAAATCATGTTCTGGATGGTTTGCATTTCAGCATTAGAGAAGTGAACTTTATACATTTATTCTTACCGTGCCTTGATGCTTGTGTATATTGGCAGGAAAAATGTTGATGGAGTAATCAAATTTCTTATGGGGAAATCTGCATCCAAACTGCTCTTTTGTTGGGTAATCTTTTAAAATCTTTAGTTTTTTGCATAATTTTTAGGGGTTTTTGTTTGGTTAGGTAAATAAGTTTGCTATAAATAATTTCTTTTCCTCAAGTAGTCTTAGAAAGTGTTTGATAGACAAGTTAGAATAGGACAAATTAGAATGAGTTTTGTTATATGTTTGGTGCATATTAAAAATGGTAAAAAAAAAGGACATAAGGTTAAAAATGGTACATTTTAGTTCCATTTAAAAGGATGAAACTAAAGAGAACATAGTAGAATAGCTTCTCCTATTTGTTTGGTCCATGTGCCAAATGCTACCTTAGGATACATCTTCGGTCTAGTTGTACTTTATTAAAATTTTTACTCTAAATGGATTTCTATGTAGGGCAGATGTTGAGTGTTTATTAAGATTAATTTATGTGTTCATGCATTTTGAATGATGGGAGATCTTGGTGATCAACAAAATGTTTCAATATTTTGTCACCTATTTAATTTTTCAGTTAATATGTTATGTCTCTGCCAATGTTATCAAATGGTGCCATGGTGTGGCATATGTTTTTGACAAAATGCCATTTGATGACTATGGCGTGGAGGACCATGGTGGTCGCTATTTCCATGGTGTCTATGATAGTTCTATCTAGGCATGGTAATCATACCTAAACCCGTGGGTACCGACCTGCCTCCGTCCTACTTTGATGGGGCAAAACCCCCTTTAACCAGGTTTAAGGAAAACCCAACCTTGACCCAATTTTTACAAGAGCGGGTTTAGGGGGTGCAAGTACCCGTCTCCAAACCCACCTGATATAATAATTAAATAATTTTAATTACAAAAATAATAGTTAAATAATAAAGACAAATTTATATATTTTCCTTAAAATGTATTATTATTCTTAAGTTTCTTATTTTTTAAGATTCTTAATGTCTATTTTCTTATATTATTTAAAAATATGTATGTAAGTTATTAGCATAAAAGAAAAAATAGAACAAAATAGAGTAGGGTGGGATCCTCATAGCTTTTCTTGAACCCGATGGGGAACTTGCGGGGATGGGGAGTTTCATAATTTCATACATTCTCTCCGTAAACCCGCTCTGACTTTTGTGGGGCTAGGGACAAGGAGAGCAAAACTCACCCCAACCCGCCCTGTTGCCATCAGTGACCATGGTGGTGGAATAAACCAAAAGGAAAAGGAGACGAATAACACAAAATGGCTTTTCTTGCCTATTGACTCATGACCTATTAAACCGTAACACAAATCACTCATCTCTGTTGTTAAACCCAAGGCAGGCCCGCCAAACTCCTTGCTCTGTTTCTCACGTAGTCTACTTGATTGGTCGCATCTCACTTCTCTTCCATCTCTCTGGCGACATTCCTTCTTCGGTGACCTCCCTTCAGCAAATTGCAAATCTTTGGTAACAGTGAATGACCCATTTTCTTACTTTTCTATATTTTCATATTTTCTTTGGTTCTTAATACCCATTTTATTCTCTATTCCTTTGTCATCTATCTCTATTTCCTTCACTATTCTATTTTCTTTCTTTCTTTATTACTCTATCCTCTTTGTTCAAACAATGTTTCTCTTCTTCGATAATGGCAAGTGAAGACCAAGCTTTGTCACATACTTCAAGTTCTTCTAATAGGATTAATCCAAGATGGAAATATGGCCATTACTTGAAAGAATCTGATGCAAATACTTGTGTATGCAATTTCTTTGGAAAATTACAAAAGGAGGAATCACTAGAGCCAGACAACATTTAGTGGAGATGAAGTGTAATGTTGCAGCTCACACCAAGTGTCCAAAGAAAGTCAAAGGAGAGCTTTGGACATAGCAAAAGAAAAAAAAAAGCAAAATTACCATTGGGATTTCAAATGTGTGGGATCCTGATCTAATATGGTGACAGTGAAGAGCAACTTGACAATTGTAAGGATTCCAAAACATCTCATAGTGCTAAAGAAATGGATATCAAGATCGATTATTATTCAATATTATCAAATTGAAAGGCTTTCAAAATATGCTTATAGATTTACAAGCTCCTAGTTATCATAACATAAAAATTCTACTCCTAAACCTGGAGTTGCAGTACATTGAAAATTTGTTAAAAGATCATAAGGAGCAGTGTAGAACAAACATGGCTGCTATATTTTGTTGAATGCATGGGTGATAGGAAGAAAGAATGCTTGATCTAATATGGTGACAGTGAAGAGCAACTTGACAATTGTAAGGATTCCAAAACATCTCATAGTGCTAAAGAAATGGATATCAAGATCGATTATTATTCAATATTATCAAATTGAAAGGCTTTCAAAATATGCTTATAGATTTACAAGCTCCTAGTTATCATAACATAAAAATTCTACTCCTAAACCTGGAGTTGCAGTACATTGAAAATTTGTTAAAAGATCATAAGGAGCAGTGTAGAACAAACATGGCTGCTATATTTTGTTGAATGCATGGGTGATAGGAAGAAAGAATGCTTGATCAATTTCATTGTGAGTTCTCCCGTTGGGACAATGTTTGTGGGTGCCTTATATGGTCAACCCTTAATGGGTGGTGTACCGATACACCTCATTTTTAACCTGTTATAGGAGGTGGTATGGCCAGTGAATATTTATTATTAAAGTTATAAGTATTTTTAGTTATTGTAGGAAAGGGCTTTTTATAGGCATTTCATAGAAACAAAAAAAGATGAAGCCCTGTAGTTATTTTCAGTGTCACATTGTTATTACTATTCATCTAGGCATTGTATCAATGTTTTTCTACCATTGTCATTGTTATTATTAGAGTGTTGCACAAAATCTTGCCTTATCCTCAACTTGGTTTCACCATGCCAAATGCCAATGACTACATTAAACAACAGCCACGTCTTTTCATTCTAATAGCATACAAAGAACTCCCTAGAACACATTCGTTGGTATCTTCATTCGACATATAAACATATCTGCATTGTCGAGAATAATGTGAAGGACCACTTGTGAAATATAAATTACATAGAAGCCACCATTTAATGAAACACAAAGGGATTTAACAAAAAATTATGTGTTACTAGTCCCCAATTGGTAGCCATTCAACGACCCTGACCATTCATTATCATTTAATGAAATCCAACGGTAAATGAAGGGTGTGGTACCGGTCAGGCGCCCATATGGGGGTGGTACTGTAGACCACACCATGTTTGTGAAGTCCATTGATGAATCTAAATTTGTGAAGACTGGTGAAAATTATTTGAGTTGCTTGATTCTCTTGAAGAGGAAATTGAAGAAAAAAATGTTCATGTTATAGTGCCCGTTTGGTTTACAGTTGAGTAGAATTGATTCTAGAATCAATGGTTGAAAATGAGTGATGCACGCTTTATGAAACACGTTGGACGGAAGTGATTTAAAATCATTTCTATGGAATTGATTTTGTTGTGTTTGGAATTTAAACCATATTGGATAATAATAGATAATGGAACCAATTATGTTTTAGCTGGTAAGATGATGGAAGACAAAAGACAGAATCCTTATTGGACTCCTTGTGCAGCTCCAACCCATCGCATTGACTTAATTATTGAAGACATTGGAAAACTTCCATTTGATAAAGAAGACAATTCGAAGGAGAATATCTTTTGTTGGATTCATTTATAACCATTCAAGTATCTAGAGCTTGTTGAGGCACTTCACAAAGAAGTGGGAGTTGGTATGGCATGTGATCATTCGATTTGCTACATCTTTTCTATCATAAGAAAGTATCTCTCAAGAGAAAGAAAATCATAGAAAAATCTTTATTTTTGTTGAGTGGACAAGAAACAAATTTTTCTAAAGAGGCCAAGGGGAAGCAAGTAATAAAAATTGTACTTAAGCCTTAATTTTGGAACTATGTGATTTCTTTCTCAAAGTCATGGCTCCTCTTGTTTGAGTGCTCCGACTTGTTGATGGTGAAAGAAAACCTGCCATGAGATATACTTATGAAGCAATGGACAAGGCAAAAGAAGCCATTATGAAGTCTTTCTTTCAACAACAATGAAAACAAATACAAAGATGAATTTGTAATCATTGATGATAGATGGACTTGCCAATTTTATTGCCCATTACAAGTGGCTGGCCACTTTTTAAACCATGAGTTCTTCTATGACAGCCCTCAGTTGGAGTTTGATTTAGAGGTTACAAATGGATTGTATGATTTCATCAACAGATTGGTGCCAAGTGGAGACATGCAACAAAAGATACCAAGTGAGCTACCAATTTATAAAGATGTTACTTGTCACCATTGCTCCTGGTGAGAAACTAAGAATTCAATTTATAGTAATTTAAGTTCTTGCAAGTCATAACATTTAAATTCTAAATCAAATGCCTATAAAAATATATGTTTTTGTAGTTCAATGGAGGCAAGGTATGGGCATTCAACTCCAAATTTGCAACAACTAACTATCAGAATTTTGAGCTTGACATATAGTGCATTTGGATGTTAACACAGTTGGAGAGTGTGTTTGATCAAGTAATTATGATAATATCATTTTTCTTTCCTTTTGATGGTGAAACCTAGTTCTTTGTTATATGAAGAAATTAAATCATTAATGCTTCTTTAATTATATTTACATTGCAAATTCATTCCAAGAGAAATAGATCACCAGAATTTCCATGAATTGGTTTATGTGAAATATTACCTAACACTTAAGGCAAAGCTATATAATCTTAGGGATGAAACTGGCGTAATCACACTCAATGATGTTGATGACAGTAATGAGTGACTAGTTGGAGAGATGAGAAATGGATGGGGATAGTGATAATGTTGGGAATGTTGGTTTTTGATGATGATAAAATATTATTCTAAATTAGACATCTTTTTGTGAGGGTTTGGGGGTTGGAAAGCCTAAAAAATATACTAGGCAAAAACTAGGAAAGGAAAGAAACTGCTGTTGCAGTTGCTATTTGCTAAAACTTCTAAGAAAGGTTCAGGTGCAACACAAAAGAAAAAGAGAAGTGGTTGAAGATGAGGAAGAATCGAACTTTAAAGACAATTGTGAGAAATTGGTAGAAAAAGAATAATTTTATTTTGAGGAATTGGGAGGAAAAGAGGAAGAGGGATATTCCTCACCAGATAACAAGGAAAATGACCATGTTATTAGTGTTAAGGAGGAGGATTGGATGTTTAATTCATGTTTGCCATGTTTTCTATCAATTTGTTGTTACTTGAACTTGGTGGTTTTCTACTTTCCAGAAATTATATGGGACTTGTGATGTTATTCTTTGAGTTTGTGACTTACTAAACTCATGTTTTTAGTTTATTGTTTTTGACATATGTTATTAGTTATTTTGTTTTAATGTATTCTGCAGTACAGTATACTTTTTGTGCTCACGCCCGCGCGCACACACACACACATTAATTTTATTATAGACGTTATGCTTCTGACATAGACTGCCATGCCATCTGCCATGTTGTTATGGCAGATTTTTGCTTGCCACCATGAACCACTTAATAACACTGGTCTCTTTATACTTTTGCTTGCATGGCTTCTTTTATGGAGGACCATGCCACTAATTGTATGTTTTGTATTATTGTTACCAAACAGAAGCGACCTTATAGTTCTATTTTTTATCTTTTGAATTGTATATATGAATTTCACTTTGGGAAAAATGGAATTGGATTGATGTGATAAATTGTAACTGTTATAGTAAAATGGTGTTTTTCATACCATCATTAAAGATGTAGTTGTAAATAATTACCGTTAGCAATTCACTTCTACTTGGAATTTCTCCAGACGTTATTAAATTTTTCTACAATTGTTTTATATAGAATCGGTCCCACTGTACTACAACAGAATTCAGTACTGTTGAGAATAGAGAAAAGCCCCTTGTGTTGAAGGAACTTTGGAAGTTGTGGGAAAAGGTGGAACCTAGTCTTCCATGGGAGAAGGGAGAGTTTAACGAGTCAAACACTCTATTATTGGATGACTCCCCTTACAAGGCACTTATGAATCCTGTAAGCTGTTTTTCAGTTTTCCTTTTATTATGCATATTATGCAATAAGCTTTACTTCCTTGTGTTATATCGTTTATCCTCTAATTTGGACACCCAACATATGCAAATTATTTTCAGATGCATACAGCAATATTTCCTTATTCTTACCAGTATACTGACACTAAAGACTCATCATTAGGTGAGACAGTCTTCTGCTTATCTTCCTCTCCTTCTCACATCCTATATTTCTGTACAGATTGTTAGCTTATTTCCATTGATTGATATATTCAAAGTCTTTTTCAAATATCAAATGCTTTGAACACAATTAATATACCAGTAAGATGGTTTATGTGGCTTAATTAACAATTTTGATGCCTTCACAGGACCTGGAGGTGATCTTCGGGCTTACCTAGAAGGGCTGGCTAAGGCTGAGAATGTTCAAGAGTATGTGTCATTGAATCCATTTGGCCAACGGCCCATAAGAGAAACAAATCCATCTTGGCGTTTCTATCGTAGAGTTATAGAATCAGTTAAACGCAGGCAGCAACATACTAGGCACTCATTACCAGAAAGGGGGCAAACTGCTTACAAAACAAAGCAATGAAAGCTGTTAAGACTGATTCTCATTCATATTGATGCAAGCGGTCACTCTGATGATTGAAACACTGTTGAGTTTTGCTTGGTATGGTAAGGTGTCTCAAATAGATTAGTTATGTATACATAACCTAAGACAAGCTTAGGTATATATGATTAACGCCTACCTCAGTAGTAGTACACACACCTCTTCCTTTAGCCTTTCTTCATGGGTTTTTGTAGAATTAGTGAAAATTTTGAGAATACCAGACCATCATGTCAAATTATTGATTAAAATGCTGCTACATATGTAATGTCAATGTTAATTTTAGCCATAGACTCTGGTAATTCAAGCGAGATGTATCAATTGTGTTGGTACAATTTAGAGTGTTTGGTTTACACTAAACGTGGATCTGGACTTTCAGTAGCGTTGGTAAACGTGATTATGATGGAAACCAAACACACTTACATGTATCACTTAAACATATTTATGCAATTCAAGTGTACTATTCTGAGGAAGGCTGGTATTGCGTTAATTGACATTGCTGGTGTTACTTCTCTTACTCTATACTACTTAATATAGCAAGGTACTGTTATTTAAAAATATTTAAGTACATTATAATATAAAAAAATATTTTTGAATAAATTCTAAAATATCAACTAACGGGTGTTGTATTTGTATCTACTTTGAAGCTTTTCTGAAGAGAGTTGGAAATGCTATTCCATGACGTTTACTAAAATAAATATATGGTGGTATATAGAGAGAGATACAACAGGAAAACAGAATCACAGAAGAACTGAATGAAAATATGAGTAAACGCTTATGTAATGCTTTGACATGACAGAATAAAAAAACAACCTAGCATCTTTTTGTTAATGACACGTTTTTCCAATGGTATATCATCCAAGAACTTTACAAGGTCTACATAAGCAATCACATTAGACAAGGTGCCCGGTTTTTATTGTCTGCATTGAACCTAACACATGTTTAAAGCTTGGCTGGGGCAGAAACAGAATCCTCCTCTCATAAGTTGTTGGACATGAACATAATAAAGGTTGAATAAGAACATGTTGGTCTGAGTTGTCAAAGATGTGATAACCCTTGTAGAGCATGTGGCAGTTGGGGATCACTGCAGTTCTCTAATAATATTTGAGAAATTTCCTCAATGCTCAATTTTAACCAAAAAAAAAAAAAAAGAGGTAACTTAAAGAAAAATAGTACAGACATCCAACCAATAACATTTAATTTTGCTCAAAATGATGTTATAAATATGGATCCAATCTAATGTTATATCATGTTTGGTCGAAATTACTAACATTTTTTTACTAAACTTACAATTATATCATGATTTTGATATAATCCAAACATGATATAAATGGTGGGTATGTGAACTTGTTAATATTTTGAGGAATCAAATAAAGAAGCCATAAGAGTCAAAAAGTGAATCCATCCTCATAATAAAACCTATTACTAGTGAGGGGTTGTCTCTTGCACGTGCTGCTTTTATTGTGAATAAAAGTAGTTAATGCTCTATGATCATAGGTCCACAAAGAAGCTAATTTTTGGAACTCAAGTCCCATAATATTTTTTTCCCCAATATCTTCACTGTCACCATCTTTATCTTCTTCATGTGAGTAGTTGTTAATGACAGTTGAACAATGCTGTAACCCAACCACCATTTTCCCTCAAGCTACTTCCATGAATAAAATGGCATGTGTTTCTCAATGTTGACATATCCAGTGAGGATACATGATACACCAACCATGCTACTAGGCTTCTATTTCCATGTGCATGCAATTATGCAATTATTTTAAAAAGCAATTCTATGCTTATTCCTCTGTTTTCCAAAGAATTAGTTGCTTAGGACCACAAATTTCTGGGCTTCCTTTTTGATTTATGTGCAACAAAATGGTCCCAATTTCTGTTTGTTTCTCCTATAACAGCTAAGAAAAAAGCCCATAGGATCCAAATCAGAAGTGACTCAACTATATGATATGTGGATCAAAAAACCTTCAGATTTCGTTGCTGTCTTCACCTGACACAACTAATTAAGATTAAGTGTATATTTTGATTAACGTTCAGAAGTGACCAAATTCAAGTTTATATCTCTCAACACAATTATTTATAGCGTTAGAAACGTGAATTTATCATGTTTTAACGCTAAATTAAACATATCGTAATATTATTTATGTTATTATTTTTAAATGGTTGGAAACTTGCATTTTAGTTTCATCAACCATGCATGTGCTATGATGCTGTCCTGATTTAGATTACCTGGCATATAATTTCCTATATTGATGATTATCTAAATTAATTTTCTTGAGTATTAACTTTTATTTAGATTTGCATTCAATCTTTTAACGTTTGTTATTGAAATCTTTCATTAAATGAAGCGGTACCAAATCCCATTTATAGGTTTCATCATACTATTGCTGTGTAAGTAACCTTTTATGAAATGTCATTTTCAGTACTAATTATACAATCAACAAAATACCAAATACATATGAAAAAAGCTACCAAAAGAATGTGACATGTTCCACCTTCAATTGTCTTTTATCGCCCACAATCTCAATCTTACAAATGGCCAACCTGTGATGTCCTTGAGTCTATTCTACACGAACCTAAACAGTTAATTCTCTTTTTAAATTTTATAAATTTATAGGATATCAAATTTTGCATTTAAATAAAGAGTGAGAATATCTTTACAAATTTACGCTTACATATCCTTCTACTAGTACTGCATATATGTTTCAGATATTTTGTATAATGAAAAGATGTACCAACTCAAGAAAATTCAAATACACGGATATCATAATATATTACCTCTAATCCTATTTATAAGAACTTTTTTTTAAAGTTGTTCTTGTCATTATTATAAGAACCTTTCATATTATCCCCTACATTAATTATTTTTTTGACAAAAGTACCTGATAATAGAGATATGTGAGTAACTAATGAATACAGAGAGAATGAGGATACAATAAAGTAATTAATTTAGAGAGAAAAATAATGAGTCTAATATGTAAAGATGATAACATATTCATGACATATTTATTGTGATCAACTAAATTAACCAATTTCTTCAATATTGTGAAATGGTTAAAACTTAAAAGGTTCTTATTATTAGGACCGAAGGTAGTATAATATAATAAAGATTAAAAAAATTAAATATGACTACTAAAATTGATAAAAATACGCAACCAATAATTTATTTAAATCCCCTTCACATGAGAACATATATCTTTTTTTTTTAACTTTTTAAAGGAATAAGTTGTACGACAGCCTCAATGACTATAGTTTCTTTTTCTTTTTCAGACTTCTCCTCTTTTAGAATTTTAGTTTATTAATTAATAGAATGGCGTTTTACAATTAAAATCTAGTCAAATTATAAAATTTAATTAAATTCAAAAGTCGTTTTAAATGAGCTAAGATGATAAGGACTACTCTTCTACCAAAGAATCACGATACAAACTAATTTTATTAGAAGTTTTGACCAAACAAAAAAAAAAAAAAGAAGAGTTCTAAGTTGAAATGCTCATATAGGGGTTTAGGAATTTAAATAATAAATAGATAAATAGATATGTAAACACGATCTATTTGGCCGAGGTAAAATATCTGATTTAGTTCGGATACTTGATTAGATTATCGGATAAAAGTAATAGTGACTCTTATTCTCGACCTCTTTGGTTAATTTTAGAAATTGATCAATACAAAAATGATCTAACCTCATCTGATTTCTTTTAAAAACAAATTCTTATTTTTTTTATGATTGATAATTAAATATATTTTTAACAAATATACAACCTCATTACTCTCGGATATGATTGGATTGTTTTGACTATTTTTTCTTTTCTTTTTTTGTTAACCTAACCGAAGTGTACTTGACTACTTGTTTAATCATTTGGATTTTCTAATCAACCCCATCTTGTAGTCATTTTATAGAGCTAGACAAATCAATATAAGACTATAAGTTTAAAACATGACGTGTACATAAAATTCATTAATAAACTATATTGGGGAGGAAAATATTACATTAAAAAAGTTTAGAATCAAGTGTGAAACAGTGTTATAAAATTCGGATAAGTGATCGATTTGGTCATGGTATTAAATTAATATATCATTGATCAAACTAGTGAGTCATTAATTAAACCGATTAAATCTATAATAATTAAATATTATATAAAATTTATATGATATATTAAAATAAGTATATGTAAATTTGTATGCACAAATATAACAAATATGAGCATTTTCTTATGGCCAATAAAAAAGATTGGTAAACATTTTCTGAACTTTGTCAAAAAAATATATATAACAATATGCGCATAATAACAATATGCATAATAGCACAAAGGGGCATGTGGTTAAGTGTTGAGCTCTTCATGATAGTAACCTCTTGGTAGGAGTTCAAACCCTAGTTGTGCCACTTTTTGAATTTTTGGTGTTTATTATACTGAAGGCAAATCAGATCTGATTGACTTGGAATCGGATAGGTTCACACCGATATTAATGAGATTCGACTAGTTCACATACACAAACGATCCAATAACTTAACCGAATCGGCCATAGACCTGGTTTTCAGTTCAATTGATTAGACCAACCGATCGGGCTAGTCCGAGTTTAATAACTATAGTGTGGAACAACCAAAATAAAATTAAATAATTTGGTAATGTGGGACGTATTTTTATAAAATATGGTTGTTTGTTTTATAGTTGGAAAGGTTCCAAATGTATTTCTGGCTAATGGAAGTAATTGTTACTTTTATTCCAAACGTAATTTCAAGGGACTCACTAAAATCAAACAAGCCTAGATAATAGAGCTAAAAGAAATAATTTCATGTTTCAACTTGAAGAAGATTGTTTTTCATGTAGAGTTCTTGTGATTTAAAAAAAAGTTGAATAATTAAACAATGAAAAAATTGATTTAGCTTTATTTGCAGCCACTTTACTTCAAATCCAAGGTTGGATATAAAATAGATATCCCAATT
This sequence comes from Sesbania bispinosa, assembly GCA_026901365.1. Taxonomy (NCBI): domain Eukaryota; kingdom Viridiplantae; phylum Streptophyta; class Magnoliopsida; order Fabales; family Fabaceae; genus Sesbania; species Sesbania bispinosa. The sequence goes on along the minus strand of QLOH01000065.1, from coordinate 255,699 downwards.
TTAATTTCCATTTACTTAATTAACTGCCGCCTTAAAAAGCAAAAGATAAAGTAAAGTTTCATTTTCCCTCCTAAACCATACCATGCACCTATTCAAGATGAAATTCTTCCTTAATTGTTTATTTCTTGATTACACAATCTTATATGCTTTTTGGAAACTATAGGTTAGGTTCCTCCTATATCTCTCTCTTTAATTTCATCATGACTTTCATAGTTTCTGATTGGACAAACCAACTTAGAGAGAAGGGAAAGATCCCACCTTTAATTTGCATAATATATAGTGATTGAGGGTGAATCTATATATAAGTGTACACATGATGATGATTATTGTATTGGTGGGGGATGGATGCTTGAATTCTTCCAAAAAGGTAAAGCATAATGTAGCAATGATATGAAAGATAGATAGCTAGGGGTTTGTATGAGGATGGGTGAGTGATGATTGGGTTAGGTTAATTGGTCCTGCCTGATAGAGTCCGGCATATCACATGTGGTGAGTTTCCTTTGCCTTTGTGGGTGTGGGGTTATATTGCTAGCTATGCCTTAACCTTCTCTGTCCCCATATATCACTATCACTTTCAATTGCTTGCAGATAATTAATTAATATCGTGGATATATATGTATACATATGATATATCCTCTCATGCACATACGATGGATGGATGCATATATTACACAACGTACAAGTAATCATGCATATCATGTCATTATGCCTACACTACATGGGCCATCTTAATTAATAACAGCTGGATTCAGCTTCATCAAGAATTCGTACACCAAAAAATTAATTAAATGAGGGCAAACTAAGCCTAAAAAATTCTGTTAGTTAATTATTATGACTTTTGTTTTAATTATGATAGATATTATTGTTTAAATTGGTAAATTAGACTCAAAATGTATTTTGGAAACCAAAATCATTAAAAAAAAGAAGAAAAGTTATAGTGAACAAATTATGCTCTCCAAAATTAGATCACTCGAGAGAAAAATTACATTCCTATCCATCTAAATATAGTTTTTGGGTGGCATACCAAATTAATGTCATTGATATATTGTGAAAATATTTTCTATTTTTATTTTTAATTAATTATAAAAATATTATCTATTTTTATTTAGTATTTTTTTTAAAAATTACGGGAAATCATGAAAATATTTTTTTTGACATTTTCATTATTTTTTTTATCAAAATCTTCAAAATGAGACGCAAAGTGAAAATAATTTAATATTTATATTTAAAAATAAAAATAAAAATAATTTCTTAAATTAAAAAGGCGCCGTAAGTTTGCTTTTACTTGTTTATGTCATGAATTAACTTATAATTTTTCTTTTTAATATAGGTGGTATATATGAGCTGGTCTCAACCATAATGAACCACTTATAGATGGGATTGGCTCATAGCTAGCCTATATGATTTTAGCTCCCATTTACACCACAAAAATACGTGAACCGGCCAAATACATATAGACATATATGAAATAACGAAGTTTCAATTAATGTTTTAAATACATTACTTATCTTTGTCCAAGAAAAACATTTATCTTTTATATTATACCCATAATAATACTTTTTAAAATAAATTATAGCTAGCTATTTAAATTGTGAGTTGAAAAACCCTATCTGATTTAAATGAGCCCATAATATATATGCTTGATTCTAATTAAGCTGCGTGAATTATGAGTTAAATTAAATGAGCCAATATACAAGCCTTGAACCATATATATATATATATATATATATATATATATATATATATATATATATATATACTGAGCTCTAATTTTTATACGTGATATCACATATTTTTATTTTGATATATGTAATCATACAACTGAAATAGACACTATTAATTAATTTAAAAGATATATGAATTCTGGAGCAGTTCTGAAAAAAGGAAAATACTTACTATAAATTAAATTAGAAGCAGTTACCTTGCAATTGAGAATTTCAGAGAATTTAAATTTCTAGGAATTTCAATTGCTGTAATTGAAATTCTTTTATTTTTAAAATTTGTTGTTTGGATGAAGAAATTAAATTACTTCATTTTTAAAATTCTTTGTTTGGATGAAGAAATTAAATTCCACCATTTTCAAAATTCTTTATTTTTATTATTTTAAATAAATAACCTAATAATAGAATTTAAATAATTTAAACAAATAATTTATAATAGAAATAAAAAACTATATTTTTTATAAAAATTAATTTTAAAGTTATTTTTGATATATATATATATATGTATGTATAAGTAAATGAAAAAAATAACTATATTATTTAAAAATACCATTTTTTTCACATTTATAAAAACAAAAAAAATATGAAAAGTTATATATATATATATATATATATATAAATTTGTAATAACTAACATATTAAAATCATGAAAATTAGGCATGTCTATAACTTTCAAGCACAATGTTAACAAGAAATTTGAACTTTCTATTGAGAAGTCAACAATATCTCTAAAAACTATGCTCATTTCTGTATTGATCGACTAGCTTTTTGAATTTACAATTATACAAGTAACCATGCAATTGAAGTCAATACCTGAGTACAAAAATTAGAACATAGTCAACTAATGTTGCAAATTAGGTCTTTTCCAATTTCCTTTTGCTCATTCTTCAATCAACTAAGTGATGACTCGTCCTTCAACTAATGTCATGTGGTACTGCATAAGAAAATTCAGGTATTAAAAAGCTACTAATACACAAACTGCTATATATGCAAATAGCACACAGAAACATAAGCCATGCAAATAGCTCAAAGTATAGCTTTGGAAACATATATATGTATCACAATCATCACAACTTTGGAAACAAAAAGACCTGGTCCAGTAGATGAATTAATCATACGCACATATTCATCATTATATGTCATAAACAATATCATTTCAATATGCTTTATTTATCTTGCTTTTATGTGGACAACTCTGAGACATCTCAATATGCCAGTTTCAGCTCTTAATTCTAGAGAAAATGGGCAATATACCAACTTCATAGGAAAAGCCTTGTGTTCTGCATCCAAAATTTCACCCTTAAACTCTTTGTAAAAATGGTAGTGCTGCACCGCTATAGTTAATTATTAGTGGGGGTTTTGGTACTACTACTACAAGGACAATATTGTATGCATAACATCACAAATACATAAATGTAATCATAGTCCCATCCTCGAGCAATTATTCTTTATTTTTAGGTTGTGTTTCAAGTGTATGGAAATTAATACTCAAGCATCTAAAATTAGACTACATAATAAAGGTAGAGAAGGATCTTTAACATTTCAGAAGCAGTCAGTATGCCAAAAATTCAAGTCAGATATTTTCAGTTAGAAAACAAGCAAGGGCTGGACTCAGTCAAGTTCCAAAGAATGTTTTGTTTAACCTCTTGGTCGTGATGCTGGTGTTCCCATGTTGTTATCTCCTAGGTTCACAAGTGTCCATGCATATCTAACTTATCTTAGTAACAAGAAATACACAAATTAGTAATAAGACTATGTAAAAGCAAAAAACTAGTCACAACCAAACTGATCTGAAAACTAAAAAATATATGCTTTACACAAGACTGAAATGAATATCGAAATTTAGAAAAAGCAATATCAAAATAGCGAACAAATCTCAAACATGACAAACACAAAGCTTATATTAAACACAGACATCAGGATCACACCTTTGTTAACTAAAGAAATTATATCAGACATAACATGTACCACGGAGTCCCAGAATAAACAAAATATGTTGGTTACAAAACAGGGCTAAACTCCATTTTTTCTTCTAACGAAAGGGACAAATGAAGGTTGGTGAGGCAGTTTTCACACCAAACCACAAGTGCTGCTTATCAAGGATACACATGTAATCTATTATCTATATCAATCATATCAATTGCTAAACTAGAAACTAAAATCGGTGGTTTATCAAAAATTATTCATATCAATTCAAAAAAACAAATACATATTCTCTACACATCGGTGGTTTATCAAAAACTAGAAACTAGAATCCTGACAAGAACTATTATTACCTGATAGCTTTAGCTTGTTTTGCCTTTAAACTTCACTGCTACACATATAGCTAAGAAAGATAGACGTGGTTTCATATATGATTTCATTTGGAAAAAAATTATCTTAAATAAAGTATGAAAAACTTATTCGAACGGTGTGATTTCATTTGAAAAAAGCATTGAAGAGAAGAAAACAATATTCATATTAATTTAAAAAACAAATCCACGACACAATATCGACATGCCTTCAATTTGTGAAGGTTAAGAAAATATCAAAGAAAAATATGGAATAGAAAGTAAGAATCAGATCGATAATGAGAAATTCAAATCTCATCCACAAATATCATTCCAAAAATTCAGATCCAATGTGAAATAGAAATTGAGAATCAGAAAAGAAAAAAAATCAACGTTTACCTCGATTCCAAAGCACAATCAGATAAAAAGATCTTGAAAGAGAATGGAGCGTCGAGTGCGAGGGAGAGAGAGAGTAGAGTGGGAACTGTGAGTGAGAAAGAAAGCGAAGAGAATCTCGTGTGAGAGAGTAGAGCGCGAGGGAGAGAACGACCCGACTTGAGTGCGATAAGGAATTCCACAATTCTTTCTATTTTGGTGATATTTTAAATTATGCGATTTTTACCTAAAACAAATTCTCCATTAAATTTTCAGCATTTAAAAAATTCTTTAAAATTATTATCCAAACAGTATATTTTATTCCAAATCATTTTAATTACCCGATAAAATTACTTTACTCTCTAAAAATGCTTTATCCAAACACACTATTAAGGAATAATATATGTGTATAACGGTAGTGTACAATGCCATAAGTGTTAAGCGCTTTCCGACAAGCAAAGCTGTAGGGTAAACACCACACGAGGCTCACATTCGGAATAAGCTTTTGAATATTTAATCAATTATATATCTATATATGTAATTTCATCACTGATCATATATGTGTGTGGGTGTTACGGCGGCACATAAATCAATAATAACGGATTTTATTATTTAGGACATGTCCTAATACTGTCTTAGATTTTAAATCGATTTAACTCAATCAATTTATAGGGTAGAGATTGTTAAAAACTTATATATTTTTGTCAAATTTTATGTCTAAATCAATTTCAGACTCTAGGAGTCCATTGGTGTGTTAATTAAATTAATTACTTAAGGGTGTAACCAAGTAGGTAGTATAGCAGTTTGGAGTTTTATGATATGAGGTATATATGGACCCATATATATAGGAGCGTCGTCGATTAATTATTCTTCCTTTGATATATGTACTGAGATTGAAGATCGAGTAAAAACAAAATAAACAAGAAAGGATGAAAAAGCAGTGCATAGCTTGTGTAGGGGGAATTTGAAATGCATAATAGATTGGTGGGGGAGCCATGTGCCCAACCAATCTGACACGGAATTCCCAGTTTCCTGCATAACGGACTTTTTCATCATTTATTCTCTCACTCTCACTCAATCATCAGTGAGTGAGTGAGGTACCCCTCCTCAAATAATGTAATCTACAATACTGAACGGAACTCCATCTTCCACTTTATATATATAAAAGAATTTAATAATTATATATTATCGGTCTAAATAAATTTTACATTAACATTCAATTATACATTATTACATTATTTAATAAATTTAATATTATAAGAAGTGTCATGCTCATGCAACATATTATCATTGAATGTAAGTTAATGTAAAATTGATTGAAAATATATTGAGAACATGTTTTTTATGAGAAAAATTAAACTTGATAATTATAAAATATAAATACTTATAGTTAAAATTAAATTTAAATATATAAAACATTTTTAAATATATATATATATATATATATATATATATATATATATTACTTCTGGAGTAAGTTGATTCCCACCCATCCATATATATATATATATAATTGTCCAATCAATTTTATTTATGTTGTCTCTTTTTTCTATTCTGTATATTATAAAGCTTGTTCTCTATAATGTACTATCTTTTGTTTAACTATAAAAGGACTATATAATTTGGGTATATATATATAAAAGTATGTATTGAACATCATTGTCAAATTAAATAAGCGCGTTTAGCTAAAGCTGCTGCTTTAAGACTTTTTTATTGATATCCACAGAGAATAATGGCCTCCATGTATGGTGACGCGTTATTAATGATGAACTAACTCATCAATGACTATAAATTAAATGAATTGTATTAGATGGGATTAATTAGGAAAATACAGAAATGCAGAGAAAAAGAGAGAGAATCATGCATGTTATAGCATGATTGTAAGATAACCCATTTTCGTTATTAAACAATTAAACTAATCCGGCAGTCAGAATATTAATAAACATTTGCCTTACATACATCTAAGGAAGAGTGAATTAATTAATTAATTATATAATGTGAATGTTTGTAAAATAAGTACTAGTATAACGTGCCTCAGTATTCATTCCCTAATACATACATATATATATATATATATATATATATCCTCTAATTATCCATGCATACATATATAAATCACATTATTTATTTATATATATGTTTGGGGTTTGAGTGGATTTCTTTCCGCTTTCCACCTTTTAATAACACATCCTCCAACGATGTTTCCTCCTACTTCTCGAGTACTGTTTTCATCAGTTGGTCAATATGTTCAATCGTGTATTAGGTTAAGGAAAAGGAATGGACACTTTCCTATCTAGCTACGTATAAAAGTAATTTCCCTTGAAAATTTAAAGTATAAAAAAAAATAAAAAATTTATATCTTTGGACATTATATTAGTCATTTCGTGCTTTTACGTGTATTTACACACACTTTAACACGGGTTATGTTTTGACAAATGACAATTTGAGTTATATGAGTAAATTTTACTCATTAAGCGAGGGTTCGATTTATTAAAAATATATTGTGGCTTGTGTCACAATATTTTATATTGGAATTGGTATTAGGAAAAAGAATTAATGACTAATAGAAAAAGAAATCAAAATTTTAAGGAAAAATTACACTTACCTCCCTTAAGGTTTGTCCAAATGATAAAGACCTTCCCTATAGTTTTTGAAATGCAGAAACCTCCTTTCCAGTTGACACCGTGAGGATTATCTAGGGATATTAACGGGGCGGAACGAATTATACATTACTTGTATCCATACCTACTATAATTAACAGCTACACATGCGAATAATGAGTATTCACGAGTATTCATTAATATTTAAGAATTCAAAATTTATTAAAAAAAAATGACATATAATATATTATAATATCATATTATATTAATTTTATATAACATAAATTAACATTATATAATATTATTACAAGTTAATGTATTGAAAATATTATTATAAAATAATAAAATTAAATTTTATCTCATCATAAAATAATAAAAAATTTTAATATTTTAATATATTTAATAAAAAATATATTTAAATGAGTATGTAGGTACTCACGGGGTAAGTAGTATAATATTTGTAACCACTCATTTAATATAAATATTCATGTACTCATTGCTGGTATATCTACCAATATCCACAAATACAAGATTTTTTATCATACTGTTTTAGGCAAGGGAGGTGGGTGCATTTCAAAAATTGAAGGGGAAATCTTTGTCATTTAGACAAACCTCAGGATAGGTGAGTGCAATTTCCCCAATTTTTAATAAAGTTACTTTTGTAAAAGTTCAAGAAACACATAGAGAAACAAAAAGCACTATTAAATTACAAAATTATAAAATTATAAAATACTATTATTTATTCTGACCCTCAATAAATAATATTAATATATAAAGTGTGACAATCAATCAATAATGTAGAGAAGCAGGTGGAGTGAATGTTGGAGGGTTGAGCCACGAGGAATGTGGTGTGTGGGATTTGAAGGATGAAAGGGGCATTATAGTGATTCAGTACCTCACTGACAACTGTTTGAAAAGGGAAGGTTGGACTTTACACTTTGCAGCTGGTAAGTAATATAAGTGGTAATAAAATGGGAGAAGAAAAAGAAGAAGAAGCATCCTTTTTGTTTCATTCAACTTTTCTTTTCTCCAGTACTTAATTACTCACTCAATATTATTAGATTTAGATCCACAACCCAACTCAACTTGATTAATTGTAAATTGTTATTATGTTGAATGTTGAATTCCAAGTTTCTTCTTTCTTTGTTACATTACACACACACACACTCCACCCACCCTCTCTGTCCTGACAAAGTCACATGCACATGCAGACAGCTCCACACCCACACATCCTCATCCCACATGGATCATGGACTTGTGATACATTAGAGCCTAGGTCACATCTCATCTGACCCACACAAACATTTCTCACCCCTCTCTTTCTCCCCTTATAAACCAAATATTGATAAAATAAGAAAATCAAGATAAACCTTTGTGCCAGCTCTAACCAGATTGTTTAGCACTTTTTTATGATACACACCCTTCCCCCAACCAACCAAAAAAAAAAAAAAATCACCCCTTTCTGCTTTCTCTTCCTTCTGTCTGTCTTTGCTTCCATTAAGATAGATATCTTTGCAGTTTGTGCTTTGCACATTGGCATTAGTTTCACTTTTGGTGGTTTAAGTTAAGCCATTGTTCCTCTGCTTGTTTTGTGCCTATTGTGTAAAAGGGTGTTAGGTAGGTACCCTTCCCTCATTATTTGCATTGTTTGTACAAGGTATTGTCTGGTTTATTTTGTGAAACCCAACAAGGTTTTCTTTCAAGCAGTGAAACCAATTGATTCAGCTATCTGGGATTTTCCCTTTTCACCTTTCAGTTTTTCTGCTGAGGAGGTTAGAGAAGAGCTGTGGACAGCTGAAAAAAATGGACTGTTAGCTTCAGTCAGATAAACTTTTTACCTTTCATGTTTTTCAGAATCCAAATCTGTAGAATTTGATGAAATTGGCTGGAGGGTATTTTCTGTGAAAAGATTTACAGGGACTCTGTAATTTATCAAGAAATTGTTTACTTGCAACTGGGAAAGCATCTTTCTGAATGCTTGTTCTCCACATGGGTCTACAGAACCGTGGAAACTGTTCCATTCTCTTCTAGTTGTCAGGGTCAGGATAAATTGGGGCCTGCACTAAGCTTTGAGGGTAAAGGAAGAGAAAGGAAGGAGGTTCACTTATCTGTCTTTTTAAGCACAATGGGTTTTATTTTTGGATGGTGATGATCCCAGTGAGTTCTGTGAAATTCTGGATTCTTTGGTGTTATCTTAGTTGTAGAATCATAATCCTACCCATTGCAGTAGTGTGTGAGTAGATTTAAGAGTAATAAATCATACAGATACAGTTTTTATGAAGAGGGTGTAATTGATTGTGGTAGTTGAGAGAGGTTGAGTTAAATTGGAGGAGAAAAGGTTGACATGGCAGCAAAGCTCCTGCATTCTTTAGCAGATGACAACCCAGATCTGCAGAAGCAGATAGGATGCATGACTGGAATTTTCCAACTCTTTGATCGTCAGCAAGTTCTCACTGCTCGCCGCATTACCCAGAAGAGGCTTCCTTCTGGTATAATGTTCCCCTAAGTAGAAACTTGTTTATTTTTACTAGTTCAGTTTGCAGGAATGTGTTTTCTTCTGTCTTCATTTCTACTCCCCTCCTTGTGAATCTCTGAAATGATAGATTTGATTACTGAGTTATCACATGGAAGCCAATCTCATATTAGTGTTAGTTGTATTTACATATTCATACTTTTCTATGTATCTTTGTTTCTTTCATTTTTTCATGAGTTAGCATCCAGTTGGTTTAGGGCTGAGGTTTCAAGGTCTTTGCATGTTTGGAAAAGGAAGTTGGGAGGGGGATATTTTGCAAATCTTTTTCAATTTTAGTATCAACAGGTGTTTTAATTTTCTCTATATTCAATAACAGTATAAGGTGTTGGATAATATGCGTGATAATTTATTCAGAGTTTTTTTCCCTGTAAGTTCATTCTGAATCTGTTCTGTTACTATATGTGATCTTCTCCATGAAATGATCTGCTCATGTCATTTGCATCATTGTTGGTTTTTGGTCATATGTTCAGTTTCATTAGTCTTTGCATTTAATGCTTCTGTTTCATTAGGTAATTCGCACTTCATTGGTGGCAGCTTGGAAAGGGATTCTAATAGCATACACCATGGAGAAACAGCAACTGTAAGAACCTTCTTTTTCCGTCATTTTTGACAATTTTTTTACTGCTTAGCAGTTCAAAATTGATTGAATAAGATTTTGAAATTCGGCGTGGAAGTTTTGTTACCATATCAAATATGCACACACATGCTGATCTTATGATATATTATCCTTGGTTTATGAGTGGATTTGACTACCATCTATTGGAGACAAATGTAGAATGTTGAGAATGTTTTGATTATCCTCAGAATCCTTTTCAAGATTTATCCACTTCTGCACAATCATCTGAATTCTGTTTATTTTTTCCTGAAAAATTTTCATGTGTTTGTAACTATCATGCAGTATGAAAATAACTGCAAGCATTTGCATGAAACTAGGCTTATGCAGCAAAATGAATTCATTGCAGGATATGAGCTTAAACAAGGGTGTGTTCGAAAAGCAAAGAATTTCAACGGAATCATCAAGAGCATCATTCTCTTCTTGTTCATCGTCAGTGTCCTCTCTGGACTGTAAGGCTGAAGTAGAGGCTCCCTTTGACCGGATTATTTTTCCTGAAACTCCTTCAAGGGACACAGTTATGAACCAACCAACCATCTCTCCCCATTTAGGACGTCACTCCCTTGACCTGAGGGATGTGGTGAAGGACTCTATGCATAGGGATGCTCGAGGACTGTCAGTGAAGACTACAGCCAAAGAGGAATCTGCCTTTTATGCTATGAAGCACAGGGATTCCCCAAGACCTCTTCAGCTGTCCAAATCTGTTGATGGTTCCTATGGAGTTGGCATAGATGGAAAACAAAGTGTGCCTATTGATCTAAAGGAGTCTATCCGAGTCCTTGCTAAACTTAGAGAAGCACCTTGGTATTATGCAGAAACTAGAGAACTTCCAAGATCATCAAATGAAATAAAAGATGGACACTGGAATTCCATCTCAAAGGATGCTCCTTGGTTTGCTTATGATGGAAGAGAAACAAGCCGTCTATCTTTTGAATCAAGAGATACCATCAAATCCACACCAAAGATAAAAGAGCTTCCTAGACTTTCACTGGATAGTAAAGAAGGTTCATGGCGCAGTTATAGCTCTGATTCAAAACCCAGTCACCTCTCAAGAAATGTTTACAATGGCACATCCACCTCAAATGAAAGATTCTCTAGCCTACAACAGTCAACCCAGAGTCGGCCACCAAGTGTTGTGGCAAAATTAATGGGCTTGGAAACGTTACCGGATTCCTCTTTGGCTGGTGATACTCAATCAAGTTCAACTGAAACTTACTCAGCTCAAGTTAATGATCAGTTTCCAAGATCATCCAAAAGTGGATTCACCAGGCCACTTCGAGTTTCTAATTCTCCAAAAAGTTCATTGAAAGACCCAACTTCCCCAAGGCGGAAGAATCCTGATCTGGTTATGAAACCAATCTCAAGTTCAAGGTTTCCTATTGAACCAGCACCGTGGAAGCAGCAGGATGCAAATCGAAGCTCTCAGAAACAAAGTTCAAGGGCCATAAAGGCTCCAGCAAAAACATCAGATTCATTTCCTTCAGTTTATAGTGAGATAGAGAAAAGATTGAAGGATCTTGAGTTCAAACAATCTGGAAGGGATCTCAGAGCACTAAAACAGATACTAGAGGCAATGCAAGAAAAGGGGCTGCTAGAGAGCAGAAAAGAAGAACAAGGTCCAAATGTTGTTGTAAGTCAAAGTGACTATGAACCAAAAGCTGCCAATCTAATTCCAAATTCCAGGTCAGTAAGGCAACAAAATCCTCAGGGAAACAATTTTCCATCTTCCACAATCAAGGGATCTGACTCTGCAAGGACTTTTGAGTCCCCAATAGTGATAATGAAACCGGCAAAACTCATTGAGAAGACTGGGATTTCTGCTTCATCAGTCATTCCAATTGGTGGCATTTCTGGTTCCCATAAACTCCAAAGTGGTGGTGTATATGTAGATAATAAAAATGGCACATCTTCTACTCGAGTAGTAAAAGATCAGTCTCCTAAAAACATTTGCCGGGATACTTCTGCAGGTTCCAATGATAAGAAAGCAATTATTGCCAAGACTACAAGATCAGCACAATCTCATTCTAGGTCTCAACAACAACACCCAAAAGAGAATAGCCAAAATTCAGTAAAGCACTCGGGATCTGTGAGCCCACGAATGCAACAGAAGAAGTTGGAGTTAGAGAAGCGATCTCGTCCGCCTGCCCCAACAACAGATTCAAACAAACCTAGAAGGCAATCTGGTAAGAAGGCAACAGAATCAGGTTCCCCAGGTGGAAAACAAAGACCCAAAGTCCCCAACTTGCAGCATAGTGATGAGCAACTGAGTGGGATAAGCAATGACTCAAAAAGTTTTAGTTACCAAGGGGATGAAATTTCTTTGCAATCAGATGGCATCACTGTCAACTCAATGATGGATATGGAAGTCACCAGTTGTTTTCAATCTGCTGAAATTAATGACAACCTAAGCCCATCCTTGAAGGCTATGAAGAAATTGGTTTCAGAAACATTGCGGAAAGTAGGAGCAATTTTTATCTCTTTTAAATCAAACTTTCTGATTAGTGAAATAATAAATTTTAGAAATAGCATATTCTTTTTATCAGTTGATAATATGTTTATTTTGCTTAATGTTACAGAACTCAACTCAAAGATTGGATGAGGATGAGGCAATTGCAGAACTTGCAACAGATGCCCCGGAACATCCAAGTCCTATCTCAGTTCTTGATGGCTCAGTGTATAGAGATGATCTGCCATCCCCAGTAAAGCAGATATCTGAAGATCCAAAAGGTATAGTTTCTGCCTTCCATATGAGGATGAAAAAAATAAGATCCGTCTTATCTCTATGTGTAATGACCATACTCCATATTAAGTCCAATAAAATTGTATGACAAATTATTGTTTCACAATCAGTCAGCATCAGTATTAATTGCAACTTTATATATAAAGAATAATCTAATCTTATCCTTTTTTATTCTAAAATGTTTCCTCAAGAGATTGGAAATTTTTCTTAATGAGCGATTGGCAAGTTATAACAATCTGACAATCTCACATGATCATGCTTGCATTAGCACTTGTGCATCAAAATAAATGTGAGGTTTGTCCTGTAGATTGTGATATTGCTTTCTATTTAACCACTGGATTATTTGTTTTGAAATGTTTGCACATCCAGAATCAGTCATTGTCAAAGGCAACAATGGTATTGGTGCTAGCTAGGAAAGACTTGTGCATTAGACATAATAATTGAAATTGTGATGAGCATGGCATTAAGAAACCTTAGGCTTTGAACATTCTTCCTTGCTTAATCTGCATTTCCTAAAATTTGGCCTGAACATTGACCAGTAGATCTTACTTCTATATGTCACTTATGAATTATGATTGTCTAAAATTATGTGATCTTTTTTTTACCTATCTGATTATAAGATCAAATTCTGCAGCTGTTGATGACCAAGTATGTAAAGAAAATGAGGTTAAAGATCAGTGGAACCCGGCAGATAGCCTTTCATTTAACAGCACAGGATCTGGAGAGATCAATCGCAAGAAACTACAGAACATAGATCACCTTGTTCAGAAGCTTAGACGGTTGAACTCCACTCATGATGAAGCTAGAATCGATTACATTGCTTCCCTATGTGAAAACACAAATCCAGATCACAGATACATATCTGAAATATTACTAGCTTCAGGTCTCCTACTTAGAGATCTGGGTTCTGAATTGCTGACATTTCAACTTCACTCATCAGGTCATCCCATTAACCCTGAGTTATTCCTTGTCTTGGAGCAAACCAAGGCAAGTAGTTTGATTTCAAAAGAAGAAAGCAGCCCTGGAAAAGTTGTCCACAAGAAGCTAAATACAGAGAAATTTCACAGGAAACTCATCTTTGATGCTGTGAATGAAATTCTTGGTGCAAAATTAGGCTCCACCCCTGAGCCATGGTTTCAGCCTAACTGCAACAGACTGACAAAGAAAACCCTCAGTGCTCAAAAACTTCTTAAAGAACTATGCTTTGAGATAGAAAAAATGCAAGCCAAGAAGCCAGAATGCTGCTTAGAAGGTGAAGAGGATGATGGTCTGAAAAGTGTACTATGGGAAGATGTGATGCATGGCTCAGAAAGTTGGACAAACTTCCATGGTGAAATTCCTGGGGTTGTGTTGGATGTTGAGAGACTGATATTTAAGGACTTAGTAGATGAGATTGTGATTGGTGGAGCAACTGGTGTGCGAGTCAAGTCAACTGTTAGGCGCAGGAAACTATTTGGAAAGTAGTTTGTTCAGTACCTCCTTTTCTCACTGATATTAGATCTACATAATCTTCTTGTCATTGTTTGCATATAATTTTTTCTAGTATCAAGGCATAAAAAATTGCTTATTAGAGCTTTGATTATTATTATTATTACTATTTTTTTCTGCTAAGGTGTAAAGAAATTTGACTCACCCATGGATTTATGGCATACATACTATATAAACACTAAAAGTTCTTCATGTGAAACACCTTTCTCTCCTCATCCATGTTGTTTACTGCAACAGTTGCCCACCTCATTGGAACTGGAGAAACAATTGGAAATGATATATAATGGAGTAAGTATCCGGCTCTGAAGCATGGGTACTCCAAAAATGGAGCTGTACCCGGGTACCGGTACTCGATGGGTACACCAGGGTACTTACTACTTATTGGGTACATACTAAAACATTTTTTTTCAAAAAAGATATATATTTGGGTACTCATTGTCTCCTATATTTGTGCCTCCAAACGCCCGCCATTGCTAACCACCACCCCTTCCTCCGTGCGCCATGCGCTGCCATGTTTCGCAACGTCCCTTCCTCTACACATGCCTTCCTTTGCATGTCATTGCCTCTACGCATGTCGTCCTCCACAACATTTTTTAGCGTCATCCTTCCCCTTATTCGTATTTCACTTGTTTACATATAATTTTATTGGTCTTGTTTACATAGAAATAATGATAGAATTTTATTTTCATATATATATCTTCATATAGACAGAGACATACATACATACATGTGTATATATGTGTGTGTATATATATATTTATTAACGTACCCATACCCCAGTTCTTTTAAAATCCTCGTACCACGTACCCGTATCCGTACCTGGTACCGGTACCGTACCCGTATCCATGCAACATAGGTATCCGGTGACTAATAGTGTGTTTGGTTTTCCCTAAAACTATATTTCAAACGTGGACCCAAACCATCGCTATTCTTAGTAGTGTCAATCTAGATCCACGTTTGAAATGTGATTTTGTGGTAAATCAAACACACACAGTAGTCAGTCACTAATTAAAGAATGGACCTTTAAATGTTATTCACTGAATGTGGTATAAAATTACGACTTATTCTATGACATTGCTATGTATCTCTTTTAATAATCTGGGTTATGTACCAACAGGAGGGTCAAATGTTCCATTTTCTACTCAATCCCATACATTCTTGTAGAATAACATTCATAAATCTCAAACCATGAAAAACTGAAAAAGAATGATGCTACTTCAAAGGAAAGCGGTAGTGTTTTTGTCAGTCACAGACAAGGTAGTGCTTGTTACTTGCAAAGACAATCCAGTGGCTTTATGGTTTAGTGCTTATTTTTCTTGTCATTTAATAGTTAAAAGAAAAAAAAAGCTCTTCTAAAGCAAATTTGTCTCAACGAAAATTTTAGAAAGTTGTGATTACGATCTAAAAGTTTGATTTAATGGTGGACACACATTCATTTATTCACATCTAGAAAAGCATTGTTCTATATAGTAAAACATTTAGGTGAGAAGTATGGGGGGTTCGCACATATATATAAGTGAATTATATACCCAAAAAAATATATAATACGTGAATTATACATTTTTTTTCTATGGGTGGAGCTTGTTGAGCTATATGGTGGGTTAAAACTGAGTTTAGATGTCATAATTAATGAGCTTTAGATTGGTATGGAGTTCATGGATATAAAATATCAAAATATTATAAAACCAACAAAGTTTGGCATATATCCTAGATACTTGAATCTCTCAAACATGTTGACATGGACTCATCCTCATGTGTAGGAAAAATACTTTGAGTGACTCTCAGCTGATTTCTACACCTCAAAAGAAATTAATATCCGAGTCTACGAGTCTAAGATTTGATTCCTCTAAGTGTAAGCGCAAGGATGCACTTTAGAGAATAAAATGTTATGATAAATGTTGATTGAAAAATCAATGGTTGAGTGCTTGTTTTATGGTTTTCATTAGCTAAACTAGGGGTGTTTGGTGGATTTGGATCAATTTTAAAGTAAAAAATATCATCGAATTCAATTATTGTGATTTTATCATTTGATCATCCGATTGATTTTCTTTTCAAATTTGATCCACTCCGATACAATTTAAATTGGATAGGATTGAATCGATTTTTGATTTTTTAAAAGAGATAATAAATATTAAATAAAAGTGATAAATTTCTAAAATAATAATGAAAATACATTAAAGATTCAATATTAGACATAACGTACTAACATGGTCTATACTCCATGAATCCTTAAATACATAAATACATAACATGTTGCAACATGAAATTCAAATAATACGAATTTAAACCAAGCCAAATAACAAGACGATCCTAAATACATACATAACATGTTACAATAGAAAATCCAAATAATAAAAATTTGAGTCAACACAAATAACAAGACAATCTTAAATGTTTTGAAAATAAAAAGGAAATCCAAATAACATGTTGTAATAGAATAAATGATATTCTAAGTAATATTCCTAAGTAATAAATTTCCTGTTTATTTGTATTGTGTTTTATTTTGTGATTTTACCAAAGATATTTTATTTCATTTTTCTTTTACACAATTTTATTGGAACTTATATTTATTAATATAAATACAAAATTATGTAAAAATGGAAAACATGAACCATTAGCCCATGCCAGAAAAGTACTAAGCTCTCTCTCTCTCTCTCTCTCTCGTAACTGTTAGTATAACGACTAGTATAACAGCTAGTTTTCTGAAGACTATAAAAGGGAGTCTCAGTAACGCTGAAGGTGAGACACTGGTGAGACACTGCTGCACAAACTGAAAAATCCAAGTCTAAAGTGAATCTCAACCTACCTACCTACGCTATCTTAACTAATATCATGTAGTAGGTTTAACTCTTGTTTTGTAATGGTTTATATACACTCTTTGAGTGATTTAGAGAGTGATACCTAGTTGAGCTCACTGTGTATCCGTACTTTGTACGTAGTCTAAGCTAGACCAAATCAATCTCATCAAATCTCACCCAATCTCAGCTAAGTCAGGAGGTTCCTGAGCTTAGTGTGAGTGACTGTGAGCCTGAAGAGGCAGAGGAAAGAATACTTGTATCTCACCTAAGTTAGGAGGTGCCTAAGCTTAGTGTAAAGCCTGGAGAGACAGAGGAAAGAATACTTGAATCTCAGCTAAGTCAGGAGGTTCCTGAGCTTAGTGTGAGTAAGTGTGAGCCTGAAGAGGCAGGAAATAATACTTGTATTTGACAAGGTTGTCATAGTGGAAAATCTCACAAGGTTGTGAGGACTGGACGTAGCCCAAGGTTATGGGAGAACCAATATAAATCTGAGTGTGTTCTCTCTCTCTCTCTCTTATTATCAGTCTCAGCTTGACTCTTATATCAGTCTCTGCATAAATTAGTCTCTGGTCAGTCTCTGCATAACTTATATCAGTCTCTGTATGACTCAGATTTGTCTCAGCATGACTCAGATCAGTCTCTGCCTGACTCAGATCTTAGTATACCTTCATATCTGATTTATCTAACTCGATTTATCTAAGACTGGACTTAATGAACCTTAAGAGTTAAGCTCATATTTGAGTTAAGATTTGATCTGAGTTAAGCTTAACCTTTTCCTGAGTTAAGCTTAACTTTTGCTGAGCTAAGCTTAACCTTTTGGTGAGCTAAGCTTAACCTTTACTGAGCTAAGCTTAACCTTTTGCTGAGTTAAGCTTAACCTTTTTATGAGCTAAGCTTTCTTAATCTTAACCTTTCGCTGAGTGAAGATTCAATTTGAGTTCCAAGTCCCAGACTTGAGATTCACCTCAGATTGAATCTGAGTTTTTCAGGTACAATATTTTTAAGTCTCTATTCAACCCCCCTTCTAGAGACGTTCAGCCAACTTCAAAGCAAGCATGGGCGAAATTTCCAAACAGAAACACCCTTTTTTCTATCTGATACTCTCACTTAAGCGAGAATAAGCATGTTTGGAGGTTCAAAAGATATCGGAATACTATCGTATTATATATCAAAATGAAGCCCTGGATCTTAGCTTTCTAATGCAAGTGGAATCACCTCAATTGGACACCTCCAACTCTAGATATTATCGAATTAGTGCACCAAGGTCATTAGGCTTAAAACCCAAAATTAAGCAACAACCTTGGTTGAAGCCCAACAGGGCACACTTCACATGAACCATGATGTAAATCATCAATTCACTTCAATAAAGCTAAGTTTAAGGGTTCTAAGTGTCCATAAGACTATGCTCCTCTATTCCCTTGTTCCTTTCCATAAAATCACCATTCTACCTTGTTTCCTTGAGTCTAAGCCTCTCCTCTTCCTTCCCGCCAATTCGTTTAAGCTTAGTTCCTTCCGTCTCAATCTAATTCCCTAGTTCCAATGTCTCCACTTCCTTCCTCACCTCTTCACCTTGCTATCCTTTCCACCACCGGGTGTGACTCCTCCTAAGTTAACTCTACAGTCATGTCTGGCTTAATACTTGGTTATTCCCTTCTCGATTCCCTTAAAACTCAAAACTCTTAACCGATTCCCTAATTCTTGTCTTATTTTCCCTTCAAACCCCTAAGTCCTCATTTTACTTCTAACTTCCCTTCTTGAGGTGGGATTCACAGCCTAAGGCTTCCACAATATTTCTAGATTCTATTTTTTGGGATGTTACACTTTGATTTATGTCAAACAGGTTTGGGTAGTTTATTTGAATTTTTGTATAAGTCCCAAGAGTTTTATGAATAATGAAGTTACTGGAATCTTAATGAGGTTGGCCAATAGGGATCCAATTACAAATTTTTAAACTATTGTAACTTAATTATAAGAATAAGTGAAATTTGAGGGACCTATTTATACAACGTAACTTAACCAAGGGTATATGTGTAGCATGTTATATTTGAAAAAGATTCATTCAATAATAATCATATACAACAATTCATACAACACATACACTCTCTCCATCACATCATCTATCACATCTCATACTAACTCTCTCTTTTATATATCTTTGTCTCTCCCATTGTTGTATAACCTTGTAGTAAATATTTGATGTACAAAAATGATTTCTCCATTTGAAAAGAGAAGTTAATGACATGAGTTTCTTTTTCGAAAG
Organism: Sesbania bispinosa; assembly: GCA_026901365.1. Classification (NCBI taxonomy): domain Eukaryota; kingdom Viridiplantae; phylum Streptophyta; class Magnoliopsida; order Fabales; family Fabaceae; genus Sesbania; species Sesbania bispinosa. The sequence continues at coordinate 236,301 of QLOH01000065.1, read as the reverse complement.
CAATAATCTACTGCTGCATATACATTATAAAGGCATGGTTCTTGTATGGAGTACTGATAAACTTTATCCTTAAATATTCCTCACAGACTCCATAATGGACATATGTAACTATGAAATTATTTTTTGGTGTTAACCACATGTATCTCCTATTATCAGAGGCAATGTTGTTTGGGACTTAGTTACAATTAAGACTTTTCACCCCTTCCTAAGAGTGTGCGACTATGGAATCATTGAACGACATTTACATGTTTTCTGTAAGCAGAATTTATTGTTTGTTATTATTGAATTGAAACTTTCTGGATGCCCAACAACAGCTTCTCTCCAAGACCTTATTTATTTCTTTTATTTTTATTTTCAAAATATATATATAAACAATTCTCATTGATTATTGTCCTCTTGGGTCGAATCTTTGCATTTGCTGAGCAAAAGCTTAGAGAATAGAGGATGTTATGGGTCTGGAATGCAAGTTTCAATCACACAAGAATTAATTTGCAAGTATTATATGACACCTACAGATGCCATATATACATTTGGTTTTATGTGATTTTTAGTTTTATTAACATGAGATTTCATATACTCTCACCATTTTCTAGGGGTCGATTCCAAATTCTTCAAGCAACTGCATCTGGTGAATTTTATGCTGAGTTTGAGGCCCGATCTCCGTGCATTGTCAATACAATTGCACATAATTTTTCAACCACGCCTTCAGTGCTTCAACTTGAATCACTTCATGCAATGAATGTCTTGACTGATGTATTTGGGAATGATTCTCCTAGTCTTCAAGATATTGCTTTGTATTTCTTTCCATCAGATAACACTGAGCGGTCAACCTTAATTTGCTTCTTAATTATTTTAATACTCTTTCTATCTTTCTTTCTTTCTTATCTTGTGTATAAGCTACTTATACTTCATGTTCTCGATTGAGTGTAGGTCCAGAAAGAAATTAAATAGCGTATTCATCTTGATGAATGCTGAAAAATCAATGCTGAGAAGTTATATTGATGGAGTGGAATTGTTGGTATTTACCTCAAATAATCTTAATATGGACTCAAGGGGCATGTCTATTATTCTCATGCATTAGCTCTCCTATACCACATTTATAACACCTTTAACTACAATCCCCTATTCATGAAATTAAATTGAAAATTAAATAAATAGGACATGTTAAAATATCCAAACCTTGCTTTGATTCTTGCTCGTTTATTTGAAAATATATTTTTTGTTTTCATTTCCTATTTTTTAGTTTTAATTACAAATAACGTCATCTTGTTCTTTTTCATTTTATTTCATGTTTCCGAGTTTTCTATAGAAAATAAAGAAACCAGTACAAAGTTGATTTTTTTCCTTTACAAAACTTGGAAAATAAAGAATGATGTTTTTATAATAAAAAATGAAAATGTTTTTGTAATTAAAACTAAAATGGAAAATAAAAAACAGAAAATGTTTTCTTAAATCAAGTAAATGACCCTTTGTTGAGCTTTTAGTCCTGTTTACAGAATGACTCAATGAGCTTTTATTATTGCTTTTATTATGTCTTCATGATGATGACATATTTGTATATATGTGCATAGATTTTATTGATAAAGTAGTAAATGGAGAGCATTTCCTCTGAGGGAGTCTTTCGCCACAACAAAGTTGATAAAGCTATTGAAAGATTACCTGCCATGGAGCCTGTTGACATGGATATTGATATGATTTGAGGAAAGGACGCGGTGGAGAGAATTGATCATGTTCAAAAAGAAAACCCAAGAGTATCTCATATTGGTCTTTAGAAGGAACTCATCTCCAGAGCACCTCTAGGAAGGTTGAAGAAAAAACCTTAATCACTTCAAGCCATTTGAAGAAACCCAAGTCTGAGCTTTCTTCTGATCCATTCTTGTGGAACTCTGTCAAGGAGTACTCTAAATACTTGGAAAAACTTGAAGTTCCACCGGCCTTCGAAAGGCATGCTGAAAAGTATTCAGGTAAAACTGCAGTCAATGAGGAAAACCTATGTAAATGGTGGAAGATCAGTGTCTAACAACACATGTTTTGTGGGACTTTTAGGACGTGGTAATGTGCTACCTTCCAAATTTAAGGGACTTAACGACTTGAATTAAAATATCTTCACTCTTCAAGTATTTCCGTATTGGCTAGAAGTTATAGTTTGCTTGTATGCACAATTTGTGAACAAACTCTGATAGGTACTATTGACTGAGGATTTCACGATTTACTTAGAATTTTAAATATATTTCAAATTTAACATAATTTAAGAAAAAATATATATAAGTTTTACTCTCTTACATGCTTATAATATTGATTTTATCTATGATTAAAGACCTAACGGGTGAAATACCGGTATTTCACCCTTTTAAATAATCAGATTTATTAATTTTTTAATAAAGGGTCAAGATTTTTTATGGGTTACTTGATGAGTCTTTATTAACAATATTGCAAATTGGTAACTCATTGATTTTTAAGAACAGTGCTTGAAATTTATAATTTCGTTTAGGATCCCTCACTCATTTTTAAAAACTGTTTGTTTTTTGCCATTTTCTTGTTGTGATTGAAAACCATTTCATAAAGTTAAGAGTAAGAGCCCTTTCTTCGCGGCTCTTCTTTCCCACCTATTACTTTTTCTATTTTTTTATTTTTGCATATAAATGGTAAATACACATTTTTTATATTTTTTTATTTATCTTTTTACTTTTATCTATTACTACCTTTTTTTTTTGGTAGATTAACGCTTACAAAGAAAAAGAAAGAAAAAATAAACACTAAATCCTAGGAAAGCCAATGCCCTGTGCATCAACCAGCAACAGGGGGAAATGTCCTTAGGGGGATTAACTAACTCATAGAGAGGAATATCAGATAGAGCTCCCTTCTTGGCCAAGTTATCTGCATATTGATTTCCTTCCGGTGGAGATGATGGAAAGAGATCACCCAATCCTTATGAACATAATGTTTGATTTCTGCAATTAATGAGCCATAGCGATGTAGACAAGGCATAGGGGCTTCAATAAGAGATAAAGCCATGTTAGAATCTGAGAAACATTTAATCTTCCTGTAGCCTTTTGTCCAGGCTATATGTAAACCATGCCAAATAGCCAAAAGTTCTGCTTGTAGAATTTCTGAAAATCCAACATAGCCATAGAAATCATGTAGTCAAATACCCATATTATTCCTGAAGACACCACCAAAGCCAGCCCTTCCCGGATTGCCAAGAGAGCTACCATCCACATTCAGAGCTACCTTATCCTCTAATGGAGCTTGCCAGCTGATCATTCTTGTTGGACGCTGTTGGCGCTGAATTTCAGACTCCATCATAGTGTTAATAGCAACTGTTTGGGCCGAGATAACATGAACTAAGTTGGGGCATCTAGAATTGTTTTCCCCTGAAAACAAATTTTGTTTCTATTCTTCCAAATTTCCCAAATAGCAACAAGGAAAATAGTACCAAATTCATTCACACCTTGTCGAATCCAGGTGGTCAAGTCAGATTGCTGCCCAAATAAAATGTCGGGGTCTAAAGCCAGGGTCGTCCAAGTCGGTTGGATAAGCACGCAGTCCCGCAGACAATGGAACACGTCCTCTGGGTGTTGCGCGCAAGTCAGACAAGTGTTTGCAAGTGACATATTACTACCTTCGTTCCTATTTATCTTTTTTTTTTGTGATTTTATTTCTATGTACCTGTCTCATTACATAAAATGATAAGAATGTAGATTAATAAGTACAATAAATGTGTTAATTTACATTAAATTTATTGTATTTTTTAAAATATATCATTTATCTCTCTATTTTATTTATTAATTTTTTTTACTTATTATTTCTCTTATTGAGGGTAAAACATAATTGTTACTCTTGAATTTCTAAATGAGACAAATAAATAGATTTTTTTTTTCAAATGAGACATATAAATATTAACGAAGGTAATACCTATATAATAAAATCTACAAAATACATTATATAATTATAAATGATTTAGATTATCACAAAAAATATAATTAAAATATTATTTATGTTTTACAAATAAAATATAATGCTTATAATTTTATGGAAAAAGTACTTTTTGTATAAATAAAAAATGTGAAACGTAGTTATTTTATATAATATGATATATACTTTGATCATAAGTCAGGATATCATATAATCTTAAAAAACAATTATAGGAAATTTATAGTTACTTGTGAACAAAAAATTTTAAAGTAATTAATTTATTTTTTCTTTCAAAGTTTCAATTTCATAAATATTATCATTTTGAAGTCATTGATTTATATATGTTTTAGTTTTATTTTTCATTTTATAATACAATTACTATTTTTTAATAAAAATTTCTGTAATAATAGAATTATATTAAAAAAAAAAATTTTTATGGATATACTTTTTGGATGATGTTATATTTTCACTGTAATTGTTTTGTGCGCTTCATTTGATGTAATAATTTAATGGGTTTCTAGTTCTATGCCAATGTGTTTCACCACTCACCGTCAAGTGTTAAACACTAGCCAAGCAAAATGAAAATTTTAAATAGTAAACTAAAAATGAGTAATAATTTTGTGGACTAGCTAACAACTTTAAATTATTTTAATTTATTTATTCATATGAATTATGTAACATCCCGGAAATTAGAATCTAGAAATACCGTGGAAGCCTTAGGTTGTTAATCCCACCGCAAGAAGGGAAGTTAGAAGTAAGATGAGAACTTAGGGGTTGGAAGGGAAAATAAGACAAGAGTTAGGGAATCAATTAAGAGTTATGAGTTTTAAGGGAACCGAGAAGGGAAAAAACTAAGTGTTGAGCAAAACCTGACTGTAGAGTTAGCATACCCAGTGGTAGAAAGGCTAGCATGGTGAAGAAGTGAGGAAGAAAGTAGAGATAGTGGAACTAGGGAATTAGATTGTAACAGAAGGAACTAAGCTTAAACGAAATGGTCGGACGGAGGAAGAGAGTCGTAGACTCAACTCAAGGAACCGAGGTAGAAGGTGATTTTATGGAAAGGAACAAGGGAATAGATGAGCCTAGTCTCATGGACACTTAGAACCCTTAATGTTAGCCTTACTGGAGTGAATTAATGAGTTATAACATGATTCGTGTAAAGTGTGCCCTGTTAGGCTTCAACCAAGGTTATTGCTTAATTTTGGGTTTTAAGCCTAATGACCTGGGTGCATTAATTCGAAAATATCTAGAGTTTTAGGTGTCCAATTTAGGTGTTTTCACATGCATTAGAAAACTAAGATCCGGGGCTTCAGTTTGATATACTATATCGTAGTATTCCGAGCTCATTTGCACCTCCAAACAATAGGTTTACGCACTCAAGCGCTTTGATGCGCGCTCAAGCGCGCAGAGGAGGGAATTTTGGATTTCTGGAAGCAACTTTGGGCGCTCAAGCGCCCTGGTGTGCACTCAATTGCGTATGCCTGTTGCTGTTTTCTCCCAGACAGAAGCTCTGCACGCTCAAGCACCCTGGGGCGCGCTCGAGCGCGCGAGCGCGTCCCTGTCTTCTTAAAACGCGTAGAATCCTCCCATTTCTTCATTCTTCTTATTCCTTAGGGTTTTAGAGAGAGAGGGAGAGGACCTTAGGGAGAGAAAGTAAGAGAAAGAAGGAGTAAAGCTAGCTTGGAGCTTTCCCCACCCCTTGGAGCTTGGAGATCATCTTCCTCTTCTCCCCGTTTTCATTAGTTTCTTCCATTTAAGGTGAGTGTGGTTCTCACTCACTTTCATTGTTGTTTGCTAATCTATGTATGACCCCTATTCTTACTCCCCTTTCTATTATTGTTGATTGTGAGTTATTATAGACATGCCTAGGGTGGATTGTTGAATGGATTGGTTGTATGTGCTTGGATTCCAAACCCTAGGTTAGTAGATTTGGGGATTTTGTACTGGTGAATATATTGACTATACTCTTGAGCATTCATGGGCTTTTGGCCATCATTGAACATATTGCAAGGGTCCTTGGACCATCATAGTGCCTTTGGGCTATCATAGAGCTTCCGGGCTATCACAGGGTCTTGGGACCATTACAGGGTCTTCGGACCATCACAGGCCTTCGGGCAATCATGTTTAAGAAAGACGAGGTGATCTCATCAACCTCTCGGCCAAGGGGAAGATGGGGATCCTCACCCTAAAAATAATCACAGTCATGATCCATGCATGCTTAATAAAACTTAATCATAGGTGGCCCTGGACGACAGTCCTTGGTCACATGGCCGAGCGCTCAATCACAATCACAGTTAGCGAAAAGACCCCTGATGTCGGGTAAAAACACATCACAACCATGTTTGCATCATTTCATAGACATTGTACATGTACTGGGATTTCTGATTATGTTTACTTATCCTCATGTCTGTCTATTCTGGATGGAAGTATGAATTGATATATATATATATATATATATATATATATATATATGTGCGTGTTGCATCCCAATTACTTGTCTCCCCACTCTGCACACACTTTTATCTCACTCACTGGGACGTAGTCTCATCCCACGATGTGGGAATTATATTCAACTGTGCAAGTTGTTGTCCAGGGGCTTGGCGAAAGAGTTGAGGACTTATTCGAATGGGATGTTGTAGCCTTGTAATTGTAAATGAAATTCTAGATTTGTGGGGGGTGTGCATAGGTCATCATTATTTAGGGGGAGATATTATGATGTTTTGAGAAACTACATTGTACTATTATATATTGTATTGGCTGGACTTTTCTAGGTTTGAGGTTGAGATGGAATTTTTGGAAATATCCAGTTTATATGGGAGACTCTGTCGGATTTTCGGTACGAGTGTTATAAACTATAACATCCCAAACTGTAATTAGTTTCATAAATTGAGAATGGGGATTTTGTCCTGATTGTAATTGTGTATGAATTTTGTGGAAGCTTAAGCAAACGTTGGATTGTCTAAACAATTATGTGGTTTGTATGATGATATCGATAATGACGCGAAATAATTTCAGAAACTTAGAAAAGTGTCTCCAACGGACATTATTTCTAGGTTCACATAGTTAGGACATTACAAATTAATTAAAACATTGCAAATATTTTTAATTTCTTCGTTAATTTTTTTAAGTTGTCTCATTTGATTATAACACTAACGATATTAACTAAAAGAAAAATATATCATAACTTTTGTATATGTCGTATTATTAAGTATAAAAATAAAGTTGTTCTAAGAAATCATATACAAAAAAATCATGGATATTAATTATTTGTAATTATTTGTTAATAAATTTATTTTATATAATTATTCTTAATTATATGTATTTTTTATGTTTAGTAATAAATGTATTAGTTGTAAGTTTAAAGTATTGTAATCAAAATCTTAATTCATGGTATTTAATACTATAATGGGAAACTCTTGCAAATTTTGTTGATATGTAGTTTTGTTATTAAAATATAATTATTATGCAATATTATTTTTTATTGAAAAATCACATTATAAGAGATATTTGACATTTTTTATTTTATTATATAACTAATTTATATTTTTTAAAAGCTTAAAATAAATATTTAATCATATACACTAAATTAATTATAAAATTAAATATAATTATTTTATATAAATTAATAAAAAGTAATGAGTCAGGATCCGTTGACACCAGGTGTCAAACTTCAAGATTTACACCAATTAATAACTTTTTGTAGAATGTGAAATTGACAAATCCAACTGTTGAATCATATTATATTACTTTATGTTGAGATCTTGACAAGCGTACCAATATCACAACAGGATTTTTTTTTGTTACAAGGGAAAAAAAGAACAAAAAGAAAAAGAAAAATAAAAAAGGCAGCCCGAGGCTACCTCAAGAAGCTAACTCCTACAAAATCAGCAAATAATACAACACTTAAAAAACTAGGAGGGCTAGTCCATGTAACTAAGTGTTCTTCTTGTTTAACTCCGGCCTTGGCTAAAAGATCAGCACAAGCATTACCCTCTCTATAAACATGATACAGATTACAAGACCAATCTCGCCTCAGCAGTTCATGAATATTAGAGATTAAAGCAACAAACTTGTGATGCAGTGGTAAAACCTGCAGAAGACTAAGTCTAACAACTTCTTTAGAATCACTTTCACACAATACATTATGGAAACCAAGCTCATAGGCAATCAAAAGACCTTGCCTAATAGCAAACAGCTCTGCTGCCAACACACCAATTGAACCAACATTTGCTGAAAAACCAACAATCCAATTACCAACATTGTCTCTAATTAAACCACCTGCTCCACAATAACCAGATGAATTAAAATAGCTGCCATCCACATTAATCTTCACAAAGTTACTGTCAGGAGGATGCCACTTGACTGAAATAGGAGCGCCAGCAGAATGTAGTGGAGTATGATTAGCAGAAGCAAAGTCAGAAATCCAAAGGTTGATACTTCTAATTACTTGGTTTATTGATCAAGGTTTAGCATCAGAGATAAAACTGTTGCGCCATCTCCAAAGCCACCAGAAAATGATTATGAAAACATTACCACCAGATCCTGTTGCTAAGGATTTGATCCAATCAGAGAAATTAATTACATAAAAATCAGAATGTTGAAGCCAACCATATCTTGACCAAATTTCCAAGGAGTGTGGGCAATCTCTCATACAATGAAGATCTGTTTCAATACCATTACTGCACCGAGAGCAAGTAGTGGATCTTGAAAGATTCCTTCTATTTCTCATTTCATTAGTTGATAATGCATTGTGTAAGGATTGCCAAATAAGGAATTTTGCTTTCTCTGGTAAATTAGATTTCCAAATCCAATTCAAACTTTTAGTAGAATTTATATCAAAGGATTGTGATTGTAGAAAAGAGTAACCTACTGCAACAGAATAACAACCATCTATTGATTTACCCCCAGCACCATAAATCTGATAAATTGCTGACAATTGGAATAGGAATTTGCTGTAATAGTATAAGAGAAGGGTTGTCGTATCCACAGGGAAAGATACAAATTAAATTCTCAGTGTTCACACTTATCAAGTAAGAGGAATTTTGAAAGTTTGTTTGTGAAGATTTCAATAGTAAATAAAATAAAGGATAAGAGAGAGAGAATATGGATAAGAATGAGCAAATTAACGAAACTAGGATTGAACTTCGTCTATCGCACCCATCTTGTATTTGGAACCCAATGATATTTAGGAATTTATAATTATAATATTAAAGCACAAATAAATGTTATTTCATAAAGGTCTCCACAACTATGAAATACTCAGAAACAATTTACGCTGGGCTCCACAGTCATAAATTACCCCGGTTTGAAGATCAGTTGTTAAAGCTATCAATTCATGCCGGTCTCCATGGTCACAAATTGAGTGTTTTCACCAATCAGATTTAGAAAACTGTTTCTCAACGCATTTAAAAAATCGCATCATAACTCCAGTACAAAGACGTAAGCTATGCATTAAGAATAGAATAAAAACACCAATATTATAAAAATAGAGATTCCTAAATAACAAAGAAGATCCAAAATACAATTGGGGATTGAATCGACTACATTCAATCCTAAAGGAGAGTTTAGCTACTCATGGTAGCTATTACAAACCAACTAGAGAGACTATCACACTTTTCTCTAGCTCCAGATCTGCTCAACGACTCTGTACGTCTTCTGCGCTCTGCCTGCGCTCAGCGCAGGAAACAGAAACTGGAACGTCATTTCTGCGCTCCACTTGCGCTCAGCGCAGGTGGAGCGCAGGAATCAACAACTGTTTTTCCTGAATTTCCTCTTTTGAAGCTTGCTTTGTGCTGTTCCTATCCTTGTTTGCTGCTATCTTGATGCTTTATTTGAAACTTTGCTTTTTATCTGCAAAAATAAGCAGATTCTTTATCAAAATAACATCATATTCAAATTAGACTTAAATAAATACAAGAATTGCATTTTAAGCCAAAAAGGGATAAATTGAGGTATAAATTCAACATTTTGCCCTAAATAAGTGTTGCAATTATATAGGAGTTTTACGTAAATTTAACACTTATCACCTTCATGATCAAGTATATCAAATTTAAGATAATTTAGACATTTGTAGGTATATTATCTAATAGTGGACTTTTACTTATATTTTAAAAAAAAATATTATACGTTAAAATAAATTAGTTCGATGAAGTATCAATTAGTTTTTTATTTTATTAAATTTTATAAGCTTGATCTACTTTATAAGAACTTTCGGTCCAACGGTTGGACTGGTCAATTTCACATATTGTACAAAAAATTATTAATTGGTGTAAGTCTGTTGAAGTTTGACACCTGGTGTCAACGGATCCTGACTCAAAAGTAATCACCTATTTACATTTGTTAGAGAACCACCTATTTAATTTGTGATCAACACCTCATTATCAACACCCGACAAATCTTACCACTAATGTGGAACCCCTCCCTACACTATAGTTGGCCCTCATTCTCACCATATAAAGACACTAACACCTTATTCCATAGTCTACCTTTATCCACTAACAATCGCCATCTCCACTTACCTAGCAAGGCTAGATTAAACAACCGCAAGTCCCTAATACCCAACCTTCCATGTCTCTTTTCTTTACATACATCCTCCCAACCAACCCAAACAATATTTCTATAGTCCTCATTCCCACCACAAAGGAAATTTATAAATAAAGATTGAAGTTTAGAAATTATACCTCTGGGATCCTTGAAAAATGTAAAATAGTAGATCAGGATAGAGTGAAGTACAGACTTCAAGAGGACACATCTGCCACCAAAGTAAAAAGTCTTACTTTTCCATGTAGATAGCCTTTTTTTGCACCTTATAGATAATTGGATTCCAAGTCTTCAATTGTCTCGGGTTAGCACCAATAGGGAGACCCAAATATGAAAATGGTAGAAAACCCACTTTACAATTGTGAAATAATTAAAAACTATTTTTCTTATTTTTAACATAATAAAAATATTTTTTTAATAATTAATAAAAGTTTGAAAAATATATTAATACAAATAAAGCATAAATCAAGCTACTTAATGTCTTGGCCAAATTATAATAATCTATGCGATGCTAGTTCACGTCTAATGTCACAAAATCACATTTGAAAGGTTATTGATTCCACAAATTAAATTTCCTCAAGAAATTGAGTCCTTTTCAGGAACAAATTCCTCTTTTCCCATTTGTCATATTAGCTCATTTGCAGGCTTGTAAAGCAAGATCTATTAAAGTTTAGGTCCACATTTGATTTTATTTTGAATAGGCCAATCCAAATTACCATTATTTATCTAATCAGAACTTTAATAATCATCAGACAAACAAAATGACTAAAAATTTTATAGTTTAATTAAAAAATTTAAAATTATTATTACCTAAAAATATTTTTTATCTATAAAATAAAATAAAATATACATAAAAAATTATGTGTGTGTGTATATATATATATATATTCTTTTTTATATTAATAAATTAGTTTAATATTTATTTCATTAAATACTTCTATTTCAAAAGAATTAACTTAATATTTTTGAAATTTCAAACTACCAATTTTGAAATAGAAATGAATTTATTCTTAATTAGGTTTTCAACCCTTTTAATTAGCTCTTGAACCATTTTCTACCTATGGCTATTGGCGTTAAAGACAATTGTCCAATAATAAGCATTTTCCAAATGCTTCCCCGAACTGTCTTAATTGCTACCTTGACCTGACTTCTACTTGACCAAGTGAAACGCAACATTTTTATATATATATTTTTTGTGTCTCATTTCCTTTTTCCTTTTTTTTCTCTCTCTTGATTCTCTCACCAAACCAAAACGTTGAAGTTGGCAAAGAAGCTTCTAGTATGTGAGAAGGCCTAATACACATGACAACACAACCCTTCATATTTTGAACATTCCTTTTTTCCTTGTTTTATAGGAACTCTGTCTAACCACTCCTCCTTGTCTTCTCTTTCCCTCTTTACCAGAGCCCCCACTAGGACCGAAATATGAAGCGATCGGTCAAGGCTCCCATGGTAAAATTAAAAAGAAAAAGAAAAAATTGCAGTTTTTATTATTATTTCTCATTTTCATTTGGGTGCATATGGTTTATTTGGGTTTTTTTTAATAATTTTTTCCATGAAATTACTAACCTTTCTTTGTGATATCGAGGGAGAGGTGCCCTGTGCGGTATGTCTTTGCCATTTTTTTTTTGTTTTTCAATTGCATTGCCTGATTCAATCGGTAAGAGTGAAAAACTCTGACATTGATTTTAAAGAATATCGTGTCTCAAAATTGTCAATGATTTAATTAAATAAATGCAATAACAAGACGCTTCCATGTTAGACTTGAGAACAGAAAGTTGTTGACCAGTGATAGCACAAGGATTTAAGCATAATAATATGAGTAATTATATGCCAAGCTTCTACTTCGCATATATGCACCGAGCTTGTTATGTATATAGTTGACCTAATAACTCTATGGGACTTGGTGAAATACTTGCATGTTATTCATTGAAATGTTTTTGGTTATTGAAATCTCTGTGGGTATAGTTATGGATTAACCATCAAGTTGGTATGGTGGTAGGTTAGATATATTCCAGAGAGGCGATTTGGGAATTTAAATAAGCCCTAATTGTATATAAAGTTTATTTTGAAATTGATAATGCAATCGCAGTTTCCTTAAAGGTGAATTTTCTTACTAAGTAATAATAATCAATCTGACTGGCCTTTACCTCGGCTTAAGTCGTATGCAAGAAACTTTACTTTTCCCACTTGAGAGAAATGGTGGTCTGAAGATTTTTTATTAAAATAAAAACATCATGCAGAAAATTTATTCTTTCTTTTTATAGTTGATGTTTTTGTTTTCATTATACCTTGCAGGTTGAACCTTGCGATATATGTGGTTCTGCCGTCTGTCCTGAACTAATTGTTACTTGCTCTAAATGCAACATAATTCGTGAACATTGGTATTGATCAATCTCCCATTTTAATTTCTCTTCTTATATTTTTTCTCTTTGTGCCTTTGATTTTTTTTTTGACATTACTACATTTTTAGTTTATTTCCTTAAGGAAACTTTTTTAATTAATTAATACTAGAAATTTATATGTGGCAAGTTATACATGTTCTTGATTGTCTATTTGAATTTATATAGTTTTGTTGGAACCTTTGAGCACTTGATTCCGTGGGTTTCTTTGTTTGTAAACCTTATACGTGAAATCTGTATCAAATGCAGTAGAACATTTATTACTGGATAAGAGAAGAAAAATAATGAGTAAGAATAAATGAAGAAAAAAAATGGGAAATTTTTAATTTAATTTGAGTACTTAATTTTATATATTTTCTAATGACATTACAATTATTGGTTTGACTTTTTACGCATAGTTTTGCTATATGCCTTTGCAGTACTATTGTTGCATGAAATACAGTTCTAAATCAATATATGAAATTTCTGTTTCATTTCAGTTACTGCATGCGAAACAATCTTACGAAAATTCCTAACTATTGGCTTTGTGAATCTTGCCGATCCAAAAATGGTAGTTTTAAAAATTGTTTAAAGCCTTTACATTGCAAGGTTTTATTGAGATTTGTTTGTAATTTTTGTTTGAGATTGTGGATCTTGCATAACCAACAAAGGAGCATAAAACTTTATCTCAACAGCAAGTAGGTGCAGTGATACCTACTAAGAAAGCTCAAACCCTTGATCCACAAATTAGAAAAACCTACAAAAGGGGCATGTGGAGCTTTATCGACAAGAAAATATTTAACGATTGTTGGTTCAGGTAACGTATTTTTCTTGTTATGATTTAATTCTTTTTGTTATGTTTGTAACTTTCTTTTATTGATTGTTGCATTTACTCAAGTCCTACCATCAAATTATGCATATGTAGACATGTGACTATAATATAGTTTAACAAAATGGGCTTTAAGTTTAATAACTTGACTAGAATGTTTTTAGAAAGGTTATACATTTAGTGAGTTAGTTTTAATTTTCATCCACTGACATTGACAATGTAAGGATTATTAATATTACACTGTTAAAGATATTGAACCATATGTGACTATGGGAGATGACTAGTTTGAAAAAGAAAAATTTAAAGCCTTTGCTTTACAATTTTTATTGGATTTGGTTCAAGTAGGATACCTTTCTTGTTATGATATGTTTCTTTTTTATGTATGTTGTTTTCTTCTATCGAAAGTTGCATTTTGTAACGCCCTAATTTCTAAACTTAGAAATAATGTCCGTTGGAGACACTATCCCTGAAGTTCTTGAAATCATTACGTTAAATTTTCGATATCGTCATACATTCGCTTAAACTTTCCAACGATTAGCTTAAGCAATTTCAATACAACATCAATTTCATGAATAATAGTAAATCTTACTTAAACTTTAGGGAAGAATCCACACTTGAAGAAGTGTGGTTCAATGAACTCATACCGGAAATCCGGCAGAGTCTCCCTTAAAAATCGGACTATTACCAGAATTCAGCTTAACCTGAAAATCAGCAAAACCAGTACATCTCAATATTTAAACCTATCATAACATTAAAACTAGGCCTCAGTGGCCAAATAAAGAATAGTTACATTTATACAAGATACAATAATAGACCTAAATGAGTAACCAAATAACAACAACAAATACATTAAGAAATAATCCTATTAATGAATCTTCCAACCGAAGTAATATCCAACTCTATCCTCACCATAACTGCCTCAACATCACCAAAGGCACCTGCACAACTAGAGTAAATCTCCGCAACGTGGGGTGAGATAATAATCTCAGCGAGTATAACTAAACATGCATAAAGTGTGGGGGAAGATCAACCTAACTAACTAATATGTAGCCAAATATCATACTCATATTCATATCAGTTAAAGATAATTAACATAACATATTCATGAACTTAATACTCAAATCATTAAAATGCAATAATAATGCAACTCACTGTTGTGCCCAGCAGGCATGAACTTATTACTGAAACTGGAGTTAGACCTGAGCTCAGACTACGGGAAACGTCTTTCCCGGGGACGTATCCCACCCAATACTGGACCGAAGTCAATATCTTTACATAATCAATCAATTTCTTAACTCGCAGCACAAGGCCGACTTAATTAACTCACAGTCGAAACCGGTAAACATGAATTGATAACCCAAAACTAGAATTTCGAGTGTTTCGAAAACTTTCGTAACTTTCGTAACTTTCATAACTTCGAAATCCAAGGGATTTATAATCAATTCCTAGCATGAATTATTCAATTCCAGCAAAAACTTCATCAATTCAATCATATTAACTAATTAGAAAGGGAATCGAAGAGGTAGGGTTCATACATTAAGCATTTCGTAATCTCGCTACTTTCGTAAATCTCGCTACCCTAAGGTTTTCAACGAAACAACCAACCAAACTACTCAAATTCATGCATACATTACTAATCTAACCACAATTATCATATAAAAGAGGGATTAAAGAGTAGGGTTCATACATTGGGGAGAAGTCAAACTCAAAGAGAAAAGTGGGTGTGTGAGTTATACTCACCAATCCTTGGGAATCAAGAGTAGGATGGAAGATTGAAGTGTTTCACTTGATGATTCTAGCTCCGAATCCCTTCCCAAGCTCCCAAATCAGCTTTCTCTCACTAGGTCCACACTCTCTCTCTAAAATGCGTGAAGGAAGAAGAAGAAAATAGCTAAATTCAGATTTTGCATGTCCAAGTATTTATACTGGACTGGACAGCTGGTAATCGATTATAGTAATGCTGTAATCGATTACCAGAGGTAAAATTTACACTAAGAAACGTTTCTGGGAATCTGGTAATCGATTACAACCCTTGGTAATCGATTACCAAAAACTCAGCCCTCAGGTAATCGATTACAACCCTGTGAGTAATCGATTACCTAAAACTAGCTCTCGGGTAATCGATTACAGACCCTCTGTAATCGATTACCAGCAACTCAAAATTCTTCATTTTAACCTGAATGGAATTCTAACTTAGTTTCTATAATCCACTTTCAATCTTTAATTCCTCTACTCAATTCCCTTAATTACGAATACACAATTAACTTATTTTTAGCCTAATGAGTTATTAAAACTTCTAATTTTGCCAGAACCCATATTCCCTAAGTTCACTTAAGTTAAAGCTTAAAACTTGGTTTTATACTTGAGTTTTAACCCATAGTTCCTCAATTACCTTAATTCCTCAACTTATATTCCCTTAATTACTAATACATAACCCTCTCATTTTATGCCTATTAAGTTATTAAAGTTCCTAATTTGCGGGATGTTACACATTTACTCAAGTTCTAAAATCTCAATATGAACCATATGTGACCATGGGAGATGACTAGTTTCAAATTTTTTTAAAGCCTTTGCTTTGTAGTTTTTTTTGGATTTGTTTGTGATTTCTATTTAAGATTATGATTTTTGTAGGACTAGAAAAGGAGGATAAACATGTATCCCAGCGATGAGTAGGTGCAGTGATATCCGATAAGAAAGTTATAACCTATTTTCGGAAAAGAAACTTGTAAAAGAGGCACCTTCTGAATCTTTACCTATAAGAAGATCTTTACCTGTTGTTGGTTCAGGTAGGATACTTTTCTGGTTATGATTTGTTTTTTTATTTTGTATCTTGCTTTCTTCTATTCAAAGTTGCATTACTCAAGTTTTAAAATCTCAATATGAATATGTAAATATGTATCTTGGTCTGTAGTATGATATTAGTCATCACTTGAAGCCTGTGAGTTTTGAACCTATCATCTCTTGTTTTATCCTTTTCTCCTTTTGTTTTGTTTTGTCTTTAGGTGATATCCTTGGTGTTGTTGTTGAACGTAACAAATATAACATTGGAAAAAGTAACCTTCAGAGTATTCATATAAATCTCCACCGTCGTCATAAATATTTGCCCTCTTCAGTCCCTTCTTGGAGGTGTGTTCGTATATTCCCTTGTCATTGATAAATAATAACTTACTTCTCTTTCTTGAATTTCCCTTGCTAGAAAATGCACAGAAATTCTAATCTATAATGACTAGTGAGAATGAAACTCTTCGTTCATTTTATCTATTACTATTCAAGATAGACCTTTTTAAAAGCACTCTCAGAAATTGATTGTGTACATGAGTTCATGTAAACCATTTATATTTGCATGCATGTACTTTTGAATATTTATGTTGAGAAAATAGTTTGATCCCTCCCTTCACAATGGTAAATATTATTCCTCATGACATTTACAAACATGTTAGGCTTAAAGTACATGTGATTTATAATTGCCAAACTGGGATGCATAATTTTGTCGAAGTAAATGGCGGTGAGGTTCTAGATTGGTCCTTATAGTTTCACTAACAATCTTTTGTTTTCCATACTTAATTTTATATACTCATCTCTACACTCACCTTTTCTTTCTATATCCCTTTTCAATTCTCATCACATCAATTATCACATGTTTCACTTTTTCACTTTTTATTTCCTTTTTTCGCTCTATCCCTGTTTCCTCTACACTTCCCACACTCAAATTTTTGAGTGGAAAGTAACACTTTCCCTTCACTAATTTTACAAAGAAGTCCCAGCTCAGAAGTTTGTAATTAGGTCTTTAGACTTCTAAAATTTTTCATGTTTCCTACATGTTAACAACATTGAGGTTTTGTCATCAACTATTTACCTATAGGGACCGATAGAATAGAAGTGTACTATTTTATGACAAACAAGTCTTTTTTATGTTAAACAGGTCTTTTTTTGTATTAACCACACCTACAGATGCCATATATGCATTTGGTTTTATGCAATTTTTAGTTTTATTAACATGAGATTTCATATACTCTCACCATTTTCTAAGGGTCGATTCCAAATTCTTACAGCAACAACATCTGGTGAATTTTATGTTGAGTTTGAGGCCCGATCTCCGTGCATTGTTAATACAAATGCACACAATTTTTCAACTACAATACCTTGAGTGCTTCAACTTGAATCACTTCCTGCGATGAATGTCTTGACTGATGTATTTGGGAATGATTCTCCTAGTCTTCAAGATATTGCTTTGTATTTCTTTCCATCAGATAACACTGAGCGGTCAGCCTTAATTTGCTTCTTAATTATTTTGATGCTCTTTCTTTCTTTCTTATCTTATGTATAAGCTACTTATGCTTCATGTTCTCGTTTGAGTGTAGGTCTAGAAAGAACTCAAATAGCATATTTATCTTGATGAATGCTGAAAAATCAATGCTGAGAAGTTATATTGATGGAGTGGAACTGTTGGTATTTACCTCAAATCATCTTAATATGAACTCAAGGGGTATGTCTATTATTCTCATGCATTAGCTCTCCTATACCACATTTATAACACCTTTAACTACAATCCCTTATTTATGAAATTAAATTGAAAATTAAATAAATAGGACATGTTAAAATATCCAAACCTTGCTTTGATTCTTGCTCGTTTACTTTGAAAAAACATTTTCTGTTTTCATTTCCTATTTTTTAGTTTTAATTACAAATAACGTCAGCTTGTTCTTTTTCATTTTATTTCATGTTTCCGAGTTTTCTACAGAGAAAAAAAGAAACCAATACAAAGTTGATTTTTTTTCCTTTACAAAACTTTGAAAATAAAGAATGATGTTTTTATTGTAAGGTCCAAGAATCCTCCTAAGTGGTTTTAATGAGGACAACTTATCAAAATTCACTTGTCATAATTCTGATTTAAGAGAAACTAATCATTTCACTTGAGTGTATGATAAGAAGATACAGGCAGGAATCTTTAGAAGATAGAACTAAGGACCAGAAGATAGAGATAAACAATATTACACTACATCAAGCTGTAAAAAGGGGTTTCCACATTTTTGAAGTAATAATTTGATGAAGGAAAGCAAGAAATCAGTTGAGAAATTAAAGAAAAAAATTCTTCTGTAATAAGGTTCAAGAGGAACAAAGTCTGCAGAAGATACAGAAGATACATCTCTATGGAAGAAACATGATTGGGAATATAAGAAACATTTCAAAAGAACAAAAAAGGGAAGCCTGGGCATTAGATGATTGGACTAAACTCAATTCAGTCCTCAAAATCAGATTTCCAGACCTAAATCAAATTATAAACATATTAGAAGGAAGATTCACTTTTATAAAAAGTGAAGAAGCAACACCATGCTTAAAGATTCATGATTTCCTAAGCTTTCCAAAGATAAAGACAAGGAAAATTATTTTCTGAAGGCTTCTATAATTTTCACATGTCAATGACAATCCTCTACAGAAGAAGAAGGATATTATGTAGATGAATTCTACTGTCAGACATACTACAGAAGAACCAGAAATCATTAAATTCGGTATTTCTCATTTTTAGAGCTGCAGCTGAGTCAAATATAATTGGAGTAATTTAGGTTGAGTAGATGAAGGCCTATAATGTACCTCCAGAAGAAAAGGTTGCAGAATTCATATGTTTTCCTGTCTGCAGAAGAAAGGTCTCCAGAAGAAGCTGTTAGTCAAACTTGACAGCTGTATGCAACAGAGACAACTGCATCATGACAGAGACATCTCACCCAGAGACAGTTGGAGGTGCAGACAGCCTCTCCAACGGCTAGTTGCTCTCCTCCTCTATAAAATGAGAGGTTCTCTTCATGTTTAGACACACCTCTCTCCAGAAGAAGCTTAAATCTTCAGAATTACAGTCTATATCTTCTAGAATACCTCCTCTCTCCTCATATCTTTGAGTTTCTGCTTCTAAAAGTCCCTGAGAGAGAGCTGGCTCATCACTTACCTTCTGATGTGCCCTAAATGTATTTATTTTGATCCTTGTATCTAATTTTCACTACTCATTTCTTTTGTAAACTCACAAGGAGGCTTGGGAGTGTTAGTGCCTCTTGTGACATTGAGGTGTGGTTATAATCTGAGAAGTAAATTGAGTTAAAGTGGGTTAGGGTGAACAGAAAACCTTCAGAGTGTGTTCTGTAGTGTTTACAGTGGCTGTTTCTTCTGTAGAAGAAGATGCAGTAAGTATACAACCTTATAACTTTGAGAAAGAAACTTGATTAGGAGCCTGAAGAGGATGCAGAAGAATACTAAGGGTAAGGTGTACCCAAGGTGATTGTAAAGTGAAAGTTGAGTAAGAAAATCCTACTTGGTGTAGGGACTAGATGTAACCTCAGGTTGGAAAAGGTGAACCAATATAAAATTTTTGTGTGCAATCTTCTAACTCTTACTCTCTTTACTTTATATTGATTACATGTGCATAAAAGTATTTTGAAATCTACTTAATACCTAAGTAAGTGATATTCACAAAAGTTCCTACAAAGGAACCTTATCTTCTGCATACTGCATATAATTTAACATCTACCTTTGTGTGTACTATCTTCTAATACTAAGCCAAGTTATTCTTGAGCATAATCAGTATTAGAGGAAATTTGCAGAAACTTTTAAACGATCACATTTCAACCCCCTTCTTGTGATTAGAATTTCAACTTCAATTGGTACCAGAGCTTGCCTCTAGGGTTGAAACCACTTAACAGTGAGAGAGGAAAAGATCAAGAGAAAATGGCCAACCATGGAGCTGTAATGTTCATCCAAGAAGGATCATCTACAAATAGACCTCCTGCATTTAACGGCAAGGACTACTATTATTGGAAAGATACAATGAAATTATTTCTAGAATCCCAAGACATTGATCTTTGGGATATCATAGAAAATGGAAACTTCATTCCTATGATTAGAAGAACAAGAATTTTGGTTCCTCCTAAAGAAGGAGAATCTGAAGTTCAAGAAGAACCTCCAAAGCCAAAGCCTAGAGAAGAATGGTCTCAAAAAGATAAGCAGAGATATCTTCTGAATTCCAAAGCAAAATTCTTTCTTCTCTGTGGTTTAAGTAGAGGAGAATATGACAAAGTGGCTGGCTGTTCTACTGCAAAAGAAATATGGGATACACTCAAAATTTCTCATGAAGGAACTGATCAAGTAAAAGAATACAAAATCAACATTTTGATTCATCAATATGATTGAACATGAAACCATTGATGAAATGTTCAGCAGGTTCACTGCCATTATCAATGACCTAAAGTCTCTTGGTAAGAGTTACTCTAATCAAGAGCAAGTCAGAAAAATTCTTAGAAGTCTTCCAAAAATATGGAGACCAAAAGTGACAGCAATTCAAGAAGCAAAAGATCTTGTTATACTAAAGTTAGATGAACTTCTTGGTTCTGTAAAGTTCACGAGCAAGAACTCATGGATTAGTTACCAAGGAAAGACAAAACAATTCCTCTGAAAGCCAGCACATCAAAGAAAACAAGTACAGTATCAACAGAAGAAAAGGTTATTGATGGAGAAGAATCATCTTCTGAAAATGATGATGAGATTGCCTTTATATCCAAAAGGATCCAGAGATTGATCATAAGAAAGGGCAGAGGAAAAAGGTTCTTCAACTTCAAGAAGGATGGACAAAAGGGTGAAGGATCCAAGGCTCAAATCATCTGTTATGAATGCAACAAGCCAGGACACATCAAAGTAGAATGTCCTCAATTAAAAAAGGATCTAAAAGCATTCCAGAAGAAGAAAGCCATGATGGCAACCTGGGATGACTCAGAAAGTTCTTTAGAAGAAGATGCAAAAGATGAGACAACAAACCTGTGTCTCATGGCTGGAAAAGAAGATGAAGATAATGAGGTAATTACTTACAACCCTTCTGCATATAGATAATTAGAAGATGCATTTGAAAACTTATTATCTGACTCACACACTCTAGCTAAAAATGTTCACTTCTTAAAGAACAAATTGTTAAATCTAAAGAAGATAATGATAGATTAAAAGAGGATAATGAGAGATTGGTTAAGACAAATCAATGTCTTCAGCAATCTCATTTTAAGTTATCAGAACAAATTAAATTAATTAAATCTGATTTTGCAGAAGAAAGAAAGTCTGATGCTCTGCAGAAAGAAAATAATCTTCTACAGAAGAAGATTGATGAAGTGCAACAATATTTAAGCAAGTTTGTGAAAAGCACAAATAATTTAGAAAAACTCATAGGAAATGGAAGGGAAATATATGATAAAACAGGTTTAGGATATAATCAATCTCAAACATCAAAAGTTCATAAAACTGTTTTTGTACCTGCCAAAAGGAAGCCTCCATAATGTTCTTGGTGTAACAAAACTGGACATACTGCCCATCACTGTTACAGAAGAAAGAGAAGCTTCAGAAGAAAGGTATCTAACTATTCAGGACCCAACATAATTTGGGTACCTAAATCTCTACTGTCCTATGATGCAGGAACAAGCAAAAACTACCAAGAAGAAAGGGCAATGATTCTTGGATAGTGGCTGCTCAAGACATATGACTGGAGACAAAAACAAATTCATCCAGTTACACAAAATAAAAGGTGTAACAGTAACTTTTGGAGACAACAACAAGGCACACATCAAAGGTATTGGAAAAGTAGGTATGAAGAATTCTACCTAAATTAATAATGTCTACTATGTGAAAGGGTTAAAACATAATCTTCTTAGCATAAGTCAACTTTGTGACAGTGGCTATGATGTTATGTTTCAACCAACATTCTGTGAAATTAGGGAATCATCTACTAAGCAAGTGTTATTTTTAGGAATAAGAAACAAAAATCTATATAGTGTCAGCCTAGAAGAACTTCCTGATCATACTTGCTTTGCTTCCTTTGAAAATGACAAATGGATTTGGCATAGAAAAGTAGGACACTTAAATATGAAAAGTATTTCAAAACTCTCTAAACTAGATTTAGTTAGAGGATTACCAAAAATAAAGTTTGAAAAGGATAAAGTATGTGATGCATGTGTTAAAGGAAAACAAACTCATTCTAGCTTTTATCCTAAAAATGTAATCACCACCAAAAGAGTTTTGGAACTACTACATATTGACTTTTTTGGTCCTACTAAGACACCTAGTTTGGGAGGAAAAAAATATGGTC
This sequence comes from Sesbania bispinosa, assembly GCA_026901365.1. Lineage (NCBI taxonomy): Eukaryota > Viridiplantae > Streptophyta > Magnoliopsida > Fabales > Fabaceae > Sesbania > Sesbania bispinosa. The sequence continues at coordinate 213,527 of QLOH01000065.1, read as the reverse complement.
TTGTCATAGGAGATGACTACTCTAGATTCACATGGGTTTTATTTCTCACCACCAAAGATGAGTCATTTGATGCTTTCAAAATCTTCTCCAAGAAGATACAAAATGAAAGTGGTCAATTAATTGCTTCTGTAAAAAGTGATCATGGAGGAGAGTTTGAAAATTTTTCTTTTAAAAGATTCTTTGATGAAAATGGAATTTCTCACAATTTTTCATGTCCTAGAACTCCACAACAAAATGGAGTTGTTGAAAGGAAAAATAGAACTCTCCAAGAGATGGCTAGAACTATGATAAGTGATAGTGGAATTCAAAGATATTTTTGGGCTGAAGCTATATCCACATCATGCTACATACTTAACAGAGTTTCCATCAGAAGCATACTCAACAAAACTCAATATGAGATATGGAAAGGGAGAAAACCCAACATTGCATACTTTCATGTTTTTGGATGTGATTATTATATTTTAAATAACAAATAAAACCTTGAAAAGTTTGATGCAAAATCTCAAAAAGGAATTTTTCTTGGATACTCTACTACTTCAAAAGCTTATAGAGTTTACAATGTCAAAAATCAGACCATGGAAGAAAGCATGCATGCTATTTTCAATGATACTAACCTTTCTTCTCAAGGAAAGTACAACAATGAATCAGATGATGAATCTGATAAGCTGCAGAAGATATCTTCTGACAGTAAGAACCCATCAGAAAATGTAACAGAACAGGAAAAGCCTGCAGAAGATGTCTGTACACATAAGGAAGATCTACCTAAAAGCTAGAAAATTATTATTGCTCATCCCCATGAACAAATCATTGGAAGTACTATAGAAGAAGTGAAAACCAGATCTCAATTGAGAAGAAATGAAAACAGTACAACTCTTCTATCTCAAATTGAACCCAAAACTGTAAATGAAGCTCTAGAAGATGATTCATGGATAAAAGCCATGAAAGAAGAGCTGGATCAGTTTGAGAAAAACAAGGTCTGGACACTTGTTCCTCCTCCAGAAGATCATTCCATAATTGAAACAAAATAGGTGTTCAGAAACAAGATGGATGAAGAAGGAAGAGTAATCAGAAACAAAGCAAGGTTAGTGGCTCAAGGCTATAACCAACAAGAAGGTATTGACTTTGATGAAACCTTTGCACCAGTAGCTAGATTAGAAGCTATTAGAATCCTTCTTGCATTTGCTGCATTTGAAGATTTCAAATTATACCAAATGGATGTTAAAAGTGCTTTTCTAAATGGTTTCATAAATGAGGAGGTGTATGTACACCAACCTCTAGGTTTTGAAAATCAGAAGCATCCAAACCATGTCTTCAAATTATCAAAAGCTTTATATGGATTAAAACAAGCTCCCAGAGCTTGGTATGAAAGATTAAGCAATTTTCTTCTTAAAAATGATTTTACAAGAGGAAGAATTGATACTACACTGTTTAGAAAAACTCTTAAGAAGGATTTACTGATTGTGCAAATTTATGTTGATGACATAATTTTTAGATCCACCAATGTTAAAATGTGCCAAGAATTTTCAGAATTAATGAAAGGTGAATTTGAAATGAGTATCATGGGAGAACTCAAATTCTTCCTTGGACTGCAAATTAGACAAGAAGACACTGAAATTTTCATTTACCAAGAAAAGTACACTAAAGATCTTCTCAGAAGATACAAAATGGAAGGATCAAAATCCATGGGAACCCCCATGCATCCTTCTACAGTTTTGAATTTAGATGAAAATGGAAAATCTGTCTCTAAAAAGGAATATAGGGGTATGATAGGATCATTGCTTTATTTAACTACAAGTAGGCCAGATATTTTATTTTCTGTAGGACTTTGTGCTAGATTTCAATCTTCTCCAAACAATCTCATGTTGCAGCTGTAAAAAGGATATTTAGATATCTTGTTGGAACAACTGATCTTGGTCTTTGGTACAAGAAAGGTACAGACTTTGATCTTACAGGATATTGTGATGCTGATTATGCTGGAGATAGATTAGATAGAAAAAGCACAAGTAGTGGATGCCAACTCCTTGGAGAATCACAATATCTTGGTCATGTAAAAAGTAGCCTACCATAGCTTTATCTATTGCAGAAGCTGAATATGTTTCTGCTGCAAGTTGTTGCTCACAAATGCTATGGATAAAGCATCAAATGGAAGATTATTGTTTGAGATACTCTAAAATTCGTATCTTCTGTGACAATACTAGTGCCATCAATCTGTCCAAGAATCCAATACAGCATTCTAGGTCTAAACATATTGATATAAAGCATCATTTCATAAGAGATCATGTTCAGAAGAATGAGATTGAGTTAAAATTTATTGAAACCAAATTTCAACTTGCTGATATTTTTACAAAACCACTTGTAGAAGATAGATTCAAATTCATAAGAGATAAACTTCATATGTTGAAATTGAATCCTTGATTAATTAGAAGAAGTTAGGTCTTCTTCTGGAACTAATATCTTCTGGAACAGAAGAATGCTTCTTCTGGAACTGCACCTGCAATTTTATATCTTCTGCAATAAAAGAATATATCTTCTGGAAAATATTCATCCAGAAGCACCCCTGTCAGCATAAGTGACTTATTTCTAGGTACTAGGAAATGTCCCTATCAATTTCACCTTAATCTATAAAGTCATTTCTTGGAAAGTGACTTTGGGTCAACTATGATAGTGACCTTGCATTTACAGCCTGGGTCTAATATGAGAGAAGGGAAAAGTTACCTTTTGTCCCTTCTATTAAGTCAGAAAATCAATAGCACAAATAGGGAAATTAAATTTTCTGACCGTTTGAAGCAACTGCTTCTCCGGTCTGCGCGCTTTTCTCTCTCCCTCTCTCCTACCTCTTCTCAAACGGCTAGTAGGTATCTGCATATGAGGAACTTCTCCTAGCTGAAAAGGATCACACTCTCTCATTTTTTATTTCTCTCAGTTTGCCATACCCCATTGCTCAAGCAAAAAACCTCTCTGTTTTTCCAACCCAACAAGTCTCTGTTTCTCAAATTTTCACTTAAAATCGAAAATGAGGATCAAATCCATAGCCAGCAAAAAGAATGCCTCCTCTCCTAGAGCATCAGAATGCTCATATAGCAGCCACAAAAATTCTGAAGTAGCTGGGAAGGAAATTATTCCATTCAATGAAGTGCTTGAAGTCCAACCTCTATCAACAGAACCTCCTCTTGTGCCTGCACCTTCTTCTTCTGCAATGCCACCTTCTTCCTCAGCTCCTTCCACTTCTAATATCCAAGCTTCTAACATTCCAGTGGTTCGGGTCAGAAGGTCTGATAGATTAAAAGTTGGAGCTAGTTTTCACTCCACATGGAATGACCCCAACAACCCCATTGGGCTTGACTCTCCATCCTCTGCATCAACAAGAGTCTCTCATTCATCCAACAGTGAAGAAAATGAGTCAAAGGAGACAAATAATAGTGATAATGAAAATGACTCTGAAAGTGATCCTTCTGAGGGATCAGAAGATGCAAACGTGGACCTATTTCAAGAAGAAGAATTGCTGAAGGTGTTTTATGAGAAGTGGGAATGGAAAAATATTATCCCTGGAAGAATCTTTCTGTTGAGGGAAATTAGAAAGGCTGGATGGGATGTAAACCATTTTGTTAAGAAGCAAGGATGGGAGGACTTCCTTCTAATTAGAGAACCTGTGTATCCTAGGCTTGTCAAAGCATTCTTTGCTTCTGCAAGCAAATACAGAAGTGATGGAAATTCTCTGGTTGCTGAGATCAAAGGGTCAACAATTGTCCTCACTCCAGAATCAACAGAAGAAGCAATAGGTATTCCATCTTGTTGAGTCTCAGAATTAATTTAAGTATTTAAATTAAAATTAAGACTCATTACCCTCAGGTTTTAATGATTAACAAATTAGATCATATAAGAACAGGTTCTACTGAGAAAGGTATTGTTCTGTGCACTGTGTTTCAGGTTACAGGTATCCATCTGAAGACAAGCAAAAGACAGGAAGAAGAAATCCGAAGAAAGACAAAAATCTGAACAAGAAGAAACGCAGAAAGAAGAAATCTACTAAAGAAAAACAAGGCAATAAGAGCATTGAAGCAACTATCTGAACGCGACCAATCATCTGAAGAAAATGTGGAAAGAAGAAGTATATCTGTGGAATAAAAAAAGACAAGCTTAAAATCCATGAAAGTATGTCAATCAGAAGAACATCACTTTGTCTTAGGCAAGCATACTTCAGATGATCCAATTCAGTCAAATAGACAATAAACAAGCTCAATCTTCTGAACTAAAGAAAGAGTCTAGAAGAAAAGAAAGAGTACATTTGGAGAAAGCTGAAATGAAGATAAACTACATGTTCCTGAAGAATGAAGAAGAAAGAAGCAAACATCCAAAGAAGAAACTTGCTGAAGGAAGGAACTCGCTGAAAGCATCCCTAAGATGAAATGCTAAATCAAGCTGAAGTAATGCAACCTGCTGAAAGTGTGTATATACTAAAGTTAAACCTGCTAAACACATATTTTCTGAATGTGATGACGTGGCACTTCAGACTCTCTGAAGAAGAAGAAGTCAGATACGTTATACAACTCTCTAAAGATTTATGAGTCAATCAGAACAACTTATCAAGAGACTCGAATCTCAATAAACATTAGTGGTGAAGCTAAATTGATGCAAAGAAAAACAAAGGCCTTCGGGCTCAGCTTCAGAACCTAACATGAAAAAGGAAGCCTACTGTAGAAAAATCAAATAGATGTCAGAGATAAGTCAGTGTTTCTGTACATCTACTTCTGTATCTTCTCTGCAACACGCCATCAGAGGTATGTACCTCGAGTGAAAAGAAAAGCCGAAAGCACAATAGGACAAAAGTGAAGTCTAACGTTGTCATATTCTAAAGACTTCCTTTATCAAGAAATGAGAAGAAGAAAGAAAGAAAGAAGCAAGACAAGCAAAGAGAAGCAGAACTCACAACGGTCAAAAGGAGTAGACTAACAGGTCTTTATATCCTATCTCCTTACACTTTGAAGAAGAATAATGAAGAAAGAAGTGAGAAAGAGGAAATATAAACCTGCTGAAGACAAAGAAAATCCTCATGATTAAGAGCTTATCTGCAGTGTGTCAGAACCAAGTCATCTGCGCACCTAATTTGCTTAAGAAGAAGCAATCGAATGAGAAGCTATTTCACAACGGCTATATGAGCCAAATCATTTCTTCTCAACGGAAAAATCAACAATGTTCAAATGACTATATTTCCAGAACATATAAATAGCCTAAAAAAAGGTCTATAAAAGGATAGAGGGAGAGAAGATGAGAGAATAGATGTTGGCCAAGCCTGCATGATGAATCTGTAAAATGTGTCAACTAAAAACAGAAGAAGACAACCATGTATTCCTGAATTCTATTCCTAGTCATGGATTGTCATCAACCTTCTCAGAAGAAATTGGCCAAGCTCAATACAGATTTTAAAGCCAACCTTCTGATCCTATAGAGATGTATTAGAGCTTAAAATTAAACACTTGTTTCTCTATTACACCTTGTACTTAGATTTACTCCATGTATCCTGAGTAGTACTCAGTTAACATACAGTACAAGATGAACCTCAGTTTAAGTCTCTAGGAAACTTAAACTTTTCATTGTAAACACTATGAAGTGTCTGAGAGCCTGGAGAGGCTTGGTTAAGAAAGAATACTCAGTTTAAGCCTGGAGAGGCTTGGTTAAGAAAGAATACTCGGTTTAAGCCTGGAGAGGCTTGGTTAAGAAAGAATACTCGGTTTAAGCCTGGAGAGGCTTGGTTAAGAAAGAATACTCGATTGAGAGCCTGAAGAGGCTTGATGATAAAAGAATACTTGTATCTGTGTTCAGATAGTGGAAAATCCAGTGGTGGTTTACCCTGGGACTGGATGTAGCTCACTGGATTAGTGGGTGAACCAGGATAAATTCTTGTCTGAATCTTCTCTATCTCTTAAGCTATTTTAATTCAGTTTTCATCTAACAAAGGGAATCTAAAAGTATTTTAGTAAGAACTTTTCTTATGAATTAAAGATGTTTTCAAACTACCTTGAGCCTGAACCCAATTCAGAAAGTAATTAAAACTTCAGACTGAAACTCATCGTCTGAATCCTTTCAGAAGCTTAACTCTTCACTCTCCGCTATTATTTGATTATTTCTAACTAAGAAAGAATCTGAAAAGTAAAATCATTTTATGCAAGAATACTTACTGAACCTTCTGAAGTAGGTTCAGTATGTTATTTAACAAAACAATTTTCAGCAAGTTTCTGAAACGTTTAAAACATTAGTAAAAATCATTTTTGAAACATGTTTTCTATTTTGAAGTCTTTACCTATCAAAATGAGTTTAAACAAGTTTCTAAAATAAAACATCTGAAGTGATCTCAGAAAGTACATTTGTATTTATCTAAGTTCAGCAAGTCTCTGAAAAACTCTCTTTCAATAGCCCTCGCGTAATTATGATGTTATTTACTATTTGGCAGGAAGAGTTTTTCATAATAACCTGCATAGGTTATTTGATTAAGAAGATGGTTTTAAAAAGGGGTTTCCAAAATTAGCATAAAGTTTTGAAACACTATTCAACCGCCCTTTTAGTGTTTACTGTGGTTCTAACAATTGGTATAAGAGCTCACCTTCGGGTTGAGCATCTAACAAATGCTGAAGGAGTAGATCCTCAGAAGATGGAAACCTCAAGCTAAAGCAACTCTGAGATAAAGTGAAAAACGAATGAGTAAGGAGTATATTCTCTTAAGCTCATTATTCAAGCTGCTGAAGCATCTTTCAGAAGGGTATGATGAGAAAAGGAAAGCATGTTCAATTCAAATTCCCTCATCGGTATCATCTTTCCTATCTCAACTTATATGCAATTATGTGATATATATTTATAAGAATAATCTGAAGATTGTATATAGTCTCTGTTGTATGAGAAATGGACTTGCTGATATATGTTTGTCTGAAATGTGCTTACTTGCTGAAAATCATTTATCAGATTATCTTTTTTGATTTAAGTAATTATGTTGAGTAACTTTTTAAATTGGAAGTTGAAATGTCTTTAAAATTTAAACATTTTGTCAAAACTATGATCTGGCTCTAAGTGAATTAATGGATTATCAACCATATCCTCATAGTGGCACGATGCACATCTCTCCATAACTGTTCAGTTCATGTAATCACCGACATCAATGTCTCAAGCATGCCTATTTATAAGGATTGAAGGAGTATCATGAGAACTACACTCTAATCAGTAAATCCTCATAACAGAACTTTATCCTCTTCTAGAACCTTAACTTTCGTAGTTCAAAAACCTTGCTCAATTGGCTGCTGATTCCTCTACTTCATGTGATTCAAATCAGTCAAAGATTAATGAGAAAATCATTCCCTCAAGGATGGTTCGTCTCTCTAAATTTGAAGAAGCAGGATTAAATATCTCTGAGTACTTTGATGCTGTTGGGTGGACCCCATTCTTTAACAAAATTTCCTCCGCGTGGCATGAGGAAAGTGTTATGGAATTTTGAAACAACTCTGAAGTTGTTTCTAATCCAGAACACACTTGGATAAACACCACTGTGATGGGGAGATCTCTATTTGTGGACAGTAAACTGCTTGCTGAAGTAATTGGTGTTCCTTCAAGGGGAGAAAACTTTTGTCAGAATTGGGAAGTACATCATGGAGGCTTCCTGATATTTGATCAGTTACTGTCTGGTAGAAGACGCTCTGGTCCCACCAAGCACTCCCAACTTATGGATATTCCCAGAGTTCTCCTTGCTGTTCTTAACTGCTGCATCCTTCCTAAAGGAAGTAATAACCTTTTCATCAAGGAAAATGAAAGGGTTGTGGTGGCAAACTTGCTGTTGAAGGAGAAGATCAATCTTCCATGGATTCTTCTATATCAGATGACATTCAGAGAAGAGTTGGATGTTAAGGATCTCTTCCCCCACAACACCTTAATCATGAAAATCTTAATTCACAAGGGCTTTCCGATGGACAATCTTTTTGATCAAGCACCTCCTTCCTCCTTCACTCTGGTTATGTTTGCTCAGTCAGACAGGACTCTATATGAAAGAGAAGAAGCCCTAGGGAACAGAGTGGCTGAAGTTCCTCTTATGACATCCCATGTAAAAAAAAAAGAGAAGGACAAGAGCTTCTGATCATCTGGGTGCTCACGGAAGAATTAGAAAGGTGCTTGCTACATACAATGTGAAACGTCTGCACGCTCGTGTGAATTGGTTAGTAAGGAGGTTGAAGAAAACTCAGAAGGAGCTACTGAAGCTTAAAGCAGAAAAGTAGAGTGCCAATGCTAATGAGGAACTACCTACTAATAGTCCTTAATTCATTCAAAGAGCCTTATCATTTTCTTTTAATGCTTTTAAAGGATTTATTTTAATAAAACTTTTTATTGTAGTGTTCCCATAACTGTCTATATTTTCTTCTCACGTTCTCTATAAGTAAGTATGCGTTTTTCTGACTTTGCAGTTTATATTATACTTTCTTCAGATTAATAAAACCTTTAAATCAAGCAGTCTTCAGAAAGTAATAACAAACTCAGGGGGAGTATCTTTCAATAAAAAAAAATCCTTAAAGAAAGATAAATTCCCACAAGTATTTGAATTAAGGAGAGAATGTTGTGTAAAGCTAAATTCTTACGATATTTCCATAATAATTAAAATTTTTTTTGCAAATTCAGATGCTTCTGAAAGGTATTTTGGTTTGTGAATGTTTCAGCAAACATGTCTTTAAAAAGGAACTTATAAAGCTGATCATCAGAATGCAACATCATCTGAAGCTGATCACTCTTAGCCTCTGAACCTGTTCAGAAAGTTCACAACGAACTTACTGAGATTATGGGTCAGGAATGCTGATGAGATTGATACTCAAGTCTCTGAGCCTAACTCAATTCTTGAGAAACAGGGCATGATGATTGTTTCTGAAGGAAAAGAAGTCAGAAAGGCTATAAAGCATGAAGATCAAGATCAAGATCATGCTGCTGATGCGATACAATCAAGTTCAGAAAATAAAAGCAACAAGACTGTTCTTGAAGACAAGTTGAGTCTCAGCGGATAAGTTTCTTAACTTCAATTTTTTTATGAGTCTCATGATTTCGTAAGAATAACTGCCTCAGGTTGATATTTTGTATGCATGAAAGTCTTAGCATTTATTTTGTATTTATGACCTCATGGTTGCAAATAATTCATCTTTAAAATAGACAATTATCATAATAACCGGTGCTTTGAAAAGACACAATTGCAAAAAGTTTTTGAAAACCGTAAACATTGATGACATGGATATTTAAAGAAGATGGCTTTTCACCTGTCTGCTACATGACGCACGTTCTCCCAAGTCGGCGCTACAACTGCTATTTTTAAGGGTTATCTAAGCCTATTTATACAAGACGAGGAAAGCAGTTCAAGCCTCATCACTCATCTCATTTCCTCTGCAACTTCTCATATGTCTCTTTTAAGCTCTTGACTCCTCTCAAAATCTTCAAAAAGGATTTATCTCTTTTACCTCCTTTATGGCGTCCTCAGTCACCATCTTCCAAACTCAAACTGTGAACTTTAAAAACCTGGCTGATGAAGGCTATGACATTGTTGAACTATTTGAGGGGGCTGGATGGATACCATTCTTCGAAGCCATTGACTGCAGATGGCATGAAGATAGTGTTCGGGAGTTTTGGAACACTGTGTTAGAACCACAGGAAACACTAAAAGGGGGGGTTGAATAGTGTTTTAAACTTTTTGATAGTTTTTGGAAATCTTTTGGTTAAAACATGAATATGGGCACCATTAAAAATAAGTCTTAAGATTGTTTTAAACAGAGACTTCTCAACGTATCTTCTGAAGATTATTACAAAGAGTATTTTCAGCGCAGTTTCTGAAATACTTCAGACTACTAGAGGTTATCTGAAGTCTGTTCCTGATTTTTGAACTGATCTCTTTCAGACTTACTTCTGAGATTTTATTTCAGAAGTTCTTCAAGGAACATTCTTTGTAAAGCTTCAAATGATATAAAAGATATCTCATGTTTTGTTTATGTGAAAAATTATTTTATTGAAATAGTTGTGTTAAGTTTATTATAGAAAATACTTTTCAAGTTCCAACTTAAATATGAAAACTGTAGATAAAGAGATTGAAGAAAAACTTGGGCATAAAGATTTCAGACAGGCTTTTAAAGAGGCTGTCTGAAGTTTTCAGACGGCTGGTAAAAACTAATTTTAAAAGATGTTTTGTGCCCCCTTTTAAAATATCAGATTAATTATTCTGGCCCTTTGATTGTATAAACAGAATTGATAAGAGATAAGGGTAAGAAAACTTAGACAAGGAATTTATCCTGGTTCACCCACAAACCTGTGAGCTACATCCAGTCCCAGAGGCAAATCACCACTGGATTTTTCATTATCTGAATCCACAGATACAAGTATTATTCACAGCCTCTTCAGGCCTACACAAGTATTACTTTGTTTTCAACTGCCTCTCCAGGCAACTCATTGCAGTATTCTTTTCTATCAAGCCTCTCCAGGCTCTACAACGAGTATTCTTTTCTATCAAGCCTCTCCAGGCTCTACAACGAGTATTCTTTTCTATCAAGCCTCTCCAGGCTCTACAACGAGTATTCTTTTCTATCAAGCCTCTCCAGGCTCTACAACGAGTATTCTTTTCTATCAAGCCTCTCCAGGCTCTACAACGAGTATTCTTTTCTATCAAGCCTCTCCAGGCTCTACAACACATAAAGTGTTTACAAATTGAACTAAGTTTAAGTTTCCACAAAACATAAACTTAATCCTTTCCTGTACTAGAGGTTAACTGAGTACTACTCAGGATACAATGAATAAATCTAAGTACAAGGATAAGACAGTGATACAAGCATATATGTTTAAGTACAATCCCTGTCTCTGATATGAGGCATAACATCCTCTGAGAATTGGCTAGGTAGATACTGACTTTAAGCTCCAGCCTTGTTCTCTAGCCATTGGTTTCCATGGGTTACATTCTCACCCGTATCATTGGAAAAACCAAGGCATACTTGCAGCTTCAAACCATTCTTGGTTCATATGAGATTAAGCACAGCCTGGTAGGTTGTTCAACTAAACAACTGCTATTTTGACTAGCATAGTTGATTCAAGTAAGTATGGTCAACACCGATAGGATTTTTCTGATGCATCTTGATCAACTGATTGAACCAAGTGAATGAGTTCAACGTCTTCAAATTCTTCCTTGAGGCTATTTATATGTTCTGTTGGAATATAGCCGTTTGAAGATGATTCATGATACCGTTGAGATGTTGATGATGTGGCTCATATAGCCGTTATGTAATAGTGTCTCAAACGGTTGCTTCTTCTTTAGCAGTTATGTGTTCAGACAGTCTTGTTCTGACACTTCTGTAGATGAGCTCTTTTAGAGAGATTTTCTTGATATTATTTTGCATGTTCTCTCTCTTGATATCCTTTTACTTTTCTTCAGCTGACTTCTGATTTTCTCTGCTTTTCTTAGGAGTGTATATGAGGAGGTATCCGTTGGATTTGTCCTCTTGCTTATTTTGTATATGATCCTTTTCTGTTTGCTTCCTGACACCATTTCTCCTTTCTTCTTTGAGTGAGGTGTCTTTTTCAATGGCTGTTTCTTGCAGATGATAAAATATGTTTGAATTAAAATATGTTATTCAAACATTTCTCTTTGTTGCTTCTGCTTAGTCTCCTGAGCTTTTCTTGTGCTTTCTTTTGGATTGGTGATGATGATATTTCCGTTGTGATACCACCCTTTAGAGAAAGCATTGCATGCTATTCGATCCATCGTGAGACACGCTTCTGGGTGTCTTCACAATTCTGACAGAGTACAACGTTGGTGCTGCTATAAAGCTGCCATCGTTGTTGCTGCAATTTCTGCGTTGCAGAGATTTCCTCAGTGGTGTATGAAATTCAAAATCACCAGGAAAGGTCTGTGTGTTCCTTGCCATAAACGTGTTTGAAAAGGTACGTGCAGCAGAGGTTCAGAAAAGTCTTCACAAACTTCAGCAGAGGGTGACACGTCATAAGTGAGACTTCAGACAGCACTGATACTTCAGATGAGTTGAACTACTTCAGACAGCTTCAACTCTTCAGACGAGTTCTGCTTCTTCAGAAATCTTCGTTGCTTCAGACAACTTCTTTGCTTCGGAAAGCTTCCTTGCTTCAGACAGCTTCTTTTCTTCAGACTGCTTTATGTTGTCTTCATATGGTCTTCACGTCTTCAGACAGTTTGCGCACTTCAGACGAGTTGCATTCTTCAGACAGCTTCTTTATATTTGATCCTGCATTTGTTCTTCTGATCCTAATCTTCTGATTCCGATAAATATTTCATCCTGAAACACAATCAACAAACCAATACCTTTCTCAGTAGAATCTGTTTATATAATCTTATTTGTTAATCATTAAAACTAAAGGATATTAAGTCTTTGAGTCAAGTTTGAATGCTCAAACTGATTAATAGACTTCACAATCTCCCCCTTTTTAATGGTGACAAATAAGATATGTACAACTTACAAAATGTTTTAAGGAAAGATGGGTAAGTATATAAAAGACTCCCCCTATCTATAATACTCCCCCTGAGAAGAACATTTATTCTTTTAGTTTGTTAAATGTTGTCAATTGTTAAATGTTGCAAATTGTTATTATTATTCTAATCGTTAACAAGATTAGATTTTGTTAACTTATCCTTTAGAAACTAGATGTTAATCTTTCAGATACCAATTATTAATCAGATGTGTTAATTTTCTTAGACACTAATTATTATTGTTTGTTATTAACTTATCACAGATACTGATTGTTATTTGTCATTTTCTGACATACATTTATATTGTCCCCTTATTTTTCCCTTTCTAAATCATTTTGTGAGTTTTATATTTCTCCCCCTTTTGTCATTAATTAAAAAGGTTGTTCATTTACTTATATCAATTGTTTGTTATTTTTCTTATTTTTCATATATTTCTCTCCCTATTTATAATTAACTTTCCTGTGTATCTTGTATTAGACAGGGTAAAGTCTTAAAGCTGATTTAAAAACGATAAACATAATATATAGCGACTGAAGAAAAATCAACCAGGGTTACAGCATCTAAAGAGAAATGACATCTAAGATTAGCAACAGATAGGCAAAGACATAAAGGCAGACAAGAGAAAAATATTGACAGAGGTTGATAAGCAAAGATATTAAAGGATCTTTTCTCCTTTTGACTTCTTTAAACTCCCAGACCGCCTGTAAGGTTGAACACAGTCCTCCTTATCTCCTTTATCTTGCGCCGAAGTTGAGCGTTCTCCATCCTTAGTCTTTGAACCTCAGAGATGTCATTAGTTTGCTCTGTGTTCCGATGATTAACCTTAAGAAGACCGGGGTTTCTGTGATTATACAGATGATCAATGACCACATTGTTTACCATAAGAATCTTCATGATCACAATATTGTGAGGTAGAATAGTAGAGTCTCCCAGTTTTCTTCCTGCCATATCGAATAGAATGATCCATGGAAGATTAATCTTCTTCTTTTGCAGAAGATTGATAACACAGAACCTTTCCATCTCAAGGTTGTGGTTATACTCAATTCGTGGGATCACACAATATTTTAGAATGTTGAATAGAACTTTGGGGATAACTTTCATTCCTCGCCTGTTGTAGATCAGATGGTTAGATTCTTCAGTACAATGATGTAGGTCATTCCAGCCTGTTGAGAACAGTTCCCCTTCTGCTTTTACTCCTAGAGCTCTTTCAAGAATATCTGTAGTCACAATCACCTTTTGATTCATTACTTGGGCTTTGAGGCAAGTCTCTTCTGCTGAGTTTTCCAGAGATAATGTGTTCCAGAATTGGTACACACTTTCTTCATGCCATTGACTATCAATGGCTTCAAAGAAGGGCAACCATCCGGCGGCTTCGAAATAGGCAGTTACATTAGGACCATCTTTAGAGAGATAGGGAAAGTCTACAATTTGGGTTTGAAAAATGGACTGAGAGGAGGACATTTCTAGAAATGAAAAAGAGATGACTTTGAAGATCGAGATGAAGCGAGCAGATATTCTGAAGATAGAGATTTAGTGGGGGTATATATATACACAAAAGGCACTTAAAAGATATTAATGATGACACTGACAACGCCTCTTTGGGGAAGAGTGCGTTGATTGACAGACAAGTGAAACGACGTGACCTTTGCTTTCTCAAGATTTGTGACGGTACAGATGCATGAAACCCTCCCCGTTTTAAATGACTCATCTTATCAAAGAATTTAGTAATTAAGTGAGAGAAAAAAATTGTAAAGGGGAGAGATATTACTCACAACTTTTATTGTTTTGTGATTTGAGAAATGCATTTCCTTTTCTGAAAACTTTCTTCTTTTGAATTTTCTTGATGCTCTCTACGATTGGGTTGGATTTAAGTGACTATCCCTTCAGCATTCTTGGCCCAAAGTTTTAGCAGGTCCATAGAACGTGTTCTTATTAGAAGGTGTTAATCGACAATCTTCTTAAAGCCTGTTTCCTAAAATAAGAGCCACTAAAGATACCTTTTCAGTAGCATCTGATGTTTAATCATTATACCAATTGTCTTAAATTCCTGATTATAATTTAAGGATTGATTAATCATTAAAACAAATGGTTTAGGTTTATGATTTTAATTATATTCCAGTAATCAACTATCTTATATTAAGAATATGACTAACTATGCACAAATAGAAACCCATATAAACAATTAGAGGGTAAAGAAATCAAGCAAAGAAAAAAAATTTATATTATAAGAGTCATAAAAACAGAATTTTTTAAAAGACATAGACACAATGATTCTGAATCAAAACACAAGTTTCTCATTGAACATTAAGTAGGCTATCATCTCTACTCGTTTTACTATTAACCATTTCAGCCTTCAGCATTTGAAGCTCTTTCTTCGCTGCTTTTAGCCTCTCTGCAAACCTAATCACCTTATCATTTCTCATAGAGTGCACCAGACGTCATCCTTTTCCTTTTATGAAACTTCAGATGAACATCTTTAGTTCCTTCTTCAGTGTGTGGGGCAAAGAGAGGAGGAATGACCACTTGATTTTCAGGAGCTTCTTCTCTTTCCATAAAAGTCTGGTCTAACTCAGCATATTCAACCGAAGTGAAGAAGTCAGGAGATGGCTGGTCATAGAGACTTTCCATAGGAAAGCTCTTGTACAGGAGAATTTTCATAATTAGGGTATTGTGGAGATAGAACTTCTCATTTCCCATCTCATCTCTGAACATCATCTGATACATCAGTATCCAAGGGAGATTGACTTTCTTCTTTGACAGCAGGAGTCCCAAAACAAACCTCTCCATCATGGTTATTATTAAGTTGTTTCTTCCTTTGGGAAGAATACAACAGTTTAGCATAGCAAGAAGGGCTCTGGGTGTGCTAAGGAGTTGAGAAGGTCTGAAGGGACCAAGCCTTGCTTTTCCAAACAGATATTGATCAAGGACAGGAGTTCCACCATGCATAGATTCCCATTTTTGGAAATAGAGTTCTCCTCTGTTTGGAACACCTATGACTTCAGCAATAAGTTTGGTATTCACAAACAGTGACCTTCCCATTACTTTCGTTTCAATCCCAGTTCTGTTAGGTTCAGATATGACTTTGATGTTTTCCCAGAACTCCATTACACTTTTCTCATGCCATGGTGAGGAAATGTTGCTGAAGAAGGGAGTCCACCCTACGGAGTCAAAATACTCTGAGATTTAAAATCTGCCTCATCAAAGTCAGAGAGATTTACCAACTTAGAAGGTATGATTCTCTCATCAAACATAGGATGGTTTGATGATGCAGACATGTTGGCCATTGAGTACGATTGATCTAAGGAGATTAGGGTGCTTGAAGAGTTCTGGCTTTTGAGGATAAGTTGATTGAAGTGTAGTTCCTATGATGATCTTCCAATTCTAAAATAGGCAATCAAGCATTGCTTCGTTCAATGAAGAATAACGGTTACGTGCACCAAGCAATTATTGAGAGTTGTGCATCGTGCCAATTATGAGAAACCGGTTGATGATACATTGATCCATGTTGCGCCTTATCACATTTAATAGTAATCATGATAAACATACATGACTCTTCATTTACTAAAATAAATATACACATATATTCACACATATGATGCAGATAATTTACACACAAAACAAGTAATACGCATACATATATAGGACATTTATTATGCAATAATTTATTTTCACACAAGTACTCTTATGTAATAATAATTTCGATAAAACAAAACATTCAGCAGATAAACAGTTATATTTAAATTTAGATTTAAACAAAGATAAGAAAGGTGTTACCCGGTTGTGATCTAGAGATAGATACACTTTCCTTTTCCAGCTATATCCTTCTGAAAGATGCCTTGTATGAGTAATGAGTTTTAAGAAAGTGATTTTATTTTCTCATTATCATTCTTCAGAGTTGCTTCAGCTTGGTGAGATTTCCATCTTCTGAGGATCTACTCCTTCTGCATTTGTTAGATGCTCAACCCGAAGGTGAGCTCTGATACCAATTGTTAGAACCACAGGAAACACTAAAAGGGGGGGGGGGGGGTTGAATAGTGTTTTAAACTTTTTGATAGTTTTTGGAAATCTTTTGGTTAAAACATGAATATGGGCACCGTTAAAAATAAGTCTTAAGATTG
This sequence comes from Sesbania bispinosa, assembly GCA_026901365.1. Lineage (NCBI taxonomy): Eukaryota > Viridiplantae > Streptophyta > Magnoliopsida > Fabales > Fabaceae > Sesbania > Sesbania bispinosa. The sequence goes on along the minus strand of QLOH01000065.1, from coordinate 196,919 downwards.
TTTTAAACAGAGACTTCTCAACGTATCTTCTGAAGATTATTACAAAGAGTATTTTCAGCGCAGTTTCTGAAATACTTCAGACTACTAGAGGTTATCTGAAGTCTGTTCCTGATTTTTGAACTGATCTCTTTCAGACTTACTTCTGAGATTTTATTTCAGAAGTTCTTCAAGGAACATTCTTTGTAAAGCTTCAAATGATATAAAAGATATCTCATGTTTTGTTTATTTGAAAAATTATTTTATTGAAATAGTTGTGTTAAGTTTATTATAGAAAATACTTTTCAAGTTCCAACTTAAATATGAAAACTGGAGACAAAGAGATTGAAGAAAAACTTGGGCATAGAGATTTCAGACAGGCTTTTAAAGAGGCTGTCTGAAGTTTTCAGACGGCTGGTAAAAACTAATTTTAAAAGATGTTTTGTGCCCCCTTTTAAAATATCAGATTAATTATTCTGGCCCTTTGATTGTATAAACAGAATTGATAAGAGATAAGGGTAAGAAAACTTAGACAAGGAATTTATCCTGGTTCACCCACAAACCTGTGAGCTACATCCAGTCCCAGAGGCAAATCACCACTGGATTTTTCATTATCTGAATCCACAGATACAAGTATTATTCACAGCCTCTTCAGGCCTACACAAGTATTACTTTGTTTTCAACTGCCTCTCCAGGCAACTCATTGCAGTATTCTTTTCTATCAAGCCTCTCCAGGCTCTACAACAAGTATTCTTTTCTATCAAGCCTCTCCAGGCTTTACAACGAGTATTCTTTTCTATCAAGCCCCTCCAGGCTCTACAACAAGTATTATTTTCTATCAAGCCTCTCCAGGCTCTACAACGAGTATTCTTTTCTATCAAGCCTCTCCAGGCTCTACAACAAGTATTCTTTTCTATAAAGCCTCTCCAGGCTCTACAACGAGTATTCTTTTCTATCAAGCCTCTCCAGGCTCTACAACGAGTATTCTTTTCTATCAAGACTCTCCAGGCTCTACAACGAGTATTCTTTTCTATCAAGCCTCTCCAGGCTCTAAAACGAGTATTCTTTTCTATCAAGCCTCTCCAGGCTCTAAAACGAGTATTCTTTTCTATCAAGCCTCTCCAGGCTCTACAACGAGTATTCTTTTCTATCAAGCCTCTCCAGGCTCTACAACGAGTATTCTTTTCTATCAAGCCTCTCCAGGCTCTACAACGAGTATTCTTTTCTATCAAGCCTCTCCAGGCTCTACAACGAGTATTCTTTTCTATCAAGCCTCTCCAGGCTCTACAACACATAAAGTGTTTACAAAGTTTCCACGAAACATAAACTTAATCCTTTCCTGTACTAGAGGTTAACTGAGTACTACTCAGGATACAATGAATAAATCTAAGTACAAGGATAAGACAGTGATACAAGCATATATGTTTAAGTACAATCCCTGTCTTTGATATGAGGCATAACATCCTCTGAGAATTGGCTAGGTAGATACTGACTTTAAGCTCCAGCCTTGTTCTCTAGCCATTGGTTTCCATGGGTTACATTCTCACCCGTATCATTGGAAAAACCAAGTCATACTTGCAGCTTCAAACCATTCTTGGTTCATATGAGATTAAGCACAACCTGGTAGGTTGTTCAACTGAACAACTGCTATTTTGACTAGCATAGTTGATTCAAGTAAGTATGGTCAACACCGATAGGATTTTTCTGATGCATCTTGATCAACTGATTGAACCAAGATAATGAGTTCAACGTCTTCAAATTCTTCCTTGAGGCTATTTATATGTTCTGTTGGAATATAGCCGTTTGAAGATGATTCATGATACCGTTGAGATGTTGATGATGTGGCTCATATAGCCGTTATGTAATAGTGTCTCAAACGGTTGCTTCTTCTTTAGCAGTTATGTGTTCAGACAGTCTTGTTCTGACACTTCTGTAGATGAGCTCTTTTAGAGAGATTTTCTTGATATTATTTTGCATGTTCTCTCTCTTGATATCCTTTTACTTTTCTTCAGCTGACTTCTGATTTTCTCTGCTTTTCTTAGGAGTGTATATGAGGAGGTATCCGTTGGATTTGTCCTCTTGCTTATTTTGTATATGATCCTTTTCTGTTTGCTTCCTGACACCATTTCTCCTTTCTTCTTTGAGTGAGGTGTCTTTTTCAATGGCTGTTTCTTGCAGATGATAAAATATGTTTGAATTAAAATATGTTATTCAAACATTTCTCTTTGTTGCTTCTGCTTAGTCTCCTGAGCTTTTCTTGTGCTTTCTTTTGGATTGGTGATGATGATATTTCCGTTGTGATACCACCCTTTAGAGAAAGCATTGCATGCTATTCGATCCATCGTGAGACACGCTTCTGGGTGTCTTCACAATTCTGACAGAGTACAACGTTGGTGCTGCTATAAAGCTGCCATCGTTGTTGCTGCAATTTCTGCGTTGCAGAGATTTCCTCAGTGGTGTATGAAATTCAAAATCACCAGGAAAGGTCTGTGTGTTCCTTGCCATAAACGTGTTTGAAAAGGTACGTGCAGCAGAGGTTCAGAAAAGTCTTCACAAACTTCAGCAGAGGGTGACACGTCATAAGTGAGACTTCAGACAGCACTGATACTTCAGACGAGTTGAACTACTTCAGACAGCTTCAACTCTTCAGACGAGTTCTGCTTCTTCAGACATCTTCGTTGCTTCAGAAAACTTCTTTGCTTCGGAAAGCTTCCTTGCTTCAGACAGCTTCTTTTCTTCAGACTGCTTTATGTTGTCTTCATATGGTCTTCACGTCTTCAGACAGTTTGCGCACTTCAGACGAGTTGCATTCTTCAGACAGCTTCTTTATATTTGATCCTGCATTTGTTCTTCTGATCCTAATCTTCTGATTCCGATAAATATTTCATCCTGAAACACAATCAACAAACCAATACCTTTCTCAGTAGAATCTGTTTATATAATCTTATTTGTTAATCATTAAAACTAAAGGATATTAAGTCTTTGAGTCAAGTTTGAATGCTCAAACTGATTAATAGACTTCACAATCTCCCCCTTTTTAATGGTGACAAATAAGATATGTACAACTTACAAAATGTTTTAAGGAAAGATGGGTAAGTATATAAAAGACTCCCCCTATCTATAATACTCCCCCTGAGAAGAACATTTATTCTTTTAGTTTGTTAAATGTTGTCAATTGTTAAATGTTGCAAATTGTTATTATTATTCTAATCGTTAACAAGATTAGATTTTGTTAACTTATCCTTTAGAAACTAGATGTTAATCTTTCAGATACCAATTATTAATCAGATGTGTTAATTTTCTTAGACACTAATTATTATTGTTTGTTATTAACTTATCACAGATACTGATTGTTATTTGTCATTTTCTGACATACATTTATATTGTCCCCTTATTTTTCCCTTTCTAAATCATTTTGTGAGTTTTATATTTCTCCCCCTTTTGTCATTAATTAAAAAGGTTGTTCATTTACTTATATCAATTGTTTGTTATTTTTCTTATTTTTCATATATTTCTCTCCCTATTTATAATTAACTTTCCTGTGTATCTTGTATTAGACAGGGTAAAGTCTTAAAGCTGATTTAAAAACGATAAACATAATATATAGCGACTGAAGAAAAATCAACCAGGGTTACAGCATCTAAAGAGAAATGACATCTAAGATTAGCAACAGATAGGCAAAGACATAAAGGCAGACAAGAGAAAAATATTGACAGAGGTTGATAAGCAAAGATATTAAAGGATCTTTTCTCCTTTTGACTTTTTTAATGGTTGACAAATTTGACTTAAATTACTTATCATAGATACACACATGTTTTAATGTTTTATCTATGATTTCAGCAAGAGTCACTATGAGCCTACATAAAGAGACTAAGTGTTGAAGCTGTCCGAAGAAGCAGAACTCCTCTAAAGAGTTGAAGCTGTCTGAAGTAGTTCAACCCTTCTGAAGTATCAGTGCCGTCTGAAGTATTGAAGTCGTCTGAAGTCTCATTTATGACGTGGCATCCTCTGCTGAAGTTTGTGAAGACTTTTCTGAACCTCTGCTGCACGTACCTTTTTCAAACGCATTTATAGCAAGGAACACAGAGACCTTTCCTGGTGATTTTGAATTTCATACACCACTGAGGAAATCTCTGCAACACAGCCTCTGCAGCAACATTTGTAGCAGCTTTATGGCAGGAGCAACCTTGTACCGTGTCAGAAATATCAGAGCTCTCAGAAGCATATCTCACAACGGATTAAATAGCATTTAATGCTATCTCTAAACGGTGGTATTTCAACGGATTGAAGATTGGGTATAAATACCCCTCCTTTGAAGACCATCAAGAGAGAAGAATTTTGTGAAAAAGAACAAAAAAACTCTGCAAGTTTTTTTTTTGCTGCAACAACTCTGATAACACTTATCTCTGTACACATATTGTAATATCCTGAGCATACCTCAGTTTTTCTGTACATCTGTAATTGTTTAAGCTTCAAGACTGATATAGTTTGTAAGCTTAAGCATTTTATCTTATCTGTATTTATTTGTTGAGCCTGGAGAGGCTTGTCTCTAAAAGAATACTTGGTTGTAGAGCCTGGAGAGGCTTGACTCTAAAAGAATACTTGGTTGTAGAGCCTGGAGAGGCTTGACTGTAAAAGAATACTTGGTTGTAGAGCCTGGAGAGGCTTGACTGTAAAAGAGTACTTGGTTGTAGAGCCTGAAGAGGCTTGACTGTAAAAGAATACTTGTAATCTTGGAAGATTAAGAGAAAATCCAATTGCTAGTTGGCATTGGGACTGGACGTAGCTCACAGTGGTAGTGAGTGAACCAGGATAAATTCCTTGGCTAAGTTTTCTTACCCTTATCTCTTGTCAATTCTTTTTATACTAATCAAGGGGTTAGAGTAATTAATCTGATATTTTATAAAGGCACAAAACATCTTTTAAAATCAGTTTTTTTTAAGCCGTCTGAAAACTTCAGACAGCTCTTTAAGAGCCTGTCTAAAATCGTGTTTTTAACACCTGTTTGCGAAAAGCTTTCTAAAATATTTAGAAACACTATTCAACCCCCCTTCTAGTGTTTCCCTGTGTTCCTACAGGATGTATTCTAATGAGTGATGGGTAGTGACAGTACTCTAGCGAAGGTATGTCCAGAGAAGCAGGCCTCGTTTATCAATTAATTCTTTTACAAACGGAATAAAAGAAAGTAAAATAAGCCAGGGGTAAGTCTGTAGCCTGGGAGATCCCGCATGGATTACCTTTGAGTGTGTGAGGCCGCTGGTAACTCGGGGTCTTAGCAATATAGTTTGTCTACAATATTATAGAGTAAACCTAAAATAATAGATAGTTTTTACATGCACGAAGGGTGTGATGATATGAAGTCCAATCCTAATCCAAGTAAAGTGTCTCTAACTCTTCCTTTCTAATTTCATTGATTATTTATTTGTTATTTACAATTTACGCAACAATACTCTAAAAAGCGTTATTCCCCTTGATAAATAGACCACAAATTTACGTGAATTGACCGTTCCCTGTGGATACGATACTCTACTTACTATTATACTGCTGGATTTTTGGTTCGCTTGCCAAAAACCCATCAAGTATTTTTTGGCGCTGTTGCCGGGGAACGGTTTCCAATTCGTGTAAACCTTGCCGGTCTAGTTATCAAGTTTTTATTTTAGGATTTTGTTTATTTGTTTATTTTTCTTATTATTTTTAGGATCTATTATTATCTTAGGAAATTTCTTGTTTTTTCTAATTCTCTTCAATACTTACCTTTTTCAAAGTTTCTTGTTTATGCTTCTGAGAGGTCAGACGTCCCCCAATCAATTACAGTTCGACCCGGAAATAGAAAGGACGTCGCAAAGGAACAGAGTTAGGAACTCGAGAAGGAGAAGAAGGATAATTGTTGAGGAACCCAAAAATATGGCAGAGGAACGTCCAAGGACTCTAAGAGATTATATCTCCCATCAAGGACCACGTCACTTCTCAAGCATTGTGTTACCACCAAACGCAAGAGCTTTGGGTTGAAGATTGCACACCTCAACCTCATCAGTGCACATCAATTCGCTGGATTGGATCATGAAAATCCTCATGCTCATCTCTCTAATTTTTATGAATTGATTGGTACTATGGGTTTCGAGGAAGGTAATTTAGAATCTGTTTACTTACGCTTGTTTCCTTTCTCTTTGATAGGTAAAGCTAAGGAATGGCTGCAATCACACCCAAATCAAAGCCTAACCAATTGGGGTGTGGTTGAGGAGAAATTCTTGACAAGATTCTTCCCAACTAGAAAGCAGATAGAAGCCAAAGTAAATATTTCTACATTCAGACAAGGGATTGATGAGCCACTATGTGAAGCTTGGGAAAGATTCAAGTCTATGCTGCGCAAATGTCCCAATCATGGCTGTGAGGATATAGCCCAACTCAACATATTTTGTACGGGACTTCGTTCGGATTCAAGGTCATTCATAGACGCGGCAACAGGAGGAACTATCTTATCCGCAGAAGTTGATCGAGCGCTAGAAATCATCAATCACTTTGCACAGAACGATCAACAAGCTCAAAGTGAAAGACAACCCGCGCAATTACCAAAGAAAGGGGTGATGGAACTCAATCAAAGTGATGCTCTGTTAGCCGAGAACAAGCTCATTAAACGTCAACTAGAAGCACTCACTGAGACATTGAAAACACTCCCTCAACAACTCAAAGCTGTCCACTCACAACCCATCCAAGCCCAACCATTGATTTGTGATTTCTGTGGAGGAGACCATCTAAATGGTCAATGTGATAGCCAAGGAACACAACCAGAACAAGTCAACTTCATGGGAAACCAGGGAAGGCAAGGGAATTACTCCAACAATAACAACAATCAATATTCACAAGGTTGGAGAAATAACCAAACCAACTCTGGTTGGAGTCAGAATGGAGGACCAAGACAACCACCTTACCAACAACAGCCTTCAACATATGATAAACTAAACACTTTGGAGGGTAAAGTTGATGACCTTGTGCAAAAATTTAGTGGATTCAAGACAACTACTGATGCATCAATCAAGACTCTAGAGAGTCAAGTGGGTCAGTTAGCAACTAAAATGGCAGAACACAGGCGACAACACTTCTCAGCTGTAACCCACACCAATCCAAAGGAACAATGCAACTTGATTGCTACTGATGGCAACAAGTCAGAGGAGGAGGAACTTGATGAGGAAGAAGAAATCATCTTTAAAGAACAATTGCTTCAAGAGGAAGTTGTTCAACAAGATGAAGAAGCAGCACAAAAGGAACACCATGAAGAGAAGGTTTTAGTCACAAGTAAGTCACTTGACCCAGGTAGGTTTACTATACCCATCTCTATTGGTAATCTACCTCCTACTCATGCTTTATTAGATCTTGGAGCGAGCATCAATGCTGCTATCGTATTTTAACAAGTTGAGTAATGTGAAGGTCAAGCCTGCAAAGGTGAAGTTACTTCTTGCAAATAAATCTGCTCAACACCTTCATGGGATATTAGAGGACATTCAAATCAAAGTGGATAAATTTTCATATGTTGTAGATTTCTACATTACAGAGACAGCACAAGAGGATACTGAAGTCCCCCTAATTTTAGGAAGACCTTTCATGAAAGCTGCTAAGATGATCATTGATGTTGATCGAGGAAAATATGAATTGAGCTCAAAAGACGAAAGTATGACGTTTCATAGAGGTACGCCCAAGTTACAACAAACTGATGCTACTTTCAAAAGTCAAACAAAGCTGTCAGGCTCCGAATTTCTGAGGAAGCCTAGAATTAGGGTAAAGCATCCAGAGTCAATATGGGAGTTCAAATTTAAGAGGAAATGGAGATCAACATCTGATACTGAGGAAGACAGTGACAGTGATGGAAGAATCAAAAATTGGCATGGAGGATGGGAGCTCAAAGGAAGAACTGGTATGGAGTCAAACATCATCCCCCACTTGAGGCCGCCATAAAAGGGTTGAGTAACCAGGCGTCGAGCTAAAAGACGTTAAACAAGCGCTTCCTAGGAGGCAACCCAGTCCTTGTAAGTTTTTAATTTTCATTTTAGTAATTTTTAGTTTTAGGATTTACCTGTGTAATTAGGAAATTGTTAAAATGGAGATTTAAATTCAAAAGGATGGCAGGGAATCAACTAGGAGTAGCTGAAGCAGAGAGAATACTGCAGATCTGCTCTTCAACCTGCGTTGTAGCGCAGGTGAAGCGCAGAATTAAAATTAAAACTTGACTCTATGACTTTTGCGCTTCACTCTGTGCTGTAGCGCAGTGTGAAGCACAGCGGGACGCTTCAAATTCTGAAGCAGTACGCGCTCCACTCTGCGCTGTAGCGCAGAGTGTAGCGCAGGAGACGGGATTTTAAATCCTGAAATTTGAATGAATGAGTTCATTTTGAACTTCCTTCCGTTCTCTTCCTTGCGTTTTCTTTGATATTCCTAACCTTTGCTTTGCCTTTTCTCACTCATATAGCCTTCATTTTCAGTTTCTGAGCTTATACCAGGTATGTTTTTATAGTTTTCTTTCTTTTTAACCGATTGAAATTTTGATTTTTTATTTTATTTGAGCATAACCTTAGGATAGGAAATCTTAGGATTCTGGGAACCTTTAGGAAAGAAATGATTGTTCATAATGCTTTAAACTAGATTGCATGTGGTTAGGACTCTTTGTGAGTTATTCATGTTTGCTTAGGTGGTAGTTTTTAAGTGCTCAATGATTCCTGCAAATTATTTTGTTGGTGCATGCATGTTCAATTAATTGCTCTAATATTTTTGCATGCCCATACATAAATGATTGTGCGATATTGCATGTTACTGATGACATGATTTTTGAGCATGAGTTTGATTCTCACTTTGCCTGTTTATAATTGTTTAGGACTTGCTTTAACTGATCACTTTTGCATGTCTTAATTAATTAAGTGGTATTTACTGGGTAATGTTTAAAATCAAAATTTTTATGCACATTTGTTTGGTTAGTTGATTGCTCTGAGAATTGAAATTTATTGGCCATTTATTTCATAATTATGAGCAATTAAATATTATGATGCATAAATAATTTTGAGTTGCTTTTGCTTTGCAGATGGTTCGCACAAAGAATGTCAGTGGTGCTAGTTCCTCTGGGAGGGGCACAGGGGGTGCCAAGAGGAAGGGCCCCCAGAGGGAACCTGAGTTTGACCCTCATCGCTTCAAGGACCTCAAGTCCTTTGAAGCATACACTGACATCGTTGATTGTAAGTTGGAGCGACCAGTCATCCTCCAGGAGGGGGAATGTGAGGAGTTTTCTGCTGAGATTCACAGGAGGCATTGGAACCGCCTCAGCCGCCCTGACAACTACTTTGATCCAGACATTGTCAGGGAATTTTATGCTAACGCTATTGGAGACTACGGCGTTAGGGAGTCTTATGTTCGAGGACAGGTTATCAGATTTGATTGCGATGCAATTAATGCACTTTTAGGACATCCCATAGAGGAGGACAGAGACCTTGTGGTGTGATAATACCATGAGAGGATGCAGGCTGTGGGGCTTCATGGCAATGATCCCCTTGACATTGAGACTGCTCAGCTGCTATGCTTACCAGGGCGTTCCTTTGAAAGGAATGCATATCAGGAGGCTGCTAGGATCTACAGGAAAGATATGAGGAGCATAGCTCAGATGTGGACAGTGCTGATACTGGCCAACATTCATCCTACCGGGAACGTTTCTGATGTAGTTATGCCCATGGCCCACCTCATCTACACTATCCTCACCGTAGTCGTTATCGATGTCTCACGGGTCATCACCCAGAAGATATCAGACTTTGCATCTTCTGTGGGGCGCTGGACTCCTAACTCAAGATCAGGCTTGGCTTTCCCTCTCTTATCAAAGCACTCTGCAGATCTAGGGGTATAGAGGTGAACCCCAGGGTTCGCATCGCACTTCCCATGACCAGAGCATATATAGAAGCCAACTGCATCCCAGTTGAGGAATTACAGGATGAGGAGCAGCAGCAGCAGGCACCACCAGCAGACATGGATGCTCCAGTCTGAGCCCAACGACTTGAGGCACAGAACACTCATCTGATGGCTCAGATGTCCACTATTCACCGAGCAGCTGTTCATTTTCAGAGTAGACTTTATCAGGCTCGTGTGGACCCCATGACCCCTGCACAGTTTCATGATTATTTACAGTGGCCTGGGGACAGGCCTATTTTCCCAAGGGGGGATGGAGCAGCTTACATGGATCAGGACCAGGATGAGGACTGATTATTTTTCTTTCCTATTTGGTGCTTTTCCTTCTTTTTCTTTTTCTTTTTCATTTTATTTTCTTATTTTCTTTTGATAAGTACTGTATATTATTACCACTGATACATTATGCAGTACTTATTCTGTTATTTTCTATTTTTCTGTTGAATTTTTAAGTTTTTAGGACTTCTTAGGACCTTAGGAATTAGGATTTAAGGTAACTTTTTCAAGATTCTCTGTAATTAAGTAGTTTAACTAACCAAACTAGGAAAGATTGTAGGGTATTGTGATTAATTCCATAATCAGTTAAGTTTAGGATACTTCTCAGGAGAACCTATCAGGATAGTTAATTAAAACCAGTAAGTGCTTTATCAAGGAATTTTAGCCAATAACCGGTGAGCTGAGAGCCCAAACACTAAAATTGAGAGATTTTCACCGCTGCTTATCAACTGTTATTGCTTGAGTATCTGAAATTTGTCTTGCTAGTGAAAGATATGTAAGTGACAAAGGCATGTTTTGTAATTATAATATTTTGCTCAGTGCCAAATAGCCAACCTTGATTAAATGTTTACATTTATTGATTGCCCATTTGAGCCTTTAATATTTCTTTTTGAATGCACCCTAGCCACACTTAATGATTATATCATGTCCCTTCACACTTGGGATAGAGAGCAAGGTGCAACACAACAAGATGGGACAAAAGGTTGGTGGATTGACAGATCAAAGAATTTTCAAAGAGCAGGCACAAGGAATCAAAAAGAAGAGTACTCCCTCATGAATAAATTCTCTATGTTATTGTTTATGAAAAAAAAACAAAGTTCAAAAAAATAAGGAAAAAAAAATCTGCACAAAAAGTATGGAAATTGAATAAGTTGGGGGGGAGTACTTCTTCAAACAAAGAGGCAGCTGAAAAAAGGTGACAATTCTGTTGAGTCTCAAAAATATCATAAGGTTGTTTATGATGTTTTAAGACAACTAGATTACCAAAGTTTTAATGGTTGAAAAATTTGACTTAAATTACTTATCATAGATACACACATGCTTTAATGTTTTATCTATGATTTCAGCAAGAGTCACTATGAGCCTACATAAAAAGACTAAGTGTTGAAGCTGTCTGAAGAAGCAGAACTCGTCTAAAGAGTTGAAGCTGTCTGAAGTAGTTCAACCCGTCTGAAGTATCAGTGCCGTCTGAAGTCTTTTGATGACGTGGCACCTCTAGTCTGAAGTATTGAAGTCATCTGAAGTCTCATTTATGACGTGGCACCCTATGCTGAAGTTTGTGAAGACTTTTCTGAACCTCTGCTGCACGTACCTTTTCAAACACGTTTATAGCAAGGAACACAGAGACCTTTCCTGGTGATTTTGAATTTCATACACCACTGAGGAAATCTCTGCAATGCAGCCTCTGCAGCAACATTTGTAGCAGCCTTATGGCAAGAGAAACCTTGTATCGTGTCAGAAACATCAGAGCTCTCAGAAGCATATCTCACAACGGATTAAATAGCATTTAATGCTATCTCTAAACGGTGGTATTTCAACGGATTAAAGTTTGGGTATAAATACCCCTCCATGAAGACCATCAAGAAAAAAAAGAGAGGAAGAGAAGAGAAAAAGAAAAAAAATTAAGTATACAAGAAAGCCCAGAGAAACATCACGCTGCAAGTTTTTACTTTGTAAAAACTCTCTGATAAAATTCGCTGTACACATTTGTATATCCTGAGCATACCTCAGATTTTATGGTACATTGTATTTGTTTGAGCTTCAAACTCGTATAGTTTAAAAGCTTAAACTCCTTTCTCTGTAAACTTTGTTTAGAGCCTGGAGAGGCTTGGTTGATAAAAGAATACTTGGTTGTAGAGCCCGGAGAGGCTTGACTGTAAAAGAATACTTGGTTGTAGAGCCTGGAGAGGCTTGACTGTAAAAGAATACTTGGTTGTAGAGCCTGAAGAGGCTTGACTGTAAAAGAATACTTGTAATCTTGAAAGATCAAGAGAAAATCCAATTGCTAGTTGGCATTGGGACTGGACGTAGCTCACAGTGGTAGTGAGTGAACCAGGATAAATTCCTTGGCTAAGTTTTCTTACCCCTATCTCTTGTCAATTCTTTTTATACTAATCAAGGGGTTAGAGTAATTAATCTGATATTTTATAAAGGCACAAAACATCTTTTAAAATCAGTTTTTTTTAAGCCGTCTGAAAACTTCAGACAGCCCTTTAAGAGCCTGTCTGAAATTGTGTTTTTAACACCTGTTTGCGAAAAGCTTTCTAAAATATTTAGAAACACTATTCAACCCCCCTTCTAGTGTTTCCCTGTGTTCCTACAGTTGGTACCAGAGCTCTACTCAAGGTTGAAGCACCTAACAAGTGTTTGAGGACTGAAAGATCCAAATGGAAGCTTCTAACAGCAACAGGCAATACATCACAGAAGGAGCCTCTATCACAAGACCCCCAACATTCAATGGAGTGGATTACCACTACTGGAGAGATCGTATGAAGTTGTTCATTGAGAGCAACAACATTGATGTTTGAGATGTGGTCACTGATGGAGACTATGTGCCTATGCAAAATGGTCTGCCTATACCTAAGACTGAATAGACCTTGGAGCAGAAGACTAGAGTCCAGATGAACGCTAAAGCCAAACTCTATCTGATATGTTCCTTGAATAAATCAGAATATGAGAAGGTCCATGGATGCACTTCTGCCAAGGAGATTTGGGATACTCTTGCAGCAGCCCATGAAGGGACTGAAACTGTCAAGCAATCCAAAATCAGCATGCTTATACATCAGTATGAGATGTTTAAGATGGAAGAAACTGAAACTATTGACCAAATGTTTGGGAGGTTTCAGACCATAACCAATGGACTCACGTCCTTAGGAAGAACCTATGAATCTGGAGACAACAACAGGAAGATTCTAAGAAGTCTACCTAAGTCCTGGAAGCCCAAAGTCACTGCCATTCAAGAGGCAAGAGATTTGAACTCTCTGAGAATGGAAGAACTATTGGGATATCTCAAAGTCCATGAACTTGAGCTTGGAGAAGATGACAACAAGAAGAAGTCTCTAGCTCTAAACTCCAAGGCCAAACAGTCTAGGCATGGCAGCATGAAGGCTATGCAAGCTGAGGAAACTTCAGAAGCAGATGAAGATTCTGAAGACAACTCAGAAGATGAAAATATTCTTGCTCTTTTAAGCAGAAAGATCAAGAGAATGTTGCAGAACAGAGGAAAGTTCAGAAAGAACCAACCTTCATCATCCAAAGCAGGTAAGACAGGTAAAGAGTCTAACACTGATAAAATTATTTGCTTTGAATGTAAGCAACCAGGACATATGAAGGCTGATTGCCCAAGATTGAAGAAAAATAACTTTAAGAAGAAGAAGTTTTTCAGAAAGAAGAAAGGTCTTATGGCAACATGGGAAGACCTTGATGAATCAACCTCAGAAGAAGAAGAAGACACTTCAGAAGAGGCAAATCTGTGTCTCATGGCTAGTCTACCATCTTCAGACAGCTCTGAAGCTGAGGTATTTCCTCTTACTCTACAAGAGATGTATGATGATCTGGTGGAAAGTTCTCAAGAACTTTTCCAAGAGTATAAGAATCTATCCAAAGCCCACATAGAAATGTGTAACAAATATGAGGCACTTGAGATAGAACATATTATGCTCAAAGAAAAAATTCTTGAGACTAAAAACTGCAGTTCACAAGCTGTGTCTGAAGAAAATGAGAAACTTCAGAAGCAGATTGTGGAACTGACAAAAGATCTGGCCAAATTTGTCAAAGGAACTAAAAATCTGAATATAATGCTTGGAAATCAAAGGCATTCCCTTGACAAAACTGGACTAGGCTTTTGTGATCATAACTTGTCTGAACCTCCTACTGTCTTAAATTTTTCTAAAAAGAAGGTTACTGGGTGTTCTCACTGTGGTAAGCCTGGACACAATGTGGCTCAGTGCAAACACAAAAGAAAGACAAGGCCCAAAGCTAACAAGAAAGGACCCAAAAGAATATGGGTACCTAAAAACTTAATCATTCCTGTTGCAGATGTGTTTAACAGGACAAAGGAGACCCCACAAATGGTACCTGGACAGTGGGTGCTCGCGACACATGACAGGAGAAAGGTCTTTGTTCCAAAACCTTAGACCTAGAGCTGGTGGAGTGGTCACCTTTGGTGGAAATCAGCAAGGGAAGATCATTGGAATAGGGACTGTAGGTATATCTCCTTCATCCCTTATTAAAAATGTACTCCTAGTGGAGGGACTACAACATAATTTACTGAGCATAAGTCAATTATGTGACAGTGGTTATGTGGTATCCTTTACTAAGGAAGGATGCATAGTCAAAGACTTCTCTGAGCAAATCCTCTTTACTGCTAAGAGACACAGCAATGTGTACAAAATTGATCTAGAGGATCTAGCAAGTCAAAATGTAAAGTGTTTCATTTCTGTTGAAGATGAAAAACAGATTTGGCATCAAAGACTTGGGCATGCCAGCTTGAGATTAATCTCAAGATTAGCAAAACACAATCTTGTTAAAGGATTGCCCAAGCTTTCATACAAATATGACATTTTATGTGAAAGCTGTCTGAAAGGGAAACAAACAAGACACTCTTTTAAGAGTAAAGATGTTGTTTCAACTAGCAGACCATTAGAACTCTTACACATTGACTTGTTTGGTCCTATTAGAACAGAAAGTCTTAGTGGTAAGAAATATGGTTTGGTCATTGTTGATGACTATTCTAGATTTACTTGGGTGTTATTCCTAAGAAGCAAGGATGAGACTTTTAGGAATTTCACAGTATTCTGCAAGAAGGTACAGAATGAGAAAGGATTCTGTATTTCTGTTATCAGAAGTGATCATGGTGGAGAGTTTGAGAATGCAAACTTTCAAATGTTCTGTGATGAGAATGGGATCTCACACAATTTCTCTGTGGCTATAACACCTCAACAGAATGGGGTTGTTGAGAGAAAGAATAGAAGTTTGCAAGAGATGGCAAGGACCATGCTCAACTCATGTAGCTTACCAAGAACCTTCTGGGCAGAAGCTGTTAGCACAGCATGTTACCTTCAAAACAGAATATTGGTAAGACCAATTCTGAAAAAGACTGCCTATGAACTGTGGAAAGGAAGAAAACCCAACATATCATATTTCCACACCTTTGGATGTGAATGTTTTATACTCAACACCAAGGATGATCTTGAAAAATTTGATGCAAAGTCTGATAAAGGATTTTTCATTGGATATTCTGAAACATCTAAAGCCTATAGAGTGTATAACTCTAGAACTTTAACTGTTGAAGAAACTATTCATGTTAAATTCAATGATAACAAAGAGACTGATAGGGAACTATCAGATCTAGAGGATGATTTTGCAGGAATGGAGCTGAATGACCACAACAGCTTGAAGGATGAGCAACTGTCTGAAGTACCTATTGTTACTAAACCTCTTCAGACAAATGTTGAGTCTCAGACAGAACAAACAGATGTGATACCTCCTCAGAAACCTGATTGGAAATACAAATCACATCATCCTAAAGAGCAAATCATTGGCAGCACTTCAGAAGGAGTTAAGACAAGATCAAAATTCAAGATTCTGAATTCCCTTGCTCTCCTATCTGAAATAGAGCCAAGGAACATTGATGAAGCTCTGCATGATGAAGGGTGGATCCTAGCCATGCAAGAAGAGCTGAATCAGTTTGCTAGGAGTGATGTCTGGACCCTTGTTCCTAAACCCCATGGGAAAACTATTATTGGAACCAAATGGGTGTTCAGAAACAAGCTGTCTGAAGAAGGCAAGGTAGTCAGAAACAAGGCAAGATTAGTTGCTCAAGGATACAACCAGCAAGAAGGTATTGATTTCAGTGAAACCTTTGCCCCAGTGGCCAGGTTAGAAGCAATTAGAATTCTTTTATCTTATGTTGTAAATAATGGCATCAAGCTATATCAAATGGATATTAAAAGTGCCTTCCTCAATGGTCTCATTGAAGAAGAAGTCTTTGTTAGACAACCCCCTGGTTTTGAAGATATTGCCTTTCCTGAACATGTTTTCAAACTCAAAAAGGCTCTCTATGGTCTGAAACAAGCCCCAAGAGCTTGGTATGACAGATTGAGCAGTTTTCTAATCTCAAATGGTTTTGAAAGAGGAAAAGTGGACACAACTCTTTTTAGAAAATAGTCTAACAAAGATCTTATACTTGTTCAGATATATGTTGATGACATTATCTTTGGTTCAACTGACTCTTCATTATGCAAGGAGTTTTCAGAGTTAATGCAATCAGAATTTGAAATGAGTTTAATGGGTGAACTAAAATTTTTCTTAGGACTTCAGATTAAGCAAGATTCTGACTGTATATGGATCCATCAAGAAAAATATACAAAGGAAATGCTTAAGAAGTTTAACTTACATGATTGCAAACCCATGTCAACTCCAATGCATCCCTCTGCATCTTTAAATAAAGATAAGAAAGAAGAACCAGTGAATCAAACTTTGTATAGAGGAATGATTGGATCATTATTATATCTAACAGCAAGCAGACCTGACATAATGTTCAGTGTATGTCTGTGTGCTAGATTTCAATCTGATCCAAGGAGTACTCACTACAAAGCTGTAAAAAGAATTTTCAGATATTTTAAAGGTACCACTAATCTTGGTCTGTGATATAAGAAAAGTAAGGATTGCAGGTTAATAGGTTACTGTGATGCTGATTTTGCTGGAGACAAAATTGAAAGAAAAAGCACTAGTGGTGGATGTCATTTCTTTGGAGAAAATATGATTAGCTGGTCAAGCAAAAGGCAAAGCACAATTGCCTTATCAACAGCTGAAGCAGAATACATCTCAGCAGCCAATTGTTGCTCACAACTGTTATGGGTGAAGTATCAGTTAGAATATTTTAACATTACTATATCTGCTATACCTGTTTTGTGTGATAATACAAGTGCTATTAATTTGTCTAAAAATCCCATTCAACATTCTAGGGCTAAACGTATAGAAATAAAACATAATTTCATTAGAGACTATGTTCAGAAAGGTATTTTTGATATTCAGTTTATTGATACAGAGCATCAATGGGCTGATATATTCACAAAACCTCTGACTGAAGATAGATTTAAGTTCATTAGAAATAATCTGAACATACATGCATTTTGAATGTGTGTGATCTGATCTGTCAAAAATGATGTATCTGAAATTTCAGCTTGTCTGAAACAAGTGACTTGTCTGAAATTTTGGGTTGTCTGAAATCTATATGGGTGTCTGAAATCTGTCACTTGTCTGAAGTAAACAAATGACGTGGCTTTATGAGACGGTTTAATTCCATTTATTTTGTCTCTTCCACTTCACACGTTTTCCTATGTCTGTGCAGCCAGTACATGCCATCATTGCTTTATGGATCTATAAATACAGAAGCTAGTGGGTCACAGAATTTCACCGTTCACTATTCTGTAGTCATCTCTTGAGATCCTTCTTCTACAAGCAATTTTTTTTCTCTCTCAAGTTCTTCAGAAAACTCTTCAATGGCTCCTAAGAAATCTGCTGGAAGCAACATCGTGAAGACTAAGGGTGTAGTTCTGGAGGATCTTTAATCTCTGGGAATGGACTTATTTGCTGAGTTCGATGCAGCTGGGTGGACTCCGTATTTCAATCACAACTTGACACAGTGGCATGAGCAGAGTGTGCTGGATTTCTGGGCTACTGCCAGAGGAATACCCAATCCTCAGGGTATCTACACTAGCATCAAGGCCACAGTACGTGGTGTCCCTGTCTTTGTTGATGAAGATATCCTTGCTCACATCTGTGAGGTCAGGACTGAAGGAGTTGTATTCACTCCGGGCTGGGAAGCAAGAATTGGAGGACAGAAGCAGTTCACAGAGTTTCTGTATGGCACCTCTGAACCAGTAAGCTTGGATGCAAAGCATATGTCAGACAAGGCTAGGGTTTTGCATGCCATCTTAGGGTGCTCTATAATCCCTAAGAGTGGAAGCAGAAACCATGTTTCTGAGTTGGAGAGATTTTGTCTGATTCACCTACTGCAGAAGAAGAAGGTGAACCTCCCCAACATCATAATGTACCACATGCAGAAGCGTCTTAGAGACTCTGCTGGGAGCTTCCCTCACAATACCATCATCACCAAGATCTTGCTGCATTTCAAAGTCCCCATTGAGAGGCTTTTTGATCGTCTTTCACAACCTGTGTTTGGTGAATCAAATCTCAAGAGCATGGGAGTGAAGCTGACTCCAAGACCTCCCTCTCCGTCCATGAAGGAGAGCCTTCTTCTTGAGAAAGCTGCAAGAAGGAAGACAACAATGGAGGTTCTTGAGAATGAACTCAGAGGAGACATAAGGAGGCATGAGTTCAAGCCATCAAAACCCTCTCCTCAAGCAAAATTGAAGAAGCTACCTGTAAGGAGTGCTGCTAAGGTAGCATCTGCATCTGTGCAGAGTCAGGTGTCTGAACCTGTTCAGAAGGCATCACAAAGGCCATCTGAAATTGTGGATCAGTTGTCTGAACCTGTACAGACTCCACAGCCTACTTCTGAAATGGAAGGACAGGCTCAAGAGGCAGATGAAACTGATGCATTTGTAGCTGAGCCATTGGCTGCATGCCCATCTGATCCTGAACTCATTCAGCTGGCAGCATTGGCTACTGCTTTGGAGCAGGAGGAGCTGGAGAAGAAAGCAGAACAAGAGAAGACTGACAGAGCTATTGCTATTGCTTCACAATTGGCCTATGCTGAAGATGATAGGCAAGCAACCATAGCTGAGGGAGCAAAGAAAAGGAAGAGGTCAAGTGCACCTCAGAGAAGGAGGACCAAAAGCAAGCTACTTCAGACTGCACCTGAACCTAGGGTGACTAGAAGTATTGCCTCTCAGCTAATAGTAGAAGATGAAGCTGAGAAGTATCAAAATTTTGTTAAAGCTCAACAGTATTTTAAAAGGAAAAGGGAAGAAAAACAAGCACAAAGGGAGAAGGAAGAAGCAAAGGCAAAAGAATCTGAGGTAACCAAGCCTCTCTACAAGAGAATTAAGGTGAGATTTGATAATGTAACTCCTTCACCACCCTCCTCACCAGAAAAACAAACATATCATCAACCCTCTCAACCTTCACCACAACCTTCACCAAAACCCCTGTCACCTGAAAAACAACCATCTTCACCTCTTTCACAACCATCACCACCTCCACAAACAGAAAACCAACCCTCTGAACCTACCTCACCATAACCTTTAGAGAATCAACTCTCTGAGCCTACATTACCTTCCCCACAAACCCATGACCTTGCTATGATACCACTCTTACATTCATCACCTCCACCACCTACACCTTCTCTGGAAGAAGAGCTCTCTGCTGAAAAAGCGCAAGTGCTTGCTGATGCTCTACAGTTATCTCTCTTTCCTTCGGATCCCTGCTCACTGCCCAAGTTTGGCACCCTGTCTGAAGAGCTACAGTATTTCAGACCAGCACCTGTTGTATCCTTGCATCATGGCTTAATCAGGAAAACTGCTGCTGAAGTTAGAAATCAGTACAGTGCTCTTTCAGGTGGATTAGAAAAGATCAGGAAGGGTGTTGTCTCTCCTGCACATACTTGGGCTCCCATCAATCCATTCTCAAATGATTCCCTTAGGCTAAATAATGATGAATGGAGTTTTGTGAGGCAGCTGAACACTGAGTCTGAGCTGTTTCAGAGGGATCTGCACAAGGGAGTTGGGATGAGAGGCTACAGGCCACTTAGAACTTGTTCAATCAGGCCAACCACTAAAATCTTGGTGAAACCTGATAGAATAGTTCCTAGGTATCCCTTAAAGGAAGGTCAGGATGAGAAATTCAAAGGAGCTAAAGTCTATTCTGTATCTTCACCTCTGTCTGAAATGATGAGTCCATCAGAGTGGGAATCTTTACCAGAGTTCATCAGAAACCAAGGAGGAGGCCTGGATCATCTACTTCAAGATTGGATGTGGTCCTCTTACTGGAAGATCAGAGAAGATGCTGGATCTTCTTCGGGATCAACTGGTCCTGATGCTGATTCTGATGTTGGATTTGGAAAGTCAACCAATGTCAAATATCACTATCTGAGAGATCACTTTCCCCCACCTGCTGACTCTTTCAATGAAGATTGGGTTCTGCTGAACCCTATTGGCACCTTCTTTTGCCCTGTGTTCAGGCCATCTGAATACAGATTGCAGCCAGGATTTGGAGTGCTTAGATTTGTTTGCCCCTACATCCAGCTCATCTTCTATGAATCTGAGCAAGACTTGACTGAGGAAAATCTAAAGCTAAAGTCCAAAGTTAAGAAACTTGAAAAGAAGTATGCTGATCAAGAGCAGAAGACTAAGCATCTAATTGCTCAACAAGAGCAGATTCTTCAAGAACAGCAGCTTATCAGATCTGGTCAGCAAGAATTGAAAACCTCAGTGGAAGCAGCAGCAATAAACAAAGCCAAGGACGACTTGATTTCCTTTCTGACTGAGGCATTGTTGAAGAAGAAAGATTAAACTTTTAATTTTAGCCATTGTCTTTTGCTTATTTTCATGTTTATGACAAGTGTCTGATTGTCTGTTTCTTTATCTGAACATTCCTAAATACAATCAGTGGCTTATCTCATATTTTTTTGTGAGTTGGTTGTTAATGCTATGATATATGTTTTATCTGAATTTATTGCTCTGTTACTGTTTTGCTCTGATATTCCCTTTTGATTTATGACAAAAGGGGGAGTATTAAAACTAGCAAAATTTGAATCTGAAGTGATTATAGGACTCAGGGGGAGTACATATGTTTTCTGAGTTAAAGGATATTTCTATCTCAGGGGGAGCTTTCTTATTCTTAAAAACTGATTACAGATTTGTATATTTTAACCAAATTTGTCATCATTAAAAAGGGGGAGAATGTTGAGTCTCAAAAATATCATAAGGTTGTTTATGATTTCAGCAAGAGTCACTATGAGCCTACATAAAAAGACTAAGTGTTGAAGCTGTCTGAAGAAGCAGAACTCGTCTGAAGAGTTGAAGCTGTCTGAAGTAGTTCAACCCGTCTGAAGTATCAGTGCCGTCTGAAGTCTTTTGATGACGTGGCACCTCTAGTCTGAAGTATTGAAGTCATCTGAAGTCTCATTTATGACGTGGCACCCTATGCTGAAGTTTGTGAAGACTTTTCTGAACCTCTGCTGCACGTACCTTTTCAAACACGTTTATAGTAAGGAACAAAGAGACCTTTCCTGGTGATTTTGAATTTCATACACCACTGAGGAAATCTCTGCAACGCAGCCTCTGCAGCAACATTTGTAGCAGCCTTATGGCAAGAGAAACCTTGTATCGTGTCAGAAACATCAGAGCTCTCAGAAGCATGTCTCACAATGGATTAAATAGCATTTAATGATATTTCTAAACGGTGGTATTTCAACAGATTAAAGTTTGGGTATAAATACCCCTCCATGAAGACCATCAAGAAAAAAAAGAGAGGAAGAGAAGAGAAAAAGAAAAAAAATTAAGTATACAAGAAAGCCCAGAGAAACATCACGCTGCAAGTTTTTACTCTGTAAAAACTCTGATAAAATTCGCTGTACACATTTGTATATCCTGAGCATACCTCAGATTTTATTGTACATTGTATTTGTTTGAGCTTCAAACTCGTATAGTTTAAAAGCTTAAACTCCTTTCTCTGTAAACTTTGTTTAGAGCCTGGAGAGGCTTGGTTGATAAAAGAATACTTGGTTGTAGAGCCTGGAGAGGCTTGACTGTAAAAGAATACTTGGTTGTAGAGCCTGGAGAGGCTTGACTGTAAAAGAATACTTGGTTGTAGAGCCTGAAGAGGCTTGACTGTAAAAGAATACTTGTAATCTTGAAAGATCAAGAGAAAATCCAATTGCTAGTTGGCATTGGGACTGGACGTAGCTCACAGTGGTAGTGAGTGAACCAGGATAAATTCCTTGGCTAAGTTTTCTTACCCCTATCTCTTGTCAATTCTTTTTATACTAATCAAGGGGTTAGAGTAATTAATCTGATATTTTATAAAGGCACAAAACATCTTTTAAAATCAGTTTTTTTTAAGCCGTCTGAAAACTTCAGACAGCCCTTTAAGAGCCTGTCTGAAATCGTGTTTTTAACACCTGTTTGCGAAAAGCTTTCTAAAATATTTAAAAACACTATTCAACCCCCCTTCTAGTGTTTCCCTGTGTTCCTACAAATTCAAGAATGACATGGTAGATGGAGAGAAGTCCCAAACATAATCACAAGATGCTCTCTATTCAAAGTGTTCATTGCATATCCAGAAAAACCATAATTTCTTGATAGTCCAACCTCATTACAACCAAAGAAAAGACCTTTTGATCCATATTAACTACTTGCAGGTTCAGATGTTGGAAACAACTATCAATTCTAGTTGTTCAACGGTGGTGAAAAAGATTGAGGGAAACACTTACCCGTGAGAATGAGAGATTTCCTTGGTTTATCACTTATTGCTTTAATTGCTATTTTTGAGAAGTTTGACTGATGGTTGTGTTCTATTCTGATTGAGGATTGGTAACATCTCTTAATCCTGATTTTTTCTTATGTTTGGAAGGTGACTGCTGCTTAACAAAGAGATGATGAAAAGTTCCTTGATTTTGTTTTTAATTTTTTTTAGTATTCAGGGGATAGAATTGATTTTTGATTGCAAAGAGGTCTCTTGCTTGAGGACAAGCAAGAAGTTAAGTTGGGGGGTATTTTGATAAGTGAAAATTAGTTGATAAATTAGAGCACTTTTTAGTTCACTTATCAAGGATAAAATAGTATTTTTACCCCAGTTTAATCCTTTTTTATTAAATATTAGATAAATTGTATTTATTAATCTTGGATTTGAATTTGATGCTATTTTGATAGAAATATTGCTGATTTTTGCAGGATATTGCAAAGATTTGATTTGAAGGAAAGATAGCATTAAATGAGGGAGATATATGAAAGATTTGAGTTTGATTGAAGACATTTAATAAAGATTTGAAGAAAGATTTGAGAGAAATTAATGAAGATATCACTGCCAATTAAACAAGGATTCTGCAGACAACCTTCCCAATTAAATCCAAGATGCTCAATAAATGCAAGATTTCATCAAGAAAAGGGAAACAAGGAAAACCAGTCTCGGGGAGAGATCAAGTTAAAAAGAGAAAGATTGAAGCTGCAGGACGCATTCTGCGCTTCAACCTGCGCTGTAGCGCAGGGTGAAGCGCAGCCCTCTGGAACCTGCGTTGCATGCTGCGCTGTAGCGCAGATCACGCTGATTCTTGCCCTGTTGCTGTTTTTAGATAGATTTCTCCCCAATTTTCTTTGTCTTTCCTTAGCCTATAAATAGGACCTCATTGCACCAGATCAAAGTGTGCACGATTGTTGTAATTCCCTCATATTTCAGTGATAATGCACCAGAGCTAATTTTAGAGTAGGAGAGGAGGAGCGCTTCACAAGGATTGAAGATGGTGACAACATCTTCGGTGGTTTGTATGGCTACCTTGCGTAGTTAACTCTCCATTAGGATTGGATGTAATTGATTCTATCCCCAAGTGTATGTAAATTCTATTTTATTATTTCATGAGCTCTCTGTCTATAATATTGGTAATCTTATTCTGTGCTTAATTCCTAACTTCCACGCTTGCGCCGGAATTATAGGCTAGTTTCAACTAGGATTGAGAATGGGGGAGCGGATTCTGAAGAAACTCATTCTCTGAGTGAAAAAGAGGACTCGGTAGCCAGTGAACCGAAACATGGGCGTTGCTAGTGATTGATGGGTAGTGTGAGTACTCTAATGAAGGGCGTCTACAGGATAGGCATGTTTATTAAATTACCGATAACAAAGAATTAGTTGATTGTCAATCCAGGAAGCGAAACGTAGATGTATTCTAATGAGTGATGGGTAGTAACAGTACTCTAGCGAAGGTACGTCCAGAGGAGCAGGCCTCGTTTATCAATTAATTCTTTTACAAACGGAATAAAAGAAAGTAAAATAAGCCGGGGGTAAGTCTGTAGCCTGGGAGAGCCCGCATGGATTACCTTTGAGTGTGTGAGGCCGCTGGTAACTCGGGGTCTTAGCAATATAGTTTGTCTACAGTATTATAGAGTAAACCTAAAATAATAAATAGTTTTTACATGCACGAAGGGTGTGATGATATGAAGTTCAATCCTAATCCAAGTAAAGTGTCTCTAACTCTTCCTTTCTAATTTCATTGATTATTTATTTGTTATTTACAATTTACGCAACAATACTCTAAAAAGCGTTATTCCCCTTGATAAATAGACCATGAATTTACCTGAATTGACCGTTCCCTGTGGATACGATACTCTACTTACTAATATACTGCTGGATTTTTGGTTCGCTTGCCAGAAACCCATCACTAAACACATATTTTCTGAATGTGATGACGTGGCACTTCAGACTCTCTAAAGAAGAAGAAGAAGTTAGATACGTTATACAATTCTCTGAAGATTTATGAGTCAATCAGAGCAACATATCAAGAGACTCGAATCTCAACAAACATAAGTGGTGAAGCTAAATTGATGCAAAGAAAAACAAAGGCCTTCGGGCTCAGCTTCAGAACCTAACATGAATAAGGAAGCCTACTGTAGAAAAGCAAATAGATGTCAGAGATAAGTCAGCGCTGCTGTACACCTACTTCTATATCTTCTCTTCAACACGCCATCAGAGGCATGTACCTCGAGTGAAAAGAAAAGCCGAAAGCACAACAGGACAAAAGCGAAGTCTAACGTTGTCATGTTCTAAAGACTTCCTTTATCAAGAAATGAGAAGAAGAAAGAAAGAAAGAAGCAAGCCAAGCAAAGAGAAGCAGAACTCACAACGGTCAAAAGGAGTAGACTAACGGATCTTTATATCCTATCTCCTTACACTCTGAAGAAGAATAATGAAGAAAGAAGTGAGAAAGAGGAAATATAAACCTGCTGAAGACAAAGAAAATCTCTCATGATTAAGAGCTTATCTGCAGTGTGTCAGAACCAAGTCATCTGCACGCCTAATTTGCTTAAGAAGAAGCAACCGAATGAGAAGCTATTTCACAACGGCTATATGAGCCAAATCATTTCTTCTCAACGGAAAAATCAACAATGTTCAAACGACTATATTTCCAGAACATATAAATAGCCTCAAAAAAGGTCTATAAAAAGATAGAGGGAGAGAAGATGAGAGAATAGATGTTGGCCAAGCCTGCATGATGAATCTCTAAAATGTGTCAACTAAAAATAGAAGAAGACAGCCATGCATTCCTGAATTCTATTCCTAGTCATGGATTGTCATCAACCTTCTCAGAAGAAATTGGCCAAGCTCAATACAGATTTTAAAGCCAACCTTCTGATCCTATAGAGATGTATTAGAGCTTAAAATTAAACACTTGTTTCTCTGTTACACCTTGTACTTAGATTTACTCCATGTATCCTGAGTAGTACTCAGTTAACATACAGTACAAGATGAACCTCAGTTTAAGTCTCTAGGAAACTTAAACTTTTCATTGTAAACACTATGAAGTGTCTGAGAGCCTGGAGAGGCTTGGTTAAGAAAGAATACTCGGTTTAAGCCTGGAGAGGCTTGGTTAAGAAAGAATACTCGGTTTAAGCCTGGAGAGGCTTGGTTAAGAAAGAATACTCGGTTTAAGCCTGAAGAGGCTTGGTTAAGAAAGAATACTCGGTTTAAGCCTGGAGAGGCTTGGTTAAGAAAGAATACTCGATTGAGAGCCTGAAGAGACTTGATGATAAAAGAATACTTGTATCTGTGTTCAGATAGTGGAAAATCCAGTGGTGGTTTGCCCTGGGACTGGATGTAGCTCACTGGATTAGTGGGTGAGCCAGGATAAATTCTTGTTTGAATCTTCTCTATCTCTTAAGCTATTTTAATTCAGTTTTCATCTAACAAAGGGAATCTAAAAGTATTTTAGTAAGAACTTTTCTTCTGAATTAAACTTGTTTTCAAACTACCTTGAGCCTGAACCCAGTTCAGAAAGTAATTAAAACTTCAGACTGAAACTCATCGTCTGAATCCTTTCAGAAGCTTAACTCTTCACTCTCCGCTATTATCTGATTATTTCTAACTAAGCAAGAATCTGAAAGGTAAAATCATTTTATGCAAGAATACTTACTGAACCTTCTGAAGTAGGTTCAGCAAGTTATTTAACAAAACAGTTTTCAGCAAGTTTCTGAAACGTTTAAAACATTAGTGAAAATCTACAGATTATTCCATAAAATCTGCTGCTATTCTCTTTTGCCTAGGGCTGGAACCTTAGAGAGAGTTTCTGACCAAGACCTCCTCATTATGTACCATCTTCTGCAAGGCGTACCCTTGTCTCTCTCATATCTCATTCTTAGAGGAATGATTTCTGCTGCTAATCCTCAAAGAGCATATGCTAGTCCTCCTTATGACAAGATTCTATCTAGGATTTTTAGGTTTCATCAAGTTAATTTGGATGGAGAAGAATGCACAGATACCTGCACCTTATTTGATAGGAACAATGTGAGAAAAATGCACATTGAGAAACCTATACCATCACAATTCTTCTCCAGCAGCAGTGATGATGAGGAAACAGCTAAAGGTCCTAAAGCTCCAAGGACCAAGAAGAAGAAGGAAGAGCTCCAAACCTTCTCCAGAAAAAGAAAAAGTATCCCAAAGGACTTGCCTGCTTCTTCTGGATCAGCTGGACCTAGTAAAATTCAGAAGACTTTTTCTTCTGTAGAAGATAAGGAAGAATCTTCATGTCCTGCTCCTCCTAGTCCTTTCACCTTTGAAGAAAGTGAACAAAAATCACCTGTCAGCTTTGGAGAAGAAGAGGTTGCATCTCAGCTGCAGGGTGTAGCTGGTGAGGGGAATGCTGAAGTTAATACTGACATGGAACTTGCTGTTATTACACAAGAAGTTGCTGAGGATAAATCCTCAGAAGAAGTTAGAAATGCTTCTTTAGAAGACACTAACATTGCTTCTGCAGAATGAGTAGCAGCCAATACTTTGGCTATGATGGCCACATGCTATTCTGAACCACCTTCTTTTGATACATCCCTACCCATTCTGTGAGAGCCGGAGGCTGATGAGGGCGGGGAGTGATCGCCGCTGCAAAGTGGCACGGACAAGGAGCGGCTCATGGCAGGCTTCTAAGCACACATGGATGAACCGAACCCACACCCGAATGAGAGGGATCCAGAGGCTGTGCAGGTATGGGACTGTACAGTTGAGGATAGCTTAAAGGAAATTGTTGTGGAGAACTATACCAACAAGGTGCATCTTCTTTTCGGAAGCCCATAACATAAGAACTCCATAGTTAAGTATGCTTGGCTTGGAACAATTCTGGGATTGGAGACCTTCTGGGAAGTTTCCCGGAAAGTGTGCAAGTGAGGACAACGCATACTAGAAAGACTCGTGTTGGTTTGTGGGGACCCTCATCACTCCTGCAAGCGGCTCAGGGGCGTTACAAATGGTATCAGAGCCGAGCCTCTCCCAGTACGGTGTGGTTCGGGGACGAACCAGACAGAAGCTGGTGGGCATGTGAGAGCCGGAGGCTAATGAGGGCGGGGAGTGATCGCCGGTGCAAAATGGCACGGACAAGGAGCGGCTCCTGGTAGGCTTCTAAGCACACATGGATGAACCGAACCCACACCCGAATGAGAGGGATCCAGAGGCTGTGCAGGTATGGGACTGTACAGTTGAGGATAGCTTAAAGGAAATTGTTGTGGAGAACTATACCAACAAGGTGCATCTTCTTTTCGGAAGCCCATAACATAAGAACACCATAGTTAAGCGTGCTTGGCTTAGAGCAATTCTGGGATGGGTGACCTTCTGGAAAGTTTCCCAGAAAGTGTGCAAGTGAGGACAACGCATACTAGAAAGACTCGTGTTGGTTTGTGGGGACCCTCATCACTCCTGCAAGCGGCTCGGGGGCATTACACATTCTGCAAGAGCAATCTCCCATAATTCCTGAAGCAACAAATGAACCAGAAAAAACTGAAGAGTTGCATCTATTAGAAGAAGAGGAAGTTTAGAAGGAAGAAGTCCAGTCAGCTCCTTCTATAGGAACATTTGGAACAGACATGGTAAATCAATTTTTTGCCTCACCTATTCTTGATTCTACCATTCCTGCTGCTGCCCCTCTTAGAGACAATATTCCTACTATTTCTGCTCATCTCTTTTCCATGGAGACCTTCCTCCAGCAGCTAAACTCTGAGAAGGAACAAATCCCTTCTTCTGAACCTCCAGAAAAGGTTGCTGCTGCTGCCAAGGAATTTGCAGTACCATCTTATAATCCTTCCTCATCCAGCTCCATTGAAAAACATGTGAAGAAGATGAAAGCTGATATTAAGAAGCTGTTTTCAAATGTTAATACATCTAGAACTCAGTCAGTGAGATGATTGAAAGGTTCACTCAACATCAGTTCTGGTTAACACTTTTGTGCTTCCTGCAATTACATCATTGGCTCCTCCCATGCCTTTTGCACCTTTCCAGCCTCCCCATAATATTCTATAGCTTACTACTTCATCATCTTCTAACCACTACTTTCACCATTTTCTAGGGGTCGATTCCAAATTCTTCAAGCAACAACATCTGGTGAATTTTATGCTGAGTTTGAGGCCCGATCTCCGTGAATTGTCAATACAAATGCACACAATTTTTCAACTACAATACCTTCAGTGCTTCAACTTGAATCACTTTCTGCGATTAATGTCTTGACTGATGTATTTGGGAATGATTCTCCTAGTCTTCAAGATATTGCTTTGTATTTCTTTCCATTAGATAACACTGAGCGGTCAGCCTTAATTTGCTTCTTAATTATTTTGATGCTCTTTCTTTCTTTCTTTCTTTCTTTATTTCTTTCTTATCTTATGTATAAGCTACTTATGCTTCATGTTCTCGTTTGAGTGTAGGTCCAGAAAGAAATTAAATAGCATATTCATCTTGATGAATGCTGAAAAATCAATGTTGAGAAGTTATATTGATGGAGTGGAACTGTTGGTATTTACCTCAAATCATCTTAATATGGACTCAAGGGGTATGTCTATTATTCTCATGAATTAGCTCTCCTATACCACATTTATAACACCTTTAACTACAATCCCTTATTTATGAAATTAAATTGAAAATTAAATAAATAGGACATGTTAAAATATCCAAACCTTGCTTTGATTCTTGCTCGTTTACTTTGAAAAAACATTTTCTGTTTTCATTTCATATTTTTTAGTTTTAATTACAAATAACGTCAGCTTGTTCTTTTTCATTTTATTTCATGTTTCCGAGTTTTCTATAGAGAAAAAAAGAAACCAATACAAAGTTGATTTTTTTTCCTTTACAAAACTTTGAAAATAAAGAATGATGTTTTTATTGTAAGGTCCAAGAATCCTCCTAAGTGATTTTAATGAGGACAACTTATCAAAATTCACTTGTCATAATTCTGATTTAAGAGAAACTAATCATTTCACTTGAGTGTATGATAAGAAGATACAGGCAGGAATCTTTAGAAGATAGAACTAAGGACCAGAAGATAGAGATCAACAATCTTACACTACATCAAGCTGTAAAAAGGGGTTTCAACATTTTTGAAGTAATAATTTGATAAAGGAAAGCAAGAAAGCAGTTGAAAAATTAAAGAAAAAAATTCTTCTGTAATAAGGTTCAAGAGGAACAAAGTCTGCAGAAGATACAAAAGATACATCTCTATGGAAGAAACATGATTGGAAATATAAGAAACATTTCAAAAGAACAAAAAAGGGAAGCCTGGGCATTAGATGATTGGACTAAACTCAATTCAGTCCTTAAAATCAGATTTCCAGACCTAAATCAAATTATAAACATATTAGAAGGAAGATTCACTTTTATAAAAAGTGAAGAAGCAACACCATGCTTAAAGATTCATGATTTCCTAAGCTTTCCAAAGATAAAGACAAGCAAAATTATTTTCTGAAGGCTTCTATAATTTTCACATGTCAATGACAATCCTCTATAGAAGAAAGAAGGATATTATGCAGATGAATTCTACTGTCAGACATACTACAGAAGAAGCAGAAATCATTAAATTTTGTCTTTCTCATTTTTAGAGCTGCAGCTGAGTCAAATATAATTGGAGTAATTTAGGTTGAGAAGATGAAGGCCTATAATGTACTTCCAGAAGAAAAGGCTCCAGAATTCATAAGTTTTCCTGTCTGCAGAAGAAAGGTCTCCAGAAGAAGTTGATAGTCAAACTTAACAACTGTATGCAACAGAGACAGCTGCATCATGACAGAGACATCTCACCCAGAGACAGTTGGAGGTGCAGACAGCCTCTCCAACGGCTAGTTGCTCTCCTCCTCTATAAAATGAGAGGTTCTCTTCATGTTTAGACACACCTCTCTCCAGAAGAAACTTAAATCTTCAGAATTACAGTCTATATCTTCTGCAATACCTTCTCTCTCATCATATCTTTGAGTTTCTGCTTCTAAAAGTCCCTGAGAGAGAGCTGGCTCATCACTTACCTTCTGATGTGCCCTAAATGTATTTATTTTGATCCTTGTATCTAATTTTCACTACTCATTTCTTTTGTAAACTCACAAGGAGGCTTGGGAGTGTTAGTGCCTCTTATGACATTGGGGTTTGGTTATAATTTGAGAAGTAAATTGAGTTAAAGTGAGTTAGGGTGAACAGAAAACCTACAGAGTGTGTTCTGTAGTGTTTACAGTGGCTGTTTCTTCTGCAGAAGAAGATGCAGTAAGTATACAACCTTATAACTTTGAGAAAGAAACTTAGGAGCCTGAAAAGGATGCAAAAGAATACTAAGGGTAAGGTGTACCCAAGGTGATTGTAAAGTGAAAGTTGAGTAAGAAAACCCTACTTGGTGTAGGGACTGGATGTAACCTCAGGTTGGAAGAGGTGAACCAGTATAAAATTTTTGTGTGCAATCTTCTAACTCTTACTCTCTTTACTTTATATTGATTACATGTGCATAAAAGTATTTTGAAATCTACTTAATACCTAAGTAAGTAATATTCACAAAAGTTCCTACAAAGGAACCTTATCTTTTGCATACAACATATAATTTAACATCTACCTTTGTGTGTACTATCTTCTAATACTAAGCCAAGTTATTCTTGAGCATAATCAGTATTAGAGGAAATTTGCAGAAACTTTTAAAAGATCACAATTCAACCCCCCTTCTTGTGATTAGAATTTCAACTTTATTTATAATAAAAAATGAAAATGTTTTTGTAATTAAAACTAAGAAATGGAAAATAAAAAAAAAGAAAATGTTTTCTTAAATTAAGTAAATGACCCTTTTTTGAGCTTTTGGTCCTGTTTAAAGAATGACTCAATGAACTTTTATTATTGCTTTTATTATATCTTCATGATGATGACATATTAGTATATATGTGCATAGATTTTATTGATAAAGTAGTAAATGGAGAGCATTTCCTCTGGGGAGTCTTTCGCCACAACAAAGTTGATAAAGCTATTGAAAGATTACCTGACATAGAGCATGTTGTCATGGATATTGATATGATTGGAGGAAAGGACGCGGTGGAGAGAATTGATCATGTTCAAAAAGATAAACCCAAGAGTCTCTCAGATTGGTCTTTGGAAGGAACTCATCTTCAGAGCACCTCTAGGAAGGTTGAAGAAAAGACCTTAATCACTTCAAGCCATTTGAAGAAACCCAAGTCTGAGCTTTCTTCTGATCCATTCTTGTGGAACTCTGTGAAGGAGTACTCTGAATACTTGGAAAAACTTGATGTTCCACCGGGCTTCGAAAGGCATGCTAAAAAGTATTCAGGTAAAACTGCAGTGAATGAGGAAAAACCTATGTAAATGGTGGAAGATCAGTGTCTAACAGCACATGCTTTGTGGGACTTTTAGGATGTGGTAATGTGCTACCTTCCAATTTTAAGGGACTTAACGACTTGAATTAAAATATCTTCACTCTTCAAGTATTGTCATATTGGCTAGAAATTATAGTTTGCTTGTATGTACAGTTTGTGAACAAAATCTGATATGTACTATTGACCGAGGATTTCGCAATTTACTTAGAATTTTAAATATATTTGAAATTTAACATAATTTAAGAAAAAAATATGAATTTTATTCTCTTACATGCTTATAATATTGATTTTATCTATGATTAAACACCTAACGGGTGAAATACCTGTGTTTCACCCTTTTAAACAATCAGATCTATTAATTTTTTAATAAAGGGTCAAGATTTTTTATGGGTTACTTGATGAGTCTTTATTAACAATATTGCTTATTAGTAACTCATTGATTTTTAAGAATAGTGCTTAAAATTTATAATTTTATTTAGGATCGCTCACTCACTTTTAAAAACAGTACTTGCTTTTTTGTCATTTTTAGTTGTGATTGAAAACCATTTCATAAAGTTAAGAGTAATAGCCCTTTCTTCGCGACTCTTCTTTCCCACCTTTTACTTTTTCTATTTTTTTATTTTACATATAAATGGTAAAGACACCTTTTTTATATTTTTTTTTTTATTTTTTGACTTTTATTTATTATTACCTTTGTTCCTATTTATCTTTTTTTATGATTTTATTTCTATTTACCTATCTCATCATATAAAATGATAAGAATGTAGATTAATAAATGCAATAAATGTGTTAATTTATATATAATTTATTGTATTTTTTAAAATATATCCTTTATCTCTCTATTTTATTCATCAATGTTTTTACTTATTATTTCTCTTATTGAGTGTAAAACATAATTGATACTCTTGAACTTCTAAATGAGACAAATAAATAGATTTTTTTTTTCAAATGAGACATATTAATATTAACGAAGGTAATACCTATATAATAAAATCTACAAAATACATTATATAATTATAAATGATTTAGATTATCACAAAAAATAAAATTAAAATAATATTTATGTTTTACAAATAAAATATAATGCTTATATTTTTATGGAAAAAGTACCTTTTGTATTAATAAAAAAACGTGAAACGTAGTTATTTTAGTTACAATATAAATTATATAATTTGATATATACTTTGATCATAAGTCAGCATATCATATAATCTTAAAAATCAATTATAGAAAATTTATAGTTACTTGTGAACAAAAACTTTTAAAGGTATTGATTTATTTTTTCTATCAAAGTTTCAATTTCATAAATATTAACAATTTGAAGTTATTGATTTATATATGTTTTAGTTTTATTTTTCATTTTTTAATACAAATAGTATTTTTTAATAAAAAAATCTGTAATAATAGAATTATATTTAAAAAAAAATTCTATGGATATACTTTTTGGATGATGTTATATTTTCATTGTAATTGTTTTGTGCGCTTCGTTTGCTGTAATAATTTAATGGGTTTCTTGTTCTATGTCAATGTGTGTCACCACTCACCGTTAAGTGTTAAACACTAGCCAATTAAAATGAAAATTTTAAATAATAAACTAAACATGAGTAATAATTTAGTGGACTAGCTAACAACTTCAAATTATTTTTATTTATTTATTCATATGAATTAATTAAAACATTGCAAATCTTTTTTAATTTCTTCATTAATTTTTTTTAAGTTGTCTCATTTGATTATAACACAATAAGGATATTAACTAAAAGAAAAATATATCATAACTTTTGTATATGTCGTATTATTAGATATGAAAATAAAGTTGTTTTAAGAAATCATATAAAAAAATCATGGATAATATTTACTTGTAATTATTTTGTTAATAAATTTATTTAATATAATTATTCTTAATTATATGTATTTTTTATGTTTAGTAATTAATAAATGTTTTAGTTGTAAGTTTAAAGTGTTGTAATCAAAATCTTAATTCATGGTATTTAATACTATAACGTGAAACTCTTGCAAATTTTGTTAATATGTACTTTTGTTATTAAAATATAATTATTATGCAATATTATTTTATATTGAAAAATCATATTTTAAGAGATATTTGTCATTTTTTTATCATATAACTAATTTATATTTTTTAAAAGTTTAAAATAAATATTTAATCATATACATTAAATTAAGTATAAAAATTAAATATAATTATTTTATATAAATTAATTAAAAGTAATCACCTATTTACATTTGTTAGAGAACCACCTATTTGTGATCAACACCTCATTATCAACACCCCACCAATCTAACCACCAATGTGGAACCCCTCCCTACACTATAGTTGGCCTTCATTCTCACCATATAAAGACACTAACACCTTATTCCACTATCTATCTTTATCCACTAACAATTGTCATCTCCACTTACCTAATATGGCTAGATATTAAACGACCGCAAGTCCCTAATACCCAACCCTTCATGCCTATTTTCTTTACATACAACCTCCCAACCAATCCAAACAATTTTTCTATAGTCCTCATTCTCACCGCAAAGGAAATTTATAAGTAAAGATTGAAGTTTAGAAATTATACCTCTGGGTTCCTTGAAAAATAAAAAATAGTAGATCAGGATAGAGTGAAGTTCAGACTTCAAGAGGACACATCTGCCACCAAAGTAAAAAGTCTTACTTTTCCATGAAGATAGCCTTTTTTGTACCTTATAGATAATTGGATCCCAAGTCTTCAAACGTCTCGGGTTAGAACCAATAGGAAAACCCAAATATGAAAATGGTAGAAAACCCACTTTAAAATTGTGAAATAATTAAAAACTAATTTTCTTATATTTTTAACATGATAAAAATAATTTTTTTATAATAATTAATAAAAGTTTGAAAAAAATTATTAATACAAATAAAGCATAAATCAAGCTACGTAACGTCCTAATTCCCAGAATGAGGAAATTATGCTTGTTGGAAGCATAAGTCCCGAATTAAGAGAATTATTTTCGCGACATTAACGATATCAATAACTAAGTTACAATAATGCTTAACTAAATCCAACATTTAGTTAGACATGACCTGAAGGTCCTTAAGTACAACAAGAACAAGGATAATGCAATGCATGTGCCTCAACGAGCGGAAGCATAAGGAACTACACATGCACTGATGATCCTTCCAAAATAACATACAAATACAATCATTTAGGAAAATGCAATAAAATAAGAGGCTCCAAAACCAACATAAACTCCGAAGCTGCAACCGTGCCATGATCTTCACGACCTTCCTGGGAATCTAAAATGTAAACCCACAACGGGGTGAGACTAATGCCTCAATGAGCAAAGCAGTGCATACATATACATCATATAATAATTAAGGCATATCATAGTAAGGATGACATGTGATAGCAATTCAGATCTAATAATCCGTAACGATCAAGCATATAAGCTGACATGATGCATTCATGACATGACGCAATGCTGGACTCCAATGACCACGATAACTTGAAATTTAGTTTAACATGAACTGCTAACCCAACAGTAGGAGTCTTATCACTTTCTTGCAGTTAGACTGAGCTCAGACTACAAGGGATATCTCCCTTGGGGACATAAAGTCGCCACCATTACCTGACGACCGAAGCCTACGACCACTGCCTCTTGGCCCATGCCTGGATTGGAGTATTGACCACTTGAGCTTTTCCACCTCCTTAAGGTGGATTATTCTCAAAAGAGAACCTTCCGTGACCAGACCCAAGATCTAGGGACTCAACCATGGATCCACATGAACATGATCTTGATTAATTATACATGATGGTCCGAGGCCCGTGATGGCCAAAGCCTAACGTGATTTTCTTCTAACTTGAACATGATTCATGAAAGCATATTTACTTGACAATGAACATGAATATGAGCATGAGCCACTTGAACAATGAATCATAATCTAGGTTTCTAATCATGCAACAATATCATGAACATAAACCATTATATCAAGTCCCCTAACCTAGGGTTCTCCATCACTAAGTCTCAATCATATTCAACACAATACATACATCCATCATATTCATAATATCCAACAAATACAAGCAAAAGCTCCCAACCCTAGAAAAATCCCCAATTCCAAACCGTAAGTGGGGTTCTAACTTTAATCTCTTTCAAACACCCAAACCAACTAAAATCAATCGGTGAAATGTCATAAATAAGCACATACAACCTAAAGAAAGGGAGAGGGAAAAGTGGGTTCAAGGAGGATTTCATCCAAGAGGGATGTGAAGTGTGTGAGCTCTACTAACCTCCAGAGCTAAAAATGGAGAACGGGAAGAAGGTTGAAAAAGGTTGGATGGGTGGATCCTTGACTCCCCAAGCTTCCTCCTAGCTCCAAGCATGGTTTCTATCTCTAAAATTCTCTCTCCCTCTCTCTAAACTGAATAGGAATGAAGAAAGAATAATGGAGGAACTCTAATTCTGTGTTTTTAAAGGTCAGACGCGTTTCTGCGCTCGAATTGCGCTCCGAGCGCAAGGGATTCGTTCCTGCGCTCTGACCTCAGCCTGAGCGGAATTTCTCCCCAAAATTCTCTCGGAGCACAGCTTGAGCTAGGAAAACATATTGGAAATTCCTCTGTTTCTCGATAGCTTTCTCAATTGAGCAAGAATATGCCTGTTTAGGGTGAAAATGAGCTCGGAATACTATCATATAGCATATCAAACTGAAGCCCTGAATCTTAGCTTTCTAATACAAGTGGAATCACCTCAATTGGAGACCTACAACTCTAGATATTTGCAAATTAGTGCACCAAGGTTATTAGGCTTAAAACCCGAAATTAAGCAACAACCTTGGTTGAAACCTAACAGGGTACACGTCACATGAACCATGATGTAAGTCATCAATTCACCTCAATATGGCTAAGATCAAGGGTTTTAAGTGTCCATGAAACTAGGCTCCTCTATTCCCTTGTTTCTTTTCCATAAAATCATCTTCTACCCCGGTTCCTTGAGTCAACGCCTTGCCTCTTCATTCTCGTCAATTCATTTAAGCTTAGTTCCCTCCTTCTCAATCTAATTCCCTAGTTCCAATGTCTCTACTTTCTTCTGAAGGGAATCAAGCATGTGGTCAGGGTGCAGCGGAAATAAATGGATCCCTCCCTTGTTATAATCGTTTTGCGAAAACACGAATCAAGGCATAAAAGGTATTAAAATGAAAAGTCGTACCTTATTAGGATTACAAACGAGGCAAGAGTAGTCACGTCTCTATTGGTATCCACGCCAACAGCCGGACTAGGAAACCCTCCTCAGCTCTGCTAGTAGCCTTAGAAAGTAAGAAGCGATTGCTCATGTGTGTCTGGGGTAGTGCATCTTATGCTCTATTTATAGAGTGGTGGCTAGGGTTTTACCCCCTCACTCACTTAACCCTCACACTTATGGGCTTGGCCCATTATGTTATAATTCTAATTAAATTAAATTAGAATTATTATCCTTTCCTAGTGGCTTGTTGTATGCGTGTGACCCAATAGGCTTTTAATATTTGGTTATAATATAAAAATAAAACCCTTTTTTATTTAATATCATAAATAGTGAGCGGTATCTAGCAACACATCACTATCCAAATATTGAGATTATCAATAACTTTGATAATCCTATTTTATGATAATAATTTATATGATCTGTCCCTTTGTCCAAATATCTAATTGAACACAAGGGCATGGATTGTGTCAACCTTGTATAGTTCAATTTATATTTTCTTGATCCCCAAGTAGACTGTACAGAAAATAAATATCTCATATTTATCCTCCTGAGCATGGCCATGCATTTTGCAGTCTCACTTTATCAAGAGGCCTACAGATATAACTCATGTTACATAGGAGGGACAAATCCCATCTAGGGCACTCACATTCCTCCACATAATTTATTATATGTCCAAATACCAACTTTATGATCACCCTGTTACAGGTAACGTTTGATGATATTCCAAACACATAATTCCTTATGTAGGAATCGTAGTGATTTCAGGTCAAAGGACTTTATATATAACATTTATCAATTTAAGAAACGTTCATGACACTTATGTAACAATCCATGCAACGTTCTTAAGGTGGGTTTGTCCTGTACACCATTACTCTTAATGTGTACCTATGTGAGCACATGATATCTCATATCCATGATCTGTGAGATGTGATCATCAATGAACTCACATACTAGTCTAAATGCATCTTTGTCCTAAGATGATACTTGACTAGGGACTATTTAAGAATAGTTCTTCATAAGATCTCACGATCAAGTCATCTACTTGATTTCTTATGAAGTTTAAGCTTACTATTCTAAGGACAATAATTATATTCTAAAAGAATAAGTTTGCCTTTATAAAATAACATAATACAAGTGATGGATGTTCATAAATATATAAGTCTCTAGTGTATATTCCTAACAATCTCCCACTTGCACTAGAGACATTCAGACATAACTCTTATGCCCAGTGATCTAGTGTGCCCTTCATGCTTCTGCTGCACAAGGGGTTTAATGGGTTTGTAACAGTGACTATTTCTTGCTTTGAATTTTTCTAGCTCACAACGCCACCATACTAACAAAACATATAACCTGATTGCGATCTTCAATTATCTTTGTCGGTTTGGAAGCTAGCATCAGTGTAACCCTTTACAAGCAGCTCTTCCTC
Organism: Sesbania bispinosa; assembly: GCA_026901365.1. Classification (NCBI taxonomy): domain Eukaryota; kingdom Viridiplantae; phylum Streptophyta; class Magnoliopsida; order Fabales; family Fabaceae; genus Sesbania; species Sesbania bispinosa. Next base: position 158,312 of record QLOH01000065.1, on the reverse strand, counting down.
TCCTCCATATTTCAAGAATGAATCCTTAGTTCTTCTCAAGTACTTAAGGATGTTCTTGACTGTTGTCTAGTGACCTTCACCAAGATCAGACTGGTATCTGCTAGTCATGCTTAAAGCATATGATATTTTTGGTTGAGTACATAACATGGCAAACATGATAGATCCTATAGCGGATGCATAAGGAATCTTATTCATGCGACCTCTCTCCTCTTCACTGGAAGGAGAATGAGCCTTAGATAGGCTTATACCATGTGACATAGGCAAAGATCCCTTCTCAGAATCTTGCATGTTAAACCGTTTTAACACTTTGTCTATGTATGTACTTTGACTTAGGCCAAGTAATCTTTGAGATCTATCTCTATAGATCCTGATACCTAACACATAGGTCGCTTTGCCCAAATCTTTCATAGGAAAAACAATCTCCTAACCAAGTCTTTACAGACTGAAGGGTAGGAATGTCATTTCCTATGAGGAGTATGTCATCTACATACAAAACCAGAAAAACAACTATATTGTCACTAACCATTTTGTAGACACAAGGTTCATCCTCATTTTTAATGAAACCAAACTGCTTTACAACTTCATCAAAATGAAGATTCCAGCTTCTAGAGGTTTGCTTTAATCCATAAATGGATCGTTGCAACTTGCATACCTTTCCATTATTTCAGGTATAACAAAAACTTCAGGTTGTGTCATATACACATCTTCAAGAAGGCTCCTATTTAGGAAAGCTGTCTTGATACCCATTTGCCAGATTCCATAATCATGGTAAATTGCAACAGCAAGCAAGATCCGAACAGATTTAAGCATGGCAACTGGGGAAAAAGGTTTCATCATAGTCTATACTATGAATTTGCGTGAAACCCTTTAGCCACCAACCGTGCTTTAAAGGTACTTACATTACCATCCATGTCAGTTTTCCTCTTTGAAAACCCACTTGCACCCTATGGGTTTTATCCCTTCGGGTGGCTCAATCAAGGTCCATACCTTGTTAGTGTACATGGAATCCATTTCAGATCTCATGGCATCAAGCCATTTCTCAGATTCTGGACTCAAAAGAGTTTCTTGGTAAGTCACTGGGTCATCTTGATCCATTAGCAATACATCGCCTTCTTGAGACACATGGAACCCATATCTCTCAGGTTGGTGAAGTACCCTGTTTGACCTACGCAAGTCTTGCGCTACTTGAGTAGTTGGCTCCACAACACTTTGTGGTATTGATAAGTGAAAATTAGTTGATAAATTAGAGCACTTTCTAGTTCACTTATCAAGGATAAAATGGTATTTTTTCCCCAGTTTAATCCCTTTTTATTAAATATTAGATAAATTGTATTTATTAATCTTAGATTTGAATTTGATGCTATTTTGATAGACATATTGCTGATTTTTGCAGGATATTGCAAAGATTTGATTTGAAGGAAAGATAACATTAAATGAGGGAGATATCTGCAAGATTTGAGTTTGATTGAAGACATTTAATAAAGATTTGAAGAAGATTTGAGGCAATCAATGAGGAGATCACTGCCAATCAAACAATGATTCTGCAGACAACCTTCCCAATTAAATCCAAGATGCTCAATAAATGCAAGATTTCATCAAGAAAAGGGAAACAAGGAAAGAAAAATCAACCAAAACCAGTCTCGGGGAGAGATCAAGTTAAAAAGAGAAAGATTGAAGTTGCAGGACGCATTCTGCGCTTCAACCTGCGCTGTAGCGTAGGGTGAAGCGCAGCTCTCTAGAACCTGCGCTGCAGCCTGCGCTGTAGCGCAGCTTGAAGCGCAGGTCACGCAGATTTGTTCCCTGTTGCCATTTTTAGATAGATTTCTCCCCAATTTCCTTTGTCTTTCCTTAGCCTATAAATAGGACCTCATTGCACCAGATCAAAGTGTGCACGATTATTGTAATTCATTCATATTTCAATGATAATGCACCAGAGCTAATTTTAGAGTAGGAGAGGTGGAGCGCTTCACGAGGATTGAAGATGGTGACAGCATCTTCGGTGGTTTGTATGGCTACCTTATGTAGTTAACTCTCCATTAGGATTGGATGTAATTGATTCTATCCCCAAGTGTATGTAAACACTATTTTATTATTTCATGAGCTCTCTGTCTATAATATTGGTAATCTTATTCTGTGCTTAATTCCTAACTTCTGCGCTTGCGCCAGAGTTATAGGCTAGTTTCGACAAGGATTGAGAATGAGGGAGCGGATTTTGAAGAAACTTATTCTCTAAGTGAATAAGAGGACTCGGTAGCCAGTGAACCGAAACATGGGCGTTGCTAGTGATTGATGGGTAGTGTGAGTACTCTAATGAAGGGCGTCTACAGGATAGGCATGGTTATTAAATTACCGATAGCAAAGAATTAATTGATTGTCAATCCAGGAAGCGAAACGTGGATGTATTCTAATGAGTGATGGGTAGTGACAGTACTCTAGCGAAGGTACGTCTAGAGGAGTAGGCCTCGTTTATCAATTAATTCTCTTACAAACGGAATAAAAGAAAGTAAAATAAGTCGGGGGTAAGTCTGTAGCCTTGGAGAGCCCGCATGGATTACCTTTGAGTGTGTGAGGCCGCTGGTAACTCGGGGTCTTAGCAATATAGTTTGTCTACAGTATTATAGAGTAAACCTAAAATAATAGATAGTTTTTACATGCACGAAGGGTGTGATGATATGAAGTCCAATCCTAATCCAAGTAAAGTGTCTCTAACTCTTCCTTTCTATTTTTATTGATTATTAATTTGCAATTTATATTTTCCGCACAAAATACTCTCATAAATTCATTGTTTTCCCTTGATAAATAGATCACGACTATACGCGAATTGACTGTTCCCTGTGGATACGATAACTCTTCTTACTATTATAGTACTGGATTTTTGGTTCGCTTGCCAGAAACCCATCAGGTATCTGCTCTTGTTCCATTATTGGCTCATTGATACTCCGTGGTACTTGAATTTCTTCAAGTTCTACTTTCCTCCCACTCATTTTCTTAGAGACAGATTCCTTCTCTAAGAATACAGCAGTCCTAGCGACAAACATTTTGCCTTCGCTAGGATTATAGAAGTAGTAACCCTTAGTTTCTTTTGGGTATCCTACAAAATAAGAACTTATCTGATTTGGGTCCTAGCTTATCTGAGACTTGGCGTTTCACATAAGCTTCATAACCCTAAATCATTCATAAAAGACATACTAGGTCTTTTCCCAGTCCATATCTCATATGGTGTCTTTATGACAGCCTTAGATGGAACACGGTTTAGTGTGAAGGCTACTGTTAACAAAGCATGACCCCAAAAAGGAGTCGGGGAGATCAGTGTGATTCATCATAGAACGAACCATATCTAATAGAGTTCGATTTCTCCTTTCTGAAACTCCATTCCATTGAGGTGTTCCAGGAGGAGTGAGTTGAGACGTTATCCCACACTCTCTTAGATAGTCATCAAATGTTGGCTTAAGTATTCTCCACCTCGATCTTATCGAAGTGTTTTAATAGTCTTGCCAAGTTGGTTTTATACTCCATTCTTAAATTCCTTGAACTCTTCAAAGGACTCAGATATGTGTTTCATCAGATACACAAATCCATATCTACTGAAATCATCAGTAGAAGTGATGAAGTATTGAAAACCTCCTCTAGCCATTGTGCCCATGGGCCCACATACATCACTATGTCTGAGACCAAGAAGATCACCGGCCCTTTCACCCTTTTTCTGATGAATGGGTTTTTGGTCATCTTCCCAATAAATAAGATTCACATGTCTCAATTGATTCTAAATCAAATGAGTCCAAATAACCATCTTGGTGGAGTTTGGATATGCATTTCTCATTTATGTGGTCTAAGCAACAATGCCAAAGATAAGTCGGGTTCAAACCATTTATTTTGACCCTTATGTTATAGATAGGCACTTCCATGTCAAGAACATATTGTTCAACTTTGCACAACCATATCATTCAAATAAATTGAATTGTTCTTTATAAAAACACTTTTTTCTAAAAAAGAAACGGAATTAAAATTCCCATTAATGGTGGGCACAAAATAACAATTATTTAGTTCAATAACTAGTCCAGTTGGCAAAGTTAAATAATAGGTTCCTACGGCTAAGGCAGCAACTCTTGCTCCTTTTCCCACACTTAGGTCGACTTCTCCTTTAGCCAATGACCTACTTCATTTAGATCCTTCACATTCACATTAATATGAGATTCACATCCGGTATCCAATACCCAAGATACAGAAGTAGGTAAATTGACTTCTATAACATATATCTCTGAAGCGGAAGTCTCACTTCCCTTTTTCTTGATCTCCTTCAGGTACTTTACACAGTCTCCAATGTCCTAATTAGCCACAGTGGAAACAATATTCCTTCCTTAGCTATCCCACCCATAGGCTTCAAGAATTTCTTCTTGCCATTGCCCTTTCCAGGTCGGACCATCAATATGGCCTTCCCTTTACCTTTATTAATGCTTTGCTCAGCTGTTCTTAACATGCTTAGCAATTCTGGCAGTGGTTTGTCAAATTCATTCATGCTGTAGTTCATGACGAATTGACTATAGTTGTTCGGCAACGATTGCAGGACAAGATCAGTGGCCAACTCTTGACCTAATGGGAATCCAAGCCTTTCTAGGTTTTCAATGTACACAATTGTTTTGAGTACATGAGCACCAACAGGGGTTCCCTCTGCCAGTCAACATTGATAAAGTGCTTCTGAGACTTCAAGTCATTCAAGCCTAGCTTGTCCTTGATAAAGTCTCTTTAAGTGTACAATCATATTGTACGCCTCCATGTTTTCATGTTGTTTTCAGCATTCATGGTAGCAAGCATAAGGCAACCTACATCGAGAGCATCATCCAGATGCTTTCTAAAAGCATCCTTGTCAGCTTTCGAAGCATTTGCAGCGGGTGTTTCAGGAATAGGCTCTTCCATGACATACAGCCTTTCCTAAGGACAATCCTTAGGTCTTATACCAGTCTAGAAAATTAATTCCAGATAGTTTGTCTGTAACATCCTAAATTTTATTAAGTAAAATATTAATTAAATTAAATTAAATAAATAAGTAGAGGAAATAATTAATTAAATAGATGAATAAATAATAGGATTAATATTATTATTAATTTTACTCATAAAGCTACTACATTTTAAAAAGAAGATAAGGGGTTGAGAGTGGGTCCAAGCCCAATTAGGCATTCTAGTAAGGAGGGGTTAACGATTCACCCTAATCCTTATTCGTATTATCGTCAGAGAGCGAAACGCTAAGGAGGGGAGGAAACGAGTCTCAAGAGAGGGTTGCTGCAGAGTGAACATCAAGAACCAAGAAAGGGACTTCCTTGCTGTAATCGATCTTCGCTTAAGGTACGGTGGGGGAGAGGGTGCCGCTTGTATATGCATGTAGGGGTGCTTGGGTAGTGAGGGCAACCATAAGACCCTCTAAGACTCTAAAATTGAAATTGATATATATATATTGAGTATTGTATGATGAAAACATGTTGATTGAAGATTAATTCAGTGAATCTTTGTGAATCTTGATTGGATTGAATGAGAATAAAGAGAATAGTGAAAAAGGGGGAATGAGGGTTTAATGATTTGGGGTTTTAATGGGAAAACCATGTAAAACTGTTAAAGATTGATGATTTTGATGAGTTTGGTGAATATTAATGATTATGAATGGTGTTTGATTGAAAAGGATTTAATAGAGGTTGAATAGAGTAATGTAGAGGTGTTAGAAATCGTGAAATCTGCGATCTGCGTCGCGGGTAATCGATTACCAGGAGTGGTAATCAATTACCAGTGCGTTCTGGGTAGCCCAGAAGTGTTGTTTGTTTGCTGGTAATCGATTACAGGATAGTGGTAATCGATTACCAGAGAAATTGCTTGCAGGTAATCGATTACAGGGATGCTATAATCGATTACCAGAGTGTTTGGTTGCAGGTAATCGATTACTAGGTGGTTGTAAATTTGTAATCGATTACCAGAGACCTTGTTTGCAGGTAATCGATTACTAGTGGTTGGTAATCGATTACCAGAGTGGATTTTGAGATCCTGATTGTTTAATGATGATTGATGGTGTGTGATAATGCTTTATAATGATTGGTGTGCATAATATGCAATGAGATTGATGATGATGATGAATATTGATGATGATTTGGTGTGCATAACGATCGGTGCTTATGCAATATAATTGATGTTGTTTGTTGTGCATAATGATTGGTGCTTATGCAATATAATTGATGATATTTGGTGCGCATAATGATTGGTGCTTATGCAATGTATTGATGTTATTTTGGTATGCATATAGTTGGTGATTATGCAATGTATTGATGTTATTTTGGTATGCATATGGTTGGTGAGTATGCAATGTAATTGATGTTATCTTGGCATGCATATGGTTGGTGAATATGCAATGTATGGATGTTATTTTGGTATGCACATGGTTGGTGAATATGCAAAATATCTAATGATGATGTTACTTGAGTTGTGCGGGCCCATAGAGGGGGTACAACTTGGGAGAGATGCCTTGAGCATATGTGATGAGACCTGAATTGTGCGGGCCCATAGAGGGGGTACAAATCAGGAGGTGAACTGAGCTGTGCGGGCCCATAGCCTACAACTCAGGGGATCAAGATGGGGCGTTCGATGCACGGGCCCATAGAGGAGGTGTAACCTAGGAGTGATTGTACCGGCCCATAGAGGGGGTGAAACCTAGCGTCGAATGTCGTTGTGCGGACCCAACGAGGGGGTACAACCTATCGGTTTGTGTTGTGACACCAATAGACTATCTTGGTAATAACTAGAGTGATTGACGAGGTGCACCCAATGTGTGGAGTTCCAAGTCACGATCTCTGGGTAGGTGATGAGATGAGTTTTGGGGCATATGATAAGTTGGAATACTCAATGATGGAAATGAGTTATATAATAACGAATTTTGGTGCATATGATAATTTGGAATACTCAACGATGGAATTGAGTTATATAATAATGAGTCTTGGTGCATACATGTTGGATGTATATGTGTGATATATGATGTGATATTGGATTATAAATGGTGTTATGAGTATTAATGATGAATGAATATTATGTGAGTATGTGATTCCTTTGGTGAATGATGGTATGAGATTTATATGTGGATATAGATGAATAGCTATATGCTGAGTTTTAGATGATTATTACCTGATGGATTATGTGATGTTTTGGTATGTGGTATGATGAATGATGATGTTGTGGGTGAGGATAGGGTAGCCTCCTATGTGTATGTATGAGTGGTATTCTTTTCCTCATCGTTATACTGTGGATATATTTTTTTACAGGTGTTGATGATGACACGATTGGTGTCGAGTTTGATTAAAGGGAATGTGCTCTGATAGATGTGACATCAGGGTATAACTTGGGGGTCTTTATTATGTTACTAGTTAGGAAGACTCTTGTGAACTATTTTGGATGCCTTGCACGACAAGTAGGATAATTAGTATTTTTATTTCTTGGGAGATTCCGCTGCATGAGTATTGGAGTACATTTGAAGTTTTATTTCTTTTTAATTTAATTGTCTTTCGAACTAAATAGATTTTATAAGAGATTTTGTGAACCTTTTACCCATCGTGGGACATTATCTTTTCTACATTTCAATTTATTAAACATATAAGAGTACGGGGTAGAAGGGTGTCACGTTGTCCTTTTCAAGGACAGATCGCAATAAAAGTTAATTGTTGTGTTCGTTGCCAAGGTAATTATGCACGTAAGTATCATATAACAAACATATTTAATAAGGTCTTTAAATAAATATGTCTCCCACTATTTTGATTCAAAATAAGTACCCTCAATATAAAGAATCAGAAAATCCCATCACTAGATTTTCTAGTGGGCCAAGATCCATATTTCACCTAATTTTAAGTCAGCTTTGGCTGATCGCTTAAGAAAAGGTTATTTAGGTAGGAACACGCTTTCCAATTGTATCTCATACAACTCTTGGATAGTTAGGAGAATAACTCTTATTCTAATTCATCTTATGAATTAATGCCTAACTTAGTGCCTCTAGGTTCTTCAATCCTATTGAATATACCTAGTTAAGTCAAAACCCAATGGCATGACAGTCGAATATTACTTTTATCCTATCGCGCCTCACTAAAATAGATAAATGTACCTTGCTTTGGCAGACCCACATTTAATCGATTCGAGTCTAGATGAGTGCCATACATTGGAAGGCAAAACATGACTTAATATTAGTGCCTTTGGGTTTTTCAATCCTATTGAATATACCCAATCAAATACCAACGGTTGACAATCGGATATTACTTTTATCCTATCGTGTCTTACTAGAATAGATAAATGTACCCTGCTTTGGCAGACCCACACTTAATCGATTCTAGTCTTGACGAGTGTCATTCATTGGAAGGCACACGAGCATTGAGAGATTTGATCGCTTTAAGTTTATTCGTTGTTAAACCATTTAACATACAAGCATGCATCTCATACAAATACATGATATGGTTATGGCCTCCTAAAAACAAATACAAAATTACATCAACTATATAATCTTGTATATAATCTTAAGCTCTCCAAATCTCCCACTGAATCCATGCTCCATGTCCTCCCAGTTACATTACATAACAAGAAGAAACCTCGTTTAACATACGAGGGGATAGAGATGATAAGAGAATTACAAGAGGAATGTTAAGAGGTAAGGCACGACACGCAGGTCGTATTTAAATTAAAACAACTAAGGCCATAACCAGTCATCATGCAAACTCAACATCCATTGATTGTAAAACGAGTGATATAATAAGATGTATATTATTAAGCGAGGTTTAATTACGCGTAAACAAAATAACATGCTACGCAGTGTCTCGAAACAAAATTTCATTTGATAAACATTTAACCAATCATCAATAAGTGTCTCGCATCAAACGAATACTTCACGAACCGTTAAACGAGTAAGTCCCTCGTATCATTTGAATACGCTCTTGTCAGCAAATTGATAAGTGGCATGTTTATCGCAACCAATATTTGAGTCGAGACAAGGTTTCAACAATTGAACCCTTTGATGCCCAAGACATGAACTCTTTCATGTTCCATGGGACCCTCCAACATTATAACATATAAACATATATACATCGCACATGAAACAATCAATAAAGAGAACAAAATAAACTGATTCTGAAAGCTGCACTTTGCTTGCACTTTACCTGCGCTTCACCTGCGCTACAGCGTAGGTGAAGCGCAAGTATTAGAATCGAAAATACGTAAACTGCGCTCCAGTCTGCGCTTCAGCTTGCGCTGCAGCGCAGGTTGCAGCCCATATATCAGCGCTACGTTTTTTTAGCAGAAAACAACAAAAAAATCATAATCTTCACAAGATTAAAAGCCTAAAACGTGTTTATCGCAAACCAAAGCTCTGATACCAATTGAAGGGAATCAAGCATGTGGTCAGGGTGCAGCGGAAATAAATGGATTCCCTCCCTTGTTATAATCGTTTTGCGAAAACATGAATCAAGGCATAAAATGTATTAAAACGAAAGGTCGTACCTTATTAGGATTACAAACGAGGCAAGAGTAGCCACGTCTCTATTGGTATCCACGCCAACAGCCGGACTAGGAAATCCTCCTCAGCTCTGCTAGTAGCCTTAGAAAGTAAGAAGCGATTGCTCATGTGTGTCTGGGGTAGTGCATCTTATGCTCTATTTATAGAGTGGTGGCTAGGGTTTTACCCCCTCACTCACTTAACCCTCACACTTATGGGCATGGCCCATTATGTTATAATTCTAATTAAATTAAATTAGAATTATTATCTTTTCCTATTGGCTTGTTGTATGCGTGTGACCCAATAGGCTTTTAATATTTGGTTATAATATAAAAATAAAACCCTTTTTTATTTAATATCATAAATAGTGAGCGGTATCTAGCAACACATCACTATCCAAATATTGAGATTATCAATAACTTTGATAAATCCTATTTTATGATAATAATTTATATGATCTGTCCCTTTGTCCAAATATCTAATTGAACACAAGGGCATGGATTGTGTCAACATTGTATAGTTCAATTTATATTTTCTTGATCCCCAAGTAGTCTGTACAGAAAATAAATATCTCATATTTATCCTCCTGAGCATGGCCATGCATTTTGCAGTCTCACTTTATCAAGAGGCCTACAGATATAACTCCTGTTACATAGGAGGGACAAATCCCATCTAGGGCACTCATATTCCTCCACATAATTTATTATATGTCCAAATACCAACTTTATGATCACCCTGTTACAGGTAACGTTTGATGATATTCAAAACACATAATTTCTTATGTAGGAATCGTAGTGATTTCAGGTCAAAGGACTTTATATATAACATTTATCAATTTAAGAAACGTTCATGACACTTATGTAACAATCCATACAACATTCTTAAGGTGGGTCTGTCCAGTACACCATTACTCTTAATGTGTACCTATGTGAGCACATGATATCTCATATCCATGATCTGTGAGATGTGATCATCAATGAACTCACATACTAGTCTAAATGCATCTTTGTCCTAAGATGATACTTGACTAGGGACTATTTAAGAATAGTTCTTCATAAGATCTCACGATCAAGTCATCTACTTGATTTCTTATGAAGTTTAAGCTTACTATTCTAAGGACAATAATTATATTCTAAAAGAATAAGTTTACCTTTATAAAATAACATGATACAAGTGATGGATGTTCATAAATATATAAGTCTGTAGTGCATATTCCTAACATCTTCCTCACCAACTCACTGTGCTAGCCTTTCTACCACCGGGTGTGACTTCTCCCATGCTGACTCTCTACAGTCAGGTTTGGCTTAATACATAGTTTTTCCCTTCTCGGTTCCCTCAAAACTCAATAACACTTAATCGATTCCCTAATCCTCATCTTAGTTTCCCTTCCAAACCCTAAGTTCTCATCTTGCTTCTTACTTCCTTTAGATTCTTCTTAGGTCCAATTTTTGGGATGTTACAAGCTACTTAATGTCTTGGCCAAATTATAATAATCTAGGCGATGTTAGTTCACGTCTAATGTCACAAAATCACATTTGAAAGGTTATTGATTCCACAAATTAAATTTCCTCCAGAAATTGAGTCCTTCTAGGGAACAATTTCCTTTTTTTCCCATTTGTCACATTAGCTCATTTGCAGGATTGTAAAGTAAGATCTATTAAAAGTTTAGGTCCACATTTGATGAGTGAGTGAGAGAGTGAGAGAGAGTGATATGGGATGGACTTTGGTGATACCACGAAGGGGGAAGGCGCGACGATTGGGATTGGAAAGGGTTCAAGAGGACACGAGGACATCATCAGAGTACAAGGGAAATCAAAGTGGGAAGAGATCAGTTAGAAGGTTTTATTGTGAGGAGTATATGGCTTATTTTTTCACTAATTTTCCATAAACGTATGGGCAAGAGGATCTTTGGAAGGTGTTTACTGTGTGAGGAGGCAGTGTTCTTGATGTTTATGTTCCACAAAAACGAGATAAAAGAGGAAAATGATTTGGTTTTGTTAGGTTTAAACATAATGGAGATTCTTTGGCCATGGAGGATAGATTAAGGAAGATCTGGATTGGTACATATAAATTACCGGTTAATATATCCAGGTTTGGAAGAAAGGCTAGGAACGATGAGAGGAACTTGGTGATGAAGTGTGATGGAATCATGAAGGCGAAGGATCAAGGTTGGAACAGAAGCGATGTGGTAATTGGGAAAAGTTTTGCAGAAGCGGTGAAATGAAATGGTAAACCCATGTGGAAGCCGAAAGTTAACCTAATTAATTCCAATGGTATGAATTGGAATGGCTTGGACTTTCATGTTGAGACTCAGGAGATGGAGTGGCTGGATAAAACATATGTGGGATGATTGCACGAAATTGATGAGGTTATTTTGTTGCAAAATAAAATTATAGCTGAAGGAATTCGGACTGTCAAGGTGACCCCAATGGGTGGAGATATGGTCCTTATCCAATTGTGTGTATAGGAAGATTTCAAGGAACTAGTATCAGAGTTGGGGGATTTGTTCTCACGTTGGTTTACTGATATTCGACCATGGTCCTGTGAAGACGTAGCACGAGAAAGATATGTTTGTTTACGATGTCACAATGTTCCACTGCATGCATGGGCTGGGTCTTTTTTTAGGCTCATTGCTACTCATTTTGGGAGATACGTCTGCATTGATAATGTAACCAAGTGTAAGGCACGTCTAGACGTCGCTCGTGTAATGATTCAAACAACTTCACTAGAAACCATTAAGAGGGTTCTAAGGATTAAGATTAATGAAGTGTTATTTTCTGTTAGTGTTCTTAAGATCCTTTTGTTGATCCTTGAAAGGCACAGTTTAGAAGTTAATTAGATTAAAAAATTTCAATTGATTCCAGTGATTCTGAATCAAGTGTTTCCAGTAGTAAGGAGTGGGAAGATTATGATTTATTAGAAAATAAGGAGGTTGTAGAATTTGAATTTGAAAATGTGGAACAATTACATACTAATGTCATGAATCAATTCCCTATTAATGGGGATTCTGAGTATCATACAACGAAATTATTGGATGGATGTTTTGTGCGGGATTCAGATATACTAGTTGCTACACAATTTCAGGGTGAAATAGCGTGGCTGCATGAAGTAGGAATTGATAAACATGGCCACAATGAATCGGGTGAACATTGCGGGTCTCATCATAGTGCTTGCGGTGTTGATAACTTTCATTTTGGGCCTCAATTGTTTTCTCAGTCGGCTTTGGTAGAAGGCAATAACGTGGAGTGTCTTGCTGGGTCACTTCCCCTAACACATCCACATGGTTGTGGTGGCAACATTGTTTCTCATAATGGGCCTATAGGAAGCACTGACCTGTTTGCGCCTCAGTTGGGGCTAGAAGACATGAATAATGTGGAGTGCCTTGCTGGGCCACTTCCTCTTACACATGCACATGGGCCTAAAGGTTTCACGTGAAGGGAATTAAGCATGTGGTCAGGGTGCAGCGGAATAAATGGATTCCCTCCCTTGTTATGATCGTTAATGCGAAAACACGAATTAAGGCATAAAAGGCATAAAAACAAAAGGTCGTACCTTTTAAGAATTGCGAACGAGGAAATAGCAGCCACGTCTCTAGTGGTGTCCACGCCAACAACCGGACTAGGAAACCTTTCTCAACTCTGCTAGTAGTGTTTAGAGAGTAAGAGCGATTGCTCATGTGTATAGGGTAATGCATCTTATGCTATATTTATAGAGTGGTGGCTAGGATTTTACCCCTTCACTCTATTAACCCTAACATATATGGGCATGGCCCATTATGTTAAAATTCTAATCAAATTAGAATTATTATCTTTCCTAGCGGCTTGTTGTATGCGTGTGACCCAATAGGCTTTTCATATTTGGTTATGATATTAAAATAAAACACTTTTATATTTAATATCATAAATAGTGAGCGGTATCTAACAATACATCACTATCCAAATATTGAGATTATCAACAACTTTGACGAATCCTATTTTATGATAATTTATATGATTTGTCCCTATTATCCAAATATCTAATTGAACACAAGGGCATGGAATGTGTTAACCTTGCATAGTTCAATTATATTTTCTTGATCCCCAAGTAGACTGTACAGAAAATAAACATCTCATGTTTATCCTCCTAAGCATGGCCATGCATTTTGCAGTCTCACTTTATCAAGAGGCCTACAGATATAACTCCTGTTGCATAGGAGGGACAAATCCCATCTAGGTCACTAATATCCCACCACATAATTTATTATGTATCCAAATACCAACTTTATGATCACCTTGTTATAGGCAACATTTGATGATATTTAAAACACATAATTCCTTATGTAGGAATCATAGTGATTTCAGGTCAAAGGACTTCAGATAACATTTATCAATTTAAGAAACGTTCATGACACTTATGTAACAATCCATGCAACGTTCTTAAGGTGGGTCTGTCCAGTACACTATTACTCTTAATATATACTTATGTGAGCACATGATATCTCATATCCATGATCCGTGAGATGTGATCATCAATGAACTCACATACTAGTCTAAATGCATCTTTTGTCCTAAGAATATGCTTGACCAGGGACTATTTTAAGAATAGTTCTTCATAAGATCTCACGATCAAATCATCTACTTGATTTCTTATGAAGTTTAAGTTTACTATTATAAGGAAATTCACTACATTCTAAAAGAATGAATTGCCTTTATAAAATAATATGATACAAGTGATGGATGTTCAGGATAAAACATATCTAGTGCATATACCAACAACACGACCTTACATGCCGACCTTGGGAGAGTTGGTTCACTTGCTGGGTCCCAATCAATCAAGCTTGCACTTGAGGCAAGCAGACAGCGCGCATACCATTTTGTTGGGGATGGAGACAATGCATCATCGTAGACTTCACACCAATTGAAGGACGTTGTTACTAGCTTCGCGCAAGAAGATGGTTGATAAACACATTTTTATTCACACTTTGCATATTTAATCTTAGCTTTCTTGGACTTTAATTGTGATTAAATCCACTGTTTTAAATGGAATTTACCTAAATGAGCTTTAACTGTAAATGTTGTTTAAATTCGGATTTTTAAGCCTATTGACCTGTCTGTATTGTTTTGATGATATCTGGAGGTACAGGTGTCCGATTTGGGTGATTCCAATGGCGTTGGAAGGCTAAGATCCGTGGCTTTAATTTGATATTCTATATGACTATATTCCACTGGGGGAATTAGGAGCAGTTGCAATTCGAAGTTGACATTCTGATGTTGTCTGAAGTTGAGCGGGAAACATCAATCTTTTAAAGTGGTTTTAATGTTTTGGGCCTGATACTTGTTAGTCAAGGCCTAATTGTCTCTTTGATCAGATTAATCTTGTGGTTTAGGAGAGTAGTATACATAGAGGCAGTTACAATTCTGTTAGGGAGCTTTTTCTCCCTTTTTACAAATTGGAGTTTTGGAGGACGCTTAGTTTCTCGGTTCTCTCTCATTTTTGTTCTTCTTCTTCTTCTTGCATTTCCATTTTTTGTTCCTTCTCATGGAAGGCTAAACTACTGAGGATTGATTCTTAAGTGATTTTACATTGGATTCTAAGGTTTATTTCAATTCAAATTCGTATTTTAATTTTTGCAGTAGATTCAATTTCACCTTCTCCTTTAGAATTCTGGTTTTGAATCTTGAATTGGATTTGAACGCTTGTTGATAATTCAGTTTTGTTCTTCACTTGGAATTCTCGTTTAGTTTTCTTAATTCTGAACAACCTACTATTTTCTTAATTCAGGAGGTAAAGGATTAGAAATCTCACACTAGTTCGCTTAGTTCTTGAGTGAGATAATTGATGAATTAATTTACGCTTGTTTGGTTAATTAGAATCCGTTAAAGAATTCGAGATCGATGTATATTAACTGATGAAGGATCCAATTGTGAATGAACAAGAGAATCAATCTATTTTCTTACATTATTTTACTCTTACTTCGTTATTTGCAAAATTCTGTTCCTTATAAACAACCAAAACCCCATGTTTCTGTTACGTTCTGAATTTCGGCACCCTTAAGACATTGTCTGAAATCTGGATTTTAAGTATTGTCTGAAATACTTATCTGAAGCACATTGTCTGAAGTGTCTGAAGTTAACCTTCTGAAGTACTGTCTTAAGTATATCGTCTGAAGTATACCTTCGGAAGTACTTGTCTGAAATGCTTTGTCTGAAGTCACTTGTCTTAAGTGCACCTTCTGAAACATACTTTCTGAAGTACTATCTGAAGTACACAATCTGAAGTTCCACGTTCTGAAATTCTATTTGGAATATGTTTTCTGAATTGCTTTTGAATTCCTTGAGAGACGACTTTGGGTTGATTCAATCCTACTACATTTTAATTCATATTATTTGATTGAGTATGGCCTTGATCAATGGTCACCGTTACGGAGATGGATTGATTGACGTATGCAATGATGAATGGGAGTATGACCATATTGTGGGTATTCATGTAAGCCAACAAAGTACATATTTGAGGAATCCTGGGGGTCTTGGTGAGGATGCCAATTGTTTGTTTGGAAATTGTCTAGTTGACTTGCAATTGACTGAGGTTCCAATGGTAGCAGTGGAAGGAGTACAAGACCTGGGTTCCTTTTGTGCTCGCCTCAATGATTGTAAATTGGTTCCTGATGTGGGCGCACCAAAGAAAAAGAGGGGACGACCAAGAAAGAAGATTACTAATTCTATGAAGGTATGTGATTCTGATTTGGAACTTCTTACAATGCATCAAATGGTAAATCAGGGACAACATATAGTGGCAGAACGTATATGGGGAATTGGTAAGGAGTTGGGTGTCTCAAATGTTGGGGTTGATTATAATGTCGGTGATGAACAACAATGTGTTGGGGTTTTATAGGCCATGGAGATTAGAGCTAGGCAGGTGGTTGGTAGGAGTGCAGTTGGAAAGAATTGATGTTGTTGTGATGTTTAGGGTACATGTGTTTTGTTATAAATATGATAATTGGTTCAATTAATATTAGAGGTATAGGGGGACGGTCAAAAAATCAGAGATAAGATCCTTGATGGTGAATGAGAAAGTTGATTTCATATGTATGCAGGAAACAAAAACAACACAATTGGATGCTAAACTGTGTGCTTCTTTAGGGGGTGAGGATTTTTACTGGTGTTTCAGAGCCTCAGAGGGGTTGTCAGGAGGATTGATTTCTACGTGGAGGAAGTCTACACAATGCATGAATTTTTTTATGATACTCATTTTGTAGGCGTGTCTGGGTGGTGGGGTGAGGAAAAGGTGTTTTGTTATATTATGAATGTTTATGCTCCTTGTGATATTGCTAGGAAGAGGGCTCTGTGGGGGAAATTGCTGGAATTAAAAAGGAATCATGGGGGAGACTTCTGGTGTTTTGCTAGAGACTTAAATGCTATTAAATCTATAGGGGAGTGTAGGGGATCATCAAATGCTTGGAGGAGAAGTGATATTGGTAGTTTTGCTCATTTTATTGCAAATGCTGAGTTGGTTGATCTACCATTATTGGGAGGAAATACACGTGATACAAGGCTGATGGAACTTTCATGAGTTGGTTGGACCGGTTTTTGGTTTCACAAAAATGGTTGGTGCAATGGTGTCACATTTCACAGTGGGGGCTTAGTAAAGGCATTTCTGATCATTGTGCTGTTTTATTAAAAAATGAAGTTATCGGTTGAGGACTAAAGCCTTTTAGAATCCTTGACTGTTGGAGATTTGATCCTGCCTATGCTGATTTTGTAAAGGAGCAATAGAAGACATTACAAGTAGATGGTCGAGCTACATTTGTACTGAAGGAAAAGCTAAAAGGGTTGAAAGTTAAATTGCGATTTTGGAACAAAGAACCATTTGGCCAACTGGATAATCAAAGTGAGGAGGCTAGAAGGTGGGCTAATTTGTTGGATCTTAAGTCGGAGGAGGGAACTCTACCATATGAAGATATTTAGCATCAACGACAATGGTGAGCAAAAATCAGTCATTTCATGTCTTTGAAAGAAAGTTTGTTATTTCAGAAATCTAGATTAAAATGGTTACGTGAAGGAGATGCTAATACAAAGTACTATCATGCTTGAATTAACAATCGGAGGATGCGGAACATGTTGCATTTTGTGGTGATTAAGGGTGAGCGGTTTTCTGATCCTCTTGCTCTAAAAGATGCATTTCGGGATTTTTTTGAGTTACATTTCACGGAAAGGCCTCGTCATCTGCTTTCTCTTGCTTGGGTGAATTTCAAATCTTTGTCAAAACAAGATGTAGGTTTTTAGATTCTACCTTTCTCTGAGGTAGAAATGAAAGAAGCAGTTTGGGACTGTGAAGGATCCAAAAGTCCTGGACCTGACGTTTTTAATTTCAATTTTATTAAAGACTTTTGGGAGGTTGTGAAAGATGACTTTTTGGCATTTATTAATGAGTTCCATGCTAATGGTAAATTGGTGAAAGGTTCCAATAACTCCTTTATTGTATTGGTACCTAAGGTTGAGAGCCCTCAAAGAGTGGAAGACTATAGACCAATTTCCTTAATTGGGTGTATGTACAAGGTAGTGGCTAAACTGTTGGCTAACAGAGTGAGGAAGGTGATAGGTAGCCTTATTTATGATTGTCAATCGACATTTATACAAGGGAGGCATATTTTTTATGGAGTTGTAATTGCAAATGAAATCATTGAGGAGATCAGAAGGAAAAAATCAAGTTGTTTGTTGTTTAAAGTTGACTTTGAAAAGGCTTATGACTCGGTCAATTGGGATTTCCTTCAGTATGTGATGGAGAGAATGGGTTTTCCATTAAAGTGGAGGTTATGGATTGTTGAATGCATGAGCACTGCTAGAATATCTATCTTGGTAAATGGTAGCCCTTCCGGTGAATTTGGGGTTGGTAGGGGACTAAGGCAAGGTGATTCGCTAGCTTCTTTTCTGTTTCTTGTTGCTGCTTAGGGTCTAAATGCTTTGATTTGCAAAGCTGTTGATCGACAAATGTTTAATGACTATTCTTCTAGTCAAGATTTTGTGTTGGTGTCACACTTACAATATGCAGATGATACTTTGATTATTGGTGAAGCTTTTGCACATAATGTTTGGGCGATAAAGTCTATTCTGCAGATTTTTGAGCTGGTGGTTGGTCTCAAAGTGAATTTTTACAAAAGCAAGCTCTTTTGGTTTAATGTTAATGATGCATTGTTGAATTTGATGGCCCAATTTATGAATTCTAAAGTCAGAACGGTTCCATTTTGCTATTTGGGACTACCTCTTGGGGCAAATCCCCATCGTATTAAAACATGGGAACCTGTGATTTCTAAGGTCTAAAAGAGATTGTCCAAGTAGAAGTCCAAAACTTTGTCGTTTGGTGGTTGCAGTGCCCTCTTGAAATCGGTTCTTCATTCCATCCTAATCTACTATCTTTCCTTCCTCAAGGCTTCTCAAAGTACTATTTCTAAACTTGAGTCTTTATTAAAACACTTTTTGTGGGGTGGGGATGAAAATCATAGGAAAAGCTTGGGTGGCTTGGGGGGATGTATGTATGGGAAAGAAATATGGTAGGTTGGGAATTCATGATCTGAGAGCATTCAATCTGGCACTTTTGGGGAAGTTGAGATGAAGACTTTTAGTTGAAAAGGGTAGATGGTGACATAGGGTTGTAGGTTCTATCTGTGGGGAGGGTTGTCCTCAGGGAATGGGTGACAAGGTGTGTAGTTCAAAGTGGTGGATAGACTTGTGGACAATTGATTCTGTTACACTTGTCCCATCTGATTGGTTCTCTTCTCGGTGTGAAAAAGTGGTAGGTGATGGTCGAAGTATATCTTTCTGGAAGGAGAGGTGGTGTGGATAGGGTCCTCTTTGTGATAGGTACAGAAGATTATTCTTTATTTCTTCTAATAAGGATGTCTCGGTTTCTAATATGGTGCATTGGACGGATGGAGGTTATGTGTGGCTTTGGTCTTGGAGGAGGAATCTTTTCCAATGGGAGCTAGAGCTTTTAGCACACCTACCTGCTGAGTTAGGATCAATTATGTTAAAACATGAGCATAGAGATAGCTGGAGTTGGAACGATTCTAGTGATGCTTTTTATAGCGTGAAATCCGGATATCAAGCAGTGATGAATGAGAGAATTTTTGCAGCATTTCCTCTCAACAAGTTTCTCTAGTCAAAATTTGTACCATCTAAAGTCACAGGTTTTGCTTGTAAAACGTTGCTAAATAGAATTCCATCTAAACATAATTTGGTTAAGCGGAAGATCCTTCATAGCTCAGCTGGAGGTTGTGTATGGTGTGGTCTGTAACATCCTAAATTTTATTAGGATAAATATTAATTAAATTAAAGAGATTAATTAAGAAAATAATTAATTTAATGGGAAATAAATAATAGGAGTGTCATTATTATTAACTTTGTTTCGTAAAGGTAATTTTAATTGAAAATAGAATAAGGGGGTGAGAGTGGGCCCAAGCCCAATTAGTTATTTCAGTAAGGAGGGGTTAACAGAGCACCCTAATCCTTATTCGTATCATTCGTCAGTAAGCAAAACGCTAAGGAGGGGAGAAACGGAAGTCTCAAGAGAGAGCTGTTGTGGAGTGAACGCCAAGAATCCAAGAAAGGACTTCTTTGTTGTGATCAAGCTTCGCTTAAGGTACGGTGGGGGAGAGGGTATTTTCTGTATATGCATGTAGGGGGTACTTGGGTAGTAATCTAAGATGTATAATTCAAATTTATGAATGAATAACTGAGAATGATGATATAATCTGGTGATTGATGATTTATTGTATGTGTATTGATGAATTATTGAATGAGAGTAAAGATGATATTGAAGATAATTGAAAAAAGGGTGATTAGGGATTGAGAAATTGGGGTTTTGATGAATTGATGGTATAATCTGTAATAGATTGACGATTTATTGAGTATTTGATGTTATTAATGAGTATGAATGATGTTTAGACGAAAAAGGCTTATTAGGGATTGATTGGATGGGTTTAGAGGAGTGAGAAATCGTGAAATTTGCGATCTGCGTCGCGGGTAATCGATTACCAGATGTGGTAATCGATTACCAGAGTGTTCTGGGCAACCCAGAAGCACTGTTTGCTTGCGGGTAATCGATTACAGGGGTGCTGTAATCGATTACCAGAGAGTTTGTCTGTGGGTAATCGATTACAGGGGTGTTGTAATCGATTACCAGAGAGTTTGCTTGCGGGTAATCGATTACAGGGGTGTTGTAATCGATTACCAGAGACCTTGTTTGCGGGTAATCGATTACTAGAGGTTGGTAATCTATTACCAGAGTGGATTTTGAGATCCTTAGTGATTGATGTTGTTTGATGGTGCTTTATGACGAGTATAATGATGATGATTGACGATGTTTGATGTTGTTTATGATGACTATGATGATGATGTAAATGATGATAGTGTGTATCACTTATGATGATGATGTAAATGATGATAGTGTGTATCACTTATGATGATGATGTAAATGATGATAGTGCATGTCACTTATGATGATGATGTTATTGATGATAGTGCATGTCACTTATGATGATGATGTGAATGATGATAAGTGTATATGATGGCACACTGCTAGAAGCTTGGACCTGCAAGACCTACATTGGAGGATATGCACCAACTTCAAGCCTGAGCTTCAAGCAAGGAAGAGTTGGAGAAATTAGTGTCCTACAAATAAAGGGTCACTACCCTACAAAATAAAGGTCACTACCCTACAGAAGGACAACTTGACCCTGGATAGGACCCTTGTCCTATGGACCACCCTTAATTAGGACTCTCTTATATTTTCTTTTTATTAATTGTAATTTTCTTTTAATTCCTCCTACTTGGGCGCTATTTTTAGTAGGTTTATTGGTTAGTAGGTTGCCTTGCTATAAGGCTTAGGAGGTCATGGGTTCTATTCCCACATAGGATAGAAATTTGACTCATCTTGTATTTTCCTACATGAGTGGGCGCCATTTTGAGAGGTTTATTGGCTTAAGACTTAGCTTAGCCATAAACCTTGGGGGTCATGGGTTCAAAACCCACTTAGGAGTGTTTTCACTCACCTTTTATTTTCTTTCTTTTTGATGCCCCTAAAAATTCGCCCCTCTCCCCCTCTTTTCCTATAAATAGGAGTCCTCTCCTCTTGTAACACACATTGAATTTTGAAGTAAAGGCATTATGCCAAATTTTCTCCTCCCTTTGTGAGTTGAATGAGGCTTGGTGGTTGTTGCTCAAACCATACTGAGACTTATCTAATTCTCCTGAATTAGTGGCGTCTGGCATTGGACTTATCTGCTGCAAGTGGACTCTTGCTTCAGTGGCGTCCTTCCCATTTCTTCCTCTCCACTTTTTCTTTCATTTTCTCTCATTTTCTTGCATTTTCTTGCGTGAATTAGCTGTTGCCCAGCCACTAATTTCCGCATTTTAATTGCTCTTAATTGATTCTAATCGGTTGGTTTTGCTCAATTCTAGATCCTACTCCCATCCGGCTATCAATTGGTCATCAAGGCTTGTTGAAATTGAGCAAAATTGGAGCTACAAGGCCGCGAGTACTGCACCTATTTAGTGTAGAATTTCATTCAATTAGTGTAATTCCATCCCTCTTTTCAATTGTAATTTGGACTTGGACTGTTTCCCGGGCCCGAGGTGCCTTTCTGCTGCTATCAGCACTTGTCTGTCTTGATTGAATTGCTTGATTTCTTGCTAGTTGGGGGCTGTTTTGGGCCGCTAATTCCCACCCCGTAGGTGTTTGTTTAAATGCCTCTTTAATTGCTCATACTTGTTCTTGAGTAATTCTTGCAAATTTCTTGATATAACTGCTTGTTTGTGGTGAAGTGTGGTAAGAGGAGGCATTGTTGTCTTCATTTTTCCAAAGATCGTTCACCTACATTTCTCCCCTTCACCATTAATTGTTCATCCCCCATATTCATCTCTTTACTTTCCGCCATTTAAATTTCCGCCATTTAATTTCCGCTTCTCCCCATCCTTTTAATTTCTGCTCTCCCCTTTACTTTCTGCCATTTACATTTCTGCTCTCCCCATCCTTTTAATTTCCGCTTCCCCTTTACATTTCTGCTCTCCCCGTCCTTTTACTTTCTGCCATCCCCTTCTACTTTCTGCCATTTACATTTCTGTCCTCCCCATCCTTTTAATTTCAGTTTCCCCCTTTAATTTCTTGCCATTTATTTTTGCGCAATTTTCCTCTTTATTTTTGCCATTTTATGCGCATTTTTGGGCTCTTGTGTTGTTCAATTTCCTACTCTTGTTATGTCTGTTTGATTGGCATTCTGATTGCAAATTTGGATTGACTGCTATCTCTACCTTGGACTTTCCCTGTTTGATTGTGCAAAACGCTCACCTATAGGATCTTTTTTGGTTCATAGTATTGGAAGAAGATCAACAAATTCTAATTGTTGATTTTCCTTCAAATTTTAATTCCAATCTTAAAATTGAACCAAGCGCGTTTCTGTGACCATATCGGTTTTGTATAATAAACAAGGAAGTGCTAAGCAATTTTTTTGGCCATTTTTTAAATCAAGTTGCCATCACGTTTTTACAGTTTTTAGAAATCAGATTATTCATTATTTTTGCTTTTCTGGGCCACTTGGACCAGTTTACTGTCAGAAAATTCCAAAAATATTACAGTAGGTACAGTTTGTTTTCTTTTCATTGTGTACAAAATTTTGTAATTTTCTGTTGGGGAAAAAGACAAAAAAAAAAGAAAGAAAAGGCAAGAAAAATACAAAAGGTACGTACGTGCTAAAAATAGAAAAAGAGGTGTAAAAAGCAAAAAAAGGGTGCAAAAGTCAACAACAAGGAAAAAAATGTCAAAAGACACCCAAAAAGAGTCAAAAATTCAAAAAAAATAGAAAAACAAAAACAAAGAAGTATCCCAACAATACAGTGACAGTTTTACTGTAATTTTCTGTTTCATTTCCCCGTATACCGTAATTGAGTTGTATTTGTTGTTTTTCTTAAAAAACGACAATTTTGGCAACTCTTTTTCAAAAATCACCAAAAACAATTCTCTTTGCAATTTCTTCCGTCTTGTCTTGTTTGCTGTCTGCTCTTGTGTATAAGCTTGTTTGAGTGCCAGCTTTTCTTGTTTGTCATATCAATTCTTTGTTTTGTCTTAGGATTTTCCAATCTTCTTCCAGTAGGTATTTTTCTTTGTTAGTGCGCTTCTATTTGGGTAAGGGTTAAGACTTAGACTCACGTTGGTCTGTGCAACTTCTAATCAACCTCCAACCGAGTAGAAGAGGCAAGAGATTTTTCATTATAGAAAAAGCCAAAAAAGAGTGACATACACGAGTGATTATATTCCATTGAGTGTAAACACTTAGTGAGTGGTGAGGTCCTTTAAAAGCTTTCAAATAAAATCAATTTAAAATGTCCTATAGAATATGGAGAAAGGAGCTAGATGAAGATAAGAGAGAATTTAGAAGAGAAAAAGAAGTGAGAAGACACTCTTCTCATGATAAAGTTGAAGAAAGGTATAGGCAAGAAAGGAGAGAAATAAGTAGATATCATTTTGAAGATAGTAAGAAGAAAGAAAGGAGTTATGATAACTCTAACCATGAAAGGAGAAGGTATGAGGAAGAAAAGAAATTTAGAAGGTATGAAGAAGAAAGACAAAGGTATAATAAAAGAGAGAATAGGAAAAGTACAAAAGATTCTTTTGAAGATAGAATTGGAAGAAAGTTAGAAAAATTTGCTAATGAAATCGAAGATAAATTTTCAGAATGCTTTTCAAAGTCCTTAATTGAGATAGAAGAGAAAAGAAAATTAGAAAAGAAGGAACAATTAGAAAGGGAAGAAGAAGTGCTTAAGAGAGAAAAAGAAAAGGAGGTAGAAGGAGTGCAAATAGAAGAAAAGAAAAACAAGGATTTAGGAAAGCAACTAATTTTATCTTGTGATCATTTGATAGCTAACCCTTTGTGTGAAGACATTAATAAGTTGATGGCAAGTACTTCTAGTGTTGCAAAGAGGACAACTCAAGCTAATGAGAGGGAGTTCCCTAAACTAACTTTCTTTATGCATGGAATGTCTCTCTCTATGCACAATTATATGCCTCAAAGCATTGCATGTGTGAAAGAAGTAAACAATATTGATAATGCTTTGAAACCTATTGCATGTCTAGAAAAACCAACTAAGTTTAAGAGTACCATGAAACTTACTAAAGATGCATGTTTAATCAATTCCTTTGATCAATTTAGATTGCATGATAGGAATGATAACAAAGGTGAATTGAATATGCATGTGCCTTTGGTTTGTATCTATAATGTGCATACACATTTTGGTCCTAAAATAATTGTGTCATATAAAGATGTGTATTATGCTCTTGAACTAGTTAGTGAAAAGAATAAAAATGTTGATAAAGCTATCACATATGGAAAAACTTGTTTGACATCTAATTCAAATGATGATATGCTTCTTGATATGCATACTCAATGTGATTCTTTTGGTATTTCACCTTTCATGAACGCATATGATAATATGAAAAAGGTGTCATCTTACTTGAGTGAGTGCTTTAGCATGGATATGGCTCTTGAACAAACTTGCATGAATACTTCATGGCATGAACATATGCACTATGATTTTTACAATAATACTCAAGATGTGTGTCTTATGTTCAATGAGCATGATGTGATCTCACTTCCAAGAAATAGGACATTCATACCACATAGTTTTAATTGTGCTTTCATTTGGCAATATATTGTGGATTATTTTGTTGGTTTGAAACATGCATATCACTTGTTTAAATCTCGTTTTAACCAACTAACCCCTTTGCTTGAAAAGAAGGACTTCAAGAGAATGGTCTTTGATCCAGGATCTCCTTCTACAGCGTACATGGACAAGATGGTTCATTCTTCATTTAGGGAGTTTTTTAACCCTTATCTCAAACACCTCTTGATCATCTCCTATGATTTTCTTTTGCCAATCTTTATGATTCCCAAGTATTTCTGTTATGAGCCTTCACTTTGCTTGCTTGGGAATAATACTTATGGGTCTTCTTCTTATTGTCTAGGCTCAAGGAAGATGTTCAACTTGTGGAACTCTGACTCTACTCTCCAAAGACTAAGGGAAGTACCTTCTTACTTCCTGAATTTTGTCATCCATCTCCTTCTTCTGCTCAGTTCATTATTCTTATGCCTTCTTTTTGAATTTTCAGATTTGAGATCAAATCCTTTACAAGGGGGAGGGAATGATGGCACACTGCTAGAAGCTTGGACCTGCAAGACCTACATTGGAGGATATGCGCCAACTTCAAGCCTGAGCTTCAAGCAAGGAAGAGTTGGAGAAATTAGTGTCCTACAAATAAAGGGTCACTACCCTACAAAATAAAGGTCACTACCCTACAGAAGGACAACTTGACCCTGGATAGGACCCTTGTCCTATGGACCACCCTTAATTAGGACTCTCTTATATTTTCTTTTTATTAATTGTAATTTTCTTTTAATTCCTCCTACTTGGGCGCTATTTTTAGTAGGTTTATTGGTTAGTAGGTTGCCTTGCTATAAGGCTTAGGAGGTCATGGGTTCTATTCCCACATAGGATAGAAATTTGACTCATCTTGTATTTTCCTACATGAGTGGGCGCCATTTTGAGAGGTTTATTGGCTTAAGACTTAGCTTAGCCATAAACCTTGGGGGTCATGGGTTCAAAACCCACTTAGGAGTGTTTTCACTCACCTTTTATTTTCTTTCTTTTTGATGCCCCTAAAAATCCGCCCCTCTCCCCCTCTTTTCCTATAAATAGGAGTCCTCTCCTCTTGTAACACACATTGAATTTTGAAGTAAAGGCATTATGCCAAATTTTCTCCTCCCTTTGTGAGTTGAGTGAGGCTTGGTGGTTGTTGCTCAAACCATACTGAGACTTATCTAATTCTCCTGAATTAGTGGCGTCTGGCATTGGACTTATCTGCTGCAAGTGGACTCTTGCTTCAGTGGCGTCCTTCCCATTTCTTCCTCTCCACTTTTTCTTTAATTTTCTCTCATTTTCTTGCATTTTCTTTCGTGAATTAGCTGCTTCCCAGCCACTAATTTCCGCATTTTAATTGTTCTTAATTGATTCTAATCGGTTGGTTTTGCTCAATTCTAGATCCTACTCCCATCCGGCTATCAATATATCACTTTATTAATGATGATGTTTGATGATGAGTGTGATGATGTATTATGATGATATTTGATGATGAGTGTGATGATGTATTATGATGATAATTGATGATGAGTGTGATGATGATAATGATGTCGGTGTATATCACCTTATGATGATGATGTTTAATGATTAGAACATTGATGTATGATCATGATGATGATGATGATAAGTGTATATCACTTTATAATAAGGATGTTTGATGATGAGCATGTTAATGCATGATAATGATGATTTATGATGATGGTATGTATCACATTTTATGATGATGTTATCTAAGTTGTGCGGGCCCATAGAGGGGGTACAACTTAGGAGAGATGCCTTGAGCATATGTGATGAGACTTGAACTGTGCGGGCCCACAGAGCGGGTACAATTCGGGAGGTGAACTGAGTTGTGCAGGCCCATAGAGAGGGTACAACTCAGGGGATCAACATGGGGCGTTCGATGCACGGGCCCATAGAGGGGATGAAACCTAGGAGTGATTGTACGGGCCCATAGAGGGGGTACAACCTAGGGTCGAATGTCGTTGTGCGGGCCCATAGAGGGGGTACAACCTATCGGACAGTGTGTGGTAACACCGGTAGACCATCTTGGTACTAACTAGAGTGATTGACGAGGTGCACCCATTGTGTGGAGTTCCAAGTCATGATCTTTGGGTAGACGATGAGAGGAGTATTGATGTGTGATATATGATGATGAAATGGTGTTATTAAATGATGTTATGAATATTGATGATGATGAGTATTATGTGTGAGAATAGAATATATGATTAATTGGGTGAATGATGGTATGAGAACTATATGATGATATATGAATGAGGTTATGATGATGATGAGCTTGATGAATGTATAAAGGATATATTTATGTGTTATGAATAGGAATGATGGTATGACATGTATATGTTGATATAGATGATTGAATATATGTTGAGTTTAGATGAATGTCATTTATTGGTGATTTAATGTATTGATAGAATGATGTAATGATGTTGTGGGTGAGGATGGGTATTCTCTATGTGTATGTATAGGTAGTATTCCTTTTCCTCACCGTATTCTGTGGATATATTTTACAAGTGTTGAGGAGGACACGACTGGTGTCGACTATGATTAAAAGGGTATGCTCTAATAGATGTGACATCAGGGTGTATTCGGGATGTCTTAATATATTTCTAGATTAGGAGTATTTTGTGAACTTTTGGATGCCTTGTATGGCAGTAGACTAATAGTAGTTCTTTTTATAAATTGGAGATTCCGCTGCTTATTATTTAAATTATATTTGAAAGTTTAATTTCTTTTAATAAAGTCATTTTCGAACTATGAGAAATTATAAGAGTAATTGTGAACCTTTTTACCTAACGTGGTACTTTCCCTTTTCTAAACTACAATTTCTTAAATATATAAGAGTATGGGGTAAAAAGGGTGTCACATGGTCAGGATTTGGAGACTACTTCTCATTTGCTTTTTGAATGTCAGTATGCTTATATTACTTGGATGTTTGTCTTTGACTGGCTTGGTGTACCCACTGTTATTCACAACTTGTCATGAAAATTTTACTCATTTTGTTGGTTTCCTGTGTAACACCTTCATCCCATGACGGGTATTACTCGACTAACTCGATTGCGATTTGTTAATTCATCTCTTAATAAAATGAGGAAAGTTGGTGATTTTTTTTTTGTAAAGCATATTAGTAAATTATATTTGAGATAAAACAAGAAGAAGTACATTGGTACTAGGTATATCATTCCGTTACTAATCGAAATTACAATGGAAATAACATATATCTAGATTGGGATTTTAGTATATTACATTACAAAAAGAAATGGGGCTTTCTATTAGGCTTTGACCTATCTTTACTGTATACTGCTACTTAAATATGTCCCTAAACACTACGACCTGACTCAACAAGATCCAGTTCCACCTGAACGCCACGTCTATCTTCAGGACAACGTGCATCCTTCCAGAGTCCATGCCCTTTTAGGTGCCAAAATAATAACAGACAACAAAAGAAAGACAAGGGGGTGAGAATACTTTACATGAATTCACAAACATAGGATATGATGCACTAGAGCACACACACAGAAATTCCACACAATTCAATCAACAAGTGAATATAATTCATATCATCACAATGCATACAGACTAATGCGTACTTTGTACTATGATGCCATAACTAATGCATGAGGGCCCGGGGAAACATCACCATCCACAGTGCACACAGCAACTGCCAGACCATATATGTACAACGTATCAGGAGTTAGAGTCTGTACTAGCATTGGTACAAAGAGCATTGCTCATTTATTTTGGCCAAATCATTTTACGCGTTCTTCCAGACAATGTCAACTGACCCCGAAAATCATGAGAGCGACAGGAATAGCTAAGCTGGATTCCGCGATCTCGACAGTAAGGAGCTAACCTACGTCACCTGAGATCTTCTAGGAGCTAAGCTATCCTCAGGGTTGGCGTCCCTTTTGAGGACCCACTGGCGTTCTTTGCAAAACCCAGTTGCACCCTTCCCAGCCTATTTCACACTGTACCAAGTGGCACTGCCATATAGGTCGTAAGGTTTTCAACCTCGAATATCATTAATGCTTTATGATGCATGTCACTCAATAATGCTTGGCAGCATACACATCCTTACAGGCAAAGCCCAGATTACAAAAAGAAATGGGGCTTTCTATTAGGCTTTGACCTATCTTTACTGTATACTGCTACTCAAATATGTCCCTAAACACTATGACCTGACTCAACAAGATCTGGTTCCACCTGAACGCCACGTCTATCTTCAGGACAACGTGCATCCTTCTAGAGTCCAAGCCCTTTTAGGTGCCAAAATAATAACAGACAACAAAAGAAAGACAAGGGGGTGAGAACACTTTACATGAACTCACAAACATAGGATATGATGCACTAGAGCACACACACAGAAATTCCACACAATTCAATCAACAAGTGAATATAATTTATATCATCACAATGCATACAGACTAATGCGTACTTTGTACTATGATGTCATAACTAATGCATGAGGGCCCAGGGAAACATCACCATCCATAGTGCACAAAGCAACTGCCAGACCATATATGTACAACGTATCAGGAGTTAGAGTCTGTACTAGCATTGGTACAAAGAGCATTGCTCATTTATTTTGGCCAAATCATTTTACGCGTTCTTCCAGACAATGTCAACTGACCCCGAAAATCATGAGAGCGACAGGAATAGCTAAGCTGGGTTCCACGATCTCGACAGTAGGGAGCTAACCTACGTCACCTGAGATCTTCTAGGAGCTAGGCTATCCTCAGGGCTGGCGTCCCTTTTGAGGACCCACTGGCATTCTTTGCAAAACCCAGTTGCACCCTTCCCAGCCGATTTCACACTGTACCAAGTGGCACTGCCATATAGGTCGTAAGGTTTTCAACCTCGAATATCATCAATGCTTTATGATGCATGTCAGTCAATAATGCTTGGCAGCATACACATCCTTACAGGCAAAGCCCATTGAATCATTCTACGTCACCACTTACCCGTGGTACGGCCCGATTCAATGTCTTTCCTTAAAGGAAGCCAAACAATGCTTTCTCAGCATATACAGTCCTTAAGGCAAAGCTCATCGAATCATTCTACGTCACCACTTACCCGTGGTACGACCCGATTCAATGTCTTTCCTTCAAGGAAAACCATACCCTATCTTGGGTTGAAACCGCACTCTCTCACTAAGCTTCTCAAGTCTTATGAAAAAAAACGTGTTGGTTATAATCTTTTAAGGTAGTTTGTACTAATGTTCTTCTTTGAATCAATAATCATTTCCACTTAAGTCCTATAATTTACTAAGACTTATGATTGTGTTTTATGGATAGTGTTACCTACCCTAATTCGTCTTGTATGTCTAATTAAGATTGGGTTTAACCCTTAACTATGATTAGCTTTCATTAACTAAATTATAATAAATCTTAATTCTTACTTAAGATCCTAATTAATTCTTAATTATCCTTTAATCTCTTCCTTAATCTTGGATTAAGCTTTTAATTACATTTGATTAAGGTTAATCATAATTAATTAGTTCTTAATCGTCATTAAGGCTTAATTACCTAATTAATACCTCATTGGTAATTAGTGATTGAGATTAAGATTAATCTTCATTAAGGTTAATTAATTTTAGCCTTAATTAATTATTCTTCACTTTATTAAATTAAGTAAATTAGATTAATTAACTTAGACAATTAAATTAGCTAGGCTCACTAATTAATTTCTAAATTTTTAATTTTTAATAGGTTAGATTAGAGTTGAAGTCCAACTCTAATCTAAGCCCAATTTCATGAATTATTTTTGGTTGACTTTTGATGAGTCCTTTGACTCTTTTTTTTAAGGTTTTGGGCCTGAACCAAGGGCCCAAAGGTTGGATGACTCTTAGGAGCCCATTTTTACACATTACCACTCAAAATATTGACTTTTATGGTGACTTTTATTTGGGTCAATCTTGAAACCCGAATTTAACTCATTTAACATTTTTCATAATTTATTTTTTAAATTAAAACCCTTTTAGAAAATTTAGTTTCTTAACCTATTAGACCACTAAGGCCCAAAAACATCTTTTTCAACTTTACTTGATCATTTCAAGATCAAAATGAATCCTTGATGAGTTTCATCAAGAACAAACTCAAGAACATCAAGAACACCTTGAATGTTCACCAAAACACCAATTTTTCCAACAACATCCAAACTTTACCAAATTTCAATACAATCATCAACAAGCATTATCAACAACCAATATCATGCTAATTCATCCAAAATCATCCATACACACATTCAAGTTCATAACTTTATTTCTAAACAATAAAGAGAATTCACATACAGTTGGGGATTGAATCAACTACATTCAATCCTATTGGAGAGTTTAGCTACGCATGGTAGCCATTACAGACCAATGAAGAAACTGTCACACTTTTCTTCAATCCTAGCGTTGCTATCTCGGCAAATTCCGATGCACCCCGTGATCAGGAGAAAACAACGTTTATGACGGAGGGAGCAAACTACTGCTATTGCATGATGCCTTTCGGGCTCAAAAACTCTGGTGCGACCTATCAAAGAATGATGAACACCGTATTCTGGGACCTGATCGGAAGAGTTATCGAGGTGTATGTTGATGACATGATCGTGAAGAGTACGTCGGATAGCGACCATATCCGGGATCTTGGGGAAGTTTTCGACTGTAACACCCGCGTTTTACCGTTTTTGCCATTTTTGCTCTTTTGAGTGTTTTATTGGATTTTGAGTGATTAAAATTATTTTTAATCATCAAAATTCATATTTTTGGATTTAGAATTTAATTTCCTATTTTTAGGAATTTTTTTGGAATTTTTGGGTTTTTCTGTGAAAAATGACCTTTTTGCCCCTCCTGTCTCTTGAACTGGGCCCGAATACTCTTGATCCGGGCCAGAAAAATTGCACAAACCTTTCTTTTCTTCCTTCTAGAAGCTGTGCATGTGGGAGAGCTTTGCATGAGGGACACTTGTCATTTTCTTTCTTTTCTCCAAGACAAGTGTTAAGCTTAAGCCTTATGGCATTTAAAACACCAAAATTCATTTATTCTTTCTTTCCTTCCAACATGCAAGCTTTAGTTTTCTCTCATTTCTCTCTTTCTATCCTTCCTTGGCCGTGAACTATCCACCATGTTCTCTCAAAATTTTTCATCTCCCCTTAAACACATCAAGCCAAGGTTCCATCTTTGAACCAAAGCTTCCATTTCTAAGCTTTCTAGCCTTGAAAAATCCTTGTTGGTGACTAAAGGAGGCATCTTTGGGGGCTGTTTTGGGACCAGAATTCTGCACTCATTTTCTTGGAAATTTGAGGTAAAGGGGGGGAGAACTTGAACTCTAGTAGGATTGGTAACTAGAGTCAAGGATTTGCCCTTAAAATCCTTGTTTTTACTCTTGTTCTCCTTGAAAAAAATCACTTTTTGAGCTTTTCTTTGAGAAAATGTTTTGGATTCTTGGAGCTGGGTTGTTTACATGTTTTTAAGTTTATTTTGATGCTTGGAATGTGCTTGGATTGTGATTGTTGGTGCATGCAAGCCAAGAAACAATTTTGGAAAAATTTTCCCCTTTTTCCTCTAATAGCTCTCGGCCTTGAGGGATTTTGGGGCTGCATGTGTTTCAAAATTTTTTTGGTGCTTGGAATGTGTTTGTATGATGAATCCATGAACATGCATGAAATTGGTTGAAGGTATACAATTGTTTTGGATGATTGATCTTTGAAAAATAGTGTTTATGAGCTTGAAAATGGAGTTATGAACTTTAATGTGTATGTGGATGATTTTGAGTGGATTAGTATGATATTTGGCATTTAGATTGTTTGTTGATGAATGTGTGAAGTTTTGGTGAAGATTGGATGTTGTGAAAAATTTGAAGTTTTGATGAACATTCAAGTTGTTCTTGATGTTCATGAGTTGTTCTTGATGAAACTCATCAAGAATACCTTTTTGATCTTAAAAAGGTCAAGGGTATGTTGAAAACATGTTTATGGGCTTTGGTGGTCCAAAAGGACTAAGAAGCAATTTTACTAGTAAAAGGACTAAAGTGCAATTAAGAATAAGTCTTTAAAAATAAATAAAATAAATTCGGATTTCCAATTCCAACCAAGTAAAAGTCAACTTAAAGGTCAATATTTTAGGTTGCCATGACTAAAAATAAGTTCCTAAGAGTTATAAAACCTTTAGGCTTTTAATTTAAGTTTAAAACCTTTAAGAAAAGGAGTTAAAAACTCATTAAAAGTCAATCAAGATTAGATTATGAAATTAAAAGTTAGATTGGAGTTGGACTTCAACTCTAATCCAAGTTATTAAGAAATTAAAACTTAGAAATTAATTAGTAGACTTAGCTAATCTAATTACCTAAGTTAAATTAACATAATCTACTTAAGTTAATTAAGTAACGAATGATTAATTAAGGTTAAAATTAATTAACCTTAATAAAAGTATTAAGTAATTAATTAGTAATGATGATTAAGAATTAACTAACTATGATTAACCTTAATCAAATGTAATTAAAAGCTTAGTCCAAAATTAAGGAAGAGATTAAGGGATAATTAGAAATTAATTAGGATCTTAAGTAAGGATTAAGACTTAATTAAAGAAGGATAAGATTAATTGAAATTAGATTAATGAAGACTAGTTATGATTAAAGGTTAAGCCTAATCTTAATTAGTCACACAAATAGAATTAGGATAAGTAATACCATCCATAAGACACAATCATAAGTCTTAGTAAATTATAGGACTTAAGTGGACATGATTATTAAGAACATTAGTACAAACTACTATAAAAGATTATAACCAACACCCTCTTTCTTCATAAAACTTGAGAAGCTTAGCGAGAGAGCGCGGTTCCAATCAAGAGAGAGTTGAGTCTCCTCTAATGGAAGGACTTTGATTCAGGTCGTCTCACTACGAAGTGGTGACGTAAAAAGATTCAATGGGCTTGTCTGTAAGGATGTAATATTGTAAGTGTTTGCGGTGTGACATACATCATGTGCATCAATAATGATTAAGGTTCAAAAGCCTTACGACCTATATGGCAATACCACTCTAGTACAGTGTGAAACTGGATGGGACGGGTGCACTGGGTTTTGCAAAGAACACCAGCGGTCCGGTAAAGGAGACCAGCCCTGAGGATAAGTCGGGTCCCGAAATGGCACAAGTGACGTAGGCTCGCCCCCTACTGTCGTGTAAGCGGGGTACAGGCTTGACTATCCTATCGCTCTCAAGTTTTCATAATCAGTAAGTTTGTCTGGAAGTCGGAAAATCATCTTGGCCAGAGATTGAGCAATGCTCTTCGTACTATTTGCTAGTACAGACTATACTCCTGATATATTGTACATATATGGTCGAGCAGTTGCTATGTGCTCTGCTTTTGGTGATGTTTCCCCGGGCCCTCATGCATTAGTCATATGCATCATGATAACATAAACTGCATTCTTGTGATTGAGATTGTGTGAATGTTCTATGAATGCTCTAGTCACTGTATTCTACTTGATATGAGTTCATGTGATGTTCTCACCCTTCCTTTTCTGCTTCTGTTATTTCCTGTCGTCGTACTTCTTCGCCACGTCGACAGTTGGTATTGGAGAGCTTCAGGATGTCCACTATGAGGATCACGTTGAGGTGGGAGCCACGAGGCCAGTGGCGGATTACAGACGTCCCTAGGCGATGTATTTTCACGGGGGAGGTGCGCGTTACCATTTCCCATCCCAGCCTTCCCCTGGTACCGGAGATAGATTTCACAGTGCCAGTGATCCTTGAGTTTGAGACTCCACCCAGACTCCGTCGCTACACTACTTTCGATTAGGTGACACTTTCGATTATGTGATGGCCGAGGTACATGAAGGCGTGTGTGGCCATCATCCCGGCGGATATTCCCTAGTCCGAAAGATTCTCCGTGCAGGCTACTATTTGGCCCACTATGGAAGCGGAATCGATGAAGTATGTAAAAAAAATGCCCGAGATGCCAGAGGCACGCCGACATTCACCGAGCTCCTGCTGAAGCACTGTGGTCCATCACGGATCCTTTCCCGTTTTCATGGTGAGGTGTAGACATATTGGGACCATTCCCTCCGGCTCCAGGTTAATTGAAGTACCTCGCAGTTGTTGTCGACTACTTCACCAAATGGATAGAAGCGCAACCACTTACAAAGATCACTGGAAAAAAACCTCTCCAAATTCATTTACCGTTTCGTCATATGCAGATTCGGAATCCCGAACACCCTGGTGACCGATAACGGCACTCAATCCACAGATAAAGGATTTCGAGAACTCATGTCGGATTTCAATATCACACACAGGTTCTCGTCAGTCGAACATCCCCAGACTAACGACCAAGCCGAAGCCGCCAACAAGGTAATACTCAAGGGGCTAAAGAAACGCCTAGACATGGCGAAGGGACTCTGGGCAGAACAATTTCCCCATGTCCTATGGGCTTACCACACAACCCCTCACTCTACTACCGGGGAAACCCCGTTTAGATTGGCTTATGGAGTCGAAGCCGTAATCCCAGTCGAAGTCGGGGAGCAGAGCCTCGGGCTCCAGGCATATGATCCACAATTCAACGGCCAAAGACTACGAGAGAAGCTCGACTTGATTGAAGAAATCAAAGAAAGGGGTTCCATTCGCGAAGCAGCAATTAAACTGGAGTCAGCAAGGCGGCTTGACAAGGTCGTTATATCACGAATATTCGATGACGGTGACCTAGTCTTACGAAGAGCAGACGTCGGCCAAAAGAACGCCGCCCAAGGCAAGTTCGCAGAAAATTGGGAAGGGTCGTACTGGGTCATCTCGAGAACCGGCACCGGAGCATATCGACTTGAGACACTTCCCGGTGAACCCATACCTCGAACTTGGAACGCGGAGAAACTTCGCAAGCACTATAGTTGAAATTGTAAACATTTCTTTCCGATGTAACAAATTCTGCAGGAATAAAATTGATTTCTTTGTCTGAACAACGTCTAAATATGGATACAACCCCGAACGCGATTCGAGTCGGGTACAACCCCGAACGTGACTTGAGTCGGGTACAACCCCGAACGTGATTTGAGTCGGGTGCGACCCCGAGCGCGATTTGAGTCGGGTGCGACCCCGAGCGCGATTCGAGTCGGGTACAAACCCCGAACGTGATTTGAGTCGGGTACAACCTCGAATGCGATTTGAGTCGGGTGCGACCCCGAACGCGATTTGTAATGCCCTAATTTCTAAATTTAAGACTTAGTCCGTTGGAAACTAAATCCTGAACATTTGAAACTAAAACATACACTCATGGATATCAAAGCTCACATTTACACAAGTATCCAACAAACTCATACAAATGTGAGTAACTTAAAGCCTTAAAATTTTAACCAAAGTCCACAATATACATAGCCATATATATTTGGTCCAAGGATTATAAACTAACATCCCAAAAACTATATACATATACAAGCTCCATATATATACATCAGGCCCGAAGGCTACAAACTGAACGGCTGAACAGAGTTCCAAAACAAATACAACATATATATATATATACATAATCCCAAAAGGAAACATCTAACACCACATCTCTTGCTCTAACTCACTTATTACTTCCTGGAGGTACCTGCGCACCTAGATTATCCACAAAACGCGTGGTGAGACTAATGCCTCAGTGAATATAACTAATCATGCTAAGTGTACATGGAATAAGCACAAATGAAGACATATTAAGTTAGTCAATATCAATCATCATGTTACATTCCAATACCATAACACAACTAACAAAATCTTAATCAATAAAATGCAACTCACTACTGAAATCCAGTAGGCATGAACTTATTACTGAAACTAGAGTTAGAACTGAGCTCAAACTACGGGAAACGTCTTTCCCGGGGACGTATCCCACCCAAAACTGGACCGAAGTCAATATTTTTACTTATTCAAACCATTTCTTAACTCACAGCACAAGGCCGACTTAATTAACTCACGGTCGAAACCGGTAAAAGTGAATTGATAACCCAAAGCTGAAATATCGAGTGTTTCGAAACTTTCGTAAGTTTCGTAACTTCGAAATCTAAGGGAATTATAATCAATTCCTAGCATGAATCACTCAATTCTAGCATAAACTTCATCAATCCAATCAAATTAACTAAATAGAAAGGGAAATGGAAGGGTAGGGATCATACATTAAGCATTTCGCAAGTTACGTAATTTCGCTACTTTCGTAAATCTCGCTACCCTAAGGTTTTCAACGAAAATCACCGATCAAACTACTCAATCCAACACCAATATCAACAATCTAACTACAATATGCAAATGGAAATAGAATCAAGAGACTAGGGTTCATACAATGGGGAGAAATAAAAATCAAAGCTCAGTGGGAGTGTGTGAGTTATACTCACCAAATCTAGATATTCAAGAGGAGAAAGAGGAGTTGAAGCGATCCAATTAATGATCCTTGTTTCGATTCCCTTTCTAATCTCCAATTTGAGTTCCCTCTCTCTAAGCTCACTCTTTCTCTCTCTAGGTCGCGTGGAAGGAGAAGAAGAAAAAATAGAATTTTCAGATTTTGCATGTCCGGGTATTTATACTGGACAGCTGGTAATCGATTACAGTCGTGCTGTAATCGATTACCAGAGGTAGAATTTACACTGAAAAACGTTTCTGGGAATCTGGTAATCGATTACAACCCTTGGTAATCGATTACCAAAAACTCAGCTCTCAGGTAATCGATTACCACCCTGTGAGTAATTGATTACACAAAACCAGCTCTCGGGTAATCGATTACAAAATCCCTGTAATTGATTACCAAAAACTCAGCTCTCAGGTAATCGATTACAGCCTGTGAGTAATCGATTACCTAAAAACTAGCTCTCGGGTAATCGATTACAGACTCCTTTTAATCGATTACCAGAACTCAATTTTCTCAATTTCTCTTAAGTTAAAACATAACTTGGTTTGTGATAGGGTTTTAACCTATAGTTCCTTAATTTTCCTCTCTTTACTTACTAATACTTAATTCTCTTGGATGCAATCTAATAAATTATTTAAGTTCCTAATTTGTGGGATGTTACATTCTACCCTCTTAAGCAATTTTGACCTCAAAATTGAACACGAAACAGAATTCAGAAACTACCCTCAACTGAAAAGTTCTGGGAATTGACCCCGAATGTCATCTTCCTTCTCCCATGTGGCCTCTTCTGGAGATTGACCCTCCCAAAACACCTTTACCAAAGGAATCACCTTACTCCTTAGAGTCTCGACACTCCTGTCAATAATCTGTGTAGGTCTAGAAGGAATAGTGAGATCTTCTCTTAATTGTATCGATTCAGAGCTGATGATATGAGATGGATCATGAACATACTTCCTCAACTGGGATACATGGAAAACATTATGTATCCTGGACAACTGAGGTGGTAAAGCTATCCTGTAAGCCAGAGGGCCAACCCTCTGCAGGATCAGAAATGGACCGATGAATCTAGGGTTGAGTTTTCTGGTCTTAATGGATCGTCCTAAGCCCGTGACGGGAGTTACTTTCAAAAACACATGTTCCCCTTCCTCAAACTCTAAGTCTTTTCTTCTTTTATCAGCATAACTCTTTTGACGACTTTGAGCAGTTACAAGTTTTTCCCTAATGACCCTTATCTTATCTGAAGTTTCCTGCACTAGTTCTGTGCCTAAAAGTGTTCTCTCACCTACCTCATACCAACACAAGGGAGACCTGCATTTCCTACCATACAGTGCCTCAAAGGGTGCCATGCCTATACTGCTATGGAAACTGTTATTGTAGGCAAACTAAATAAGAGGTAGAAATCTATCCCAACTATCTGACTCCTCTAAAACACAAGCCCTGAGCATATCTTCTAAGGTCTGGATGGTTCTTTCAGACTGACCGTCAGTCTGAGGGTGGTAAGCAGTGCTAAACCGGAGTTTGGTCCCGAAAGCCTGGTGAAGGGCATTCCAGGACCTGGAAGTGAATCTAGGATCCCTATATGATATGATGCTAGAGGGAATACCATGAAGTCTGACAATCTCTCTAACATACAGATTGGCTAACTTGCTAAGGGGATAAGTGTTCTTAATTGGTAGAAAGTGGGCTGACTTAGTCAGTCGGTCCACAATTACCCAGATAGCATCAAAGCCAGCTTGAACTCGAGGCAAACCTACCACAAAGTCCATAGCTACACTCTCCCACTTCCACTCAAGGATATCCAAAGGTAAAAGGGTTCCAGATGGTTTCTGATGTTCTATTTTAACCTGTTGGCATATTAAGCACTTAGAAACATAATCAGCTATGTCTCTCTTCATACCATCCCACCAAAACATCCTCTTCAAATCCTGATACATCTTGGTAGATCCAGGATGTACAGAAAACTTACTCCTATGGGCTTCCTCCAAAACCTGCTGCCTGAGGCTACCCCCCTTAGGGACACAGACTCTCCCTTGGAAGAGAGTCATCCCATCCTCTGACTCTGAAAATCCTAACTGTTGTTTTCTCTCTTGAAGGCTTGAGTCCAAACTCTGAGCCTCCTTGATAAGAGCTTTCAGCTCATAGGTGATATCTAGCCTATGAAGAATAACTCTATGTTCAACGACTGAAACACCTAGGCTTAGGTTTCTGGACTCCTCCATCAAACTCAATTCATGAATCATCATTGAAGACACATGAAGGGATTTCCTACTGAGGGCATCAGCCACTACATTGGCCTTGCCAGGATGGTATTTCAATTCAAAATCATAATCTTTGAGAAATTCCATCCATCTCCTCTGCCTCATATTGAGTTCTTTCTGGTCAAAAAGGTATTTCAAACTCTTATGATCACTAAATACCTCAAATCTTGCACCAAACAGGTAATGCCTCCAAATCTTGAGGGCAAATACCACAACAGCTAACTCTAGGTCATGAGTAGGATAGTTCTCCTCATGAAGTTTCAACTGTCTAGATGCATAAGCCACTACCCTCCTATCCTGCATAAGAACACAACCTAAACCTTTCCCTGAAGCATCACAATATACCTCAAAGGCCTTGGACAAATCCGGTAATGCCAATACCGGAGCGGTGGTTAACTTTTTCTTGAGCTCCAAGAAGCTCCGCTCACAAATCTCATCCCACACAAAGGATTGCCCTTTCCGAGTTAACCTTGTGAGAGGTAAGGCTAGCTGGGAGAATCCTTTAATGAATCTCCGATAGTAGCCGGCCAATCCTAGGAAACTCCTAATTTCTGTAACGGTATTAGGCCTTTCCCATTCAAGGACAGCTTCTACCTTGCTAGGATCAACAGACACCCCCCTCACTGGTAATCACATGTCCTAAAAATTGAACTCTATCACTCCAAAACTCACACTTCTTCGGATTTGCAAACAATTTCTTCTCTCTCAGAACTCCTAACACAATTCTAAGATGTCTCTCATGCTCTGCTAAACTACGGGAGTAGATCAAAATGTCATCGATAAACACAACAACAAACTGATCCAAATAGGGCCTAAAGATTCGATTCATGTAGTCCATGAATACAGCAGGAGCATTGGTTACTCCAAATGGCATCACCAAATACTCATAATGCCCATACCTAGTCCTGAAGGCTGTTTTTGGTATATCCTCTCCCTTAATCCTGATCTGATGGTAACCGGACGTTAAATCTATCTTAGAGAAAACTGAGGCTCCCTTAAGTTGATCTAGAAGGTCGTCTATTCTGGGTAAACGATACTTGTTTTTAATGGTAACCTTGTTCAACTGCCTATAGTCCACACACAGTCTCATACTCCCATTCTTCTTTTTCACTAAAAGGACTGGAGCCCCCCATGGTGACACACTGGGCCTAATGAACCCCTTAGACATAAGATCTTCTAACTGAGCTTTAAGTTCACTAAGTTCTAATGGGGACATTCTGTATGGTGCTTTAGAGATAGGTCCTGCACCTGGCACTAAGTCTATGGCAAACTCTATTTCTCGGTTTGGAGGTAATATGGTTATCTCACTAGGGAAAACATCTTGAAACTCCTTAATTGTAGTTATGCTGCTCAAATCTATTTTAGACTCTAGAGATGAGGAAAGTAATAAAACAAAACACTCATTCCCATCACTAAGGCATTCAGACACTTCAGCGACACTGGACAACAGAATTGATGGTCTCTCCCTCGAAGGAGGAGGAAGAAGTGGAAAGACAACCTGTTTGTTAAAACAATCAAGCATGACTCTATTTGCAGACAGCCAATTCATACCAAGAATAACACCTATACCCCGTAAAGGCAAACAAACTAGGTCAACCTCGAAGGCCTTCCCTTGTATCACAATAGGGCACTGAATACATACAAGGGAAGTAGAAATGGCCTCCTTGGCGGGAGTAACAACACTAAGAACATAAGGCAAAGATACAGCATGCAAGTTCAACTGTTTTACACAATCAAGAGAAATGAAGGAATGAGTGGCTCCTGAATCAAATAATACAATTAAGGTTCGATCTCCTAGGGTGCACATACCTCGCAACAAATTATCAGCAGAAGCTGCCACTTCCCCGCTCAGAGTGAAGACTCTTCCAGTGGTTTGGGGTTTTGGGAGATTCTTCCTCTTGGGACACTCATGCCTCATGTGCCCAGGTTGCTTGCAAAAGTAACATACATTCATCCCCGTCAAGCACTCTCCAGAGTGTTCCTTCCCGCACTTGGGACAAGTGGGTGCCCCGTGGCGTTGGGCTGGTCTAGTAGTCAAGGCGGAGGTGCCTTGCCACTTAGGCCTCGGGCCCCTAAACTGATTCGATCCCTCTATCTTCCTTTTTCCTTTATTATCAGCAGGTGGTGTTGAAGTAGTGGTTCCTCGGATGTTCTTCTCCGCAATGTAGCATTTTATTGATCAGGGTGGGAAAATCTTTGATCTCTAAGGTTCCAACCCGATCCAGTATCTCAGGTCGAATACCTCCCTCAAACTGAGTACACCTCCACTCTTCATCAGCTACTGTCTGCAAGTACCTTGAGTACTTGGCCAACTCCTCAAACTTAGCTACATACTGACCCACCGTCAAACTTCCTTGCGTTAATTGTAAGAATTCCGCTTCCTTCTGTCTTCTAACCGTAGCAGGAAAGTACTTATCTAGAAATAGAGTCTGAAAGATGCCCCATGTAATCGGAGCCCCCGTCACAGTAGGCCTAACACTTGTCGTCTTCCACCAATCCTCAGCTTCACCTCTCAGCATGTAGATTGCAAAACCAACCTTAGAATCATCCGCACACTTCATCACATCAAATATTCTGTTGAGATCCCTCAGCCAGTTGGATGCCACATCTGGATTGTACACTCCATTGAATTGAGGGTTATGCTTTCGAAATTCCGCCAGTCCTTGGGCAAATGGGTCCACAACAGGAGCATGAGGTGTCCCCGCTGTTCTACGGGCCAATTCTTGGAGTATTGCTATATTAGTAGCCGTCTGCTCTCCCATCATTTGTGTGAATGCTTGTAGAGCTGCTGCCACTGGGTCAGGTGGTGGATTCTGAGAAGTGAAATTGGTTCTGGGACGACCCCTCCTGCCACTTGCCATAATTATCTACACATCATTAAGTAAACATCGAGGTGATCAGTCTCTCAATTCACAAAACAATGCATAAATCAGAATAACAAGTCACAAGGAAAATCCTACTACCACAATCCAATTGGATTGAACTGCTTTGATACCAAAATTTAATGCCCTAATTTCTAAATTCAAGACTTAGTCCGTTGGAAACTAAATCCTGAACATTCGAAACTAAAACATACACTCATGGATATCAAAGCTCACATTTACACAAGTATCCAACAAACTCATACAAATGTGAGTAACTTAAAGCCTTAAAATTTTAACCAAAGTACACAATATACATAGCCATATATATTTGGTCCAAGGATTATAAACTAACATCCCAAAAACTATATACATATACAAGCTCCATATATATACATCAGGCCCGAAGGCTATAAACTGAACGGCTGAACAGAGTTCCAAAACAAATACAACATATATATATATATATACATAATCCCAAAAGGAAACATCTAACACCACATCTCTTGCTCTAACTCACTTATTACTTCTTGGAGGTACCTGCGCACCTAGATTATCCACAAAACGCGTGGTGAGACTAATGCCTCAGTGAATATAACTAATCATGATAAGTGTACATGGAATAAGCACAAATGAAGACATATCAAGTTAGTCAATATCAATCATCATGTTACATTCCAATACCATAACACAACTAACATAATCTTAATCAATAAAATGCAACTAACTACTGAAATCCAGTAGGCATGAACTTATTACTGAAACTAGAGTTAGAACTGAGCTCAGACTACGGGAAACGTCTTTCCCGGGGACGTATCCCACCCAAAACTGGACCGAAGTCAATATTTTTACTTATTCAAACCATTTCTTAACTCACAACACAAGGCCGACTTAATTAACTCATGGTCGAAACCGGTAAAAGTGAATTGATAACCCAAAGCTGAAATATCGAGTGTTTCGAAACTTTCGTAAGTTTCGTAACTTTCGTAACTTCGAAATCTAAGGGAATTATAATCAATTCCTAGCATGAATCACTCATTTCTAGCATAAAATTCATCAATTCAATCAAATTAACTAAATAGAAAGGGAAATGGAAGGGTAGGGATCATACATTAAGCATTTCGCAAGTTACGTAATTTCGCTACTTTCGTAAATCTCGCTACCCTAAGGTTTTCAACGAAAATCACCGATCAAACTACTCAATCCAACACCAATATCAACAATCTAACTACAATATGCAAATGGAAATAGAATCAAGAGAGTAGGGTTCATACAATGGGGAGAAATCAAAATCAAATCAAAGTGGGAGTGTGTGAGTTATACTCACCAAATCTAGAAATTCAAGAGGAGAAAGAGGAGTTGAAGCGATCCAATTGATGATCCTTGTTTCGATTCCCTTTCTAATCTCCAATTTGAGTTCCCTCTCTCTAAGCTCACTCTTTCTCTCTCTAGGTCGCGTGGAAGGAGAAGAAGAAAAAATAGAATTTTCAGATTTTGCATGTCCGGGTATTTATACTGGACAGCTGGTAATCGATTACAGTCGTGCTGTAATCGATTACCAGAGGTAGAATTTACACTGAAAAACGTTTCTGGGAATCTGGTAATCGATTACAACCCTTGGTAATCGATTACCAAAAACTCAGCTC
This sequence comes from Sesbania bispinosa, assembly GCA_026901365.1. Taxonomy (NCBI): domain Eukaryota; kingdom Viridiplantae; phylum Streptophyta; class Magnoliopsida; order Fabales; family Fabaceae; genus Sesbania; species Sesbania bispinosa. The sequence continues at coordinate 114,025 of QLOH01000065.1, read as the reverse complement.
TCAGGTAATCGATTACCACCCTGTGAGTAATTGATTACACAAAACCAGCTCTCGGGTAATCGATTACAAAATCCCTGTAATCGATTACCAAAAACTCAGCTCTCAGGTAATCGATTACAGCCTGTGAGTAATCGATTACCTAAAAACTAGCTCTCGGATAATCGATTACAGACTCTTGTAATCGATTACCAGAACTCAATTTTCTCAATTTCTCTTAAGTTAAAACATAACTTGGTTTGTGATAGGGTTTTAACCTATAGTTCCTTAATTTTCCTCTCTTTACTTACTAATACTTAATTCTCTTGCATGCAATCTAATAAATTATTTAAGTTCCTAATTTGAGGGATGTTACACGATTCGAGTCGGGTACAACCCCGAACGTGATTTGAGTCGGGTACAACCCCGAACATGATTTGAGTCGGGTGCGACCTCGAACGCGAAAAGGTTAGAGCAAAGGAACGACGGGATACAACCCCGAAATTGAACGCGAAGTAATTCGATAGAACAAATAGACGAGATCAGGCCAGTTGACAAAGCCCAAGGGCCCAATGCTACAGGATTATGACACGTGGCAGGCAGACGAAAGGCCAAAGGGTTTAAATGAATAAAATAACCGTTACATTTGGAACATCAAACGTCATCACAGATTTTACGCGAGACAATTGCGAGTTAAGAGCCTCGGCACTGAGGCCAGGATAGCAAATTCGACCATTCACATCTCGAAATGCTCGACTTGGGGGCAACTGTTCTGGGGTAGAATTGTGACTCCCCGCCATACATATCGACAAGCTAAACATGTCAACATTAGCCCTCCGACGTGTAAGCAAACGTTGTCAGCAGGGTATTACCTTTCGAGAAGTCGACATTATATCCGTCGAGTTACGACCACAACGATATCCGAGGTGTTTGACCATACCGTTCGTGAGCATTACGATCGTCTATATACATGACTGCTTGATAGCGATGCATCATCTCGACGTTGTCAACTACGACGCATCCCGACACCTCGACAGTGTTAGGCGCTTGACACTACACCCTGATCAGCGCGTCACCTCGGACGTGTCGAAGACCGTTATTTGCCGTAACGGACTTTCCCGCCTAATCCACACTATATATACCCCGGATTTCACATTTCCAGGTACGCATTCATTCATTCATTCTACTGTTACTTTGTTGAATCGTTATCTTACGTTGAGCGTCAGAGTCCCTGCAGGTACACCCTGCTCCACCGTGGAATCATCGTCGACACCGCCGTTGAAGCCTCCTCATCGCACGTGACTATCACACAGAAGTTCACCGAAGATCACTATCGAAACACACTCTAGCATTACTCTATAGCAGTTACACATTAAATTAAACTCCCGAAATATTTTTCATTCAGAATTCAATTACAATAACTGCACATCTCAAAGTGAATTAAATTCATTAAAAAAAACATTGAATAATCCCTGAAGCGTTTTTTACCGCTTCACTTATCTTTTTTTCAAAAAAAATCTTTTATAGTATCTATTAAATATAATTAATTAATATTTAATAAATATTTTAAAAAACACAAATAACATTGAAGAATCAACGTGGTTCAAAATAAATTAAATATTTTTTATTAAAGCATATCAATCAAAATAAATTAAATAAAAATTTCTTAAAGAAATCAACTATATATATAACTTTTATTTATTTTTAATTAGTATTATATCATTTAAGATTTAAGATAAAAAATAATAAATTCAAAAAATTATAATAAAAATTTTATTTGATGATATATTTTTTAATATTATCTTTTTTTATATAAATCTTAATCAATAAAAATTTTATATATTAAAGAAAAGATATAATAAAAAATATTTTTAATTAAAGCATATGAATTAAAATAAATTAAAAAAATCCAAAAGAATAATATATATATATATATATGTATATACACATATATATTAGAAATATAATTACTTCCATTATATATATTTTTTTGTAACATTATTTTATGTAAATAAGTTATATAATGTATTTTCTCTTGAAAATTTAATAAAATAGTTATGAAGCTAATTTTTATTGTTAATGAAATAAGATTTTTATTAATTTATTTTATTATATTTATTTGTATTTTTACTCTAACCATATAGATATAAATAAATTTTTATCTAAATGTCTCAATTGTATTAAAGTAAATATATTAATACATTTAAATATTTCAAATGAAATATATCTTGTCTTCCTAAATTTTAAAAAATATATTAATTTATTAATTACATAAAAGAAAAAAAAAAGCGAAAGAAGAATCGACAATGTGAAAATATAAATTGTTAGCAAATGTAAAAATGGTGTAAAAGCTCTCAAAGGAATAATAAAAGATGAAACCCCACTCAAATTGGAATAGTTGCTATAATTATGAATATGAAAAGCCCCCAATATTAAATGATGAAAATTTGTTTGGGAGTGATATAATTATCTCAACAATGGAAGTTGAAAATGTGTCTTTGAAAAATAATCAACATTATTAAAAAAAGATAATAATGTAGAAACAAACAGGGAAACACTAGAAGGGGGGTTGAATAGTGTTGCTATAAAACTTGAACTTTTTGGAAACTTTTTCTCAACAAAGTGTTATAAAAGCTTTCAGATAATATGCTATTATCTGAAGTTTAACGTTTCGTCTGAAGATCGTTCAAACTGATAAAATCTGTTCTCTGAAAAACTGAGTTTACGTTTAAGCCTTTATATGAACCAGTTCAATTCCCTTCTTGTTAGCTTAAAACTGAATTTAAAGAGTTAAGGGATGAGGAAACTTAACCAAAGAATTTATCCTGGTTCACTCACAACCACAGTGAGCTACGTCCATTCCCAGAGCAAAACACAACACTTGGATTTCCACTAATCTTCAGAAGATTACAAGTATTCTTTTCTGTCAAGCCTCTTCAGACTCACTCTACAGCAACAAGTATTGTTTCCACACAAGCCTCTTCAGGCTCAACCTAAGTATTGTTTAACAAACAAGCCTCTCCAGGTTTAACACCCAAGTGTTTAAGGTATAAAGAAGTTTAAGCAAAAGAACTACACAAGTTCAAAGCTCAAACAAAGTATATTGTACAAGATAACCGAGTTATTCTCAGGATAAGAAGGTTTGTGTACAAAAGAAAATAATCAGAGTTTTTACTGCGAAAAACTTGCAGCGTATGGGCACTTTCTTTCTTAGCTTATTCTCTATCTTGCATGAGTTCTGCATGAAGCTATTTATAGATGTTGGAATGAAGTCCGTTGAAATCACCGTTGAGAGATAGCATTAAATGCTATTAATCGCGTTGTGAAACAGCTTCTGATAGCTTTTAACACAGTACAAGGTAGATGTGCAGCGTTGTCTCTGCTCTGAGCACTGCAAAGTCTGCGTTGCAGAAATTTCCTTTTGGTGCATGTATTTCAAACGTGCCAAAAAGATCTTTGTACAACATGCCTTAAAAAGAATAAGCCAAAGACTTGCTTCAGAAGGCGTTGAAAATTACCCGAGTCTTTATCAGAGATCTTCAGAGGACTTCACTTTTCAGATGGCTTCTGACTTCAGACACTTTGCCACGTAAAACAGCTTCAGATAGTCTTCTTAGCTTCAGATGATACCAAGCTTCAGATAGATAGACCACTTCAGATGGTTTCCCTCTTCAGAAGATACACTTGTTGAAATCAGAGAAATACGTTAAAAGCATATGCAATATTCGCAAGCAATATTTTAATACAATTTATTATTCATTAAAACTTATGAAGGTGAGACTCAATCATTATTAAATACTTAATGATATTTTTGAGACTCAACAAATAATATGTCAATATGTATTTAATAAAGAATAAAAAATTCTGAAATATAATATTTTAAGTAAAATGATGTTTTTACCTTTAATTTAGGAAAATTATAAAATAAAATATATTAAGTAAAATGACATTTTTACCCTTAACTTAGAGGGAAAAACTATTAGTAGGACAACCTCAAAACTACTTGTTAGAACCACAGGAAACACTAGAAGGGGGGTTGAATAGTGTTTTATAATTCTTTACATATTTTATGAAAACATTTTATAACAAGCAAAGAGTTTGTGAAAAGATTTGAGCAACTTTCCGAAACTGGAGTTTTCAGCAACTTGCTGATATGACTTGGTAGGTTGAGTAAATTGATTTTGAAATATTTAAAGTGAAAAGCAAGATTGTTTTGCTGCGTAGATTTATAAAATCACTTTTCAGAACCCTCCTTTGTTAGTTAAAACAGAAAGTAAAGAGATAAGGGTTAAGAAAACTTAGCCAAACAATTTATCCTGCTTCACCCACTAACACAGTGAGCTACGTCCAGTCCCAGGGCAAACACACCACTAGATTTTCCACTATCTGATCAGATACAAGTATTATTTGCACACCTAGCCTCTTCAGGCTCTAATCACCCAAGTATTCTTTGAACACACGGCCTCTCCAGGTTAAAAACCCAAGTATTCTTTGAACACAGTCTCTTCAGGCTAAAACAGAAAAAATATTTGAAAGATAAAGTTCAAACTCTTAAACTACACAAGTTTAGAGCTTAAAAAGGTAAAGATGTACAGAAAACTAAGTAAAACTCAGGATATGAAATTGTTGTACAAATAAGAAATAATGAAACAGATGAGTATAAATTTAAGCAGCGTTTCAGCAAGTTGATTTCTATGTGTGCTTTCTCTGTTTCTGCATGGAGACTTGTATTTATAGAGTGAAAAACTTCAGCCCGTTGAGCTCCATTTGATTTCCTGTTGTGAGATAGCATTTAATGCAAATGCTCCCGTTGTGACACATAGCCTGGAACCTCTGCAGTAGCAGGTAGTAGAGTCAGCAGCACATGCTTCACTTTTTCTGAACAAATTGTACTTCACAGCAGACTTTGCCTTTTTTATGAGAGAAATTTGAAATATGCCGAAAATCAAGTCTTCTGACTTTCCAGAAGAATGAGAAGTACAAGTAACTAAGACAACTACGGTTGACTTGAGTCTTCAAGGAGAATAAGCAGAGAAGTCTATTTTTAAGACGTACAGGCTTCAGTATGACGTCTCACAACTTCAGGAGGTTCTTCAGCTTCAGTAGGTTATGATCTCTCAGCAGGTTCCTTTTCTTAAGTAGGTTTCACTACTTCAGAGGGTTGGATTTCTTCAGCAGATACCTTCTGAAAAACTAAAAACCACCTTCAGCAGAAACTGTTCTTTCTCATAAAGATGTTAATCAAATTTGTTATTCATTAAAACTTAGGGTTATGAGACTCAACATTATTAGCCTTTTAATAATATTTTGAGACTCAACATTCTCCCCTTTTTAATGATGACAAATTTGTTTAAGAACTAAATCAAATATCTGAAGGGAAATAATAATAATAAAGGTTTAGAGTATTTCTCCCCATATATCAGATACTGAGGCAGAACTTCTTGTTGCAACTTGCTTAAAATTTTCTCCCCCTGAATAAGAGAATCCTTCTGAAACACTTAACTTCAGATTTTGTTAGTTTCTTAATACTCCCCCTTTTGTCATCAGTCAAAATGGTAAATAGAGCTTGCTGAAGAAGTGAAAAAGAGTAGGAATTGAGGAAATGGATTCAGGATACCACTTGTGCATACCAACACTTTATGTGTAAACAATTTCAATGAAAATCAATTTTCAAAAAGTGTGAGAATGTTCAAATTTTCTCTGATAAATTTGAATCTATCTTCAGCAAGTGGTTTAGTGAATATATCAGCCCATTGATGCTCTATATCAATGAACTATATATCAATAACTCCTTTCTAAACATAGTCTCTTATAAAATGATATTTTATTTCAATATGTTTTGCTCTAGAATGCTGAATTGGATTTTTGGAAAGGTTGATTGTAGTAGTGTTATCACAGAAGACTGGAATAGATTTAATAAGAATATTAAAGTCTTCTAATTGATATTTTACCCAGAGTAGCTGTGAACAACAGCATGCAGCAGCAATGTATTCAACTTCAGCAGTTGAAAGAGCTATTGTGCTTTGTCTTTTGCTTGACCAGCTTATCAAATTGCTTCCAATGAAGTGATATCCACCACTGGTTGATTTTCTTTCAACTCTATCTCCAGCAAAATCAACATCACAGAATCCTACTAACCTGCAATCCTTTCTCCTCTTATAGCACAGACCAAGATTAGTAGTACCTTTCAAGTATCTGAAAATTCTTTTTACAGCTTGGTTATGAGTTACTCTTGGATCAAACTGAAATCTTGCACATAAGCACACACTGAACATAATGTCAAGCCTACTTGTTGTAAGATACAATAAGGATCCAATATACCTCTATACATGGTTGGGTCAACAGGTTCTTCTCCTTCATCTTCATTTAATATAGATGAGGGGTGCATAGGAGTTGCCATAGGCTTGCAATCATGCATATTAAACTTTTTAAGCATTTCCTTTGTATACTTTTCTTGATGGATCCATATACAATAAGAATCTTTCTTAATTTGAAGCCCCAAGAAAAAATTTAGTTCACCCATTAAACTCATTTCAAATTCAGATTGGATCAGCCTTCAGAACTCAGTGCACAGAGGAAATTGTTGATCCAAAAATAATATCATCAACATATATCTGGACTAGAATCAGATATTTGTTAGACATTTTTCTGAAAAGAGTTGTATCAACTTTTCCTCTTTCAAAACCATTTTTGAGTAAGAAATTGCTCAGTCTTTCATACCAAGCTCTGGGAGCTTGTTTCAGACCATAGAGAGCCTTTTTCAGTTTAAAAACATGCTCAGGAAAAGTTAAATTTTCAAAACCAAGGGGTTGTCTAACAAATACCTCTTCCTCAATGAAACCATTTAGGAAGGTAATCTTAACATCCATTTGATATAGTTTGATGCCATTATTTGTTGCAAAGGAAAGTAAAATCCTAATGGCTTCAAGCCTTGCTACTGGAGCAAAAGTTTCAATGAAATCAATACCTTCTTATTGATTGTAGCCTTGGGCGACAAGTCTGGCTTTGTTTCTGATAACTTGACCATCTTCAGATAGTTTGTTTCTAAACACTCATTTGGTTCCTATAATAGTTTTCCCATGAGGTTTAGGAACAAGAGTCCAAACATCACTCCTGGAAAATTGATTTAGCTCTTCTTGCATGGCTAGGATCCACCCTTCATTATGCAGAGCTTCTTCAATATTATTTGGCTCAATTTCAGAAAGGAAGGCAAGATTATTGACTTCTCTGAGTCTTGATCTTGTTCTTACTCCTTCTGAAGTGTCACCAATGATTTGCTCTTGAGGATGATGAGTTCTGTATCTCCACTCACGCCAACAAGGGAAAACTTGCTCATTTTGAGACTCAGCATCAACTGTCTGAAGAGGATCAGTTTCAGCAGGTTGAAGAGTTGTCCTTTCAGCAGCTAATTCAGAGGGTCCTTCAGCAGGTTCTGTTGAGTCTCAAAATATTATTAAGTGATTAATAATGTTTAAGTCTCACAATTCCAATTTTTAATGAATAACAAATTTGGTTAAAGATTATTGGTAAAAGTACATAATCACTTGAAGGTATATTTTCATGTTTCAGCAACTCTCTGAAGAACAACCCTCTGAAATGAAGTAACTCTCTAAAGTTGACCAACCTGCTGAAATGAGGAACTCTCTGAAGAGTATGGATCTGCTGAATATCATCCAACCTTTTGAAGTGTTGTACCATCTGATATAATGAGAAGACTTGCTGAAGACTCTCTATTGAAAGCGTCTGTCAAAGTCAGAAGACTTTCTGCACAAAGACTTAAAGGTCTCTAAACGTCTTCTACAAGCAACTGCAAAGAGTCTATCTACAAAAGTTCTTTCTGCGCTCTCTGAATCATAGTACATGAAAAAGAATTTTTTATGCCTACTGTGTGTCAGAACGGTACAGTTTCTGCACACCTACTTTGTTCAAGTCAAAGGCTATCAAGAGCTACAAGCTATCTCTCAACGGTAACCAAGCGACCTTCAACGGTTACATTTCAAGCTTCTATAAATAGCCTCAAGTAAGACTCAAAAAAAAAAGGGAGGGCGAAGCAAGATTTGGTGAAGCCCAAGAATGGGTTGCCCAAGCTCAATAAAGAGATTATCAAGCCAACACCCAGGGTCGGCAAAAAGATCAATTAAAAATCCATTATGCCAACCTTCTGAACCTGGTGATCAAAGATACAGAGAAGAACTTCATTTAAATATCCATTCTCTTGCATCTCTCTGTTTTTCCTTGTACTTAGAAGCTTCATCTTTGTATCCTGAGTATCATACTCAGTTATCTCATTGTACAAGTTTCCTAAGGTTTAAGTTTCTCAAAAACTTAAACAAACATTCATTGTAAACACTATAAAGTGTCTGAGAGCCTGGAGAGGCAGTCGAAGACAAAGAATACTCGTTGGGCCTGGAGAGGCCAGGTGTGCAAAGAATACTGCATGAGTTTCCTGGAGAGGCAGTCAAAGACAAAGAATACTCGTTGGGCCGAGAGAGGCTAGGTGTGCAAAGAATATTGCATGAGTTGCCTAGAGAGGCAGTCGAAGACAAAGAATACTCGTTGGGTTGGACAGGCCAGGTGTGCAAATAATACTCGTTGTAATCTTGCGGGATTAATGAAAATCCAGTGGTGTGTTTGCCCTAGGACTGGACGTAGCTCACTGAGTTAATGGGTGAACCAGGATAAATTTTCTGGCTGAGTTCACTCTATCCTTAACTCTTTTACTTTCCGCTGTTATCTATTTTTAATCTAACCAAGGAGGGTTCTGAAAAGTGAGTTTATAATTCTCACAGCAAAAATGACTTGGTTTTACACGCAAATCATTTTAAAAGCAACTTTATTAGACCTACTGAAGTGTTTCAGCAAGTCTCCAAAAAACTGTTTTTCAGCAAATTGTTTTTACGTTTGCAATATACTTTGTTAAGTTTCGGAAAGTTGCTTTCACGTCTATAAACTCATTGCTTGTTTTCGAAAGGTTTTCCAAAATCTGTAAAGATTATAAACACACTATTCAACCCCCCTTCTAGTGTTTCTTGTGGTCCTAACAGGTTCTTCATCCTTAGCCTTTGAAGTCTCTGAAGTAGGGTTTAGCTCCATTCCTGCAAAGTCCTCTTCTATATCTGATAGTTCCCTATCAGTCTCTTTAGCATCATTAAATCTAACATGAATGGTTTCTTCAACAGTTAGGGTTCTAGAGTTGTAAACTCTATATGCCTTAGAGGTTTCTGAATAACCAATGAAGAATCCTTTGTCAGATTTTGAATCAAACTTACCCAGATCATCCTTGGTGTTAAGTATGAAACACTCACAGCCAAAGATGTGAAAATAAGAAATGTTGGGTTTTCTTCCTCTCCACAATTCATAGGGAGTCTTATTGAGAATAAGCCTTACCAAAATTTTGTTTTGGATATAGCAAGCTGTGTGATTAGCCTCTGCCCAGAATGACCTTGGAAGATTGCTTGAAATGAGCATGGTTCTACCCATCTCCTGCAAGCTTCTGTTCTTTCTCTCAACAACCCCATTTTGTTGAGGTGTTCTAGCCACTAAGAAATTGTGAGAGATCCCATTCTCATCACATAACATACTGAAGCTTGAGTTTTCAAACTCACCTCCATGATCACTTCTAATGGCGGATATGCAAAATCCTTTCTCATTTTGTACCTTTTTACAGAATTTGGCAAAGTTTTCAAAAGTCTCATCCTTGCTTTTGAGGAATATAACCTATGTGAATCTAGAATAGGTATCAACAATGACATAACCATACTTTTTACCAGCAAGACTTTCTGTTCTTATAGGACCAAACAAATCAATGTGAAGAAGTTCTGAGGGTCTTGGAGTTGAAACAACATTTATACTTTTGAAAGAATTTCTGGTTTGATTTCCCTTTAAACAATTTTCACATAAAATATCAGATTTGAAAGAAAGATTGGGTAGTCCTTTTACAAGATTGTTTTTTGTGAGCTTTGAGATCAATCTCAAGCTGGCATGCCCAAGTTTCTGATGCCAAATCTGTTTTTCATCTTTCACAGAAATAAGACAAGTCACATTTTGATAAGTAAGGTCTTAAAGATCAATTTTATACACATTACTATGTCTCTTGGCAGTAAAAATGATTTGATCAGAGGTGTCTCTAACTATACAGCCATCCTTAATGAAGGATACAACAAAACCACTGTCACACAATTGACTTATGCTCAGCAAGTTGTGTTGGAGACCTTCAACTAAAAGGACATTGTGGATAACAGATAGAGGAGATATACCTACTGACCCAATGCCTGAGATTTTGCCTTTCTGATCTCCTCCAAAGGTCACCACTCCTCCATCCTTTGGTCTAAGGTTTTGGAACAAAGACCTTTCTCTTGTCATGTGTCGCGAGCAGCCACTGTCCAGGTACCATTTGTGGCATCTCCTTTGTCCTGTTAAACACATATGCAACAGGAACAATTAAGGTTTTAGGTACCCACATCTTTTTGGGTCCTTTCTTGTTAGAAGCAGGTCTGCCTTTCTTTTTGTGTCTGCACTGTGACATTTTGTGTCCAGGCTTACCACAATGAAGGCATCCCTTACATTTCTTAGCCTTTTCAGCACCTTTAATTTCAACATCAGGCAAGGAGGAAGTTTCTGAATAACCAAGACCACTTTTGTCCTTGGAATTCATTTGAACTCCCAGAAGCCTATTTAGGTTCTTAGTTCCATTGACAAAAGCTGCAAGGTCTTTTGTGAGTTCAGCAACTTGTTTTTTAAGAGTCTCATTTTCAGTTTTTAAACTTGCTGAATCACAAGACTCAGAACTAAGGAGTTTTTCCTTGAGTAACAAATTTTCAGTTTCAAGAGCTTCATTTTTTGTTGCAACTTCAGTGTAAGCTCTTGATAAATCTTTGTACTCATGGAAAAGTTCCTTAGAACTTTCCACCAAATCATCATACATATCTTGGAGAGTTTGAGGTATTACCTCTAATTCTGAGCTATTTGATGAAGGAAGGCTACGAATAAAAAAAATAGCTTCTTCAGCAGCTTCATCATCTTCTTCAGAGGTTGAATCATCAAGATCCTCCCATGTGGCCATGAAGCGTTTCTTCTTTCTAGAAAATTTCTTCTTCTTTAAAGAGAACTTCTTCAACTTTGGACAGTCAGCTTTCATGTGGCCAGGCTGTCTGCACTCATAGCAGATAATTTTGTCAGAAGAGAAAGTCTCTTTACCTGACTTACCCATCTTGCTGTCAGATGAAGATTGTTTTCTGAATTTTGCTTTCTTCTGAAGCATCCTCTTTATCCTCCTGCTCAGAAGAGCAATGTTATCTTCATCATCAAAGTAGCTTCCTGAGTCTTCAGATCCTTCTGAGGACTCCTCTACTTTCAAGGCCTTTTTTGCACCAGACCTAGTTAGTTTGAATTTGGCATTCAGGGCAAGTGACTTCTTTTTGGGGGCTTCTTCTCCAAGCTCCAACTCATGGACTTTGAGGGATCCCAAAAGTTCCTCCATCCTTAAAGAGTTGAGGTCTTTTGCCTCTTAAATGGAAGTCACTTTGGGCCTCCAAATCTTTGGTAGACTTCTAAGGATTTTGCGATTGTTATCACTTGAATCATAGATGTTTCCCAAAGATTTGAGTCCATTGGTGATGGTTTGAAATCTTCCAAACATCTGATCAATGGATTCAAATTCATGCATTTTGAACATCTCATACTGATGCACCAACATGCTGATTTTTTATTGCTTTACATTTTCAGTTCCCTCATGAGTCGCAGCCAATGTATCCCAGATTTCTTTGGTAGAAGAGCAGCCATGCATCTTCTCATACTCTGATTTACTCAATGAACAAATCAGGTAGAGTTTTGACTTGGCATTAAGTTATACACGAGCCTTCTGATCACCAGTCCATTCTGACTTGGGAATGGGCACACTGTTATTGGTAGGAATATAATCACCATCAGTGACCACATCCCATAGATCTATGTTGCTACTTTCTATAAAGAGCTTCATACGATTCCTCCAGTAATGGTAGTCAGAGCCATTGAAAGCAGGGGGCCTGGAGACTGAGGCACCTTCAGCAATGTAGTGAGAGTTGCTTGTAGAGGTTTCCATCTGGATCTTCTTCCCTCGGCACTTGTTAGATGTTCAACCCGAGGTTGAGCTCTGATACCAACTGTTAGAACTACAGGAAACACTAGAAGGGGGTTGAATAGTGTTTTATAATTCTTTACAGAATTTATGAAAACCTTTTATAACAATCAAAGAGTTTGTGAAAAGATTTGAGCAACCTTTCGAAAATGGAGTTTTCAGCAACTTGCTGATATGACTCAGTAGGTTGAGTAAATTGATTTTGAAATATTTAAAGTGAAAAGCAAGATTGTTTTGTTGCGTAGATTTATAAAATCACTTTTCAGAACCCTCATTTGTTAGTTAAAATAGAAAGTAAAGAGATAAGGGTTAAGAAAACTTAGCCAAACAATTTATCCTGCTTCACCCAGTAACACAATGAGCTACGTCCAGTCCCAGGGCAAACACACCATTGGATTTTCCACTATCTGATCAAATACAAGTATTATTTGCACACCTAGCCTCTTCAGGCTCTAATCACCCAAGTATTCTTTGAACACACAGCCTTTCCAGGCTAAAAACCCAAATATTCTTTGAACACAACCTCTTCAGGCTAAAACAGAAAAATTGTTTGAAAGATAAAGTTCAAACTCTTAAACTACACAAGTTTAGAGCTTAAACAGGGTAAAGATGTACAGATAACTGAGTAAAACTCAGGATATGAAATTGTTGTACAAAGAAGAAATAATGAAACAGATGAGTATAAATTTAAGCAGCGTTTCAGCAAGTTCATTTCTCTGTGTGCTCTCTCTGTTTCTGCACGGAGACTTGTATTTATAAAGTGAAAAACTTCAGCCCGTTGAGCTCCATTTGCTTTCCCGTTGTGAGATAGCATTTAATGCAAATGCTCCCGTTGTGACACATAGCCTGGAACCTCTGCAGTAGCAGGTAGTAGAGTCAGCAGCACAAGCTTCACTTTTTCTGAACAAATTGTACTTCACAACAGACTTTGCCTTTTTGGTGAGAGAAATTTGAAAAATTCCAAAAAGAAAGTCTTCTGACTTTCCATAAGAATGAGAAGCACAAGTAATTGAGACAGCTACGGTTGACTTGAGTTTTCAAGGAGAATAAGCAAAGAAGTCTATTTTTAAGACGTACAGGCTTTAGTACGACGTCTCACAACTTCAGGAGGTTCTTCAGCTTCAGCAGGTTATGATCTCTCAACAGGTTTCACTACTTCAGAGGGTTGGATTTCTTAAGCAGATACCTTTTGAAAAGCTGAAAACCACCTTCAGCAGAAACTGTTCTTTCTCATAAAGATGTTAATCAAATTTGTTATTCATTAAAACTTAGGGTTATGAGACTTAAAATATTATTAGTCTTTTAATAATATTTTGAGACTCAACACTACTTTACTTTTATATATACTAGTATAGTACCCCGTGCGATGCACAGGACGTGATATATTGAATTAATAAAATAATATTGATGAATAAATTGTATATTAAAACATGAAAAAGTAAATTATTATTTAATACAATGTCAAACATAATATAAAATTAAAGTTAAATATAAGACAATTTATATATCTAAGTCTTTTTATTTATTCTAAGTTGAAATTTAAAGAAAAAACTTTTATTAGATGAAATTAATGAAAATCATGAAATTAATTTTTTTTCTCTAACATTGTTTCAAGATATAACTCATCATTTGAAAACATACGTACGTGTTCATCTTAGTGATTATAAGTTATGCGTCATTTTGCACAATCTTAAAGACAGATTTATATTTCTCAATAATATGATAGGAATATTGCTTTTATTTTAATGTTATGGTTTGGAAGTTTTGAGTAACTTATTGTACTAAGAATTTCAAAAGTATAAACATTATCAAGTCTGTCGAATTGTGCATATGCAACACATGTACTATTAATTTGAATCAAAATATTCACAAAGAAGTTATATTTTGAAAATAAAAATGTTGACAATTAATTTTATAATTAAATATTCATTAACATCATATTTTTAGAAGATTTGTATATATATATATATATATATATATAGATATAGATATATTACATTTTAGATTTTGAAAAATAACTAATTTCTTATGAACATTTATAACCGTAGAACCTATCTTTTCTCCTCTCATTTCCAATCATTCCCTCCACCAACTCTCCTATCATGGAACTCTTATTTAAATTTTTTTTAAGTCTTATTCTATTTAATGTCATTTTTTCTATCCCGACGCCACTTCCCATATTTAACTAAAAGCATTTTACATAAAAAAAGATTCACATGTGACTAACATTCTTCATTTTAATTTGTTAAAAATGCTTAATTTAATAATTTCTTATTATTTTTATCATCACCCCCACTTTTTTATTTATGCATTTTATCGCAATTATTTTAAGACACTTTTCTTTACATTTCTTCTCTACCCTTACAAAATCTCTCTATTTACTGTTATCATAATTGTAAAGTAATTTTTATTTAGAGCTTTAGCATGTGTGAAATTTGATATTACATTTTCATTCTTATTATACATTTCATAAAATATGCTAAAATGTCATTTTCAAATAAATATTTATTTATTTCTTAAAATAAAGATAAGTAAAAGTTGTAGATTTTTTTCTCCTCGATATATTTAATATTTAAAACATTAAAATGGCTTTAATATTGATATAATAACTATAACTAATAAATTACTTTAATTACTATTACCATAATTGTAAAGTGTTTCTATGAAGTGCTTAAGAATGTTTTAAATTGCATATTGTATTCTTATTTTTCTTATATATTTCATAAAATATGTTAGAATACTTTTTTAATAAACAATTTAAAATATTTATTTATTTTTGTGTATTAATATCTGTAATTTCATATTATATTTTTAAACATGTGGCCTCCTTTTTTTCATGAATATATTTAATATTGAAAATATAAGAAATGGTTTAATACTGACATAATAACTATAAATCAATTAATATAATTACTATTATCGTAATTACAATGTGTTTTTTCAAGTGCTTTTAAATTTATATTATATTTTTAATTTTTTTATTTATTTCATAAAAAATTCTTTTGAATATTTATTTAATTTTTTAATAAATAATATTTATTTATTTTTAGGTATTAATATTTTCAATTTCTCAAACAAATTAAATTATTTATTTTAATGAGATAAATATTAATAAAAGTTGTAGGCTTTTCAGGTAAATTAGAGGACATGCCTTTTTTATTTCTGAATGAAAAAAATAGAACTTGATAAGTTCAAAACAAATAAAGGATTTTGGTCATTTGATTATAATATAACTAAATTTATAGGCTTCTTTTTTTATTCTAGATAAATTTAATTTTTAAAAAGTAAAAAAAGCTTTAATATTAATATAATAACTGTAACTAAATAATTACTATAATTACTATCACTGTACTGGTAAAGTATTTTTTGTCAAGTACTTTAGCATATTTTAAATTTTATATTATATTTATTTTTATTCTTTTTATATAATTCATAAAATATGCTAAAATAATTTTTTTAATAAGGTCTTTAAAATATTTATTTTTAAAACAGAATGTTTAATTATATTTAGGTATTGATATTTGTATTTTATCAAATAAATTAAATTATTTAATTAAGTAAAATAAATATTAGCAAAAGTTATAGGCTTTGAGGTAAATTAGAGGATATATCTTTTTATTATTATTATTATTATTATTATTAGTTTTATAAGTTAGTAATCAATTAAAGTGATTTTTTAATTAACATAATCACTATAATTAATAATGATTAATGATGCTAATAATTTAATATGTAAAAGTGACTTACTACTTTTAGAAGTTTTATTGAAAGAAATTTACCATTTTATCCTGCTTTTAGGTTTGAAAGGATGATTTCACTACTTTACTTTTAAATATACTAGTCGTGTACCCGTGCCATGCACGGGGCATTTTTGTCATATTAGACATACAATAATTATTTGACAAAAAAAAACATATAATAATTTTTTAATAAATAGAATTCATAATATATGAAAGTTAAAAAATTACATATTAACATGAATGATTATTTTCTCTATTCATCTTTTATTCTTATCTCTACCTCAGTTTTTAATTTGCACAATATATCCTAACAAACTCAAGTTACTTCCCTTTTCCTTTTATTCCACCTCAACATGTAAACTTTTTTATATTGTCCGTGTATATCCGTTAAACCTCATTTTAAATTATATTTATAAAAGAAGTTAAAAACTATAGTAACTTTTAAAATTATTTTAATTTATTGATTAAATAATATTTTCCAAAAAAATGATTATCTAAACATTCTAAAACTTTCAAAAGTACATTTTTAAAAAAGGAACTATTATTCTTTTTTGTAGTTTGTCAAAGAATTTTTTATATATTACATTTTCAATAGGATAACTAACTCTTTTTTAAGATTGATAACTATTTGTCGTATAATTGCTCTCCCTAACTCATTTATCTAACTGAAAATATGTTTTACCACAATTTTCAATCATACTCTCTACCAACTCTTTTTCCATGGAAATCATATTTAAATTGTGTACATATCCATGAAATTGACCAATTTTTGAAACTTTCCCTCCCATACCTCCTTCCATACAGAACGAATTTATCTCTCACTTATGATTAATATTCCCCATTCTCATTTATCAAATAGTGTTAAATTAAATAATTACATATTTTATTCCTAACACGCTCTTATATCTTATAGTCTTTTTATATCTTTTTATTTATTTGAAAATATTTTATTTTATTTGATTTGTTATCTGATCTATAATAAAATATTCATACAATATAATATATAATCTATTATCTCTAATGCTTATGGAATGAACCCTTAGTGAGATTTTTTTATTGCTTATGGAATGCCTTTAGTACATACATGATGTAAAAAAAAACATGAATGACCTTTTAGTATTCTTTCTAGTACTCCAACAATGCCTCTTGTATAAGATAAAACTTTAAGATTCTTGGAATTACTTTTAGACGTAGCGTTCATTATTTTATTTTAAGATTTAAATTCAAATAGACCAAACTATAATATTTGTTTTTAAACACCAATAATTTTCTTGCCAACTTATATATGCCCGCCTTTGGCAATACAATTGAATAGAACTAAAATTTTATGGGTTATAGGTATTGCTCAATTCATCAACCACTTAAAAACTTCGCTAGCTAGTTTTACCCATAACCAAATCAAATTTTAATTTTCCTATCAAGTGAAATTTTGCAAAACAACTAAGTTGTTGCAACACATATAAAGATAAGTCACCAATTAAAGAAATTCTGCAACATTTCCAATCTTTCATTTATCATTGTTAACAATAATATTTTAAAAAACTCAAAAACCAAATGAAGATAGTTATAACCAATCACAATTTAATTTTCTTTCAGATATTTAGTTGGGATTTTGACATTTACAAAGTATGAAAACTAAGAAACGTTGTTCTTGATCCTAGGCCACAAAGATCCTTTGAACAAAAATAGAAAACCCACAAAAGAACACTAATTAAATAATTATTATAATTATTATTAACGTAATTATAAAATATTTTTTAATATTATTTTAAATTTCATAGTATATTTTTTTATCTTATAAACCATTTTTTAATATATTTAAATTATTAAAATGACCTTTAATACTGATATTTGATATTTTGATATAATAGTTTACTATAATTATTTTAATAAAAGTTGAACATTTTTTAAGTGTTTGAGCATGTTTCAAATTTCGTATTACATTTTTAATTTTTTGAATGATTTTTTAAGTTATTTTAATATGTTAAAAATTTTGTATTATAATTAAATAAAGGTAACTATAATGTTACAATTATAGTTACTCTATATGTTTGATATAATAAAGGTAACTATAATTAAATAATTAATACAATTATTGTTATTATAATTATTAAATAATTTTTAAGTGTTTGAGTTTGTTTCAAATTTCATATTATATTTTTATTCTTTTACAATAAAGTTTTACCATTATGAAATTATTTTATTATGTTTTAAATTTCGTATTATGTTTTTAGTTATGTTATAAACCTTTCTTTTTTAATATTGAAATTGTTAAAATGGGCTTTAAATAATATTATTATTTTTATATAAAAATAACTCTAATTAAATAATTACTATCAACATAATTATAAATTAGTTTTTAAAATGTTTCAGAATGTTTTAAATTTCTTATTATTTTTTATTTTTTTAAATTATTAGATATGTTTTAAATTATTATTATTATTTATATTTGTTATTATCATATTTTTTTTATTTTTATAGTGATATTTACTTTAATATAATTACTATAGTTAATTAATTGTGATGCATAGAATTAATCATTTAAAATATCAAACATACTTTCTATTTTTAGAAGTTTTACTTAAAGGAATTTATTATTGTGCCCTCACTTTAAATTTCATTTGTCACTTTCACTACCTTACTTTTATATATACTAGTCATGTACCCGTGCCATGCACAGGACATTTTGTCGTATTAGACATATAATAATAATTTGATAAAAAAAGACATAATAATTTTTTAATAAATAGAATTCATAATATATGAAAGTTAAAAATTACATATTAACGTGAATGATTATTTTTCTCTATTCATCTTTTATTCTTATCTCTGTCTCAATTTTTCATTTGCACAATATATCCTAACAAACTCAAGCTACTTCCCTTTCTCCTTTATTCCACCCCGACATGTAAATTTTTTGGATTTAATTGGTATACGCGGTCCAGAGACCGAGAATTACTGGTCCAACTTTTCCCCACAAAAGAAGGTATTATTAAATTCAATGTTGTGTCAGCACATCATTGGATGTCTGTGTAAAATTTCTTTACACTGACAGTGTATATATATTAAACTCAATTTTTTTTATATTGTCCATGTATATCTGTTAAATCTTATTTTAAATTATATTTATAAAAGAAGTTAAAAACTATAGTAACTTTTAAAATTATTTTAATTTATTGATTACATAATATTTATGAAAAAAAAAATGATTATCTAAACATTCTAAAAGTTTCAAAAGTACATTTTTAAAAAAGGAACTATTATTCTTTTTTGTAGTTTATCAAAGAATTTTTTATATATTATTTTTAATGGGATAACTAATTCTTTTTAAAGGTTGATAACTATTTGTCCTATAATTGCTCCCCCTAACCCATTTATGTAACTGAAAATATGTTTCACCACCATTTTCAATCATACTCTCTATCGACTCTTTTTCCCATGGAAGTCATATTTAAATTTTTTGTACATATCCATGAAATTGACTAATTTTTAAATTTTCCCTCTCATACCCCCTTTCACACCGAACGAATTTTTCTCCAAAGAGATTCACTTATGATTAATATTCCCCATTTTTATTTAATAGTGTTAAATTAAATGATTACATCTTTTATTCCTAACACACTCTTATTGTAACATCCCTCTCTTCTGATTTATATGTTAGCCACTGAGGCTCTTTTGGTTGTGTATTGATATTGTGTGGTCGAATTATTGTATTGGATTGGTTTTTGTTGAGTTTCAGGTTGTTTTAGAAATTGGGGAATTGTCCAGTTTTTAGGGGAGACTCTATCGATTTTTTGGCAGAATTAGTGTGAGTCATTAGAGCCTTTTTAGTAGCCTAAGTTTTGGAGAGTGAGGGTCCTTTAAGGGGAAGAGAGAAAATAGGGAAAATGGTGATAACAGGGGAGTGCGCTCAAGCATGCCTGGGGCGCTCCAGCGCACCAAAGTCAGAGGCTTTGTGAAATAATATTAATGATATATTGATGATTTGATAATAAATATCAGAAGGGGATATAAGATTTTATTTTCGTAAATATAATAATTGTTACCAATATAACATGATAATAATAAAATTTATAGCAGATAATCATATCATTAAAATCACAATTTAACCCAATTGTTATAAATATAACAATAACTGTCTTAATATAACAATATCAAGGATTAATAATGATAATATCAAAATTATTATTATAATTATTATCATTATTACTATTATTATTATTATTATTAATTATAATTAGGGGGAGGACGGTTTTGGCCTTTCTTATTCTCCAAGATCCAAATAAGTCATCACCCACCAAATACTTGAGTGTTGGACGGTGCTGTAGCGGCCAAGTAAGAATAAAAAAATAATAATAGTAAAAAATTATAATGGAGATTGTATAAAGAATAGATAATACATATATATAAGGAGGAAGAAAACCTAGTCCTCTTGGTTTTTACCTTTACGAGAAGCCTCCCCTTCCTAATTTCATCTACGGCGCTGCAGAGGTCTCAAATTTGGATGCGCGGTGCGAGGGGTCGAGGAAAATCAGCGGCTAGGAGTTGAGAATTTATATATAAATAGGAAAGGAAAAACAACGGGAGGGAGATTTAGTATATTCAAGTGAGTGAGTCTTTCTTCTAGTGGTAGAGAAATATACCAATGAGAGAAATTTTGTGTAGGGGAAGTGAAGCACTTGGCTGAGGGAGTCTCCCAGGTGCTAAACCTCATCAAAGGTCACAATCTAGGTGAGTATAACTCACACACCTCACTATCACCTTGTGTTTTCCTTTCTATGATCCCTCTTCTTCTAATCCTTTTCACTTTGGCTTGTGGTTGTTGGTTTATTGTTGAATTGATTGTTGTACATGATTATTGTTGATTAAGAACTTGTATGAGAAACCCTAGGGTAGTGGATTTTGGGGGTTTTGGGGGTTTTGCAGGAATAATTGTGAATGGGGGTTTGTGTAATTTATTTGGATGTTCTATGTTGATTTTAAAGCTATTGAATATCTATGAATTATTGTTGATTGGAAATGTTGGAGAAGATGATTTTTGGCTTTAGCCTTCACACTCACATTTCTGTTAAGCTTTGGCTCTGGCCCAATTAATTTACCAGAATGAAAAGAATATAAGTCTATTGTTGTTTTAAGACTTGGGCGATTAGTGCCCAGATATTTAAGGGGTGATTAGTGCCCAGGGTGATTAGTGCCCAGTGGTGGTGATTAGTGCCCAAGGAAGACGTTCCTTGTAGTCTGAGCTCAGGTCTAGCCACACAGTATTTAAAGTGATAAGAACCCGCCGGCTGGGTTATGCCGGTCTCATGTATTCATGCATATGTTCGAGTTACTTGAGTATGTTACTAAGTAGTGGATTTGAAATGTTTGTGCATCATTTTCCTGTTATCCCCACACCATTTGTTGCATAGTTATATTCACTGAGACATTGTCTCACCACACGTTTTGTGGACTTCCTTTTAGATATATAGGTACCTCCCCGCTCGGGAAAGTGATCCAGAATATTACTTGCAGACTCCTGGTTTAGATGTATTTTGTGATGAGAGTTGTAATTGTGTAATTGGTTACTATTAGCTTTACTTTGAGATTGTATTTTGTGGGGATATGATTGTACATGTGATTTCCTTATAGTGTCAGGACACATGTATGAGGTTATCCTTAGATAGTTCCGCTACTTGACTTTCATGTTCCACTTTTATGACCAGGGATGTACTTACATTTTAGAGTTCATAACATGTATTATTTAAGTGTTTGCTAGTAACATGAATAGTACTTATTAGCTCACCGCCAATGCCGCCATGCTCCAAGAGTTGGCCCGACGGCCAGCGGAGACACCACCCCCACCTCCTGTGGTAGTGATGGATCCGTTTGTTCAGGGCTTGGCTGAGTTCAGAAAGCATCATCCTCCAGCCTTTCTCGGAGCTTATGACCCTGAGGCAGCAAACTCATGGTTGAACGCTATGAATAAGATTTTTGAAGTTATGGCCTGTGCTGATGACTTCAAGGTCGGCTTTTCCACCTATGTGCTGCAAGGTGAAGCGGAAACCTGGTGGAAGGGCGCCAGGGTGGGAGCTACAATAGCGGAGATTCCTTTCTCTTGGGATGGATTTCAGGCCTTGTTTTTGGAGAAGTATTTTCCTGAGTCGGTCAGAAAGCGGAAGGAGATGGAATTCTTATAGCTTAAGCAGGGTACCTTGTCAGTGGGCCAATATGTGGCCAAGTTTGAGGAGCTCGCCAAATACCACTCCCTCCTTCAAGCTAATCCCAATGAAGGTTGGAAATGCTCACACTTCGAGTCCGACCTCAAGCCCGAGATTAAGAAAGTGGTGGCTGCATTCCAGCTGAGGGAGTTTCCCACTTTGGTCACGAAATGCCTAATGGTGGAGCAAAGCTTGGTGGAGGAAGCGCCTAAGTCCGTCGCCAGGACTTGGGTGGATGGCAAGAGGAAACGAGAGGAAACGCCTACATGGAAAAACCCCAATACACCTTTTCAGGGGGGCAAGGGCAAGCAACCTACACTTTCATCCACACCTTCTCATTCCACTTGCCCTAAGTGTGGCGAGAGCCACGGGGGCGAATGCTTGGCGGGTCAACACATATGTTTCCACTGCAAGGAGCCAGGTCACTTGCGGAACGACTGTCCAAAGAGGAAGGGAGCCCCAAAACCGCAAACCACTGGCAGAGTGTACACCCTCAGTACCGAGACAGCTGCTTCGCCGATAATCTGATTAGAGGTACGTGCACTTTAGAAGGTATTCCTTTAATTATACTTTATGATTCAGATGCTACTCACTCTTTTATCTCTCATGATTGTGTGAAGAACCTGGAATTGCATGCTACCCCTTTACCTTTTAACCTGAATGTGGTCACCCCAGCCAAAGAGGCAATCCCCACTTCCCTTGTGTGTCTCAAATGCCCCATTGTTATACAAGGGAAGGCCTTCGAGGTTGATTTAATTTGTTTGCCACTTAGGGGCTTAGATGTCATCCTTGGCATGAACTGGTTGTCTCAACACCAGGTCATGCTTGACTGCTTTAACAAAGAAGTCGTTTTCCCATTCTTCCTCCTCTTTCGGGGGAGAGACCACCAATGCTCTTACCCAGTGTTACCCAAGTTTCCAGATGCCTGACTGACGGGAGTAGCTGCTTTATTTTATTTCTTTCCTCAACTCTAGAGACTGGTGTTGACTTGAGCAGTGTAGCTACGGTTAGGGAGTTTCAAGATGTCTTTCCTAGTGAGGTTACCACTTTGCCTCCGGACCGAGAGATAGAGTTTACCATTGAATTGGTACCAGGAACCAGACCCATTTCCAAGGCACCTTATAGAATGTCCCCACTAGAGCTTAGTGAGCTTAAGACCCAATTAGAAGACCTTATAGCTAAAGGGTTCATTAGGCCTAGTGTGTCACCTTGGGGAGCACCAGTGCTCTTGGTCAAGAAGAAGAATGGGAGTATGAGGTTGTGTGTGGACTTTAGGCAGCTGAACAAAGTGACAATTAAGAATAGATATCCCTTGCCTAGGATAGATGATCTCCTAGATCAGCTTAGAGGGGCTTCGGTCTTCTCTAAGATAGATTTGAGGTCTGGTTATCACCAGATCAAGATTAGGGGAGAAGATATACCTAAGACTGCCTTTAGGACTAGATATGGGCATTATGAGTACTTGGTGATGCCTTTTCGCCTAACCAATGCTCCTGCCGTATTCATAGATTACATGAATCAGATTTTCCGGCCCTACCTTGATCAATTTGTTGTTTGGTTTATCGATGACATTCTGATCTACTCCCAGAGTTTAGAAGAGCATGAGCAACACCTTAGGGTAGTCTTGGGGATTCTGAGAGAGCAGAAGTTATTTGCCAACCCAGAGAAGTGCGAGTTTTGGATGGACAGGGTCCGTTTTCTAAGGCATGTGATCTCCAGAGAGGGTGTGTTTGTGGACCCTAGCAAGGTAGAAGCCGTCCTTGAATAGGAAAGGCCTAAGACCATCACGGAAATTAGGAGTTTCCTAGCGTTGGTCGGCTACTATCGGAGATTCATTAAGGGATTCTCCCAACTTGCCTTGCCCCTCACAAGATTGACTCGTAAGGGTCAAGCCTTTGTGTGGGACAAGAAGTGTGAGAGGAGTTTCCTGGAGCTCAAGGAGAAATTGACTTCAGCCCCGGTATTGGTATTGCCGGATTTGTCCAAGCCCTTTGAAGTATATAGTGATGCGTCAGGGAAGGGCTTGGGATGTGTTTTGATGCAGGAGAGAAGGGTAGTAGCATACGCATCTAGGCAGTTGAGGCCTCATGAGGAAAACTACCCTACCCACGACTTAGAGTTGGCTGTTGATCGAGGTCGTACTCAATCAAATAGAAAGAATTAAAGTGCAGTGAGGGTTGGTTAACCCAAAGTCGTTTCCCAAAGAATCCAATTACAAACTCAGAATTTCAAATTCAAAACAACACACACACACAAGGGGATTTTGATTGTTGTTCATTCTATTTTCTAAATTTTCAAACTGAATTTAAATTTGTAGAAAGCAATTCAAGAAAAAACGGATTGGTTCTCTACCTCATTCACAAATTGGATCTATCATTGGTTCATACAAAATTGCTCAAATCCTTGACAGAATCAAATTCGGATTAAGCATCCTCATTAATTTTCACACTAGAATTAAGCAAACTAGCATGAATCCTAATTTCTAATCCTTGGAATTAACCAAACCTAGAATTCATTTCAGATTAAGCAACCTAAAATGTGAGTTAGATTCAGATTAGAATTCGAATTCCATAAAGCATGCAACTCAATTTCAAATTCAAACCTAAACATCAAGAAACTAGGAGAAGGAAAATTCATGAATCTGTCCAAGAAATCAAGAGATGAAAAACGAAATTAGAACCTCAATTTCCTTTGTGAATTAAGTAGAGAAACAATCCTTGAAGCTTAGCCTTCCATTTCCATGGAGGAGAAATTCGAAAATTGAAGAAGAGGAAGAAGAAGAGCCAAAACCGAAATTGGAGGAAGAGAGAAAAAGAGAGGGAAAGTGAAGAGTCTTTTTTCTAAAATCTGAAAAATGAATGAAAAGTGTTCAAACCACTCAGCAACACACCTATTTATAGAGCCTAAATCATTAACAAACTGATTAGGCCTTAATTGGGCCGAAATTAATTAAAACAGGCCCACAAACTAATTACAAAACTAATCAAATTCGGACTTGTGACAGTCAGCAACAGTAGGCGATTTTGAAACAGCAACTGCTCCTAATTTCTTCATGGGAATATGGTCATATAGCATATCAAATTAAAGTCCCGGAAGTTAGCTTTCCAATGCCACTGGAATCACTCAAATCGGACACCTACAGCTCCAGATATCATCAAAACAAGACGGGTAAGTCAGTAGGCTTAAAAATCCGAATTTAAACAACATTTACAGTTAAAGCCCAATTAAACCCAATTTGGTAAATTCCAATTAAAACAGTGGATTTAATCACAATTAGAGCCCAAGAAAGCTAAGATTAATTATACAAAGTGTGAATAAAAATGTGATCATCAGCTGCAGTGGTATTTGCTCTCAAGATTTGGAGGCATTACCTGTATGGTGTGAGGTTTGAGGTCTTTAGTGATCATAAGTAGGGGTGTTCGCGGATTGGATTGGATTGGTTTTGAGGGAAAAATCATCCAATCCAATAATTTCGGTTTTCTTATTTATTCATCCAATCGGTTTTGATTTTTTTTCCAAATCCAATCCAATCCAATCCAATTTTAATCGGTTTGGATTGGATTGGATTTCGGTTTCTCAAATAAACTAAAAAATGAAGTTATGAAAGTAAAATTATGATAAAAACATGCAATTATCTTATCTTATTCTATAACATACAAATTACTCAATAGCTTCCAATCCCATTATTGAATGTTATTTGTTAAATATAGTTACACAATAATAAATTTTTTGCATCATCACAGAAAAATAATATCAATAATGATAATATATCAATATGTTCATAAAACATTGGATCGGTTTGGATTGGATTGGTTCTCATAGGTAGATCCGAAATCCAATCCAATCCAATTAAAAATTTCGGTTTTTTGCGGTTTGCGGTTTTTTCGGTTTGTGGTTATTTCGGTTTGCGGTTTTTTGGATCGGTTGTTGCGGTTCCAATTGGATTGGATTGGATTTGAACACCCCTAATCATAAGAGTTTGAAATATCTCTTTGATCAGAAATAACTCAACATGAGGCAGAGGAGGTGGATGGAGTTCTTAAAGATTATGATTTTGAGTTGAGGTACCACCCGGGTAAGGCCAATGTAGTGGCCGACGCCCTCAGTAGGAAATCCCTCCATGTGTCCTCCATGATGGTACAGGAAATGGGGTTGTTGGAGGAGTTTAGGAACTTAAGTCTCAGTGTGGAAGTCAGGGAGAGTAGCTTAAAGCTTTACAGGTTAGAGGTCACTAGTGAGCTTAGAACTCTGATTAGGGAGGCCCAGAGTTCGGACTTGGACCTCCAAGTCAAGAAGGGACAGTCAGGGTTTGTTGAGTCGGAGGATGGAATGCTTCTCTTCCAAGGGAGAGTCTGTGTCCCTAAGGGGGGTAGCCTCAGGCAACAGATTTTAGAGGAGGCTCATAAGGGCAAGTTCTTCATACATCCTGGCACCACGTAGATGTATCAGGACTTGAAGGGAATGTTTTGGTGGGAGGGTATGAAGAGAGATATAGCAGAGTATGTTTCTAGGTGTCTAGTGTGTCAACAGTTAAGATTGAACACCAGAAACCATCAGGGACCCTTATGCCTTTAGAGATTCCTGAGTGGAAATGGGAGAGTGTAGCCATGAACTTTGTGGTAGGATTGCCTCGAGTCCAAGCGGGTTTTGATGCCATCTGGGTTATCGTGGACCGGCTGACGAAGTCGGCCCACTCTTTGCCAATTAAGAATACCTATTCCCTAAGTAGATTAGCTGACCTATATGTCAAGGAGATTGTTAAGCTCCATGGCATTCCGTCTAGCATCACATCAGATAGAGGCCCGAGGTTCACCTCTAGGTTCTGGAGTGCACTTCATCAGGCTTTCGGGACTAAACTTAGGTTTAGTACCGCTTACCATCCTCAGACTGACGGTCAGTCTGAGAGGACCATCCAAACCTTAGAGGATATGTTGAGAGCTTGTGTCTTAGAGGAGTCGGGTAGTTGGGATAGGTACCTGCCTCTCATAGAGTTTGCTTACAACAATAGCTTCCACAGCAGCATAGGCATGGCACCCTATGAAGCTCTGTATGGTAGGAAGTGTAGATCCCCCTTATGTTGGTATGAGGTGGGTGAGAGAACCTTGTTGGGTCCGGAGTTAGTTCAGGAGACCACTGATAAGATTAGAATCATTAGGGAGAAGCTTGTAACGGCCCAAATACGGCAAAAGAATTACGCTGACAAGAGGAGAAAGGATTTAGAGTTTGAGGAAGGGGACCATATAATTTTAAAGGTAACTCCTGTCACAGGTATTGGGCGCGCCATCAAGACCAAAAAGCTCAATCCCAGATTCATTGGCTCATTCCAGATTATACAGAGGGTTGGCCCTCTGGCTTACAGGATAGCCTTACCACCTCAATTATCCCGAATCCATGATGTGTTTCATGTGTCTCAATTGAGAAAATATGTTCATGACCCTTCACACATCATTAGCTCTGAATCAGTACAATTAAGGGAGGACCTCACAGTCCCCACTAAACCTGCACGGATCGTCGACCGAAGTGTCAAGACACTGAGGAATAAAACAATCCCTCTGGTGAAGGTGTTTTGGGAGGATCAGACGCTTGAGGAGGCGACTTGGGAAAAGGAGGAGGACATTCGTTCTCAATATCCAGAGTTTTTCAGTTAAGGTAAAAAATTGTATGTTTACTTTCAGCTCCAGCTAATTTTGAGGACAAAATTATTTAAGGGGGTAGGATTGTAACATCCCTCTCTTCTGATTTATATGTTAGCCACTGAGGCTCTTTTGGTTGTGTATTGATATTGTGTGGTCGAATTATTGTATTGGATTGGTTTTTGCTGAGTTTCAGGTTGTTTTAGAAATTGGGGAATTGTCCAGTTTTTAGGGGAGACTCTATCGATTTTTCGGCAGAATTAGTGTGAGTCATTAGAGCCTTTTTAGTAGCCTAAGTTTTGGAGAGTGAGGGTCCTTTAAGGGGAAGAGAGAAAATAGGGAAAATGGTGAGAACAGGGGAGTGCGCTCAAGCATGCCTGGGGCGCTCCAGCGCACCAAAGTCAGAGGCTTTGTGAAATAATATTAATGATATATTGATGATTTGATAATAAATATCAGAAGGGGATATAAGATTTTATTTTCATAAATATAATAATTGTTACCAATATAACATGATAATAATAAAATTTATAGCAGATAATCATATCATTAAAATCACAATTTAACCTGATTGTTATAAATATAATAATAACTGTCTTAATATAACAATACCAAGGATTAATAATGATAATATCAAAATTATTATTATAATTATTATCATTATTACTATTATTATTATTATTAATTATAATTAGGGGAGGACGGTTTTTGGCCTTTCTTATTCTCCAAGATCCAAATAAGTCATCACCCACCAAATACTTGAGTGTTGGACGGTGTTGTAGCGGCCAAGTAAGAATAAAAAAATAATAATAGTAATAAATTATAATGGAGATTGTATAAAGAATAGATAATACATATATATATAAGGAGGAAGAAAACCTAGTCCTCTTGGTTTTTACCTTTACGAGAAGCCTCCCCTTCCTAATTTCATCTACGGCGCTGCAGAGGTCTCAAATTTGGATGCGCGGTGCGAGGGGTCGAGGAAAATCAGCGGCTAGGAGTTGAGAATTTATATATAAATAGGAAAGGAAAAACAACGGGAGGGAGATTTAGTATATTCAAGTGAGTGAGTCTTTCTTCTAGTGGTAGAGAAATATACCAATGAGAGAAATTTTGTGTAGGGGAAGTGAAGCACTTGGCTGAGGGAGTCTCCCAGGTGCTAAACCTCATCAAAGGTCACACTCTAGGTGAGTATAACTCACACACCTCACTATCACCTTGTGTTTTCCTTTCTATGATCCCTTTTCCTCTAATCCTCTTCACTTTGGCTTATGGTTGTTGGTTTATTGTTGAATTGATTGTTGTACATGATTATTGTTGATTAAGAACTTGTATGAGAAACCCTAGGGTAGTGGATTTTGGGGGTTTTGGGGGTTTTGCAGGAATAATTGTGAATGGGGGTTTGTGTAATTTATTTGGATGTTCTATGTTGATTTTAAAGCTATTGAATATGTATGAATTTTTGTTGATTGGAAATGTTGGAGAAGATGATTTTTGGCTTTAGCCTTCACACTCACATTTCTGTTAAGCTTTGGCTCTGGCCCAGTTAATTTACCAGAATGAAAAGAATATAACTCTATTGTTGTTTTAAGACTTGGGCGATTAGTGCCCAGATATTTAAGGGGTGATTAGTGCCCAGGGTGATTAGTGCCCAGTGGTGGTGATTAGTGCCCAAGGAAGACGTTCCTTGTAATCTGAGCTCAGGTCTAGCCACACAGTATTTAAAGTGATAAGAACCCGATGGCTGGGTTATGCCGGTCTCATGTATTCATGCATATGTTCGAGTTACTTGAGTATGTTACTAAGTAGTGGATTTGAAATGTTTGTGCATCATTTTCCTGTTATCCCCACACCATTTGCTGCATAGTTATATTCACTGAGACATTGTCTCACCACACGTTTTGTGGACTTCCTTTTAGATATACAGGTACCTCCCCGCTCGGGAAAGTGATCCAGAATATTACTTGCAGACTCCTGGTTTAGATGTATTTTGTGATGAGAATTGTAACTGTGTAATTGGTTACTATTAGCTTTACTTTGAGATTGTATTTTGTGGGGATATGATTGTACATGTGATTTCCTTATAGTGTCAGGACACATGTATGAGGTTATCCTCAGATAGTTACGCTACTTGACTTTCATGTTCCACTTTTATGACCAGGGATGTACTTACATTTTAGAGTTCATAACATGTATTATTTAAGTGTTTGCTAGTAACATGAAAAGTACTTATTAGCTCACCGATATCTAAATGGCGCGAATTAATTTCAGAAATTCAGGATTGGTTTCCAACGGGCTAAATCCTTGAATTAGGAATTTGGACGTTACATTTATATGTTATAGTCTTTTATATCCTTTTATTTATTTGAAAAGATTTTATTTTATTTTATTTGATTTGTTATCTGATCTATAATAAAAAATTCATACAATATAATATATAATTTGTTATCTCTAATGCTTATGGAATGACCCTTAGTGAGAATTTTTCTATTGCTTATGGAATATACCTCTAGCACATCTATAACTATATACAATTGGAACCCTATTAGAAGGAAAGTTTTGACAAGTGTTGGCTTCTCCTTTAGTGGCTTCTTTGATACTCTTCTATCCACTTTCTATTTAAGGAAATTTTTTAATAGAAATCTTTTTAAAAAATAAATTAAAAGTAAAAAAGTAAAATTAGATAGTGGGATTTAAATGCAGATAGTGGGTTTTAATTGGTCTTTTTGACTAACCCATCTTAATCTGAATTTTTTAAATTAAAAAATCCAATTTTGAATTTTGAATTTTGAATTATTGTGTAGTGGGTTTGGAAAATGTGAATGGATTGGTAAATGAAATAAAGAGTAATTGCAGATACACTTTCCCACAATTGACCCCCTTTTATATTTTCTGCATTAAAGTATTTTTTCCAAATCCTTTTTCCGATACACTTTCCCTCTTTTCCTTTTTATGTCTCTATATCTCCCTGTCTTTCTCTCTGTATCCCCCTCCTCCATTTATTTGTCTCTTCCTATGTTCTTTTTCTTTCTCTGCGTGCTAATTTTTTTCTTCGATTTTGTTTTGTATAAAACACCATCTTTCTCAATCCCTTTTCTTCCCTGTGCTGACTGAGGAGGTTGCATGCTATTACCGGGGTCGGGTTTTGCAGCGATTGTGGCCAGACTGACGGAGGCTGGGTTTGGCCGTGACATTGGAGGCGACAGTGACCATGATGGTGGCCAACACTGGTGGATTCTCTCTTCTCCCCAGGTCTGTTTGTTTTTGTTATTTACTGAAACTTAAGTTTTCCTTTTGCAGAAAGATTGTGGTGCGAAGAGGTAGTTGTGGGGCGCAACCTGCAAAGAGGTGGTGGCTTGGTGTCGCGGCCACAAGCTCTCGTCGTAGGATCGAACACCGCAGTGGCCATGACTGAAGGGTTCTTCTTTCTCCCCAATTCATCCCTCTTTTTTTATGCATCATACTTTGATCTTTTTTCAGCCTTTTTTTTCTACGCACTTAATCTTTCTTCTGTTTTTTTAGATTCCTAAATCTGTGATGGATTCGGTGCTAAACGAAAAAGCTTCTCCTTCAGCCTTCGTCGATTTGTTTTCGAGAAA
Source organism: Sesbania bispinosa (assembly GCA_026901365.1). NCBI lineage: Eukaryota > Viridiplantae > Streptophyta > Magnoliopsida > Fabales > Fabaceae > Sesbania > Sesbania bispinosa. The sequence goes on along the minus strand of QLOH01000065.1, from coordinate 82,762 downwards.
TGTAAGGGTTTCTAGACGCCCTCTCTTGCGATAATATTCTGCTTTTTTTGAAAAAAAAAAATACACAAAATAGTCTCTATAATAATTTCTTCTATGTTATGCTATAAGTTCAATCCACCAGCTCTATGTTTGTAATCTTTCCTATTGGTTAGAGACCTTATATATATTAGTTATTGTGGTCTTAAGTTTCTTTACTGCCCTGTATTTCCTTTTCAAAATTCTCTATAAATTATAAATTAATAGATGTTTAACATTGTCTTGCATGAATTTGTTTTTATTTTTCATTTTTTTATTGGAACCCGAACATATTACTCTTGGCTTTTTTGTAATCCCACTCATCAAATAAATCAACTGTTGATTTATCTATTTTCTATCATACTATAATATCTTTTCTAATTGTATCCTTAAAAGTAATTTAGATCACAAAATAGAAGAAATTAAACTGTTGTTGATGTATTTATCTTTGGGAAGGATGGTTATTTGTTTTGTTGGGTATGTACAGTTATACTATTATTGTATAAAGTTATATAATTTGTCTCTATTTTTGAAATGTTATATTTTTTTAGACTTCAAAATGCCATAGGGTAGAATGATTTGAGATTTAAAAAAAATGTCAATTTGCACATACTTTGACGTTTGCTTACTTGCTCCCATATTGCCAAGTACATGCAAGAAATCTTAAATCTGGGTTCTAATGTTGGTTGTTTCCAAAAAGACGAAAGGAGCAAATCTAAATTCAATGGTTCAAATAAAATAAGATGGTGCAATCTACCTTTGATTATGTTTAAGTACAATCTATATTCCTTATCTCATCTATTTTTAAGGTTAAACTGTTTAATATGGCTTTTCACAATTAGTTGTTGGAAGCCCTGTTTTTAGAGAGATTTAAGTGTTTTTATTGTCTATTGGTGTTCATCACCATGGTTCTCATGTAGCCTTAACTTTTCACATGTGTAGGCTATGGATATCAATGGGGGATTGCATTGAAAGGGGCATCACTGGTTCAGGTCCTCTACCTATTTCCTTTTGATGTTATAGCGTTGCTTACAGTTATATCAATTGCTTCTGTTATGTAGGAATCAAAATTCTTCAGGTGTGTCTACCAAAAGCTGCCCCTATTTTCTCCTTCTGTGAAAAGTTTCCCTTAAGCTTTTATTTCAATCTTTTTTTTTTTTCTAACTTCTTATGGTATCTTCTTTTTCTCTATCTATTTCGATTGGAAAATAAAGAAATTCTTACTATATGGTGTTACAATCTTTTGCTTCTGATAAACGAATATGTATTGTTCAAAGGGAGTTTAGATCCTTAATAGCGTTTAGGGAGCTTAAAGATTATGTTTTGTGTTGAAATAGAGTTGCACAATCTGTTATTACATTTTAATTAAATATTTCTGGCTGGTGTTTTTTAAATTTTAAATAGAAAGGCTTATTATATTTTTTATTGACTGAATCTCTTAAATTGATATCTTATTTGACCATTTGAGTTAATTGTTTATTCTTTAAGATTTTAAAATTCAGTGGCTATTATATTATGTTGCCATTATATACCTCTCAAAAACAGTAACAATACCTTTTTAGTATAGCTAGAAGCTCTTCTTATTTTTAAGATAGAAGTAGATTGATTATATTTTGTTTTTTTGTTTTGTTTGTGTTTGTGTGTGTGAGGCTGTGCGTGTCAGCTGCTGTTTTGAAAGAGATTTAACAACAATAACAACATTAGGCATGCGTGTCAACTGCTGAAATGAAATCCCTTCCAATGCATAATCGAAATTTTTAAATTCAACCAACTCAAATGGAACATCAAATGCCGGCTGTTACAATGCACATTTTTCTGTTACCGATTCAAACCAGTCTACAAGTTAGAATTGGAAAAGGTCAGAGGTGTCCATGGCAATCTGTTGGAGCATGATGACGCATGATAGCCGCGAGATCGGAGGACAACACAGAGATGAGAATTTATTATTAATTATAATAGTTTAGTGTTATAGACTTATAGTGATTAGATATCCCAATAATCATTGTTATCTCATTTTATATGAAATTAAATATATAATATTCCTTTTGTACGTAGAAACGGTAATTGATTTTCCTTTCAAAATATATTAATTGATAAATTTCATTTATATTATAAATAATAATGCTAATTGATTCCCAATATAGAAATAAAAATAAAGGAAGATATAAAGTAAAATTTATAGACGATTATAAATTTTGAAGGAAGTAATAATGTATCATTGTTATCTTTTTTAGTGGGTTTTTAATTGTTTTTTTATCAACTCATTTTGGTTCCAATTATATGACCGGTTATGTAGCTTCCTTCAACCAAAAAAATTGCAACTTCCCATATTTAATTTTTTTTTCTTTTTCCCATGTTTTTTTATTATAATTCAAATTCAAATTTTCTCACTTAAAATTCATTTTTGTGTGTTTATAAATTAAGAAAGATCATTAGAACTTCTCTAAGCAGTTGCAGCACTGAGTACTCCTCTCTCAATGGGTTATATCCTTTGCGTAAAGGATGCATTGGTTGGTTTGGTCGGTGGTTACTCTCTTTGTTGAATAAGTTATTCAAATTCAAATTCAAAATCAAAATTTTCAACTTATTACTTCATTTAATTTGATTGATTTATTTCCTTTATTTATTTGATTTGATGTTAATTTTAATAATTGATAATGTTACTGATATGAATTGAAATAAATTCAATAATTTGAATATACATATATACACTTTACTAAAATTATAAGTTAACCTAAAAATAATAATTTAATATTGAACTATAAAAATTTGCTAAATACTATCTATAATCTATCTATTACTATATACAATAGGAACATCATTGGAAGGAAAGTTTTGACAAGTGTTGGCTCCTCATGCTCTTCCTTCTTTGATACTCTTTTGTTACTTTTCTAATTATAGAAAACTTTTATTTATCTTTATTTTTTTATTTTTATTCGTCCTATGTAGAAGTAACCAATGAAAGATTTTTTTTTTCATTTTATTTTAATTCTATTTTTATTAAACATAGCAACAATACCTAACCAATCACATTAATGTGCAGATTTTAAATTTCAAATTTTAGAATCCAATACCATTTACACCTCCTTGAAGTCTCAATCAATTACTTTCTTTCCATATTTTTTTATCAATTCTTTAAATAATTATTGTTATTTTAAAAGATTTTTATTTCATTGTTTTGACCATCATCATACACAACCAATCAGATTAAATCTGGTGATTGATTGAGATTTTTAAAATTTTAAATTTGAATATTTGAAATCATTATTATTATTATTGTCATTAGTATTATTTTCTCTAATAAAAAGAAGGAAGTGTGGGACTTTATTTTCATATTTTCCCCCTAATTTTACTCCAGAATTACCACACGTTTTTAAATTTTAATCTAAATTTATTCCATGCTTTTTTAAATTTTTAAACAATTTTTCCATAAATCTAATCTTTATTATATCTAAAAGGAGAGTAATGAGAAGCAATTTTTGGCACCAAAACAGAGGCTAAAATTGTAAATATGTATTTAATCATTTTATTTTGAATTAAAAAAAATCTGAATTCAAATTTCAAATTTTATATTTTATTTAGTGGGATTGGGAAATGAATTGGAACATTGAAAGAAAATGAAGGAAGTCTTGACTCACTTTTTCTAAAACTCTCCTAAGAATTTGTCCCGAATTAATTATAGATTTTCATTTCCCATTATGAAATTCATTGGTAGTAATGAAAATAAAAATGCACAAACCCCTTCCGTAAAAAAAAATTGTGCAAAGCCCGATTGCTTTTCCCTTTAAATATATTCTTCTATGAAGTGGTTTACAAGTCTTATTTAAATAAATTCGTCTAAAAAATGACTTCCTGGAGCATGAAGCGGAATTGGATAAATAGATGGTAAATGAGTTTTATTACGTTCTCTTCCATACAAGTTTTAATTCCATTTGTCAAAGAAAGAATGTAATATTTTTTTTAAAATTTATTCTCCTTTGGAAGTAATTGTATATTGGCTTGGAGTTGACAAATTGATGTTATATATAATACACTGATCTCTTTTCTCAGCTTATATTCCTTGATACGGTTGCACTTATTGCTAGAGCAAAGTTCCGACAAGAATTTGAGATTCAAAATCTGATGGCCAGACTATTCTTTTCATTGATGAGATTCATATAGTTGTTTGGACAACTAATTTAAAATTTGTTTTTTACCCTTAAACTATGAATCCACTGGAGCAGTATGACCATTCTCAATGGAACTGTATGACCTGTGAAGTCTATTAATCAGTTTGAGCATTCAAACTTGACTCAAAGACTCAATATCCTTTAGTTTTAATGATTAACAAATAAGAACATATAAGAACATAATAAGAACAAATAAGATTATATAAACAGATTCTACTGAGAAAGGTATTGGTTTGTTGATTGTGTTTCAGGTTGAAATATTCATTAGAAAAAGAAGAAGATTTGATGAACAGCATCAGAATCAGAAGATCAGGATCAGAAGAACAAATGCAGGATTTAATATAAAGGTTGTCTGAAGTAAAGCAACTCGTCTGAAGTGCAGAAGCTGTCTGAAGTAAGCAACTCGTCTGAAGCATAGAAGCTGTCTGAAGAACGCAACCCGTCTGAAGTCCTGAAGCCGTCTGAAGTACTGAAGCTATCTGAAGTGTGCAAGCCGTCTGAAATGCTGAAGCCGTCTGAAGTACTGAAGCTGTCCGAAGTGCGCAAGCCGTCTGAAGACGTGAAGACCATCTGAAGACGTGAAGACCGTATGATGACGTGAAGACTATCTGAAGAAGCCTACAAACAGAATCAAGAATTTATCTCTTGAAGACGTTGCTAAAGTGCAAAGCACACTCTACCAAAATGGAATACACTTATTTTAGTATAAAAGCTAAACATGCTTTTATGCCTCGATCAAAGTCTTGCACAAATAAGGAAACTCTGCAAAGACTTTCTGCAAAGCCTGGTGCACCTGCAACAAAAGGCATTTTTGTGTGCGCAGACCTACTGCACCTGCTCCCGCACCTGCTGGCTGCCCAGAACTGATCAGAAGACTGAGAAAAAGCAACCAGAAAGATGTTTGAATAAAATACAATTGATTCAACATCTTTATTCATCTATATCTCAGAAGAAGAAAATGCAAAGAAGAACAGAATAGTAATCAGCTGAAGTAGAAGAAAAAGCTGGAATTAATATGATATAATATTCAAGCTGAAGAATTGAGAAAAGCCTGAATTAATATGATAAGCACAAGTTGAAGTACATCACGATGAGATAAAAGCAAGCATTTGTGTATATTGTCTGAACAGATAAACTCTATAAGTGCATGGAACAGATTTCAACATTGAAGAAATCAATACAGAAGCTAAGACTATATGATACAACGACTATAATATCATATGTCTTTATTCAAAGAAGAAACTGCAACAACAACTATTCGACAAGACACCTCACTCAAAGAAGAAAGAAGAAATGGTGTCAGGAAGCAAATAGAAAAGGAGCATATACAAAATAAGCAAAAGGACAAATCCAACGGATATCTCCTCATATACACTCCTAAGAAAAGCAGAAGAAATCAGAAGTCAGCTAAGGAACGCAGAAGAAATCAGAAGACAGCTGAAGAAAAGCAAAAGGATATCAAGAGAGAGAACATGCAAAATAATATCAAGAAAATCTCTCTAAAGAGCTCATCTACAGAAGTGTCAGAACAGGACTGTCTGAACACTTATTTGCTTAAAAAGAAGCAACCGTTTGAGACACTATTACACAACAGCTATATGAGCCACATCATCAATTATCTCAACGGTATTATGAATCATCTTCAAACGGCTATATTCCAACATAACATATAAATAGCCTCAAGATTGAATTTGAAGATGTTGGTTGTTGGTTGAAAAGGTTGAAAGAGAATCAACCATACTGCTGACCTATTGGTCAGTTAGTCAAAGATTGTTCGGAAGAACAACCAACCAGGCTGTGCTTAATCTCAAATGAACCAAGAATGGTTTGAAGCCGCAAGTATACCTTGGTTATTCCAATGATACGGGTGAGAATGTAGCCCATGGAAACCAATGGTTGGAGAACAAGGCTGAAGCTCAAATCCAGTATCTATCTAGCCAATTCTCAGAGGATGTCATTCCTCACATCAGAGACAGGATTATACCTAACTTATATACTTGTATCACTGTCTTAACCTTGTACTTAGAATTCAACCTTTGTATCCTGAGTAGTACTCAGTTAACCTCTAGTACAGGAAGAAATTAAGTTTATGTTTCGTGGAAACTTAAACTTAGTTCAAATTGTAAACACTTTATGTGTCTGAGAGCCTGGAGAGGCATGGTGGAAGAAAGAATACTCATACACTACTGTGGTTAGTGTCTGAGAGCCTGGAGAGGCTTGGTGGAAGAAAGAATACTTAGTTGCAAAGCCTGGAGAGGCTAGACTGAAAAAGAATACTGCATATGTTGCCTGGAGAGGCAGTTGAAAACAAAAGAATACTTAGTCGTAAAGCCTGGAGAGGCTAGACTGAAAAAGAATACTGCATAAGTTTCCTGGAGAGGCAGTTGAAAACAAAAGAATACTTGGTGTTGTCTGGAGAGACTGTACTCGTGTTGTCTGGAGAGACTGTACTCGTGATGTCTGGAGAGACTGTACTCGTGATGTCTGGAGAGACTGTACTCATGATGTCTGGAGAGACGGTACTCGGTAGAGCCTAGAGAGGCTTGCCTGAAAAAGAATACTGCATGAGTTGCCTGGAGAGGCAGTTGAAATTGAAAGAATACTCATTGTTTAGCCTGAAGAGGATGTGGTAAAATAATACTTGTATCTGAGTTCAGATAGTGGAAAATCCAGTGGTTGTTTGCCTCTGGGACTGGATGTAGCTCACGGGTTTGTGGGTGAACCAGGATAAATTATGTGTCTATGTTCTCTTTCCCTTAATCTTTTTATTTACAGTTTTCATATTTATGTTGGGGATTGAAAAGTTATTTTCATAACAAACTTAACACAACGATTTCAATAAAATGATCTTTCATAAGAACAAAACATGAGATGTTTCTCATATCACTTGAAGCATTACAAAGAATGTCTTTTGAATTACTTGTGAAACAATTATCTGAAGTGAGTCTGGAAAGACCTCTGTTCAGAAATCTGGAACAGACTTCAGACAACCTATAGTCATCTGAAGTATTTCAGAAACAGTTTTGAAAAACATTCAATGTAATAATCTTCAGAAGATATCTTGAGAAGTATCTGTTTAAAATAATCTTAAGACTTAAAAGAAACTTTATTTTTCTTATATTCCGCACGTTTTAATTATCTCTGATCTTAAGATTCATTTTAAACATTATTCATCTTCATGATTTAAATAAAAGATTTACAAGATTGACACGAAAAGCTTAAAACACTATTCAACCCTTCTTCTAGTGTTTCCTGTGGTTCTAACAATTGGAATCAGAGCTCACCTTCGGGTTGAGCATCTAACAAATGCAGAAGGAGTAGATCCTCAGAAGATGGAAATCACACCAAGCTGAAGCAACTCTAAAGAATGATAATGAGAAAAGAAAATCATGTTTCTTGAAACTCATTATTCATACAAGGCATCTTTCAGAAGGATATAGCTGGAAAAGGAAAGTGTATCTATCTCTAGATCACAAACGGGTAACACCTTTCCCATCTTTGTTTAAATCTAAATTTAAGTATAACTGCTTATCTGCTGAATGTTTTGTTTTATTGTTATTACATAAGTGTACTTGTGTGAAAATAAATTATTGCATAATAATTGTCCTATATATGTATGCGTATTACTTGTTTTGTGTGTAAATTATCTGCATTGCATGCGTGAATATATGTGTGATCATTAATTGCTGCATGTAATCTGTAAAATAGATGAAGAGTCGTGTATGTTAGTCATAATTGTTATTTTTAAAAAAAAAATATGAAACGGCACGATATGAATCATTGCATCATTAAACGGTTTCTCTCAATCGGCACGATGCACTATTTCCCACACCGGCTCAGTACACAACCGTTACTTCATTAATGCTTGAAGCACGATCTCCTGCCCATATAAAGGATTCAATGATCAACATGGAAATTACACTCCAATCAAATCCTTTCTCTAATAGGCCAAAGCACTTTCGTCTCAGAAAGATCAACTGCTCTATAGTACCCATGGCAAATACTTCAGTATTATCAAGTAACTCTGCTACCTCAGTTTTTGATGAGAAAATTATCCCATGCAAGATGGTAAATCTCTCAGAATTCAACGAGGCGGGTTACAAGATTTCTGAATACTTTGATGCTGTTGGATGGACTCCTTACTTCAATAACATTTCCTCCTCATGGCATAAGGAAAGTGTAATGGAGTTCTAGGAAAATATCAAGATCATATCTGGACCCAATAGAACCGGGATTGAAACGAAAGTAATGGGAAGATCACTGTTTGTGGACACCAAACTTATTGCTAAAATCATAGGTGTTCCTGACAGAGGGGAACAATACTTCCAAAGATGGGAATCTCTTCATGGTGGAACATGTGTTCTAGACCAACATCTTTTTGGAAGAAGAAGGATTGCTCCTTTCAGACCTTCTCAACTTCTGAGCACACCCAGAGCCCTCCTTGCTGTACTAAACTGCTGCATTCTTCCCAGAGGAAGAAACAATTTAACTATAAGCATGATGGAGAGGTTTGTATTGGGACTTTTGCTGTCGAAAAAGAAAGTCAATCTCTCTTGGATGTTGTTGTATCAGATGATGTTCAGAGATGAGATAGGCAATGAGAATCTCTATCCTCATAACACCCTAATCATGAAAATTTTATTGCACAAGGGATTTACTATGGAAAGTCTCTTTGATCAACCGTCTCCTAATTTCTTCACTCCGGCTGCATATACTGAGTTAGACCAGACTCTTATTGACAGAGAAGAAGCTCCTGAGAATCAAGGGGTCATTCCTTCTATCTTTGCTCCACGCATTGAAGAAGAAACTGAAGACACCCACTTAAAGTTTCACAAGAGGAAAAGGATGACATCAAGTGCAATGAATCTGAATAATGTGAATGATAGAGTGACTCGGCTTACAAAGAGATTGAGTGCTGCAAAGAGAGAACTCCAAAAGCTTAGGGCTGAAAAAGGAAAAGCTGATGAGAACCAATCTAATGATCAATGAAATACCTGTGTTTTTGTTTCTAAGTCTTTGATCTTTAAAATCTTAATATTATGTTTCTAAGTCTTTGTATTTATGCTCTGTTGTGATTGATTTCCTTGTTTCCTTGTTTTCCAATTGTTTATATGTGCCTTTATTCGTGCATAGTTAGTCATATCTTTAACATAATTCTTTTTTAACTACATAACAAATGGTATCACTAAAAGATAAAACATTTAATTAACCTAAAAGCAGTATTTAAAATGTGCAATATAAGATAAATTTGACAACAGAATTAAAATTTATATATTAAGACAATTGATTACTGAAATTGAAACTATTAACTTAAGACATTTGTTTTAATGATTAACTAATTCTTTTATAATATAGTGCTACTGAAAGGTATTTTTAGTTTATGTATATTTCAGATAACAGGTTTTTGAGAATAATCTCAAGAAGACCTTCAGAATGAAATACCTTCTGAAAGTAAAAATCATAGTAACATCATCTAAAAGAATGGCTAGTGTGATATCATCTCCATTGTCTGAACCTGTTCAGAGAGTTCATAAATGAACTTACTGTAATTGTGGGACAGAAATGTTAAGATGGTTGACACCATGCAATAATCCTACCTCAATACTTGAGAAGATAATTTTGACTTAGTAACATCCCTATTCTCTGAACCTGTTCAGAAGGCTCCCTATGTACCTGCTGAAAGTGTGGGTCAGGAATGTTAAGGTGATTAATACTCAAGCCATTAAAGTCTATCTCAATCCTTGAGGGATAGGTCAAGATGATTGTTCAAAGAATCTCTTGGAGCATATACTGGAACTTGTAGATATCAAGCAACCTCAGAAAAAGGAAAAGTCTCTAAAGAAAGGTGCAATGTCAGAAAAGCATTCTTCCATCCAGAGAACAATGAGGAAATCTAATGGTAACATTACTTCACCTTAAAACTTAAATATCTGTGAAAAATTGTCCTCTAGTAAAGAGTTTAATCAACAAATAAAACTTTAATTAATAATTAAAAACATAAAAGACTCAACATATTAAAAGCTTCTCATATAATAATAATCATAAAATCCTTTGCTCTGATACCTTAAAAATCTGTTTTCAAAAATTTCCTTCTAAAATGTTTTCTCATTTCCTATTTATTTTTTAAGGTATTTCGAAAAAGTATTTTCAAAACCATCTTTTCTATTGTCCATCAAAAACGTTTTTCAAAACTTACATTATCAATGCAAATGACTCAGTGTCCTATAGCACTTCACCTATGACCAATCAATGATGTACGTTTCAATACTCTCAATGTCTGAAACTGTTATCATGAAGAGCTACCTGAGCCCCTATACATCTCGTGAACAACAATCCAATGGATTCATTTTCCTTACTTCTCTATTTTACCCCTGCTTCAAAGTCCTATAAATTCACAAGAGCCTTTCACACAAACTCATATCTTCAAAGCTCCTCTATAGCTTTGTCTAAGGTTCTGAGTAAGTGGCTCCCAGAAGGATGATGAAGAAGCAAAGGAAAACAGCAAAAGGATCTCTGGAACGTGTTGAGGCAAAGATCAAGTCATCTTGGATGATGTATGGAATGAAGAGTAAGGGAAAGGGTTCATCTGAAAACCCATTTCTCTATACTTGGACCATGGTGATCTTGTTGTATCACAGTCAGACTGGAAGACCACCGGGAGATCCCGGAATAGCCAATCTTATGAGGGAAACCACTTCAAATGTGGTCCTCAGGATTAATGTGGTGGATAATGGTCGAACCACTGTCTTAAATGATGCACCTCTCTTGTTTCAGGTGTGACAAGGGAATTGAGTGCTGCTTGGCACGGTTGGGAAGAGTATACAGGCTCTAATCAACACTTCTAAGGATTCAATCCAAGGAGGAAGTGGTGGCTGAGATAGGGAAGGTGCCGTTGATGAGGCTATGCCTCAATCTTCATAGGAAGAAAAGAGAGGATGTAATGATAAATGTATTTTCTGTTTGATGTAGTTTTCCCTTTCTTTTTCAAAACCTGCTTTTTGTATATATCACATGTTTTGAGAAAATTTAAACTTGTGTATTTCTGTTTTTATTTCAGTTTATTTTGTTTATCAAAAGTTGTTTTATTTATTAACAATTGGTATAAGAAGTTACTGTATTTTTTTAACAGTTGGTATTTATTCCTTAATCTTTGGTATTTGAATAATAATAATAACAATTGAGTAATAACGTCCTTGCAAAATTAGAACAACTGATATCAAGATTCAGACATTGTCTAAAAACCTTAATGTAAGATAAAAAGGGGAGAAATATAATCAGTAAAGAAATACGGCTAAAAATAATTGATAAAAGTAAATAAACTTAAAATAAGAAGATATATATGAAACTCAACAATATGAAACCATGAACCTTTTTAATTAATGACAAAAGGGGGAGAAATATAAAACTCACAAAATGATGTTAATATTGTATGTACTGAAAGAATATAAAAATAGGGGGAGAAATATGCAAATAACAAAATGGTGTATGTAACAGGTAACTAGAAACTCAGAAGATAACAACCGTCATAACAGTAAGAATAACTTGTGATAACAATTGATATATGTAATAATAGTGAAATTATATAACAATCGGTATCTGTGATAAGTTAACAATATGTGGTAATATTAGTTTTCAATGAATAATAAACAAATAATAATTGGTATCTAACAAAATTAACATCTGATTAATAATTGGTATCTAAAAGATTAACATATAGTTTCTAAGTAGTTAACAATTGGAATCTAAAGATTAACATCTAGTTTCTAAAGGATAAGATAACAAAATGTATCTAATCTTTTCAGTATTTAGAATAATAACAAACATTTAACAAACTAAAGAATAAATGTTCTTCTCAGGGGGAGTATTATAGATTGGGGGAGCCTTCTATATACTTAACCATCTTTCCTTAAAACATTTTGTAAGTTATACATATCTTATTTGTCATCATTAAAAAGGGGGAGATTGTGAAGTCTATTAATCAGTTTGAGCATTCAAACTTGACTCAAAGACTCAATATCCTTTAGTTTTAATGATTAACAAATAAGAACATATAAGAACATAATAAGAACAAATAAGATTATATAAACAGATTCTACTGAGAAAGGTATTGGTTTGTTGATTGTGTTTCAGGTTGAAATATTCATTAGAAGAAGAAGAAGATTTGATGAACAACATCAGAATCAGAAGATCAGGATAAGAAGAAAAAATGCAGGATTTAATATAAAGGTTGTCTGAAGTAAAGCAACTCGTCTGAAGTGCAAAAGTTGTCTTAAGTAAGCAACTCGTCTGAAGCATAGAAGTTGTCTGAAGAACGCAAGCCGTCTGAAGTGTTGAAGTCGTCTGAAGTGCTGAAGCTATCTGAAGTGTGCAAGCCGTCTGAAATGCTGAAGCCGTCTGAAGTACTGAAGCTATCTGAAGTGCGCAAGCCGTCTGAAGACGTGAAGACCATATGAAGACGTGAAGACCGTATGATGATGTGAAGACCGTATGAAGACGTGAAGACTATCTGAAGAAGCCTACAAACAGAATCAAGAATTTATCTCTTGAAGACGTTGCTAAAGTGTAAAGCACACTCTCCCAAAATGGAGTACACTTATTTCAGTATAAAAGCTAAACATGCTTTTATGCCTCGATCAAAGTCTTGCACAAATAAAGAAACTCTGCAAAGACTTTCTGCAAAGCCTGGTGCACCTGCAACAAAAGGCATTTTTGTGTGCGCAGACCTACTGCACCTGCTCCCGCACTTGCTGGCTGCCCAGAACTGATCAGAAGACTGAGAAAAAGCAACCAGAAAGATGTTTGAATAAAATACAATTGATTCAACATCTTTATTCATCTATATCTCAGAAGAAGAAAATGCAAAGAAGAACAAAATAGCAATCAACTGAAGTAGAAGAAAAAGCTGGAATTAATATGATATAATATTCAAGCTGAAGAATTGAGAAAAGCCTGAATTAATATGATAAGCACAAGTTGAAGTACATCACGATGAGATAAAAGCAAGCATTTGAGTATATTGTCTGAACAGATAAACTCTATAAGTGCATGGAACAGATTTCAACATTGAAGAAATCAATACAGAAGCTAAGACTATATGATACAACGACTATAATATCATATGTCTTTATTCAAAGAAGAAACTGCAACAACACCTATTCGACAAGACACCTCACTCAAAGAAGAAAGAAGAAATGGTGTCAGGAAGCAAATAGAAAAGGAGCATATACAAAATAAGCAAAAGGACAAATCCAACGGATATCTCCTCATATACACTCCTAAGAAAAGCAGAAGAAATCAGAAGTCAGCTGAGGAACGCAGAAGAAATCAGAAGACAGCTGAAGAAAAGCAAAAGGATATCAAGAGAGAGAACATGCAAAATAATATCAAGAAAATCTCTCTAAAGAGCTCATCTACAGAAGTGTCAGAACAGGACTGTCTGAACACTTATTTGCTTAAAAAGAAGCAACCGTTTGAGACACTATTACACAATGGCTATATGAGCCACATCATCAATTATCTCAACGGTATTATGAATCATCTTCAAACAGCTATATTCCAACATAACATATAAATAGCCTCAAGATTGAATTTGAAGATGTTGGTTGTTGGTTGAAAAGGTTGAAAGAGAATCAACCATACTGCTGACCTATTGGTAAGTTAGTCAAAGATTGTTCGGAAGAACAACCAACCAGGCCGTGCTTAATCTCAAATGAACCAAGAATGGTTTGAAGCCGCAAGTATACCTTGGTTATTCCAATGATATGAGTAAGAATGTAGCCCATGGAAACCAATGGTTGGAGAACAAGGCTGAAGCTCAAATCCAGTATCTATCTAGCCAATTCTTAGAGGATGTCATTCCTCACATCAGAGACAGGATTATACCTAACTTATATACTTGTATCACTGTCTTAACCTTGTACTTAGAATTCAACCTTTGTATCATGAGTAGTACTCAGTTAACCTCTAGTACAGGAAGAAATTAAGTTTATGTTTCGTGGAAACTTAAACTTAGTTCAAATTGTAAACACTTTATGTGTCTGAGAGCCTGGAGAGGCTTGGTGGAAGAAAGAATACTCATACACTACTGTGGTTAGTGTCTGAGAGCCTAGAGAGGCTTGGTGGAAGAAAGAATACTTAGTTGCAAAGCCTGGAGAGGCTAGACTGAAAAAGAATACTGCATATGTTGCCTGGAGAGGCAGTTGAAAACAAAAGAATACTTAGTCGTAAAGCCTGGAGAGGCTAGACTGAAAAAGAATACTGCATAAGTTGCCTGGAGAGGCAGTTGAAAACAAAGGAATACTTGGTGTTGTCTGGAGAGACTGTACTCGTGTTGTCTGGAGAGACTGTACTCGTGATGTCTGGAGAGACTGTACTCGTGATGTCTGGAGAGACGGTACTCGGTAGAACCTAGAGAGGCTTGCCTGAAAAAGAATACTGCATGAGTTGCCTGGAGAGGCAGTTGAAAATGAAAGAATACTCATTGTTTAGCCTGAAGAGGCTGTGGTAAAATAATACTTGTATCTGAGTTCAGATAGTGGAAAATCCAGTGGTTGTTTGCCTCTGGGACTGGATGTAGCTCACAGGTTTGTGGGTGAACCAGGATAAATTCTGTGCCTAAGTTCTCTTTCCCTTAATCTCTTTATTTATAGTTTTCATATTTATGTTGGGGATTGAAAAGTTATTTTCATAACAAACTTAACACAACGATTTCAATAAATGATCTTTCATAAGAACAAAACATGAGATGTTTCTCATATCACTTGAAGCATTACAAAGGATGTCTTTTGAATTACTTCTGAAACAATTATCTGAAGTTAGTCTGGAAAGACCTCAGTTCAGAAATCTGGAACAGACTTCAGACAACCTATAGTCATCTGAAGTATTTCAGAAACAGTTTTGAAAAACATTCAATGTAATAATCTTCAGAAGATATCTTGAGAAGTATCTGTTTAAAATAATCTTAAGACTTAAAAGAAACTTTATTTTTCTTATCTTCCGCACGTTTTAATTATCTCTGATCTTAAGATTCATTTTAAACATTATTCATCTTCATGATTTAAATAAAAGATTTACAAGATTGACACGAAAAGCTTAAAACACTATTCAACCCCCCTTCTACTGTTTCCTGTGGTTCTAACATGACCAAATTCTGAAGCAGCTAGCAGCACCGACCTTTAATTCCCAAAGGAAAAGAGTGGCAGACCTTTTGTACAAGTCTTTATTTTTAAATTTGTCCTATCTTATAAATATATTTTTTATATGATTTTTTTTTAAATTAGCATTTTTTATGCATTTTGATGATTTTTTACTGATGATTTCTTATAAATTATATTTTCAAATTGCTATAAATTAGCATTTTTTATTTGGTAGTGAAGAAAATAACAATACGCCTGTGCATCGCACGGGTACACACACTAGTATTGTTAATTTAGCACATATATTATTCTTGGAATTGCTTTCAGACATAACACTCATTATTTTATTTTAAGGTTTAAATTCAAATAGACCGAATTATACTATTTATTTCTAAGCACCAATAATTTCCTTGCCAACTTATATATGCTCGCATTTGATAATACAATTGAATAGAATTAAAATTTTATGGGTTATAGGCATTATTTAGTTCATCAACCACCTAAAAACTTTGTTAGCTAGTTTTACCCATAACCAAATCAAATTTTAATTTTCTATCAAGTGAAATTTTGCAAAACAACTAAGTTGTTGCAACACATACAAAGATAAGTCACCAATTAAAGAAATTCTGCAACATTATCAATATTTCATTTATCATTGTCAACAATAAAATTAAAAAAAAATACAAAATTCAAAAACCAAATGAAGATGGTCATAACCAATCACAATTTAATTTTTTTCAAATATTTAGTCGGGACTTTGACATTTGCAAAACATGAAAACTAAGAAATGTTGTTCTTGATCCTAGGTCACAAAGACCCTTTAAACAAAAATAGGAAACCCACATAAGAACAGTAATTAAATAATTATAATAATTACTATTAACGTAGTTATAAAATATTTTTTTAATATTATTTAAAATTTCATAGTATATTTTTATTTATCTTATAAACCTTTTTTTAATATATTTAAACTATTAAAATGACCTTTAATACTGATATTTGATATTTTGATATGATAATTTACTATAATTATTATAACAAAAGTTGTACATTTTTTGAGTTTTGGGCATGTTTCAAATTTCGTATTACATTTTCAATTTTCTGAAATGATTTTCTAAACTATTTTAATTTGTTATAATTTTTTTATTATATTTTTATTTATGTTATAAAGTTTTTTAATATTAATTGTTAAAATTGACTTTAATATTGATGTTTCAAATTTCATATTATATTTTTATTTTTTAAAATAAAGTTTTACCTTTTTTGAAATTATTTTATCATGCTTTAAATTTCGTATTATGTTTTTATTTATGTTATAAACCTTTCATTTTTAATATTGAAATTGTTAAAATGAGCTTTAAATAATATTTATTTTTTAATATAAAAATAGCTATAATTAAATAATTACTATAATTACTACCAACATGATTATAAATTAATTTTTTAAGTGTTTGAGAATGTTTTAAATTTCTTATTATTTTTTTATTTTTTTAAAATTATTATATATGCTTTAAATTATCATTATTTATATTTTTTATTATTATAATTTTTTATTTTTATAATGATATTTACTTTATTATAATTACTATAGTTAATTAATGGTGATGTATAATATTAATCATTTGAAATGTCATGATACTTTCTATTTTTAGAAGTTTTACTTAAAAGAATTTACTATTTTATCCTTACTTTAGATTGCATTGGCCACTTTCACTACCTTACTTTTATATATATAAAGATAAAGATATATATATATATATGTGTGTGTGTGTGTAAAGATAAAATAAAGATAAGATTACACACTTTAATAATAATTTTTTATTATTAGTTTGTTACAATCAGTATCCAAACACACTCTTTTTAGTATTACTCTATTAAAAAGATTAGGCCGTCAATATCTCTATCCCTAACAATTATACATTTAGTTGATTACGCAGGCTGAGATTGTAGAAAGAGCTCCCAGGTTCGATCCCCACTAAACACACTTTTCAGGAGGGGTGAAGAGCCTTAAATGTCACTAAGCCCCGAATAGAATTGCCCCTGGTAATAGGGGATACTTGTGGTTAAAAAAAAAAAAAAAACAGTTACACGTTACATTAAGCTCCAATTTTTTTTTTCATTCAGAATTTATTTACAATAAGTGCACATCTCAAAGTGAATTAAATTCATTAAAAAACATTAAATAATCTCTGCTTATCTGGCCAAGCATTTTTCACCGCTTCACTTAGCTTTTTTAAAATATCTTTTATAGTATCCATTAAATATAATTAATTAATAACTAATAAATATTTTAAAAAATACAATAGCATTGAAGAATAACTGTGACTCAAGTGATAGGTACTTAATTTTTTTTTGGTTTAATTGCACTTTTGGTCCCCCTATTATCATCAATCGGCGATTTTGGTCCCCTACTTTTTTTTCGCGATTTTGGTCCCCCTATTATTTCAAATTCGCGATTTAGTTCAAAATCTTGGTCCCCCTATTTTCAAAATTTATGTGTTAGAGGGACCAAAATCGCGAATTTGGAATAATAGAGTGACCAAAATCGCGAAAAAGAAAAGTAGGGGGACCAAAATCGCGGATTGATGATAATAGGGGGATAAAAATGCAATTAAGCCATTTTCTTTTAATAAATATGAGGTTTTAGTATTACTCTATTAAAAAGATTAGGCCGTCCATATCTCTATCTCTAACAGTTATTCCCCCGGTCCTATTTATAAGACAATTCAAACAAAAAACACACATATTAAGAAAGTAATTAATGCATTCATTTTCAAGAAATTATTCTATAAGATTACAAGTGTACCCCTATTTAAAATTAAAATTAACTACCATAGTAATTGTGTCATCTTAAAAACTTTAATGATCAACAAGGACAAATATGAGAAAAAACAATAAATGCTTCTAAATTTTTGCACTTTATCTTATAAATAAAACCAAAAAAAAACTTCAAACGTTGTCTTATAAATAGGACCAGAGGAAATACACGTTAAATTAAGCTCCAAATTATTTTTTTCATTCAGAATTTATTTAAAATAAGTGCACATCTCAAAGTGAATTAAATTCATTAAAAAAACATTAAATAATCTCTGCTTATTTGGCAAAGCGTTTTTCACCGCTTCACATAGCTTTTTTAAAATGGTTTTTTTAATATGTGCGATCTTGTACATAACTAATAAATATTTTAAAAAACACAATAACATTAAAGAATAATTGTGACTTAAGTGATAGGTGCTTGATTTCTTTTTAATAAATAAAAAAGATTAGGCCCGTCCATATCTCTATCCCTAACAGTTATACACGTTAAATTAAGCTCCAAAATTCTTTTTCATTCATAATTTATTTACAAAAGTGCCCATTTCAAAGTGAATTAAATTCATTAAAAAAACATTAAATAATCTCTGCTTATCTGGGCAAGCGTTTTTCACCGCTTCACTTAGCTTTTATAAAATATCTTTTATAATATCTATTAAATATAATTAATTAAGTTACCAAAAAAAATATAATTACTTAATAACTAATAAATATTTTAAAAAACACAAAGTGACATTTTTTAAAATATCTTTTATAGTATCTATTAAATATAATTAATTAAGTTACCAAAAAAAATAATTACTTAATAACTAATAAATATTTTAAAGAAACACAAAGTGACATATCATAGGTTAAATAATATATGTTTATTTCCTTTAAATAATATCTAGGTTTTAATTTTTTGGATGGAAAAATTTATCCTGAAGAGTTATCATAGTCCGGCCGCAGCAGGATAATATAATCCATAAAATTATATTTTTTAACCTCCCCTCCTTACCTTCCCTCGGTTGTTGCTGATCAGATTCGGAAGGACTCACTCCTCTACTTGGTTTGTTTTTCTTTAACCATTTCTCACTCATGCTATAACATGACATAACACTTCTTATTTTATTTTATGCATGAACTCAACAAAATCGTGATGCCCTTTGCCCCTGTTCTGTTCTGTTTGTCTCTCCACATAGAATAGAATAGAATAGAATAGCGTGAGTTGAAAATCAGAGACAGCGTCGTTTTAATTTCTCATTGTTCTTGTGCGTTTTTTATTTACAGATTAGTGCTTTGTCTGATTCCGAAGCGCTTTCAATGATTCCCAAGAAGAAAAGAATGAGATGGGAAAAGGTAGAGGTAGGAGAAGGACCAGGGAAGAGGTGGGGTCACACGTGCAACGCTGTTAAAGGTGGCAGGTTCCTTTATCTCTTCGGTGGTTATGGGAAATATAACTGTCAAACCAACCAAGTTCACGTCTTCGATACTGGTCTGCACTGCTTCCTCTACTTTTCTTTCACAATCTTTCTTTTTAATCTTGTTTTTGTTTTTGGTTTGCTAGCAGGAAATTTGAATTTTCTTTCGTTCAATTTGTTATTTGCATCTTTTTGTCTTTCGTTATTTTCTTCTCCTTTTGTGCTTTGTGTTGTGTCATTTATTGCTTTCTCTTTCGTTATTTGGTATGCATGGTGTTATTGGTTCCCATCAACCCCCGCGCTTTATTGGAGGTGTTGTTATTTGGTCCCCTGTGCTTCTTGATGATCTGATGTTTTTACTGTTGGAGAATTTTATATAACAATTGCGATTGTGGTTACATTATGATCCTTGAAATTATGGACATATGCGGTTAATGTAGTTATGATTACGATGTGCTGAGACCTCAAATCTTTTAAGTTTATAATTGAATAAAATTGATTATAGAATCAATGATTGAAAATGAATGAAGCTTGTTGTTCTAAATACGTTAAACGGAAGTGATTTAAAATCAATTCTGTGAAATTGGAAATCTAAACCAAATGTAGCTACAATTGCGGCTGTAGATTGCAATTTAAAACGGAGATACAGGGCTAAAGATTTTTTTTTGGTTAGGTTTGGGGATGTGGAAATGTGAATTTTGGGAACTCAATTTATGTTTGGGGATGTGTTCTATACTTTTTTTTTCAATGCATTTATTCTGTTATTGTCTCTAGCAAGTTTATTTGGACAATTTTCTCATTCTTGTTTGCTGATTTGCAGTGAAGCAGACTTGGAGCCAGCCAGCTATAAAAGGCTGCCCACCTACTCCTAGGGACAGCCATAGCTGCACTACTGTGGGTGATTATCTTTTTGTGTTTGGGGGTACAGATGGGACCAATCAGCTGAAGGATTTGCATATATTAGACACTTGTGAGTCATCATTCAGATATGGGAGTGTTATTGACCTAATTTTTATACACAATATACATCCAGAAACCTGAAACATGAGTTTTGGACGAAGTTGAATGGTCTACTATGCCTGATTTCGGTTTTGAGTTTTTCTTGCATCTTGATACTCTAATTTGTTGCTTAAGTAAAAAGTCTGAGAATGTTATTCTACCTATATATGCCTGATTGCATGCATGTGCATCTCTATCGCTTCATTGATTGTTTCATTACAGTTGTACTCACTGATATTAAATTATTTGTAGCTTCACATACATGGATTTCTCCATCTGTAAAAGGAGAAGGACCGGAGGCACGTGAGGGACATAGTGCTGCACTCATTGGCAAAAAATGCCTATTCGTGTTTGGTGGCTGTGGAAAATTTGCAGATAATCATAATGAGGCCAACTGCAATGATCTTTACATATTGAATACAGGTGACTTTCCTTTATCACACACACAGATATTAATCAAACTAGTTCACAGTTTGTACCCTTCACCTCAATGTTCTCAATAACGGATCGCGGAAAGCCAAAAATCCGCTATGTGAAATAGCGGATAGCGTCACAGGAAAATAATGGAAGTCACATAGCAGGTGAAATATATTAATTATATATGTAAATAAAAACTGCATAAAAATAAAAATAAGTTGTATAAAAAAGTGATAATATTATTGCATATGCAGCCATTGGTACGATTTCTTGTGCTGGATGACAGTATTTCCACCCAGGGTCAGTCCTAGATGCAACTATCGAAGGATTTAATGATTCTTCACTTGCCATACTAGTAATACTACACATAAAAAATTGAAAACAAAGTATGAATAGAAGGTTTGACAAGGAATTTAAAATAGAACAGAATAAGGAGGAGGAAAAACAGATTTGAAAAGAAACAGAGAGAAAACAAAAAAGAGGTACAAAGAAACAGGGAAAAAGAAGGGAGAGAAAAGGAAACTGAAGATGAAGAGAGGGGGAAGACATCAAATAAAAACAGAGGAAGAGAGCGAAAAATACCAAAAAGCACGAGAGTATATGAAAACAGAATAGAGAAAGAGATAAAGGAGAAAAGAAAAAACAGAAGAGGACGTTGGTGTTATCTAGACTTGCCGGAGATGATGAGGATGAAGGAGGACGTGACTGAAGGCAGATGGAGGAGCACAACAGAACAGTCTTTTACGTGTTGAAAGGGTTACCTGTTTGATTTTTCATGGGTGTGAGGGTTAGTAGGGTATTACCTTTGGTAAAACTGAGTCATGTGTGCTGCATATGCTGACTAGTGTCATTATTAAAAAAAACGAAAAAAACCTGCTATTTCCGCTACATCTGTTCCGCTATCACCACAACAAATATAGCAGCCGCTATAGCGCATTAGCGCTTATAGCGGAACTGCAATTGCGTCACGGTTTTCATAGCGGATTATTAAAAAACATCTACGCTATAGCGCCGCTTTGGCCGCTATTTGATAACACTGATTCACATCTATAAGAAAACTCACCTGGGTTCGATGGTAAACAATGTGATGAAATTGTCCAAGATTTCTTATCTTTATCAATGGTTATTTTCTAAAATATATGTTACAGCTTGGAATGATCACACTATCTGGCTTGATTGTAGAGGCGCATTTATAATTTCTGTGAATGAAATGAGAGACATCTTGATCTCAGACTCAGTTAGAAGTAGTTGTGTAGGTGTTGGTTCAGAGTGATAAAAGGCTGAGTAATTTAGTTGGTTTTCTATTTTCCATTTTCAATATATTTAGATCTGCATTAAAACTGTGTCTGTTGCTTTGATTAATGGATTGGATGAGAAAGATGCTTATAATTCCTTTTCACCATTAGAGACGTTTGTTTGGAAGCGTGCTACAACATCAGGCACTGCGCCAGCTCCTCGTGATAGCCATACTTGCTCATCTTGGAAAAATAAAATCATTGTGATAGGTGGTCAAGATGAACATGATTACTATCTGAATGATGTCCATATCCTTGATACTGGTATTGATCTGTTTTATCTTTTATTTTTTTTAGAATTGTTGTATTTATGGTACAATTGTTAATGCACAATAAATGGACATTTATTAGAATATAATAAGTTGCTTTGGAACTTCTGCGAATGTAGATACTTTAATTTGGAGGGAGCTGCATACATCAGGCCAATTATTGCCACCTCGAGCTGGTCATTCTACATTTTCTTTTGGAAAATATTTGTTTGTTTTCGGGGGGGTTTCGAATGCTCAAAGTCTATACAATGACCTGTATATGCTTGACATTGGTATGTTACTTTAATATAGATTTCAGCATATTAGTGTGTTAGTTTCATTTTTGTTATATTTTGGCACACAGAATGATAAACTTGGTTTAGCAGCTCCAACTTTTATCTTGTACTTTATTGTAATAAATAATTTGGGTAAAATATATTTTTAATCATTGTAAAATAAATGAGTTTTGGTAATGGTCATCATAAACTTTTTCTTTTCATTTGCAACCTCCTAAAATCTAAAATTTTGAAAAATGTCCTTATCAGTGATGTGATAAATCAAAAAATTGTCACGTAGGCATGAGTTCTTGTTACGTGGCAATCTTTTGACTTGCCACATTACCAATAAGGACGTTTTTCAAAATTTTAGATTTTAAGAGGATGCAAATGAAAAGAAAAATTTTATGAGAACCAAAATCAAAATTCGCTTATTTTACAAAAAGCAAAAACATATTTTGTTGCTCTTCAAGTGGTGGCATGAAATGTTTAATAATAATCATTGAGTTTGAGTCCTTCATGTCATCTTTCATTTCTGATTGAGAGCAGATACTGGTTTATGGACGGAAGGTGATAGCTACACCCAATGGTCCTTCTGCTAGATTTTGTGTAGCTGGTGACTGTTTGGATCCATGTAAGGGTGGAGTTCTTGTGTTCATTGGCGGTTGTAATAGAAGTCTTGAGGCCCTGGATGATATGTATTACCTATATACAGGTTTAGCAAAGAGTCTTAGTTTCCTATTATTGAATGTACTAATTAACATTTTGATTCCAGCACTTCTCTAACAAAATTGTGTTTTTATTAATTATATATTTATGACTTTTAGGTATTTTATGGAAAGGTAGACATGGACCGGAGAAGTTATCTTTAAGGAACCAATTGAAGCTGAAATGCCAAGAACAAAATCCCAATCCTGTCCAGCCCATGACAGTGTCGGGTTATAGGAAACCAAGTGAGAACTTGCCTATGTACTAAGTTTCTAATTCAGGAATATAATAAAATCTCAAGTTTTTGACTTAAAAGTTATATTGTTTTAGCCTGTTATTCTTGGTAAATTGCATTTATGAAGTTCCTCAAATGTATATTGCTGATTTGCAGCTTCCTTTCTCATATTCTATCGTGGAAGGACATTTTTTTGGTTGTTGTCTAAAGATTTGGGCCATTTATGTAAGTAAATTTGAGACAGTGAGAATTAATGCTCCTGTACTCAAGTTAGTGTTGCTGTTTAACCTGTTCTTCTGAGATATCTATTGTAGTTGTGGCAAGTTTGTCTTGACCAAAGTGATCAAGTCCCTTCTAAAAATGTAGACCATTTATGAGCCAGGAGGATTAAAAGAATGGAAAATGATGTTATATTATTTACTTCAAAGTACCACTGGAGGAATCTAAATATCCATTATTATGACTACAGGTAGACTAGATTCCCCTCAGACATTTTGTGGAAAGAAAATATTTCTTGCCGAAGTTACCGAAAGCAGTTCAGATGGATATTTTATTGAAACTGATATTGAGGGAAAGCGTCTTCATGGATTTGTGTTTCTAAACAAGCCAAACACACTGAACCCAGCAGTTACTAATACTTCTAGTAGGTATGTCCTCTTCCCCCACCCTCTCCCCAGTTTTTCCTTCTCTTTACAATTTATTACTTCCATTAAGAACCATCTTTTTCTGTAAAAATTTTCCTTTAACTTATGCTTGATTCTGAAAACAGGAAAAGGACTGCTGATGAAACTGGTAGTGTCATCTCAAATGGCATGCACCTAAACAATTTAACAACGTCTAAAGTGCACAAGCACAATGGAACAGAAGACAGGCAGGGAGTACTAGGAGACGGGTCAGAATCTCATGAACACCTAGAGGAAGCTGTTGCTGCTGTCATACCAAGTAACCCAATAACTGCCAGTTCTTCCAACATCTTTAAGGTCAAGTAGTTTTTTATTTTTACTTCTGTTGAATAGTGTTGAAGTTATAGGGTTTTAGAGAAAAGGAAGGAGAAAGAGAAATAATAATTATGAATTTACAATGATATATTGATTTATGATTGATACTTGATCTGATATGAAAGACCAAGGCACTAATCCTTATTTATTTGTATGATGTTCTTCTTTTTATCTATTTTTATTCACTGGCACAAAAAAAAATATATTTATAAAATATAAGAAATTTGTGTAAAACTTAAAAAATTGAGAGATTTTTATGCAGTAAAGAAAATTCCATAATTACTAAGGGTATTTTGGTAAATTTAATATAAAAAATAAATGTTGACTATTGACTAAATGTTTCATTTAGTGTATCATAGAAAATTGGGTTTAAGTGTAATATAATTTTAAGGCTTAAATATGTTTTTAGTCCCTCGAAAATTAGCGAATTTTGTGTTTAGTCCCTATAAAATTTTTCACCTAAATTTAGTTCCTCATTAATTTTCCATTTCTAAGTTTAATCCTTACTGTTAATTGGTGTTGTTAAGTAATGACCCGATACTGTTAGAGTATGCTAATGTGTTTGTTTCGGATCAAAAATGGGAAATGAGAGATTGTTCATAATCTTGGTGAAGCATGGTTACATGGTGGAAATATTTCCATTCATCTTGAATTCTAAAAGATGTGGTTACAAGTGGAGGGGATTTTCCCGTTTTTCCCTCTTCCCTCTTGGTTGCCCCCTGGTGCCTTTTATATAGGCTAACTAGACTTGGCGCTCAAGTTAATTTACAGCGGATGCTTATTGATTAAGGAATACAATTAATAAAATTGTGCCTTCTGTCTGTTGTGCTTTATGCCTTCTGTTGGTGCAGCTGTCTCCCTTTCCCATTTTATGCTTCTGCTGGTTGACTTTTTCTTGGGGATAAAGTGGTTTCCCAATTTATTAATATTCTTATATGTCAAATTTGTATTTTTTAGTTAGACATAATTTTAACATATATTTTATTCTCATAAAACCATATCATCCTCTCATTTTTATTACTAAGTACTAACCCCTACTAGTTAAATGCACCGAAGAATTTGATCGAAAGATTTCAAGTTCAAGTCAAAAGAAATATTTTGGATATCAGGGGTGATAAACAAAAAAATTACTCCTATCTCATTAAATTACATGTGTATGTTATATTATATTATGTATTATGAAATTTTCTATTAAATCAAATTCTCCTAATAAAGTTATTAATTCAAAATATTTTTTTAGTTTTTTAATATTTTAATTAATACTTAAGTTTCTTCAATCTATATTCAATATAATAAAATGTTTATTAATCATTATTCAAATATTTTAATTATTATTTGTTCATTAAATTTTTTTTTTACATTTTATAAAGTTTTTTCTGTCCAATACATTTTATTTATAAAGTTAATCTTAAAAAAAGCAAGGATTTTACCCCAAAATTACTGATTGAAGATGCGCTTTGTCTTCTAAGATTTAGCCTATCAATTGTATGGGATAAGCAATGTGGTGAGTAAATATGTGTGTGTGTTAATAATGACATAGTTTATCATGAATGTAAATGCCATTTAAAATAATTAACCGAAAAATTTGTCTGTCCAAACAGACGAAGAGATATATTTGAGGGGATAAATTAATTGTTGTGCCAAGTTGCATCAATTGAGGAAAAAAACTGTGCAAAGTGTGTACTATTAGTGTAACTACACGACCTCGTTTATTATGAGAAAGAAGTGCAGTTGCACATAGATTTAATCTTTATAATTTAAAATCAGTGGTATCCTTTTTTTTTTTTTTAAATCACAACAAAGTCGTGTAGGTGCATTTTTAGCCCCTTGTGGAATGAATAATAAGAATTAATTAGGCTAATTTAAGGAAAAAAGTTTCATCACACCAGTTTTAATTTATGAAGACCAAGTCTAAATTCACTTATCTTTAATTGATTAAAAACATTTATCCTAAAAATTAATAAAGTTACAAATAAAATAAAAAAATATTAAAAATTTTCAATATAATAAATAAAGTAACAAAAAAATAATAAATTATCACTGAGTATCATCAAATATCCTTGAACCCACAATTGATTTATCCCTTTAAATTTGATTTTTCCAATTCCGTTTATGTAATTGCTATCACCAAAATCTTATTTATTTGCCAACATCATAGGTTCATTGACCAAAATTAGTTATAAAATGATAAAAACCACAAATTTTTATATCACTTTAAAATAAATAATATATGATAATGTATTAAATTTTAAAGCATAGATATTTTAGGGATTGCGACCTGAGATGCAAGTAATATGATCTCCATCCCAATTATATGACATATGCCTATGTTTCGAGAAAAAAAAAAAAAAAGCCTATCTTTTGTATCTTCACAAATAATAATCTCCATGTGTTATCTCTAGAGTCGTGATTAAATAGCAAGGATTAATGTGAGAACGGCAGAAATGCACAAAAAGTGACAAATTATGCTTTAACAGTAGAAAATAATATAGAAGGATTTCTGCCCAACTTGTATTCTAATTAAAAAGAATTTCTATTGATCTTAGCTTTCATATCTAGAAATCAAGATAACTAAAATTATGTGAATTTTACATGTCTATATATATTCGGAATAAATGCATCTAGATGATCCAATCCAACATGTTTTTTTCCTATTTCTTGTCTGTCGAAAATACTGCTAGAAGCTCCTCCATTTTGCAGCTTTCTTTCCTTTGTAATTCTTTTAATAACATAGCTCAATGCAACATTTTTAGACCAGCTTAAGCAGTCCAATGTATGTGATTTTATTATACTCCACCTAATCAGTAATCATTCACGGGATTCAGATCCATCACCCAAGAACCGAGTTGACCCATACTGAGACAGGACAAAATCTTATAGTAAACTAAAATGTTACAATAATCAGCATTATCCTTCCATAACTACAGAAATGGAAACCATATTGGCCAAGTTGATTTCATCAACAATGGCTTGACCAATTCGGAACCCGTGCACGAATTTAGAGGTAAACCAATGTAGCAAGAATAAATGGTCCTTGTTTCACAGGGAGGACAACACAATGGTTACTATTCATGCATCTCCGGCTCAACTAATATACCAACCTCAGCAAATTCAAGGCTTTGCCAAATGGTTCTTTAGGTGCTGCAGGGAATACTTTTGATAGCTCATTTAGTGCGGTGAGTTCTTTAGCTTCAGAGAAATGCACACAAACTAAAATGGGATTCATTAATTGCTCCAATCTCATTTGGCAAAAGAGAAAGCTGATGGGTTTTTCTCAAATTATGCAAGTTAATAATGGTATGCCCTTTTATCTTACTTGGTAACTGTCATGAAATGTCTTTTTATGTTACGTTTTTTCCTATGTGTTAATAGATGTGACTTAAAATTGAAACAATAATCTAAAAAATTATAATTAGTTATGTATATATTAGATGTTAGTGGATCATATTTTGTTTTAAGATTTATGGAAATTTTAAAATTGTGTTAAAAATTGCCCAAACCTTTTTATTTAATTAGCTTCAATCCAAATCAAGTCAACATATCTTTTTAGAGCAATCAATTTGGATCAATTCAGCATGGTTCTAACAAAACCTTTATTATTTGAAAACATTTTTTTTGCAAAAATTATAAGTCAGTGTAATTGTTTGTTTAATGTTTTTTTTTTTAGATTCTTTTGCATATGGAGCAAAAATAGAACCATGCAGCATGGAAAGCTGCTAAGCATTCATCCTACACCTAAATTTCATGACACTGTTAACTTCTTGGATTCTGCAAACATTCCACAATGTAATGCAATTTCATGATAGAGTAGTATAAAAGAATAAGCATTTTTAAATTGTTTCTCCATCATGACAGTCTTACAAGCTTGCAATTAATCCTTCCCAATACTACGATCCTCCTCCACCTTCCCAAGATTACCATCATTTCCCACTTGCCACATCAGAAAGCTTTTATCCTAAGCTCTACAACCATCAACTATACTCACCTGAGCATTACAGTAAAACAAAACGCTACAATGCCTAAGGCAAGAATGGTTGACACGGATTTATTCAGGATTTATTACCAATTAATAATAATACAATGCAAGAGAGAACCAAAGTGAGTTGTGTGATTAATCAAATTACTTAATTAATGGCGGGAACCATTTTACTGGTCAACATCAAGTAACATATCCAATGTGGTTCGTGAGATGCTTTGTTATAAATAGGCAAAGCACCCCTCTTAGAAACCACAGCAGAACAAAACTATCCAAGCTCAAACAACCGTTTTGATCCTAATGCTATGATCCTTATTGTTTGATACATTTGCTAGTGTTTGATATAGTTCTAATTTCCATGAGGATGAGAAAGAAAGTCAATTAGAAGATTGTATGCTATGCACCGAATAGAATGTCATAAGGTAATTTGTGTTTTAAAAGTGTTACCTGCAAGGACAGGGCATGATTGGTTTTATCATTATAACATTAGGAGCTAAATAGTTAACCCCTGCAAAACTGAAAAATTGCTTGTTAGAATATAATACACGTAAGGTGATATGACTCAATGTCATGTGTATTAAACATTGCTCTGTTTCTTTCTTATACCACTGAAATGCTAAAATATACTTTGAAAACAATAAAAGAAATGCAATAGCAGGAAAAAGAAAAGGAAGATCAGTTTATTTGCATGTAACCTCTTGACAGTTCCCAAATTAAGAAGATCTCTTCCAACCCCTGTTCTTATAGAGCCATCACCAAAAATAAAGAAGACAAAGAAATAGGGAATGTAATAATTACACAGAGAATAGATTATAACTCAGAAAGTAGAACGTGAAAATAAATAAATTATAAACATCCATACCCATATTAAGCAGAGAATAATTGAAAAAGTAAAAGAAAAATTCTGACGAAATCACCAAATTGAATCATACTGTTGATATGTGAAAACCAATTATGGTTTGTTCCCTTAAATAAAAGTTGGTTAGAGTAGTTAGTTTGGTAGTTGTCCAATGTAGAAAGTTAGTTAAGTTGAGGGTTAAATTGGTTTTCAGATTTAATCCTTTTGTGATGTATAAATACTCTAATTCTGATTTGAATAATATACTTTTTTCTTACAATTTCACTCTCTCAGATTAATCATAAAAACTCTCTCTATTGCTTCTTCCTTAAGAGTTAAAACAACTCTGTTTTCTTTGGTACAATAATTCAAGAACTCATAGGTTCTAACAGTGGTATCTAGAGCAAGATTCGATTCAGGGAATTCCGCATTGATCATGGCTGCCAATGGTCATTTCCCCGCCAATCTTCCAATTCTAACAGGCAAGAACTTCAGCCGATGGAGCGTGCAGATGAAAGCACTACTGGGTTTCCAAGATTTGATGGAAATGGTAGATACTGGAATCACGGAACCAAAGGAAGGAACAGATGCACAGAGGGCGCGGTTTAAAGATTTGAAGAAAAAAGATTGTAAAGCTTTGGTGATTTTGCACCAATGTGTTGATGATGCCCATTTTGAGAAGATTGCTACTGCCACCTCAGCCAAAGAAGCTTGGGATATTCTGAATAAGACTTATGCAGGAGCAGAGAAGGTAAAGAAGGTTCGTCTTCAAACCCTCATAAGGCAATTTGAACTTATGCAGATGGAGGACAATGAGAAGATTACTGATTACTTTGGAAGGCTGCAGATCCTTGTCAATTCCATGAATAGTTGTGGTGATAAAATTGATGATTTGAAGCTGATTGAGAAAATTCTGAGAACCTTGAATCCAAGATTTGACCACATAGTGGTTGCAATTGAAGAATCAAAGGACCTGGAATCCCTATCTGTTGATGAGTTGCAAGGCTCTCTCGAGGCACATGAATAAAGGCTTCAAGAAAGGTCAAATGATAAAGCTTCTGCAGAACAAGCTTTGCAGGCCCAGAACCAAACAAAGAAAGGTTTCTCTGACAACAATAGAGGTAAAAGGAGCAAGGACAAGACCAAGAATTCAAGAGGAAGGGGCAATTACTCTAAGGACAGCTCTCAGTCACAGAAGAGAGGAGGTTTCAGTGGCTCTAGAGGAAGAGGTGGAGGAAAAAGTGGCAAGAAAAACTGGGACAAGAAGAACCTTGAATGTTATAACTGTGGAAAGAAAGGGAACTTTGCTGAAGAATGTTGGCACAAAGACAAAAATGTTGATGATGAAGCTCAGTTGGCTGCTGAAGAAGGCTCAGATTCTGATCCAGTATTGCTGTTGGTGACCACAAAAGCAACCAGTGATGGTGATCACTGTTGGTACCTTGACACAGGGTGCTCTACACACATGACTGGTCACAAAGATTTGTTTCACAGCCTTGATGAATTTGTCAATAGTAAGGTTAGATTTGCTGATAACAGTATCTTGTGTGCACAGGGCATTGGGAGAGTGATGATTCACAGAAAAGATGGGAAGAAGTCCTTCATAGAAGAGGTGCTCTATGTTCCTGGAATGAAGTGAAATCTCCTCAGTCTTGGTCAACTCTTGGAGAAGGGGTATGAGATGATGATGGTTGACAGAATGTTGAAGATCTATGACAAAAATAGAAGGCTGATCATCAAAGCACCATTGTCCAGGAATAGAACATTTAAGGTTGAAATTAAGGTACTTGATCAGCATTGTTTGAAGTTATCAACAGAAGAGGATGAGTGGTTGTGGCACTACAGATTTGGCCACCTGAATTTTAGAGATCTCAGTCAACTACATGAGTTGACAAAAGGAGTACCAAAGCTGAAGCTACCAATAGAAAAATGCAAGGAGTGCTTAGAATGCAAACAACCTAGATAAGCCTTCAAGAAGTTTGTTCCAGTAAAGTCTAAACAGAAGCTTGAGGTCATTTATTCTGATGTTTGTGGGCCTTTTCAAGTTGAATCACTAGGAGGGAGCAAGTACTTTATCACCTTTTTGGATGACTTGACTAGGAAAGTATGGAT
Organism: Sesbania bispinosa; assembly: GCA_026901365.1. NCBI lineage: Eukaryota > Viridiplantae > Streptophyta > Magnoliopsida > Fabales > Fabaceae > Sesbania > Sesbania bispinosa. The sequence continues at coordinate 51,128 of QLOH01000065.1, read as the reverse complement.
TTGTATGATGAAGAGAAAGAGTGATACTTTTGGCACCTTTAAGAAGTTCAAAGCAATGGTTGAGAAACAAAGTGGCAATCACATTAAGACACTGAGGACTGATGGGGGAGGTGAGTACACATCCAGAGAATTTCAAGAATTCTGTGAGAAAGAAGGTATTGTACATGAGATCACTCCACCATACACCCCACAACATAATGGTGCAGCTGAGAGAAGAAATAGAACCATTATGAACATGGTCAGAAACATGTTGAAAGGGAAGGACTTACCTCATTCACTGTGTAGTAAAGCAGCAGCCACTGCAGTCTATATTCTAAATAGATGTCCTACAAGCAGATTGGAAGGTACTACACCAGAAGAATCATGGACAGGAGTGAAGCCTGATGTGAATCATTTCAAGATTTTTGGTTCACTTTGTTACAAACACATACCTGATCAATTGAGGCAAAAGTTAGATGATAAGGCAGTACCAATGGTTTTTCTTGGATACCATGCAACTGGTGGCTATAGACTGCTGGATCCTGAGACAAAGCAAGTAGTGATCAGTAGAGATGTTGTATTTGATGAATCAAAGATGTTCAGGTTGAATGAAGGCACTAAAAGCAGCTTGGTTAGGATCTCAGTTGAGTCAAACAGCTATGAAGAAGGTCAAAATGATCAGCAGAATGTAGTAGAAAAACCAACCAACAATGATGTTGGACTTAGAAGATCAGGAAGAGCAACTCAAGCACCACTAAGCCTGGGAGATTATGAGGTATTCTCTGACAATCAGATCACAGATGAGGGTGATTTGGTGCACTTGGCACTTTATGCAGGAGCTGAACCAGTCAGCTTAGAAGAAGCCTTAAAGGATCCTAAATGGATTGTGGCCATGGAAGATGAGTTGAACTCAATTGAAAGGAACAATACCTGGGACCTAGTGACTCTACCAGCTAGAAAGAAGCCTATTGCAGTCAAGTGGGTGTATAAAGTGAACAAAAGTCCTAATGGTGAGATAGTGAAGTACAAGGCCAGATTAGTGGCAAAAGGTTTTCTGCAGAGAGAAGGAGTTGATTATGTAGAGGTCTTTTCCCCTGTAGCAAGGATTGAAACAGTGAGGTTTGTGGTAGCAATTGCCTGTGTTAAAAATTGGTCCCTACATCAACTTGATGTGAAGTCTGCTTTCCTAAATGGACCACTTGAGGAGGAAGTTTATGTAAAACAGCCACTAGGTTTTAGTGTTGCAGGCCATGAAGAGAAGGTATTCAAGCTGAGAAAGGCCTTATATGGCTTGAAACAAGCTCCAAGGGCTTGGAACAAGAAAATTGACAGTGTGCTTGTGAAGATAGGTTTTGTGAACTGCATCTCAGAACATGGTGTGTATGTGAAGGGAGACAATGATACAAACTTGATTATTTTGTGCCTCTGTGGATGATCTGCTGATTACAAGAGGCAATGATGAAGATATAGCTAAAGTGAAGCAGCTGCTGATGAGTCAGTTTGAGATGACTGACCTTGGTCCCTTGTCCTACTTCCTTGGAATTGAATTTAATGAAACTGAAGCAGGAGTCTTGATACACCAAAGCAAGTATGCAGCTGATATTCTGAAGAAATTTCAGATGGATGAGTGTAATCCACCAGCTACCCCAACTGAGACAGGACTTGCTTTGAGTTTGAAGGATGAAGGAGAGTTTGCTGATGCCACTTTGTTCAGGCAGATAGTTGGCTCATTAAGGTACTTGTGCAACACAAGACCTGATCTAACCTACAGTGTAGGGCTAATTAGCAGGTATATGCAGGCTCCTAAAGTCTCTCACCTAATGGCTGCGAAGAGGATATTGAGGTATATCAAAGGCACCCTTAATTATGGTGTCATGCTTCCTAGGTGCAGAAGCAAAGAAGAAAATTGTTTGCATGGCTATACTGATTCAGATTGGAGAAGGGATAATGATGACAGAAAAAGCACTGCAGGGCATATCTGGCTGTTTGGTGGTGCACCAATCTCTTGGAGCTCAAAGAAGGAGGATCCAGTGGCCCTATCTACCTGTGAAGCAGAATATGTAGCAGCTACACTTGGCTCCTGTCAAGGCTTATGGCTTAGAAAGCTGCTGAAGGAAATGAAGATTCAAAAAGGAAAACCAGTGACTATGTTTGTGGATAATAAGTCTGCTATCAGTCTTGCCAATTATCCAACAGATCATGGCAACACCAAGCACATTGAAACCAGGTATCACTTCATTCGTGATAAGGTCAGTAAAGGGAAGGTAAAGCTCCTATACTGCAGGTCAGAAGACAACTTGGCTGATTTGTTTACCAAGCCATTGAAGAAGAGTAGATTTGAAGGCTTGAGGAGTAAGCTGATGTGTGTAGCTGAGTAGAATTGTTTTTATGGGGGAGTGTTGATGTGTAAAAACCAATTCTGGTTTGTTCCCTTAAATAAAAGTTGGTTAGAGTAGTTAGTTTGGTAGTTGTCCAATGTAGAAAGTTAGTTAAGTTGAGGGTTAAATTGGTTTTCAGATTTAATCCTTTTGTGATGTATAAATACTCTAATTCTGAATTGAATAATATATTTTTTTCTTACAATTTCACTCTCTCAGATTAATCAAAAAAACTCTCTCTCTATTGCTTCTTCCCTAAGAGTTAAAACAACTCCGTTTTCTTTGGTACAATAATTCAAGAACTCATAGGTTCTAACACATACGATCCTGGAACTACTGCATAAATCTGCTGAAAAGAATATGCATGTTAAAAGACGAAAAAAATTAAAACAGATTGCAAAAGCAGAACAGGAGCTTCAACACCCTTTCACTTCTTTTTTAGTAAGCAGCGACTACAACGATTTTACAGAATACAACATGCATCACAAAAATGGGAGAAGAAATTAGGGAATTTCATAAAATAATGTAACAAAAAATGGGAAAAATGTATTGAATATCTTCACCACCATTTTAGTGAGACAAACAAAGGGGAGAATGAGGGATACTTTCTAAGAACCAATTTAAAAAAAAAACAAAGAGAGAGAGAGAAAGAGAGGAAACACAGGAGAGATTATGAGAGAAGCTATGGGAAGAATTATAGTTTGTTGGGACTTACCAAACCACCATCCAATTTCCCCAAAGAAGAAGAATACATTCGAGTAGAATCAATTGCAGGAGACCAAACCACCATTCCCCTGTCTTCTCAGTCTGTCGCGCACCGCCTTGCAAGGTCTTCTTCGAGCCCCCATACCACCGTCCACTACGTCACTGGCGGCTGTGTCTCGCAATCACCTTGCATGGCCATTGTACTCTTGCCATCCTTACTGCCACCAAAGAATGAGACAAAGAAGCATTTGTCGCTCAATATTTTTTGGATTTGGAGAAGGTGCTTCGATTACAAAATTTAGGGTTTCAAGAGAGATCAAATAGAAAAAGGAGTGGAGAGACTGGGGAAATGCTGGTCGGAGGAACCTAAGCCCTTTGTTGTAGTGTCATGGTAGCATCTCCACAAAGAAAATGATGCAGAAAGAAAGGATAGTGAAAGAGGAGAAGAAAAAGCATACCGTCGAGATTCATCATTTCATCTAATTTGAGATTTGAAAAAATATGTGATAAGGTGAAGAGAGGGAGAATTTTGAATTTGAAATTTGAAAGGAGTAAAAATGATTATGGTGACTCTTTATCCTCCTCCCTATGCAAGTATTGATAACCGAGAATGAAATGAGAGAAAAAGATTTTTATTTTCTTTTAAAGTAAATTTATAAGAAAATATTTGAAGCTTTTCTATGGTCCTATTCATAAGACAAATTACATTAATCTAGAAGCATTTATTGTTTTTCTCATATTTGACCTTGTTGACCATTAAATATTTTTAAGTGGCACAATTACCATGGTAATGGAGTTTAATTTTAAATAGGGGTAAACTTGTAATCTCATAATGTAACATCCTAAATTTTATTAAGTAAAATATTAATTAAATTAAATAAATAAGTAGAGGAAATAATTAATTAAATAGATGAATAAATAATAGGATTAATATTATTTTTAGTTTTATCCATAAAGCTACTTCATTTTAAAAAGAAGATAAGGGGGTTGAGAGTGGGCCCAAGCCCAATTAGGCATTCTAGTAAGGAGGGGTTATCAGTTCACCCTAATCCTTATTCGTATAATCGTCAGAGAGCGAAACGTTAAGGAGGCGAGAAACCGAGTCTCAAGAGGGGATTGCTGCAGAGTGAGCATCAAGAACCAAGAAAGGCACTTCCTTGAGGTTAATCGATCTTCGCTTAAGGTACGGTGGGGAAGAGGGTGATGCTTGTATATGCATGTAGGGGTGCTTGGGTAGTAATTTAAGACTAGAAATTTGTATTAATATATGTTATAACTGAGAATGAATGATTAAAACTGTTGATTTATGATTGATTGGATGAATATTGATGATTTATTCGGTGAAATTAAAGAGGATATTGGGAATAATGAAAAGGGGAAAATTAGGGATTTGAGGATTTGGGATTTTGATGGATTGGTTGTATAATTTGTGAAAAGATTGTTGTTTTACTGAGTTTTGATGTTATAAACGCATAAGAATGATTATTTAACAAAGATGATTGATTAGGGATTGAAAAGAGAGGTTTAGAGATGATAAAAATCGTGAGAACTGCGATCTACGTCGCGGGTAATCGATTACTAGGGTGTGTAATCGATTACCAGTATGTTCTGGGTAGCCCAGAAGTGTTGTTTGTTCGCTGGTAATCGATTACAGGATTGTGGTAATCGATTACCAGAGAGATTGCTTGCAGGTAATCGATTACAGGGATGATGTAATTGATTACAAGAGTGTTTGGTTGCACGTAATCGATTACAAGGTGGTTGTAATCGATTACCAGAGACCTTGTTTGCAGGTAATCGATTACTAGAGGTTGGTAATCGATTACCAGAGTGGATTTTGAGATCCTAAGTGTTTGATGATGATTGATGTTGTTTGATAATGCTTTATTATGATTATGGTGTTGATGATTAATGATGTTGATGATGAATTGGTGTGCATAATGATCGGTGAATATGCAATGTGATTGATGATGATTGGGTGTGCATAATGATTGGTGAATATGCCATGTGATTGATGATGTTTTGGTGTGCATAATATGCAATGTGATTAATGATGATGGTGAATATTGATGATGATGTTAATGATGATAGTGTATATCACTTATTGATGATGATGTTAATGATGATGGTGTATATCACCTTTTGATGATGATGTTACCTAAGTTGTGCGGGCCCATAGAGGGGGTACAACTTAGGAGAGATGCCTTGAGCATATGTGATGAGACCTGAATTGTGCGGGCCCATAGAGGGGGTACAATTCAGGAGGTGAACTGAGTTGTGCGGGGCCATAGAGGGGGTACAACTCAGGGGATCAAGATGGGGCGTTCGATACACGGGGCCATGGAGGGGGTGCAACCTAGGGGTGATTTGTACTGGCCCATAGAGGGGGTGCAATCTAGGGTCGAATGTCGTTGTGCGGGCCCATAGAGGGGGTACAACCTATCGGATGGTGTGTGGTGACACCGGTAGACTATTTTGGTACTAACTAGAGTGATTGACGAGGTGCACCCATTGTGCGGAGTTCCAAGTCATGATCTTTGGGTAGGTGAGGTGATGAGTGAAGTTGGCTGGAGGTCTCTAAAAGGGGGGTTGAATAGAGACTTCTCAAATTTGTTCCTGCTATTTCACACTAAAATTGATTGTTGAGATGTGCTCTCAAGTTCGTTGACTTGGAGTCTCTGTAAAGACAGGATATATAAATAAATACAATTTTAGTGATGATTCTTATTTCTAGATTAATTCAGAATCTTATCTTGAATGTTGGTTCAGTTATTGCTGTTGTTACTAAGTTGTTTTAGTTAATTCAAGATAAGCTCAGTAAAGACAAGATAAGAGACAGGGGGCAGAGATCTTATCCTGGTTCACCCACTCCTTGGGCTACGTCAAGTCCTCACAACACGTGAGATTTTCCACTATTGACAAACCCGCCAATACAAGTATTCTTACAGCCTCTTCAGGACGTCTCACTCACACTAAGCCTAGGCACTCCTATCTTAGCTGAGTCACAAGTATTCTTACAGCCTCTTCAGGACGCAAACACCTCACTCTAAGAGTAGGAACCCTCCTATCTTAGATGAGACAAGTTACAATGAAAGTTTATGATGAGTCTAGCTTACAAGCATACACAGTATGGATACAGAGATGGGTAAGCTAGTTAATCTCTCTACTTTAAGATACAATGTAAGAGTGATACACAGAAGAGAGATGAGTAGAGACAGGTAATCTCAAGATGAAATAAGTCTGTTCAACAGACAGTTGAGATGTGCACTTGAGATGTCAGTTGAGATGTGATAAAATGCTTGATGATCGTACAGTAATGCAGGTAGTCTCTCTCACTTCCAACTGTTTGATCTTGTCTCTTTTATATCTCCATTTAGAAAACTAGTCGTTATATGACCGTTTCTAGCTGTTAGAGTGCACGGCAGGGAGACAGGCTTTCCAAGTAGGTGTACAACAGCTTTTCAGGCTAAGTCACTGTGTCAGTGTCCTTGTGTCCTTTTTTTTTACTTTATGTTGACCTCACTTGCTGTCTTCTATGCAGTCTTGCTTCTGTCCAAAGTCAGTTATAACTTTCTTGTATCTCTGATGAGATCACGTCTGTTCACGTCTGTCCATGAGACAACGTCTCAAGCTGTTCTTGCATCTCAAGCTGAACTTGCATCTGTTCATGGTTTGCATCTCAAGCTGAGCTTGCATCTGTTCGTGGCTTGCATCTCAAGCTGAGCTTGCATCTGTTCATGGCTTCATGCTTATGCTTGCTTGAACTATGATAGCTTCTGAACATAGGCTTGCATCTCAAGCTGTGATTTTATCTGAATCTTTGTTGGAGTGTTTCTCCATAGACTTAGTGATGAGCTTGGTTGTACATTTTCTGTTTTAATTCAAACACACGTGCTGTATGTGTAAATTGACTTGCTTGAGCTCTAGTCTGATCCTTGAAGCACACAACTGTAAAGCTCTTAAAGACTCTTAATAGCTTCTGATCTTGAGTTCTTGCTACCCATAACTTAGCTTGTTTAAGTGGTCTAAGGATCCTTTCTGTCTTCATATATTCCTGCAGTAACTTAGACACATAAAGTCTCTGCCGCACTTGAGCACACAGTTAGTAACACAAGATGCATCTCATATGTATATTTAAACTTAGTCAGTTTGTCATATTAAAAACTTCTTGGAGGTGAGCTTGTCTCAACAATCTCCCCCTTTTTTGATGATGGCAAACTATGAGTTTAAATATCTGATGAGATAAAAATGAATATGATGCATATCTAAGGTTAACTCCCCCTGAGTTGAGCAATTGCTTTTGTAACAGAAACAAATAAGGGAAAAAGCTCCCCCTGAGTTATGGACTTATTTTCTGTTTTAAGTTTGAATGTTCAGATTGCAAAACGAGCCTAATTGTATCTTAACCAAAAAGACTGAAAAGATGCTATTACATCTTATCCTTCTAAACTTAAGCATTAAGCATAATTAAACAACTGTTTCTAACAACTGACTCTCATCAGATGCAATCTCTAATGCAATCTAACCAACTCTCCCCCTTTTGACATTATCGAAATGAAAGACTAGCAGAGCTAGGATGAGAGGGAAGAGGATGAGCCTGAGCTAGGGCCAGAGGGTCGCAGCACAGTCCGGGGAATCTCAGGCAGAGGAGGCAAATTGGAAAGATGAAGATTAATCTTCTTGTGAAATTCATTCGATGCATGCATTGCTTGCAGGACTATGTCAAATCCTTCAAGAATGGCCTACTGCCTCTTCTTATGGTGCTTTAGCTTCTTCAAGATCTTCTTCTGATTCTGTTCAATTCTGGCTTGTAGGTTCTGGTGTTGTTGTTGTTGTTCCTCTTGTAATTGGTTCAGAAAAGTATTGATTGAATTAGACAAATGAGTAGGAATGGATGGTTCAGATGAGGGTGCCTCAGCTGGCTCAGGTCTGTTAGTGGGAGGTGCAGACTGATCATATTTGGGTTGTGGTGAGCTGAGCAGGATGGTCTCAACAAAGAATTTTCCAGGAATGGGAAATGAGGTAGGGATGGAGTAAGTTGGCTTTGGACTTACTGGAGTAGCTTGTTGAGTAGTGGTCACTTTAACAGTCTCAGTCTCAACTTGCTGCGGCTCTTGGTGGGTCTCAAAGCTTAAGGTTGTAGTATCCTTTTCTAAGCTCACCAACGTTTCAGCAACAATCTTACTGATAGGAGAGACTTCCTGTGGAATTATCTCAGGTGGAGGAGATGGAGGAGGTAATTGAGGAGATGTTTGCTGCAGTGGTGAATGGTGCTCAGTTTCTTATTCAAACATAGCTCCTTCTTCTTCATTCCTTGCTTCATCTTTTGCTTCTCCTCTGTGCTCATGGAGTTTCTCAACTGTAACAGGTGTTGGTTCAGTATGAGCTAGAGCAATGTGATGAGACTTGGATTTCTTCTTCTTCTTTCTCCTAGTCTTAGTCTCTGTAGAGACAGAAGGCTGAGCTTTCCTTTTCTTTTCCTTCACTGGAAACTCAGAACCTGCTTGAGTTTCACCACCAGCTGCCTTTAAGGCCTTCTTTTTCTTCTTTTTCTTGTCTGCCTCTGACATTTTGGATGATGGAGAAGCTTGTGTGATTGTAGGGACAAGAAGAGGAGGATCATTTAAAGGAAAAGTAGGAGTGAGGATGTTCTTACCGTTTAAGCCAAGAGATTTCAGGTTTTTGTTTCCAACATATCCTGGTCTTTCTTCAGACTTTTCACAGCTGCTGAAATCAACCTTGAAATGCCTCATGATTCTGGTAGTGAGCATTCCAAAGGGAAGATATGCGTTGATCTTGGAGTTGTGGAAGGCATGCTCCATATGCCTTAATATGAGAAATGGGAGGTTCAGAGGTATCCCATGCTTGAGGTGATACATCACCATCAAGTCTTGATGATAAACCTTGTTAAAAGTGCCAGCCCTTGGCATGATGCACTTAACAACCAAATGAAACAGAAATTTACCAAATAGGTTCAGAGATGATGCAGCATCTGTGATGAGACCACCTTTGAAGAGAGAGGTTCCTACATTGGCTGATGGAATCCCAATTTCATTCCACCAATTTTCTTCATTGTACAGCGTATTCCCAGCCACAGGTGCTTGGATGATGGCACCAAGAGTTTCCTCTGTCAGTTCTATGTGGACTCCTTTAATGTCAGAGATGATGTGTGGCTGTCCTTGAGATGATCCCTTAGCCTTGTAGCATGCTGCATAGAATGCACTAGTCATCTTTGGAAAAACTGACTCAGTCATGCCCAAGTATTCCTTCCATCCTTATTTTTCTAGATAGGGACCAATGTCCCATCCTTCATCTCTTAGCTCTTGAAATGAGATCACTCTTCCTATTATGATATTCTTGTCTACGAATCTTTTAGTAAACTTCTCCTCTACTTCAGCATTGGAAAAGAGATCAGATTGGAACGAAAGCTTCTTCCTTTCTACAACTTTTTCTTTCCCTTTCCTTGAAGCCTCTGGTTGAGTTAGGTCTATATGGATAGGGGATTTAAGAGATGCAGTTTGAGTGACTTGGGAAGCAATCCTTTGGGATTTCATCCTTTGTGGCAGAGGGGTGCTCTTTTTGGAGGATGTGGACTTGGAAGATGGAGAAGGTTGGGTAGGTTGGGAGGATTGTGAGGGTTCTGTTTCTGTACTTGGCTGTGGAGCTGGAGAACGACTTAGGGTTTCTTGGCTTGAATGGGTGCTCTGAGATTTTGATCCATCTTCTGATCCAGAACACATCTTTGCTTCTGGAGATGATGATGAGGATTTATCAGAATAAGGGAGTTTGAGAGCAATGATTTTGATGCGCATTTACATAGGAGAGGAAAGTGAGTTATGGGTTAGAGATGAGCTTTAAATAGAGAGAGATCTGAGAGAGAGGGTAGGAAAAAAAGAGTAAATGCGCTAGTGGGAAGTTATTGAAAACGGTTGAGGAGTGGTTGGCTCTTCTTTTTATAGCATAACGGCTAGTTTGCCAAGTAGTGGGCAGTTGCTAGTCGTTGACTAACGACTCTTTCTTCCATTTAGTAACGTTCAGTAACGTCTCAATAACCACATGAGACGTGAGTTGAGATGAGTCATGAGACGCGTCTGATAGAAGACGCGTCTGAGATCTTGTCTCTTCATAAATGACCCCTGAGTCTTGTTTCTAATAAAACTCTGAGCATATAGCTCAGTACTGAATTGCACTTAATTCATTGCTTTTGATCAAGGCTACAAACATTTAACAATTTTAAATTTTCAATAAATCTATCTTCCACTAAGGGTTTTGTGAAGATATCAGCTAGCTGACTCTTGGTGTCTACAAAGATTAATTCAATATTTCCTTTTTGTACATGATTTCTTGTGAAATGATGTTTTATGTCAATGTGCTTAGACCTGGAATGGTGAACAGGATTCTTTGCAAGGTTTATGGCACTAGTGTTATCATAGTAAATGGGAATTTTAGAGTACCTGACTGCATAATCTTGCAATTGAGATTTGATCCATAGTACTTGAGTACAACATGCAGCAGCTGAGACATACTCAGCTTCTGTAGTGGATAAGGCAATGGTATTTTGCTTCTTGCATGACCAGAAGATAAGGCATTTTCCTAAGAATTGACAAGATCCACTGGTGCTCTTTCTATCCATCTTGTCACCAGCAAAATCAACATCACTCTGTAAAGCATGTCTGAGACAGCTTTTCCAGCTTTATCTTGGTCAATCTGAGTTGAGGGATGCATAGGAGTCTTCATTGGTCTGGCCTCACTCATTTTGAACTTGTTGAGCAGGTCTCTAGCGTATTTTTCTTGACTAATGAAGATCCCATCAGTCAGTTGCTTAATCTGTAGCCCCAAGAAGAATCTCAGCTCACCCATCATACTCATCTCAAATTCTACCTGCATGAGACTTGAGAATTCTTGGCATAGAGATTTATTAGTTGAACCAAAAATGATATCATCAACATAAATTTGAACAATTAATAAATCTTTGTTAATTTCCTTTTTAAATAAGGTAGTGTCAATCTTACCCCTGGTGAAACCATTTTTAATTAAAAAGGAACTCAACCTGTCATACCAAGCTCTTGGAGCCTGCTTGAGACCATACAGAGCCTTGGAGAGTCTGAGCACATATTCAGGATGGTCAGGATCTTCAAATCCAGGAGGCTGTCTCACATAGACTTCTTCTTCTATGATTCCATTTAGGAAGGCACTTTTTACATCCATCTGGTACAATTTGAAGTCCTTGAATGCAGCAAATGCCAACAGGATCCTTATAGCTTCAAGTCTTGCCACAGGTGCAAAGGTCTCATCATAATCTATTCCTTCTTGTTGATTGAACCCTTGTGCCACCAGTCTGGCTTTGTTTCTCATGACCTTCCCTTTCTCATTCAGTTTATTTCTGAAGACCCATCTAGTTCCAATTATGGATTGATGAGATGGTGGAGGAACTAGATTCTAGACTTGGCTTTCTCAAACTGATTTAACTCTTCCTTCATAGCCTTAACCCAAGATTCATCATGGAGAGCTTCATCAATGTTCTTTGGTTCAGTCTCAGATAATAAGGCCATTAAGTTTTCATTGTTTCTGAATGAAGATCTAGTTCTGATTCTATCTAAGGTTTCTCCAATGATTTGTTCTCTGGGATGAGATTTCACCAATCTCCAGCTTCTAGGCAGTTGAGATGCATGCTCATTTTGGATCTCAATATTTTCTTGCCTTGTTTCTTGAGTTTCAGTTTGATCATCTGGCTTGTTTTCTTCTTGGAGGTTATGAGATGTCTCAAGGTGGCTGCTTCTGTGAGACAGTCCTTCCGGTTGAATATTTCCTCTTTGCTCAGATTGTGATGATCTCACTAGCTTTTGGTCAGGTGAGGATCTTTCCTCAGCTTCTTGTGTTGAGATCTTTAGTTCTCTCATCATTTCTTCAATCTCTTCATCAACTTCTTTCTGAAAGTTTCCCTGTATCTCATTGAACACTCCATGCACAGATTCTTCAGTAGTTTTGGTTCTCATATTATATATTCTATAAGCTTTAGATGTTAGTGAATATCCCAAGAAAATTCCTTTATCAAATTTAGTGTCAAATTTGTCTAACTGATCTTTAGTATTTAAAATATAACAATCACATCCAAAAATATGAAAATAAGAGATTGAGGGCTTTCTGCCTTTCCAAAGCTCATAAGGAGTTTTATTCAAGATCTTTCTTATGGTAACTCTGTTTATAATGTAGCAAGACGTGTTGACAGCTTATGCCCAGAAGTATTTCTCAATTCCAGAGTCACATAATAAAGTTCTTGCCATTTCCTGAAGAGTTCTATTCTTCCTCTCAACTACCCCATTCTGTTAAGGAGTTCTTGGACAAGAGAAATTGTGAGTGATGCCATTTTTGTCAAAGAATTTTTTAAACTTGGCATTCTCAAATTCTCCACCATGGTCACTCCTTACAGATCCAATTCCATATCCTTTCTCAGATTGAATCTTTTTGCAAAAGGTTTTGAAAGAATCATAAGATTCATCTTTCTGAGATAGGAACAGAACCCGGGTGAACCTTGAAAAGTCATCCGCTATAACAAAACCATATTTTTTACCACTAAGACTGGCAGTCTTAGTTGGTCCAAACAAATCAATGTGGAGAATCTCAAGTGGCCTGGTAGTTGAGACATGAGTTTTGGATTTGAAACTTGATTTGTTGTGCTTGCTTTTTAAGCATGACTCACAAATCATATCCTTGTCAAATTTAACTTTAGGTAGTCCTTTGACAAGAGATTGATTGGCAAGCTGACTCATGGTTCTCATGTTGATATGTCCAACTCTTTTGTGCCATAACCATTTTTCATGGTCATGAGACATGAGACATGTGAGATCAGACAAACTCTCAAGAGAGACTGGGTAAAGATTTTTATTTCTAGTTCCAGAAAAGACTTTGTTTCCAGTTTTTGAATCTATGATCTCATAGAAATTTGGTTGGAAATTCACATGATAACCATTGTCACATAGTTGGCTAATGCTCAGTAAATTATGTTTCAGACCTTCAACGAAATATACATTTTCAATTTGAGCTGAGTTGGTCTTACCAATCTTACCAATGCCTTTAATCTGGGCCTTACCGTTGTCTCCAAAAGAGACAACCCCAGTAGCCTTCTCTTCAAGTGACAGGAACTTGCTTTTGTCTCCTGTCATGTGTCTTGAACAGCCACTGTCCAGTACCCACACCTTCTTTGACTTGGCTGCTGCCAGGCACATCTGTCACACCATGAGGTTTAATTTTAGGTACCCATTTATACTTGGGTCCTTCATGGTTAGTGACCTTTCTCTTGGATGCTACATGTCTTAGGTAGCATTTAGTGGCCTTATGACCAAATTTACTACAGCAAGAGCATCTTTCTTTCTTCCTTTTTCTTGCAGGAATGAAGAAATCCTTGTACCAAATCTCACTGGAAGACTTCTCATAGCCTAGTCCAGCTTTATCAAAAATTCCTTTTTGAGACCCAATGAGTCTCTCAAGGTTTTTTGTTCCCTTAACAAATTTTGCCAGATCATCTATGAGAGTTCTGTTTTGTTTCTTGAGACTCTGGTTTTCTTCTGACAAATGCTTTAACCTTTGCTCATCAGGAGGCTGCCTCATACTTTTTGTAAGTTCAGACAGCTTCATGTGAGACAACATGAGACTACTATTTTTATGATTCAAATTCTCATTTTCTTTTTCCAGAAATTTAATCTTTTCAAGAGCTATATCCAACTCTGATTTTAAATGAGAGCTTTTTGAAACTAGGAGATTTGAATCATAAAGAAGATTCTCAAAGGCACACTTGAGTTCAGTTAGAGTCAGTTCAGAGTCTGAGTTGCTTACCTCATCATTATCTGATGAGTCACTGTTTGCCATAAGACATATGTTGGTTGATTCTTCACTTGGACTGTTATCTCCTTCAGTATCATCCTAAGTAGCCATCATTGCCTTCTTCTTAGGACTTTTCTTCATCTCTCTTCTGAGCCGAGGGCACTCAAATTTCATGTGTCCAGGTTTTCTGCACTCATAGCAGATGAATTGACCTTTCTTTTCTGATTTGATTTCTCCTCTTCTTGATGGAAACCTTTTCCTTCCACTTCCTCTAGCCCTCCACATGCGTCTTATCTTTCTTGAGATGTAAGCTAGCTCATCATCCATTTCACTTTCATCATCATCTTCTTCATCTTCTTCAGTTTCTGTGTCATGATATGAGTTTAGTGAAGTCTTTTGAGATGAGCTTACCTTCTTACCTTTGTAGTTGCTAGAGGTTGCCTTCAGAGCTAGAGTCTTGGGACGTCTTATGTGGTCCTCTTCCATCAGTTCCTGCTCATGAACCTTTAGTGATCCAAGGAGTTCATCCAGTCTGAGGGTGCTCAGGTCTTTGGCTTCCTGAATAGCTGTGACCTTAGGTCTCCAGGGCTTGGGTAAGCTTCTCAGGATCTTTCTTACCATGTCTTGGTTAGAGTATGTCCTTCCCAGAGATTTTAGGTCATTTGTTATGATAGTGAATCTTCTCACCATGTCGTCAATGCCTTCATCTTCATTCATCTTGAAGAGCTCATACTGTCTTACTAGTATGTTGATCTTGGCTTCTTTGACTTGATTTGTTCCCTCATGTTCAACCTCAAGAGCATCCCATATTTCTTTGGCTGTTGCACATCCTGTTACCTTATCATATTCACTGCGACTAAGAGCACAGGTTAGCAGATATTTAGCTCTTGAGTTTAGAACATACCATCCCTTTTCAACATTTGTCCATCTATCTCTAGGCTTAACTACTCTTTGTTCAAGCTCATCAGTGCTGTAGGGTATGTAGGGTCCATATTCTATGATTTCCCATTGCGACACCCCTAGTTACCACTAAGAATGCCACATGTGTTACACGTGACCAACGAAAGTACTATATGCGGGTTGTTAAAAATGTGGATTTTTTTTTTTTGAAATAGATTAGTAGTTGTCAACCTACTACATCTCTAATTCTGTTTTAAGTGTTTATCAAATATTCTTTCCTTACTTGTGAAACCTGTTTTCATAAAACGTCGAGAGTAATCATCATGCCACGTAAGTGTACATCATACATACATTTGCAAGTCAACATATGGAAATAAACAGTGCATAAAGTTATATACATAAATAGTGTACTTCTCGAGCCATACAATAGCAAAATCAAAATAAGAGTTCTAGAAGTGAACTGAAATAAATAAGACCTCAATAAAATACAAAAGAGAGGTCGCCAAATCAGAGCTGCCACTAACTAGACTCAAACAACACTATCCTACTCGTCGCTAGAGGGGTCCTCCTCCGGCTCCTCCTTCGGATCCTCCTCCTCCTCTGACGTATCATCAATGATAATCAACTCTAACTCATCCGAGAGGGAGCGGCCTTGCGCATCAGCACGCAAAGGCTGTGGGCCTGAAGCCTCAGAAGTGGGTGAGTATCTGGGGGAGTCTGGCCCAACCGAGTCTTCAATCCTGGATGACCGTGATGCCACAGACGATGCAGGACGGTGACGCGAAGGACGAAAGGTAGTGTAACGCACTAAGTTAGGTGGTGTCTGGAACTCGAGAGTCACCGGTACAACGAAGATTCAGGTACTAACGGGAGGCCAGGGTGAGTGATGATGACTCGGACCTCTCCGGTGAAGACACATCTTCTAGGGATGTCCGTCACCCTCCAGGAACCCCTGGGCATCCAGCGTAGCTCCACCCTCATTGACGTCATATCGAGGATCTCCAATGTCGGCTATCGACGTAACGAAAGAGACACAGCAACCAGATAGTAGAAAGGAAGGGGTGAGAACACATCACATGAACTCACAAAATATAGGATATGATGTACTAGAGCACACACACAGGAATTTCACACAATTCAAGCAACAAGTAAATACACATAACATCATCATGACGCATTCAAACTATTGCATGCCTTACAATTACAATGCTATATCTAATGCATGAGGGCCCGGGGAAAAATCACCATCCACAGTGCACACAGCAACTGCCCGACCATATATGTACAACGTATCAGGAGTTAGAGTCTGTACTAGCATTGGTACAAAGAGCATTGCTCATACATTTTGGCCAAATCATTTAAGCGTTCTTCCAGACAATCTCAACTGACCCCGAAAATCATGAGAGCGACAGGAATAGCTAAGCTGGATTCCCCAATCTCGACAGTAGGGAGCTAATCTACGTCACCTGAGATCTTCCGGGAGCTAGGCTATCCTCAGGGCTGGCGTCCCTTTTGAGGACCCACTGGCATTCTTTGCAAAACCCAGTTGCACCCTTCCCAACCGATTTCACACTGTACCAAGTGTTACTGCCATATAGGTCGTAAGGTCTTCAACCTCGAATATCATCAATGCTTATGATGCATGACACACATCAAGGTTT
Organism: Sesbania bispinosa; assembly: GCA_026901365.1. Classification (NCBI taxonomy): domain Eukaryota; kingdom Viridiplantae; phylum Streptophyta; class Magnoliopsida; order Fabales; family Fabaceae; genus Sesbania; species Sesbania bispinosa. The sequence goes on along the minus strand of QLOH01000065.1, from coordinate 34,684 downwards.
CAAAGCATACACATCCTTACAGGCAAAGCCCATCGAATCATTCTACGTCACCACTTTCCCGTGGTATGGCCCGATTCAATGTCTTCCCTTCACAAGGAAAACCAAACCCCATCTCGGGTTAAGACCGCACTCTCTCACTAAGCTTCTCAAGTCTTATGCAAAAAGAGTGTATTGGTTATAAATTTTTATGTTAGTTTGTACTAACGTTTCGTTCTTTGAAGTGATTATCACTTTCACTTGAGTCCTATAGCTTACTAAGACTTATAATTGTGTCTTATGGATAGTGTTACCTATCTTAATTCATCTTGTATGTCTAATTAAGATTGGATTTAACCATTAATTATGATTAGTCTTCATTAACTAAACTATAATTAATCTTAATTCTCCTTAATTAAGTCTTAATCCTTACTTAAGATCCTAATTAATCCCTAATTATCCCTTAATCTCTTCCTTAATCTTGGATTAAGCTTTTAATTACGTTTGATTAAGGTTAATCATAATTAATTAGTTCTTAATCATCATTAAGGCTTAATTAGTTTGATGAATACTTCATTAGTGATTAATTATTAAGATTAAGGTTAATCTCCATTAGGGTTAATTAACTTTAGCTTAATTAATTCTTCCTTGCTTAATTACCTTAAGTGAATTAGTTTATTGAACTTAAGTGAGTTGGATTAGTAAGCCCACTAATTTAGTTTTAAGTCTTTGATCTTGATGAGTAGGATTAGAGTTGAAGCCCAACACTAATCCAGGCCCAATATGCATTTGTTATTTTTGTTTGGCCTTATGGTGAGTTTGATGAGTTTTTTTGAAGGTATTGGGCCTAAACTAAAGGCCCAATGGTTAGGTAACCCATAAGGGTCTATTTTCTCAAGTTACCATTAAGTTATATGAATTTTATGGTGACTTTTATATGGGTTTTTCTTTGTACCCGAATTTAACTTAGGCATTTTACCCCAAAAGTGTTCCTTTTTTTTTTAACTTTACTTGTCACTTTAAGTGGTTACCCTTTTTAACTTATTGGGCCACTAAGGCCCATAAACACATTAACACTTTCCTCATCACCAATTCAAGATCAAACACATTCACTTCATGAGTTTCTCATGAACATGAACAAGAACATGATGAACACCAAGAACATTATCAAGAACACATGAATTTCACCAAAATTCAATAAATTTCCAAAAATTAGCAAACTCAAGTATGGTGATCTACAAGCATTCTAATTCATCAATTTCATGTTATTTCACTCAAACATACCAATCATCATAAAGTCCATACTTTTCAAATATGTTCAAAAGGTGACATTTTCATGATCCAATCATACAAACCAATTTCATAATTTCAAACAACCATTTGCATGTACTTAGATTCATCATATAAACATATTTCAAGCACCAAATGAATTTTCAAACACATGCAGCCCCTCCATCAAGCCAAGGCCGAACCAAAAACAAGGAAAAGAGGAAAATTTTTCAAGCAACAATCATGGTTTGCATGCATCCAAGACCACCAAAGAAACACATTTTAAGCATCATAACAATTTTTAAACACACATGCAGCCATTATATATACATAGCCGAACCATTTCCTCCAAGGAATAGGTTCCAAAAATTCATTTTTCAAGAGGAAAAAGAGTTAGAGACAAGGATCAAGGGTAATCCTTAACTCTAGTCACCAATCCTACTAGAGTTCAAGGTTCTCCCCCCCTTTACCTAAGGAAATTAAACTTGAAAAAGGTGCAGCAACTTCAAAGATAATCTCCTCTTGATGCTCCTTTTGATCACCCAAGTAAGTTTCTCCAAAGGATGTAGGCTAGATTTTGAGGTTTAAGGTTCAAAAATGGAACCTTTCACCAAGTGTGTGTAGGAAAGAAAATGAAGTAGATGGAGAGAAAGGGGAAGAAAGCTCGCGGTTTGGAGGAGAGGAAATGAAGAGTGAGAAGTGGTTTGCATGCAAATGAGGAGGTATGGTGCAAGTGTAAGAAAGAATGATGGCTTTCTTACTTCTTTGACTAAGGAAATGTGCAAGACAAGTTAAGTGTCATACCATCACATGGCTCACGGTTTTGGAAGGGAAAAATGAGATATTTTTGCTAAATGTTGCAGATTTTGGTGATTCAAATCAAGGGCATTTTGGTCCGGTTCCAAAAAGTGTAGGGGTAAAAAGGTCATTTTGCACCAAAAATCCCCAAAAATTCTAGAAAAATAGGAAATTAATTTATAACCTTTTAAAAACCAATTTTGATGATTAAAAATATTTAATCATTCAAAATTCACTATATCACACAATAACAGCATATAAGCAAAAATGCGGGTGTTACACCCATAGATCAACATGTTGAGGCTCATTGAACAGTCTCATCCTATCTTTCCAGTAATAGTAATCAGTTCCATCAAAGGCAGGTGGCCTGTTGGTGGAAGCTCCCTCAAGTATGAACAGACTTGCACTAGGTCCAGCCATGGATCTTTTTCCTCTTCACACACAGGTGTGCTCAACCCCTTAAGAGGCCGAGCTCTGATACCAACTGAAGTTGGCTGGAGGTCTCTAAAAGGGGGGGGGGTTGAATAGAGACTTCTCAAATTTGTTCCCGCTATTTCACACTAAAATTGATTGTTGAGATGTGCTCTCAAGTTCGTTGACTTGGAGTCTCTGTAAAGACAGGATATATAAATAAATACAATTTTAGTGATGATTCTTATTTCTAGATTAATTAAGAATCTTATCTTGAATGTTGGTTCAGTTATTGTTGTTGTTACTAAGTTATTTTAGTTAATTCAAGATAAGCTCAGTAAAGACAAGATAAGAGACAGGGGGCAGAGATCTTATCCTGGTTCACCCACTCCTTGGGCTACGTCCAGTCCTCACAACATGTGAGATTTTCCACTATTGACAAACCCGCCAATACAAGTATTCTTACAGCCTCTTCAGGACGTCTCACTCACACTAAGCCTAGGCACTCCTATCTTAGCTGAGTCACAAGTATTCTTACAGCCTCTTCAGGACGCAAACACCTCACTCTAAGAGTAGGAACCCTCCTATCTTAGATGAGACAAGTTACAATGAAAGTTTATGATGAGTCTAGCTTACAAGCATACACAGTATGGATACAGAGATGGGTAAGCTAGTTAATCTCTCTACTTTAAGATACAATGTAAGAGTGATACACAGAAGAGAGATGAGTAGAGACAGGTAATCTCAAGATGAAATAAGTCTGTTCAACAGACAGTTGAGATGTGCACTTGAGATGTCAGTTGAGATGTGATAAAATGCTTGATGATCGTACAGTAATGCAGGCAGTCTCTCTCACTTCCAACTGTTTGATCTTGTCTCTTTTATATCTCCAGTTAGAAAACTAGCCGTTATATGACCGTTTCTAGCTGTTGGAGTGCACGGCAGGGAGACAGGCTTTCCAAGTAGGTGTACAACAGCTTTTCAGGCTAAGTCATTGTGTCAGTGTCCTTGTGTCCTTTTTTTTTTGACTTTATGCTGACCTCACTTGCTGTCTTCTATGCAGTCTTGCTTCTGTCTAGAGTCAGTTATAACTTTCTTGTATCTCTGATGAGATCTCATCTGTTCACGTCTGTCCATGAGACAGCGTCTCAAGCTGTTCTTGCATCTCAAGCTGAACTTGCATCTGTTCATGGCTTGCATCTCAAGCTGAGCTTGCATCTGTTCATGGCTTGCATCTCAAGCTGAGTTTGCATCTGTTCATGGCTTCATGCTTATGCTTGCTTGAACTATGATAGCTTCTGAACATAGGCTTGCATCTCAAGCTGTGCTTTTATCTGAATCTTTGTTGGAGTGTTTCTCCATAGACTTAGTGATGAGCTTGGTTGTATATTTTCTGTTTTAATTCAAACACACGTGTTGTATGTGTAAATTGACTTTCTTGAGCTCTAGTCTGATCCTTGAAGCACACAGTTGTAAAGCTCTTAAAGACTCTTAATAGCTTCTGATCTTGAGTTCTTGCTACCCATAACTTAGCTTGTTTAAGTGGTCTAAGGATCCTTTCTGTCTTCATATATTCCTGCAGTAACTTAGATACAGAAAGTCTCTGCCACACTTGAGCACACAGTTAGTAACACAAGATGCATCTCATATGTATATTTAAACTTAGTCAGTTTGTCATATTAAAAACTTCTTGGAGGTGAGTTTGTCTCAACAATGAGTTTTGGTGCATATGATGATGAGTTATACTTAATGATGAATTGAGTTATAATATGATGATGATGATGAGTTTTGGTGCATACATGATGAATGTATATATGAGATATATTTGATGATGAAACTGATTAAATAATGATGTTGTAAGTATTAATGATGATTAAATAGTGATTTTTAATATTAAATAATCTATCAGATTGTATAAAAGAATTGATTGTATAATTATAGACTCAAGCCTTTGCCGTTTCCTACGTTAATCTGTTTCCACTCCACAATCTCGCTTGTTCTTCTTCTCACTCGTCACGCACACACCACAAACCTTCTTCTTCATCTTCTTCTTTTCTAGGGTTTATCACATACAGACACACTCTCAGCTCTTTTCCTTCTCACTGCCAGAACCCTCGTAACAAAACCCTATCATTCCGTTTGCCCCTCGCGATTCTCCGTCACGGACGCGGTAAGTGCTCTGTGTTTTTATTTTTAAACTCTTGTTGGTTTCTCCAAAATCAAGAACGATAACTCGGAATCCTTGGTGGAAAATGAAACGGAGTGTCTCGTAATGTCGATGATTGGAAAGAAAAAATAGAAAAATCTGTTTTGTGTTTATGGAAAACGGTTAAGAAATCTGTTACGGTTTGTTTGATGCATTTGATTTGGTATTGTTTCTTTTATTAAGTCAAATATGCATGAATACTGAATAGGCTGAGTTAGCTCATGTAGAAGTGGCGCTAAATTTGCATTTTCTTGGTTTTAGTTTAGTGATGACAATTGAGCCCAACCCTATGGGTACCCGTAAAAATTATCCGAAAAACCCGTAAAGTGGGTATGGGTGTAGGTACGGGCAAAAGCCCACATTTTTTCATGTAGACAGGCGTGGGTACGGGCACTTTGATGTCCAGCCCGCCCCATACCCGCACTCATATATATATATATAATTATTTAATAAAAAATATCATATATAATTATATACAGGGATATATCAATTTTATTAAAATATCTAATATATTTATACATATTTTTAAAATTGATATATATAATATATTACAAATTAAAAATATATTTTTATAACTATCTATTTGTGTTTTTTTTACTTTATAATATATAACTAATTAGTGTTAATAATCTGTTTGTACAGATCTTGAAGAATTCTAACATATCCAAGTTTATAAAACAATGTGACGTGAAAGTATATTGTAATCTTTAATTTAATGAAAATTTTGAACTTTAGATCATTTATTGTATCACCGATATTTAAAAATTATGTTTGGACGATGTTCGAGTAACTTTTTTAATTGAGATAGTTTTTTTAAATTAATACTTTTTTAGTAAGTTGTTAATTATTTACTTAATAAAAGTACGGATAACGGGTGAGGGTAATGAGCATATAAGTGCCTAATGGATATGGGGACGAGCACTTTTACTGTACACGCAGATACGAGTTTTTTTTTATTAAAAAAACCGGTTCGGGGACGGGCACCTTGCCCAATAGGTATCCATCGTCATCCCTATTTTAGTTTAACTTATTTTGCTGCTTGTATCTTCTTCGTTTTGCTCAGAATTGATTATGTTCTTGTTCAGGGGATTATCTATTGAATGTTAAAAGAGTGAAGATTGGTCTTTTGGTGAGAATACCTTGAGAAGAACAGCTAGCTATAACATTCAACAATGGGGTTGCGGGCAGCAAGTAGAAGCCTGCCTATTCTCCGAAATTCATCATCTCACTCTCACTCTCACTACAGGAAACAAATCTCACTCGCTAATCTCTTCCAAAGCTACGGTTTCCCCTCCTCCCACCTTCCCTCCTTTCTCTCCAACAATCGCTTTCTCTTCGATTCCGATTTTTCCGACCTTCAGAAATCCCTCACCACCCTCTTTTCCTTCCGAATTCCCCAGAAAACCCTCGTTTCCCTCATTCGCGATTGCCCCAGCGTGTTGGAACACCCGTTTCTCCATAACTGGGAATCGCGTTTTTCAGAATTGAAATCCCTGGTTCCCAACCCTTCTCCTTTGATGCTCGCGAACTTGCTGCAATGTTCTCGAAGGTTCAACCTCGACCCGGTTGAGCTTTCCCACAAACTCGAGGTTTTGAAGGGTTTAGGGTTTTCTGGCGCCGCCATGGCTAGGGTTTTGGAAGGGTTTCCTAGCGTGCTCGTGATGAGCGAGAAGGAAATCGTTAGTGTAGTTGATTTTCTCGTGGAATTTGGGGTCCCCAGGGATGAGGTTGATCGAATTGTTGACTTGTATCCTAGAGTTTTGGGATTTCGGGTGGAAGATAAGTTGAAACCGTTGATTCAAGAGTTGAGGGGTTTGGGATTTACTCTCCGTGAGGTTAGAAAAGAGATAGTTAGGGAGCCAAGGGTTCTAGGATTGGAAATTGGAGAATTTTCGCGGTGTTTGAGGTTGCTGGAGGGTTTGAAATGCAGGGAAGCAATCAAAGAGAGGATTTTTGGAGAGGGTCTGCTGAGGGCTTGTTTTGAAGTGAAACTGAGAGTGGATTGCTTGTGTGGTCATGGTTTGATTCGTAGGGATGCTTTTAAGGTATTGTGGAAGGAACCAAGGTTGATCACTTATGATTTGGAAAGTATTGAGAAGAAGATTGAGTTTTTAGTCCATAGAATGAAGTATAGTGTTGATTGTTTGCCTGATGTTCCTGAATACTTGGGTGTGAATTTTGAAAAGCAGATTGTTCCTAGATACAATGTGATGGAGTATTTGAGAGCAAAAGGTGCAATTGGTTTTGAGGTTGGATTGAAGGATCTGATCAAGCCCACTAGGCTTAAATTTTATAATCTTTATGTCAAGCCCTACCCGGAGTGTGAAAAAATATATGCAAGATTTTCAGGAAATCTTGAAGTTAAAAGCAAGCATCCAGCTGGACTCTGGAAACTCTTTAAACCACAGAAGTTCCCTGAAACTGATGAAGATGTGAAGAACATGAAATCTTTCATGGACTCACTGGTGTAGTGATCTGATCTCTGTATATTTTTAGTTGGATGCTTGGTGGATGAGCTCCCATACTCTGTATTGATACTTGGTACTAAGATTCTTTGATAGTGATAATGAAACCAGGGATCTGACTCCGCAAGGACTTTTCAGTCCCCAATAGTGATAATGAAACCAGCAAAACTCGTTGAGAAGACTGGGATTTCTGCTTCATCAGTCATTCCAATTGGTGGCATTTCTGGTTCCCATAAACTCCAACGTGGTAGTGTATATGTAGATAATAAAAATGGCACATCTTCTACTCGAGTAGTAAAAGATCAGTCTCCTAAAAACATTCGTCGGGATACTTCTGCAGGTTCCAATGATAAGAAAGCAATTAGTGCCAAGACTACAAGATCAGCACAATCTCATTCTAGGTCTCAACAACACCCAATAGAAAATAGCCAAAATTCAGTAAAGCACTCGGGATCTGTGAGCCCACGAATGCAACAGAAGAAGTTGGAGTTAGAGAAGCGATCTCATCCGCTCTGCCCCACCAACAGATTCAAACAAACCTAGAAGGCAATCTGGTAAGAAGGCAACAGAATCAGGTTCCCCAGGTGGAAAACAAAGACCCAAAGTCCCCAACTTGCAGCATAGTGATGAGCAACTGAGTGGGATAAGCACTGAATCAAAAAGTTTTAGTTACAAAGGGGATGAAATTTCTTTGCAATCAGATGGCACCACTGTCAACTCAATGATGGATATGGAAGTCACCAGTAGTTTTCAATCTGCTGAAATTAATGACAACCTAAGCCCATCTTTGAAGGCTATGAAGAAATTGGTTTCAGAAACATTGCAGAAAGTAAGAGCAATTTTTATCTCTTTTAAATCAAACTTTCTGATTAGTGAAATAATAAATTTTAGCAATAGCATATTCTTTTTATCAGTTGATAATATGTTTATTTTGCTTAATGTTACAGAACTCAACTCAAAGATTGGATGAGGATGAGGCAATTGCAGAACTTGCAACAGATGCCCCGGAACATCCAAGTCCTATCTCAGTTCTTGATGGCTCAGTGTATAGAGATGATCTGCCATCTCCAGTAAAGCAGATATCTGAAGATCCAAAAGGTATAGTTTCTGCCTTCCATATGCGGATGAAAAAAATAAGATCCGTCTTATCTCTATGTCTAATGACCATACTCCATATTAAGTCCAATAAAATTGTATGACAAATTATTGTTTCACAATCAGTCAGCATCAGTATTAATTGCAACTTTATATATAAAGAATAATCTAATCTTATCCTTTTTTATTCTAAAATGTTTCCTCAAGAGATTGGAAATTTTTCTTAATGAGCAATTGGCAAGTTATAACAATCTGACAATCTCACATGATCATGCTTGCATTAGCACTTGTGCATCAAAATAAATGTGAGGTTTGTCCTGTAGATTGTGATATTGCTTTCTATTTAACCACTGGATTATTTGTTTTGAAATGTTTGCACATCCAGAATCAGTTATTGTCAAAGGCAACAATGGTATTGGTGCCAGCTAGGAAAGACTTGTGCATTAGACATAATAATTGAAATTGTGATGAGCATGGCATTAAGAAACCTTAGGCTATGAACATTCGTCGTTCTGCATTTCCTGAAATTTGGCCTGAACATTGACCAGTAGATCTTACTTCTATATGTCACTTATGAATTATGATTGTCTAAGAATATGTGATCTTCTTTTCTTACCTATCTGATTATATGATCAAATTCTGCAGCTGTTGATGCCCAATAATGTAAAGAAAATGAGGTTAAAGATCAGTGGAACCCTGCAGATAGCCTTTCATTTAACAGCACGGGACCTGGAGAGATCAATCGCAAGAAACTACAGAACATAGATCTTGTCATTTAATAGTTAAAAGAAAAAAAAAAAAAAAAAAAAGCTCTCTAAAGCAAATTTGTCTCTACTAAAATTTTAGAAAGTTGTGATTACGATCTAAAAGTTGATTTAATGGTGGACACACATTCATTTATTCACATCTAGAAAAGCATTGTTCTATATAGTGAAACATTTAGGTGAGAAGTATGGGGGGTTCGCACATATATATAAGTGAATTAGTATACCCAAAAAAATATATAATAAGTGAATTATACATTTTTTCTATGGGTGGAGCTTGTTGAGCTATATGGTGTGTTAAAACTGAGTTTAGATGTCATAATTAATGAGCTTTAGATTGGTATGGAGTTCATGGATATAAAATATCCAAATATTATAAAACCAACAAAGTTTGGCATATATCCTAGATACCTGAGTCTCTCAAACATGTTATGTACTCATCCTCATGTGTAGGAAAAAGACTTTGTGAGTGACTCACATAGTTGATTAATTGATTTCTACACCTCGAAAATTAATATCCGAGCCTAAGATTTGACTCCTGTAAGTGTAAGTGCAAGGATGCATTTTAGAGAATAAAATGTTATGATAAATGTTGATTGAAAAATCAATGGTTGATTACTTGTTTTATGGTTTTCGTTAGCGAAACTAGGGTTGTTTGGTTCAGTTTGGATTAATTTTAAAGTAAAAAATATTATCTGATTTAATCATTGTAATTTTATCATTTGATCAATTAATTTTTTTTTTTCAAATTTGATCGACTGATCCAATTTAAATTGGATAGATTGGATATATCTTCGATTTTTTAAAAGATGTAATAAATATTAAATAAAAATGATAAATTTCTAAAATAATAATGAAACACATTAAAGATTCAATATTAGGCTTAACATACTTTTGAATTCTTGAATACATAAATACACAACATGTTGCAACATGAAATTCAAATAATACGAATTTAAACCAAGCCAATTAACAAGACAATCCTAAATACATACATAACATGTTACAATAGGAAATCCAAATAATAAAAATTTGAATCAACACAAATAACAAGATAATCTTAAATGTTTTGAAACAAAAATAGGAAATCCAAATAACATGTTGTAATAGAATAAAGGATATTTCTAAGAAATATTCCAAAGTAATAAATTACTTGTTTATTTGTATTGTGTTTTATTTTGTGTTTTTACTAAAGATTTTTTGTTTCATTTTTTCTTTTACACATTTTTATTGGAACTTATATTTATTAACATAAATAAAAAATTTTGTAAAAATGGAGAACATGAACCATGAAACATGAAAACCAATTTAAATCTAGTTTAAAATTGATATAATATATATATATATATATATTATAGAGATATTAAATTGATATTAGATAATAAAACCATAAAAAATAATAAAGCATATTAATATAAGTAATTTCATAAATATATACTTATGCAGTATAAATATATGATTATTTTATAAACAAAATAATATATATGTATATAAATTTGGTTTGTATTGGATTGGATTAGTTTTTAACATAGGATCCGAAAACCAATCTAACAAAAACATTTCAATTTTTCTGTTTTTTTTTTCTGTTTGATTCGACTTTTAATTTTTCGATTTGGATTTTGCGTTTTTATTGGATTGAATTGGATACAATCAATTCTAAACTAAACATGTGTGTGGGACTTGAGACTTCCATCTCCCAAAATGAAGCTAAGAAATAATAATTGTGTTTGGGTAAGTTTTCGATTGAGAAAAAAAAAAGTAATTTTGCAAGCGATTTAACGTATGTTCTAGAGAAGTAAAAAATTCATATTTTTACATTGAAAGGAATTACGTTTGGGTGTAGCACCTATAAAATATAAATATATCTATTTATTCTATTTATCTATTTACTATTAAAAAAAGAAAGTCCTCCCTATGTCATGTGTCACCTTCTCAGACTCTTTTTCACACTCAAAGTCTCCCTTCTTTTTTTCACAAAGAGTCTTCTAATTTGGAGGTCCTCTCATGAATAAAAGGAAAATGTCCTTGCTATTGGTAAGGCAACTGTCTGTTTGATGAACTTGCTTTTTGCTTCCATCCATATTTCTGATTTATATTATTAATTCTCTAACCCTGCGAAAAATTATTAGAAAAACGAATTATTGGAGAAAATTTCCTGATCAGCCTTGATTGTTCATATAATTGACTTCCTCTTGAGAATTTCCTACATAAGAACAATGACCGTTATGATTATCTCCTCCACAAAAATCACATGAGATTTTGTTATTGTGGATTAGAATTAACAACATGTAATTGTTGAGGAAGTTTAGCCATTTTTTTGGTAAGAGCTTCAATCTGCCGAGTTAAAATTTTATTCTGTGCCAGAATAACATCTGTAGTGTTGATATAAAAAAAACTCCTCTTTAATGAACTGTATGCCTATTGTGTTGAGTTTGATGATATGTAGAAACTAAGGCATCAATAATCCTTATAGCTTGTTCTGCATCTACTGACATCATTGTTCCTTCTACAACTGCATCCAGAATCATTTTAGTATCAAGTCTCAAACCATTGTAAAATATATTCAGCTGGGCTATGTGTGACACCCTTCTACCCCATACTCTTATAAGTTTAATAAATTGAAATGTAGAGACGATAATGTCCCACGATGGGTAAAAAGGTTCACAAACGCTCTTCTTAAAAATCTCATTAGTTCGAAAACAACTTAATTAAAAGAAAATAAACTTCAAATATCATCCAAACACTTATGCAGCGGAATCTCAAAATAAAACATAAAATGACTAAACATCCTACTTGTCGTACAAGGCATCCCAAAATAGTTCATAAGAATATTCCTAACTAGAAACATAATGAAGACCTCCAAAATTATACCCTGATGTCACATCTATCAGAGCACATTCCCTTTAATCAAACTCGACACCGATCGTGTCATCATCAACACCTGTAAAAATATCCACAGTAATACGGTGAGGAAAAGAATACTACCCATATATACACATATGAGGCTACCTTATCCTCACCCACATATAAACAACATCATCATTTATCATGCCACCAATACGTCAATTAATCCATCAGATAGGAATCATCTATAAATCAGCATATAGCAATTCATTCATACCAACATACAAACAACATACCATCATTCACCAAATATAACACATAAATACATCAATCATGTATCCACCCAAACCCATAATCATCATAATATAATTCAAATATCATCATATATATAAATCATCAATACATGCACCAAAACTCATCAACATTATCAAATAACTCAATTCCATCATTGAGTATTCCAATTATCACATGCACCAATACTTATCTCATCATCTATCTCATCATCCTCATCAATACTCTCCCGAGTTGCACTTCGCCCCACTCTAGGCTTGTGCTCCTCGGTACAAACTCTCCCAAGTCGCACTCGCCTCTTTCTAGGCTTATGCTCCTTAGTTGTTACCGATGATGGTCCTACCGTTATACACCACACAGGCCGGTAAGTTGTACATCGTCCTACTCGAGACTTGTATAGAGACATCCGCCCCACGAAGAATAGCCCTACCGTTATATACCACACAGGCCGATAAGTTGCACCCCACTCCACTCTAGGCTTGTGCAAGAATGTCCCCCATCACGGTCTACCTACCGTTAATCACCACACAGGCCGGTAAGCTTCACACACGACACTACCGTTAATCACCACACAGGCCGGTAGGCTTCACACACAACACTACCGTTAATCACCACACAGGCTAGTAGGCTTCACACACAACACTACCATTAATCACCACATAGGCCGATAGTGTTGCTCAACGCCCCTCTCTTGGGCTCGTGCATCGAACGCACCATCTTGATCCCCTGAATTGTACCCCCTCTATAGGCCCGCACAATCCAGGTCTCATCACATATGCTCAAGGCATCTCTCTTAAGTTGTACTCCCTCTATGGGCCCGCACAATTCAAGTAACATCGTCATTAATTATATCGCATAATTACCAACCATATGCACTCCAAATAACATCACCCACATTGCATACTAACCAACCATATGCATTCCAACATAACATTAATTACATAGCATATTCACCAACCATATGCATTCCAAAATACATAGCATACTCACCCAACATATGCATTCCAAATAACATCAAATATATAACATATTCACCAACATATGCATTCCAAATAATATCAATACATTGCATAATCACCAACTATATGCATACCAATCCCTCATCAATTATATTGCATAAGCATCAATCATTATGCACACCAAACAACATCAATTATATTATCACACACCATCAATACCATTAAGCATCCTGCACAATTTCACCTTTTAAAATAAATCAATCTGCGAGCTGCGCTTAGCCCACGCTTAGCGCGCTCGCAGCGCGCATGCCAACGAGCTGCGCTCCACCCGCGCTCAGCCCGAGTGCAGCCCAGGTTCCAGGGTCACACGCTCCAGTACGCGCTCAGCGCCTACTGAAGCGCACGTGTCGCCGATCGCGACTGTTCGTACGTTTTTAATCAATCCTTTTCAATAAACACCATTCATAATCATAAATATTCATCAAACTCATCACAATCATCAATCTTTAACAGTTTTACATGGGTTTCCCATCAAAACCCCAAATCATCAAACCCTTATTTAACCCTTTTTCACTAATCTCATTATTATCATTCAAACCACTCAAGATTCATCAAGAATCATTCCAATCAACCATAAATCACAGTTTATATCATCTATTCTCAGTTATAACATGTATTCATACAAATTATGCTCTTAAATTACTACCCAAGCACCCCTACATGCATATACAAGCAACACCCTCTTCCCCACCGTACCTTGAAGTGGAGATCGAACAGTAAAGAAGACTCTTTCTTGGTTCTTGATGATTACTCTCCAGCAATCTCCTCTTGAGACTTGGTTGCTCCTCTCCTTAGCGTTTTGCTCTCTGACGATTATACGAATAAGGATTAGGGTGAAATGAGAACCCCTCCTTAAATACATACTTAATTGGGCTAGGCCCACTCTCAACCCACTTATTCTATTTATTATTCTTATTATTTTATTAAATACCCTTACTCATAAAATATCCTAATATTATTATTTATTTATTATCTCTTATTAAATAACTCTCCTCAATAAATATTCTAATTCTACTATTATTATTATTTATTAAATAACTCTTACTCATTAAATGGTTTAATTAATATTAAAATTATTTATTTATTTATTTCTCCTACTCTTATAGATTTTATTTTATTTAATAAAATTTGGGATGTTACAACTCTCCCCTCCTTAAAAGAAAATTCGTCCTCGAATTTTCCTGAGATGGATAACTCTAGAAAAGACTCCTCTTAACAGGTCGATCAAAGACAACTGCTTCGCTAGAACAAACTTTCCACCATTACCCCCCTTCTATAACCTCTCGTCTAAGTACCAAAAACGGATCCTCCAATTGAACTTTACTAATATTTTTCAACAGATCATTGCATACTCTAGTCATTCCCACCTCACACTATCAGAAGTCACCTCACAAGCTAAACTCAAATCCCTAAACTGGGTTAAAAGATCCATGTCCTTAATCATCAGGGAACTAACATGGATAGACTTCCTACTTAAAGCATCAGCCACTACATTAGCCTTACCGGGATGGTAACTCAACTCAAAATCATAATCTTTAAGAAACTCTAACCACCTCCTCATGTTCAGCTCTTTCTGGTCAAACAAATATCTAAGGCTCTTTTGGTCAGGTAACACTAACACGGTGCACTAGTCAACCTTTCTTTAAGTGTTTGGAAACTAGATTCACACTTACTATTCCACACAAGGCTACTCCCTTCCTAGTCAACTCCGTCAAAGGCAAAGCTAACTTATAGAACTCTTCTATGAATCTCCTATAGTACCCAGCCAACCTAAGGAAACTTCTAATCTCACTCACTGACTTAGGAGACTCCCACTTAAGCACGACCTCTACCTTAGAAGGATCTACGCCTATACCTCCCTTAGAAATCACATGGCCTAAGAAGCTTACTTGCTCTAACCAAAACTCACACTTGGACATCTTAGCATACAGTTGTTTATCCTTAAGAACCTGAAGCACTGCCTTTAGATGTTCCTCGTGCTCCTCCTTAGTTTTGGAATAAATTAGTATATCATCTATAAAGACAACTACGAATTTATCCAAATAAGGGTGAAAAATCTTGTTCATGTAATCCATAAAAATGGCAGGAGCATTCGTCACACCGAAAGGCATTACCAGATACTCGTAATGTCCATACCTAGTCCTAAAAGCGGTCTTAGGTATATCCTCCTCCTTAACTCTAATCTGATGATAGCTTGATCTAAGATCCATCTTACTAAACACACATGCCCCCACTAGCTGATCCATCAAGTCATCAATCCTATCACACTCCCATCCTTGGATACCTGTCCAGCCGCTGGAACAAAACTCTTCTTTTGCATCGAGCCTGCGTTGCTTCCCGTTGTACGCGAATACGGTTTGCCCTTGCTAGCTGGTTGGAATTTGTTCTGACTCCTCAAAGGCCCTCCACTCTTGTAGTGTGCCGCTCTAGCTCTGTTGTCTTCATCATAAATCCTCTGATAAGTGCCCTGCCACCAGAATCCTGCATCTCCTGATAGCATAAATGTAGCCAGCGTCACCTTCTGAACCATCGGACAATACATCGCTTTGAAGATCTTCTCGATCTAGTAAATCCAATCAGCAGCTCCATCCGGGTCGTAACCCCCACGAAACGTAGGTGGATGGTTCTTCTGGAACCGTGCCCTCCAATCCGTCTCGTAATGTTGGTTAAGGTTGCCAACAGCCTGTGCCATAGCCATCAAGGCATCGGCCATCGCTCGATCGTTCCTACTCCCAACCATTACTCTTTCTTATTAAAGAAAGGGTAAGCAAACATACCAAGTAAAGCGGAAAGATAAGGAAATCACTCAACAATCAAGCTAAAGCAAACAATTCACTTAAGAAATCAATCAATCAACCACTCAATCAATCAGATTAACACATCAGAAGCATAGTAAACTCATAACTCAAGGCCGGTGAACCAACCAGGCTCTGATACCAACTAATGTGACACCCTTCTACCCCATACTCTTATAAGTTTAATAAATTGAAATGTAGAGACGATAATGTCCCACGATGGGTAAAAAGGTTCACAAACGCTCTTCTTAAAAATCTCATTAGTTCGAAAACAACTTAATTAAAAGAAAATAAACTTCAAATATCATCCAAACACTTATGCAGCGGAATCTCAAAATAGAACATAAAATGACTAAACATCCCACTTGCCGTACAAGGCATCCCAAAATAGTTCATAAGAATATTCCTAACTAGAAACATAATGAAGACCCCCAAAATTATACCCTGATGTCACATCTATCAGAGCACATTCCCTTTAATCAAACTCGACACCGATCGTGTCATCATCAACACCTGTAAAAATATCCACAGTAATACAGTGAGGAAAAGAATACTACCCATATATACACATAGGAGGCTACCTTATCCTCACCCACATATAAACAACATCATCATTTATCATGCCACCAATACATCAATTAATCCATCAGATAGGAATCATCTATAAATCAGCATATAGTTATTCATTCATACCAACATACAAACAACATACCATCATTCACCAAATATAACACATAAATACATCCATCATGTATCCACCCAAACCCATCATCATCATCATATAATTCAAATATCATCATATATATAAATCATCAATACATGCACCAAAACTCATCAACATTATCAAATAACTCAATTCCATCATTGAGTATTCCAATTATCACATGCACCAATACTTATCTCATCATCCTCATCAATACTCTCCCAAGTTGCACTTCGCCCCACTCTAGGCTTGTGCTCCTCGGTACAAACTCTCCCAAGTCGCACTCGCCTCTCTCTAGGCTTATGCTTCTTAGTTGTTACCGATAATGGTCCTACCGTTATACACCACATAGGTCGGTAAGTTGTACATCGTCCCACTCGAGACTTGTACAGAGACATCCGCCCCACGAAGAATAGCCCTACCATTATACACCACACAGGCCGATAAGTTGCACCTCACTCCACTATAGGCTTGTTCAAGAATTTCCCCCATCACGGTCTACCTACCGTTAATCACCACACAGGCCGGTAAGCTTCACACACAACACTACCGTTAATCACCACACAGGCCGGTAGGCTTCACACACAACACTACCGTTAATCACCACACAGGCCGGTAGGCTTCACACACAACACTACCATTAATCACCACATAGGCCGATAGTGTTGCTCAACGCCCCTCTCTTGGGCTCGTGCATCGAACGCACCATCTTGATCCCCTGAATTGTACCCCCTCTATGGGCCCACACAATCCAGGTCTCATCACATATGCTCAAGGCATCTCTCTTAAGTTGTACCCCCTCTATGGGCCCCGCACAACTCAAGTAACATCGTCATTAATTATATCGCATAATTACCAACCATATGCATTCCAAATAACATCACTCACATTGCATATTAACCAACCATATGCATTCTAAAATAACATCAATTACATAGCATATTCACCAACCATATGCATTCCAAAATACATAGCATACTCACCCAACATATGCATTCCAACTAACATCAAATATATATAGCATATTCACCAATCATATGCATTCCAACTAACATCAAATATATAGCATATTCACCAATCATATGCATTCCAAAATAACAACAATTACATAGCATACTAACCAACCATATGCATTCCAACATAACATTAATTACATAGCATATTAACCAAACATATGCATTCCAAAATACATAGCATACTCACCCAACATATGCATTCCAAATAACATCAAATATATAACATATTCACCAACATATGCATTCCAAATAATATCAATACATTGCATAATCACCAACTATATGCATACCAATCCCTCATCAATTATATTGCATAAGCATCAATCATTATGCACACCAAACAACATCAATTATATTATCACACACCATCAATACCATTAAGCATCCTGCACAATTTCACCTTTTAAAATAAATCAATCTGCGAGCTGCGCTTAGCCCACGCTTAGCGCGCTCGCAGCGCGCATGCCAGCGAGCTGCGCTCCACCCGCGCTCAGCCCGAGTGCAGCCCAGGTTCCAGGGTCACACGCTCCAGTACGCGCTCAGCGCCTACTGAAGCGCACGTGTCGCCGATCGCGACTGTTCGTACGTTTTTAATCAATCCTTTTCAATAAACACCATTCATAATCATAAATATTCATCAAACTCATCACAATCATCAATCTTTAACAGTTTTACATGGGTTTCCCATCAAAACCCCAAATCATCAAACCCTTATTTAACCCCCTTTCACTAATCTCATTATTATCATTCAAACCACTCAAGATTCATCAAGAATCATTCCAATCAACCATAATTCACAGTTTATATCATCTATTCTCAGTTATAACATGTATTCATACAAATTATGCTCTTAAATTACTACCCAAGCACCCCTACATGCATATACAAGCAACACCCTCTTCCCCACCGTACCTTGAAGTGGAGATCGAACAGTAAAGAAGACTCTTTCTTGGTTCTTGATGATTACTCTCCAGCAATCTCCTCTTGAGACTTGGTTGCTCCTCTCCTTAGCGTTTTGCTCTCTGACGATTATACGAATAAGGATTAGGGTGAAATGAGAACCCCTCCTTAAATACATACTTAATTGGGCTAGGCCCACTCTCAACCCACTTATTCTATTTATTATTCTTATTATTTTATTAATACCCTTACTCATAAAATATCCTAATATTATTATTTATTTATTATCTCTTATTAAATAACTCTCCTCAATAAATATTCTAATTCTACTATTATTATTATTATTTATTAAATAACTCTTACTCATTAAATGGTTTAATTAATATTAAAATTATTTATTTATTTATTTCTCCTACTCTTATAGATTTTATTTTATTTAATAAAATTTGGGATGTTACACTATGTTTTCAAATCCATGATTTGGACATTTTCTAAGTAACGATTTGAATCGCTCCAATGCTTCACAAAATGGTACATCTGCTCCTTGACCGAATGAAGAAATGTTCGATTTAACACCGATGTATCTAGATGGTGGTAAGAACCTGTTTAGAAATTTCTCTTCTATAAAACTCCAGCTCGTCAAACTCCGGTTAGGATGAGATTCCAGTCACACCTTTGTTTTACCTGTAAGAGAAAATGGAAACAATCTTATATAACCCTACAAGAATGAGCTGAATTAGACGCAAAAACGTAGCGACGGCCATGCACTGTCGCTAGTAGCGACGACCCGACCATCGCTACGTCGTCGCTACTGCATTTAATGCACAATTCAACATGTAGTTGTGCAATTAATATGCTGTGACGGCCTGACCGTCGCTATTTTTGCACTGTAGCGACAGTCAGGCCGTCACTACGCTAAAAAACTATTTTTTAAAATTAAAATAAACGTAGCGACGGACCGTCGTTACATTTTTAATTAAAAATTAAATTTAACGCGTCAGAGGAATTTTTTAACTTAGCGACGACCGAAGCGACAGTCAGGTCGTCGTTAAGTTTAAAACTTACACGCACAAAGCCTTTCCCCTCTCCTTCCTCCTTCCTTCTCCTTCTTC
Source organism: Sesbania bispinosa (assembly GCA_026901365.1). Taxonomy (NCBI): domain Eukaryota; kingdom Viridiplantae; phylum Streptophyta; class Magnoliopsida; order Fabales; family Fabaceae; genus Sesbania; species Sesbania bispinosa. The sequence goes on along the minus strand of QLOH01000065.1, from coordinate 15,020 downwards.
TTCCCCTTTTCTCCCTCTCACTGTCTCTCCTCTGGCGAGCATTTCCGACGTCCCTCTCCCTCTCGCCGCCTCAACTTCCCTTCACCACCGTCCCAAACCCCCTCCCTTATAGTTATCTAACTTTTCCACCAATCAAATTCTCAAACAGTCGTTCCCCCACCGTTCTTCTCCCACTCGCCGCTGTGAGGTCCGCCCACCATCCAGTAAGTTTTATTTTTTTTTAATTTATGTTTATAATAATTATATATAATTTATATAATTATTTATATTTAAATTATTATTTAGTTATATGTTTCAGTTATATTTAAATTATTTATAATTTATATAATTAGTTATACTTAAATTATTTGCAATAGAATAACCAACTAATTATATGTTTATCTCTACTCAACAGACAATTACTAGGTCCTCCTTAGGGAGGTGGAGTCACAGATGGGGGACAAACTCCATCACTGATGGGTCCACCAAGCTACAAATCTGGAAAGATGTTGCTGGTGGCAAAGACTCGAGGCCACTGTTATGACACCGGGGACTTGTCAACCAACATTCGTCTAGGTGTGACCAGTCTCACTCAAGAGTCTCAAGCCCACACCAGCGGAAGCGACGGGTCCCAACATTCATCTGACGAGGCGCTGCGCCAGGAAGTCATTGAAACAAAGTTGCAGGCTAGCCGAGCTGAAGAGAGGGGTGATCACTATCAGGCCCAGTACGCACGGTTGGAGGAGGACTTCGCACAACCCCGACAACAGTTGCAGTTAGTGTTGGATGCCCGCAGTGCTGATGGTTCTACCAGCTTCAGTCAGGCTCAAGCAAACTTGCACTACAATGATGACATGGATAACCAGCCCGTGGATGAGGATGAGGATCGTGGCCCACCACCCCAGTAGCGCTGTCGCTGTCAGCCATGATTTTTTTATTATATCATGTTTTATACACTTTGTATATATACTGTTTATATATATATATATTTTCTATATGGGTGTTTTCATATAGTATTTATTATTTTCTTTATATTTTAGGTTTTTAATAAATATGATATAAATTTATAAATAAATAAAAATTAAATTTCTAAAATAATTCAACCGTAAATCCATAAATTAAAATAAAATAAAATATAAAAAAATTAATATAATATTAGCGATGGTCATGGCTGTCACTAGTTATATATATATATATATTAAAACATATAAATGCTAGCGACGACCTATGCCATCGCTACGACGTGACGGCTTAGCAACGACTTTTGGTCTTTTATGCTAGCGACGACCTTCAGCATAGCGATGACTTTAGTGACAAGCAAGAGACGCTATGTAGCGACAACTGTTTTTGCTCGTCGCTACGGTATTAACGACGAGCATTTTAACGACGTCCTTGTGGCCGTCGCTAATTGCATTACAGCACTGTTTTCCCCTTGTAGCAGCGGCCTTTGGCCGTCGCTAAAAGATGAAATTCTTGTAGTGTAAATTGCTTCCTCGTTACCTTTTTCAATCCCCACAGTGCCACACAATTCATAAAAAGTGGATAAATGTGTATATGGGTCTTCATGATCCAATCCTGCAAATTGGTGAAAAGTTGGTTTCATCTTGAGGGCCTTAGTTTTTGGTGGAGTAGCTATGCTAGAGAAATGTTTGGGCCCTTGTTGGATGACATAGTCTCCTAATGTCCTCCTGGAACAGTTTGGACCTTCACTAACCATTTTTTATGGTTGAGTGAGTTGTTGTGATTTGTGAGTTAGAAGAATTTCCTTGTTGTTGTCCTTGCTTTGTTGCTTGCTTTTTCCTTTTAGTTTTGCTTTTGTTTTCCTAGACGTCTTTTTTATTTCTTGATCAAAGAGCAATTGATATGCAAAAACCTTTCCTCGTAATAGCATAAATCAAAAGAAAACTAGAGCAAGGATTAGTACAAGTTATGAATTACAAGAAAATAACTACACAAAAGAAAACTTATATAACAAACTCAATGGGATAAATTAAGGAATCTATAGAAATCTCAAACAAAGATCCCCGACAATGGGGCCAAAAATACTTGTTAAGTTTTTTGCAAGCGTGCCCAAAAGTCAATTGTATTTTAGTAGTGAAGGGGGTTGTCATATCCACAGGGATCTTGTTAGATGTTCTATATCTTCCACAAATTTAAAACTCGTTGATTATATTTACATAAATGTAGTGACAATTCATTTTTTGATGTAATAAAAGGACATGATTTTGAAGTGTAAATAAAAAATGACTAAAAGATGATTGAATTTTCAGTAGAGTAAACTAGAATTGAAATTCATTGTTCTCCCTCATCCGTATTCTAGTGATTTAAAATATGTAGAGTCTAATGTCTTAAAATATATTACTAGCATTAAAATACACTAAATAATTTCATTTAAATCCGATTCTAAGAAAGCTTTCCAACCAAGCCTTAGAATCTAAATTGAGAGACTATCAATCAAATAAAGTCAAACATTAAGAGCAGAATGAAATTACCAACATTTATAGAATGAACAATTATATATATAAATCACCGGAATACATCCAAGTTGAAGATTACATTCAATCCCAATGAGGAGATTAACCACTCATGACAGCCATGAAAATGGAAGAAAACGAGTAAAAATATATATAAAAAAACAAGTGCTCGAAGCTTTCATCACTTTCGCTCTCTGTTTTTCTCTTTTGATCTTTGTACGTTATGTTTCTCTTCTTCTTTCATTCTCTGTTTTCTACTCACTAATTGGGTAAGTAAATTTTTGCTTGAGTGAGCAAAAATTTGCTTAAGCAAGCAATGTAACTTCATGTTGAAGGAAGGGTAATTTCGCTCAAGCGAAAAATCCTTCGCTTGAGCGAAATTCAGGCAGTGTCTAAAGCTTGTTTTTTAATAAAATTCACTCAACCAAGATACCCTCGCTAAGTGAAATGTGGGCAGATTCATATATGCTAATTTCTGGAATAAATTCACTCAACTGAAATATTTTTTGCTGAAGCGAATTTAAAAAATTAAATACTTCATTGAGCTTTTTTTTCATTGTTTTAAGTCTTCCCCTTTACCCATAAGTTCTTCATACATGCAAAATCAACATTTGGGATAAAATAAATCTTCATTTCCATTCATAATTCAAAAATAAATATTTAGATTCAATTATTCTAAATTAAGGGAAATTGGATTTTATAATCACTACAAGAAAATCGCTTTTTAGCGACGGCCATAAGTCGTCGCTAAAAGTGAAAAGTCGTCGCTATAATTTATGTAGCGACAACCACATGGACATCGCTAAAAAGTTCGTCGTTAATGTAGTAGCGACGAGGCAAAATAGGTCCGTCGCTACGTAGGTCGTCGAGACGGCCAAGCCGTCGCTAAAGTCGTCTCTAAAACCATGGTCGTTGCTACGTATTATTGTTATTTTTTAAAAATTTTTTTTATATAGTAGTGACGGACATGGCCGTCGCTAATGATAATTTTTTTAAAATTAAATTTATTATTATTTATTTATTTTAATATTTAAGGGTTTAGGGTTTAATATTTGTTAATTTTAAAATTATAAAAAATACTAAATACTATATAAACAATCTGATAGAAGAATATACATATATATAGATATAAATATATAAATTATACTAGCAAATTAGTCCCTGAGAGATTCCTGATCGAGTAGTTTAGTCCTTGAGAGAGTCAAAATTCCAAAATGGTCCCTGAGATGTTGCTCCGTCATGCAAAATGGTCCTTGTCGTGCAAAATGATCCCTGAAAAACAAGCAAAAAAACAAGCAAATTAGTCCCTGAGACATTAAAAAATCATGCAAATTAGTCCTTGAAAATGACCTTTTGACCATTTTGCATGACGGAGCAATCTCTCAGGTACTATTTTGGAATTTTGACTCTCTCAAGGACTAAACTGCACGATCAGGAATCTCTCAGGGACTAATTTGCTAGTATAGTCATAATATATATATATATATATATATATATAGAACACACACACACACACAAAGTTTTGTTCAAACACAATACAATAAAAGTATAAAAAAAACATAATAAAAAAAAATCAATGGTGGTGGCGACGACACTGGGGTTGTGGTGGGGGACGATCCTCATCCCTCCATCCAGGGTGGCAATGCGGATCGTAGTGGGGGGTACGGCTGAGCCTGAGCCTGAGCTGCAGCCTGAGCCTCCAGCAACGCTGCTCAGGGTTTAGAGGGGTTGGTCCTCTCCCGACCGGGCGCGAGCTGCCTGTGCAGCCAGCTCGCCTGGAAGGATGACCTCCCTCTAATAGGTGAGACCCTTCTGTCCACCTCTACCACATATACGAGGCATTTTTTTTCTAGTTTTAATAAGTTAAAATTAAATATTAAAAAAGCACACCTATAAACTATAGACATTATATAAATTAAATAATTATATAATTATAATTACTAATTACTAATTACTTCTAATTATTATATACTATTTACTAATTAGTATAAAACTAATAAACTAATAAACCTAGTAATTACTAATAAAACTAATAACAACACACCTACTAAAGTAATGTTTAAAACTAATAACCTAATACCTTATATCACATTAATAAACTAATAAACTAATTAAACTATTGATTATTAATAAACTAATAACCTAATACTATATCACATTAATAAACTAATAAACTATTGATTGCAAATAAATTAATTAAAACTGTAAAACTTACTCGTTGTGACGCCGAGAAGGAAGAGAGAAGGAGGTGCAAAGTTGACTACAGACAATATTAAGATTCTGATCGGTTCAAACAAACCTATGAAGGAGGGGAGTGTTTAATTGATAAGATTTTGAAAATGAAAAAAGATAGAGGGGCAGAATCAGGGATGGCCGGAGAGGAGGAAAAGAGAGGGAGGAGGAGGAGGAGGAGGAAAGTGGAGGAAAAGGGGAGGGGGAAGGTTTTTACGCTGAGTATCAGCATTTTAACGCTAGTGACGGCCAAGTCGCTCGCTACATTAAAAATTGCTCAGGCGTGCCATAAATTTAAATTTTAATTATAACGTAGTGACAACAATAAATGTAGTGAATTTAAATTTAAATTATAACACTAAAAAAGCTAATTTCTTGTAGTGAATGATGCATTTGAAAACAATAAATGGTTAAATTGACAACCAAAAATCTATTGAAACTAGCACTTATCTCAAGCATAACAAGTAGGACAAATAGAAACAGAGATTTAGGGCAACATAAATGGTGGTTTCTAAGAGACGGTGAATGATATTATGGGGAGGTTTGTCTGAAAAGTATAATTTGTTTTTCATTTTTTTTTATTCTGAAGAAAACAATTTTTCCATTTATTATGTAATTTAGTAAAGTATTAAATTTGTTAATTAACATATTGATGCCGCATAAGAGTGATAATGTCATGTTAGCTTATGGAGTAACAGAAACACCAACAATATTAACAACAACTCTAACGACGAGAACTATTTCGAAAAAGAATGATTTTGTGAGGATGAAAAACTTAAAAGAAAAACTATTAGGGGGACTAAAATGAAAAAGAAGATATTTTAGAGAGACTAAAAACATATTTAAGTCAAAAATTAATTTTTAAGAAAATGGAATTATACAAAGTCTCGTGACAATGTAATTAAAATTTTTATATTATCATGCAATGATATGCTGCCACAACATTTAATATGAATTGAATAACACATGAGTTGCCATACACCTGAAATGATATGACAACTATTATTGAATGATGGGTGTAAAACCTTTTTTACACTAAAAAAATATACTAATTAAAAGTAATTTCTTAGAGAAACTCCAACAATGATACCCACTTTTTTTTTATCTTAAATGGATTCCACTATGACACATTATTTCTTTTTATTTTTATAATTTAAGTAATACTTTTCTTCCAATAGTGCAATCTAAAAAAATTAATGAATAAATTACACAAATTAACCATACATCTTTATATTTCACCAATATTATTTTCATTAACTCCAAATATATCTCATAATCTATTAATTGTTGCTTAACAAAATATATGCTTCGCGGTACAAACTCTTTACACAACCATAGTTATGGAAATGGTAATTAAGCACTTTTATTGGAGTTCCTCTTAATCCAATCCAAGCAAAATAAGGGCCCATTTACTTTTAAAAAATATTTTCTATTTTTCTTGTATTTTAGTTTTAATTACAAAGCATGCTAACGTGTTCTTTTTCATTTTATTCTATATTTAAGAGTTTTTATAAGAAATAAGAAATCAATATAAAGTTGTTCTCACTATCTCCTATACAAAACTTTGAAAACAAGAAATAAAATGATGTTTTTATAATAAAAAATAAAAATATTTTGACAATTAAAACTAAAAAACAAAAACACAAAAATATTTCTTCAAAGTAAAACCGCCTTTATTAGTGTTTTTAAAACTTACTTTTACCATATCATTTTAAACACAAACACATTTTCTAAAATTTAATTTTATCAAATTCTAATATCATGAAAAATAAAATGTATAATAACTTACGAAAATATTAAAATCGCAACTATTAATATTTTATTGATGGTTATATTTTCATACTTTATTGCCACCTCTTACTATAATCTTTGACTATGGGAATACCCTTAATGTACACAATAAAATACTCAAATATTATACAAGAACAAATGTAAAAAGTTTAGACTTAAAAAAATAGTAGAAAGAATATACATCCAGTAACAACATGAAAAAGCAACGCGGACATTTCAGGTGTTAAAATACCTTTGACAACACAAATCTATTGATTTGCCTCCGTAGCATAGTGGTAGTGCGTTCGCTTCGTAGCAAAAGGTCGCGAGTTCGATCCTCGCCGGGGGCTTATTATTTTAAATTTTTATTAATATCTTAAAATATTGTAGGTTTTGACTTTTTCCTTTTTTTTTTTTTTATCATTTATTTCATCCTCAGTGGATGGTGCGCTTTCTTAGTCTCAATGGATTGTGCTCACCAAGTGATGGGGTTGGGGCCTCCACATTTCAAGGTGCCCTTTATACTTTTAATTTCTCAAGAAAAAGTATGAAGGAAAAAAATTAATTTAGCAAAATAGAGATATTTTAGTAAAAAACTTTTTATTGACAAAGAATTAAAAAGAAAAGGAAAACAAAATAATTTCAGGCCCAAAAATTAAAGGAAAAATAATTCTTCCTGCATGTAATTAATAATAATAATAAACAATTTTTACGTGACTTCTTCTTTTTTATTTTGGTTAGATATACAAATTAACAACAGGGATATAATGTGCTAATGAATTGAATAATGTTAATTACTCGAATCTATGGATAAAACATATAGTCTAGTTTTTTTTTTTTGGACTCTTCAAACGCAAAATGATATACTCTCCACTACTCCACAAGATTACTCTGGTCTTTCTTGTGTGGTTCGTTTATAGTTATAATAGAAAATATTATATCTAACCTACTCAATTAATTATCCTTCATATTGTTATGTAAATAAAGGGGTGTATGTAATGTGTTAATATTATAAAATTTTGTCATCATAACGAAAAGAAGAGATAAAAAAAAAAAAGATAGAAAGTGGTCCTCTCCTCAAATGTACAACATAAAAATAAAAAAAGGACCACAAAACAATAAATATAATGTTTCTTTTGTAGGCCATGACGAATGGTCTGCACGCTACAAAGCGCATGAACTCAACTACTACTAAACAAAGCGTCCGGGATTGATTTGCTCTATCTCTTCAAAATATATGTCCAATCGAATTAAGAGGAAGATAATTATTTAAATTTTGTGTTATAAGAAAATTAATTAGCTGTAAAGTTGAAACTTTTATGAAATGGTTTAAATCATTCTTTTAACAGTCAAAGATATAAAAAATTTTGATACCAAAAACTTATAGACAAATGATGCGACAAATTATCCCGCGATATATAACTAAAATTAGATGAAAATTAGTATAAAGATGAAATAATTAGCTAAAAGATTAAGTTATTAAATTGAGTATATTAAATAAATTAGCTGTGATAATTTATAACATAATGATACAAAATCACTCACTAGATCATAACTTGAAATTGATAATTATATTATAAAAAAAATAAGAATACAAATATAGAATACAATTTTAGGTTTTGTACATATAAAAAAAAAATTGGACACTAATTGAAAGTAACATTTTAAAAAACGCTAATAATCGCTAACAATACTCTTTACCCAAAATGATAAAATCTTAACAGATGTAATTTTCAATTATGATTTTAACTTTTAACTAGGTGAAATGAAATAGTTAATACACTATATAGTATTACTCATCAATTGCTTAGTAGAAAATTCGCGTAGGTGGAACTACAGTCTACAAGGGAGGTGAAACTTCAAAAGTCGGTTTGAGAATCTAGATCTTTTGATTTCTTGATCTCTTTCAACCCCAAGCGGTTGGTAACTTTATATGAATGAGTGTGTGTGTGTGAAATAGCAAATAATAATACATTTAATTATATATATTTGTATGTTTTTAGTTCGATTAACTTTTAACTAAATTTAGATCAAAACTAATACATTTCATTAAGTTCAAATTATAGTAAATGAAAACTAAAAGACTAAATTAAAACAAGGATTAAGATATATACACATTATTTATAGTAATGTAATGTAAACTGCATTTTATCCAATAATGTATTATTATATTATATTGAGTTTATACATATTAAAATTCATATAATTAAAATGATGTTAAAATATTTATTAGATAAGTGTAAAATGTTTTTACATTAACTTATGGAGATTATAGGGTAGACCCAAAAAAATTAGGTCCACCTAGTCATCTATATTTTTCTAGGTATTTTAAAAGTGAATTTTTTTTATTAAATGGTTATATGACCATTTGAGTTTAATTAAATGGTTAATGTGGATTTACAATACAACTTATACTATTTTTGTTGAGGATCATTAATTTAAAGTTAAAGAGGAAACTTTTATATACACACTACTATTTATTTGAGTTTCTATTTTTTTCAACCAATATTTAATAAACAGAACTAGAAATTATTGAACATCAGTTAATAATAAAATGAATATTGAATCTGATGGTTACAAAAATTTTAATTACTATCTTTTACATTTTGGACTATGTGGACCATGGTCCTCCCTAAACAGACCCTAACATATATATACCATTAAACTCTTAAAACAACACTCGCTATATTGTCTCGTTAAAATTAATTAAAGTAACTCATTAGTGAAAAATAAATCAATTAACATATGATTTAATAGGTATATATTGTCAATGTAAAAAAAGTTATACATTATTATTAAATGATATGTTATCACATTATTTATTTCAACAAAAAAATAACATGAATTGCCATATTTATTAAATGATATGACAATACATATCATTGGATGAAAATGTAAAATTATTGTGTATTTCATTAAACTCTTAAAAATAATTACATTAGAATTAATAATATACAAGTGTCAACAAATTTACACTATGTTCAATCATATTTTTATTACCATCATGTTACATTGTAATTTAAGAAGAAGTAATAGTGGAAAAATTATGAAATATGATTCAACATCAATATAAAATTTATTTACACTACCAACTATATAGGAGTATTAAATAATTTCTTTTGCGTAGTTTTAAAAAAGTTATTAAATAACTTAAACCCTAGCAACAAGTTATTTTTTACTGCAAACAAAAGAAGCAGTTTCATTTATAATATAATTATTAGAAAAGTTAATTATGTTTAACTAAACCTTCTCCTATAAAATGTTCGAAAAATTATCACTTCACCAAAATCTTTCTAATCCATTTAGGGTATGTTTGTGAGTTGAATTTTTGGAGGGGAAGGGAGGGAAAGGAAAGAGTTTATTGGAAACTCTCCCCTCTTTGTGTTTGTGAGTTCAAGTATTTTGCAAAGCCTTTTTTTCTCCTCTTCTCCCCCTCCCTTCTCCTCCAATCCTTTCCTTTTCATCCTCTCTAACTCACAAACACACCCTTGGGTATTATGTTGTGTGAGTTAAAAAATGAAGAGAAGGAAAAAAGGAAAAAAGAAAAAGTTTCATGGAAGCTTTTCTCTTAATATATTTATGAGTGCAATTCTCCCGTTTTATAATTTACGTACAAAGTTTTCACCCTCTTTCCTCCTCCATTTCTCCCCTAAACATTCATTTCTCTTCTCTTCATCAAATTCACAAACATAGCCTTAATGAAAATATAGACAAAAAAAAATCAATAACAAAATTAAAAAAAAATCAAGATCCTCTTGATTTATTGATAACATATAAAATAAAAGATATGACCTCTTCCGGAAAAAAAGAATATTAGAATTCATGTTTACTTCATATGATGGAGTAGTAGTACTATAAGATTAATAGTAACCACCCGTTCATTATCATGTGCACTATCTCCCTCACTTCCCCACGTCGACATATATAAATTAAATAATGGTTGTGACTTGTGATGAGCCATTCTTGGTCAAAAGTTCATCACTGCCACATAATGATTGTATGCATAATTCTCTCATTTCTTTCTTTCTTTTGAAGCACACGTTGTGACTTGTGATCCAGTAACTACAAGTTGAACTAATATAGATAAATTATAAAGAGCGGTTAATTTAATTTACCATATCACACCAAACACTGCTAACTAATATGTAGTAGTAAAGATTAAAATTAAAATTAAAAATCTTTCCATAACCATATATGTAACTGTCAAGTCTGAATACTGTTCCCTTATTTTATTAAAAGTAAAAATCATGCACAGAATTAATTAGGGACCACATGCAAATAAAATTACTTTTGGTGATATATTGAAGACCTAGCTAACTGCTTGCTGCAAACACTGATCTGTCACCTTAATTTAATTGATCTTGGATCTTGTGATATATATTGTTGATAAGAGATGCTTTCAAATTCAGTCTCTCTGCCTGTGATTTTATGTTCCTTCCTTTCATTGTCAGAAGAACTGTTAGATTCGGAAACATTTTCACACTTTTTTCACTTTGTGTGGATGGATGCTTCCATGCCTTCATCAAGATGCTGTCAAATAGGTACAAAGATGAACAAGAGAGATAGAGAGACTATTGCTTACTCTCTCTCTCTCTCTCTCTCAATTTCACACCACATCTATGTATAAAGAGACACACTCTTTGGACTCTACTACACAGCTTTAATATATATCCTTTTTTTTTCCTTCTTTTATTTTTATCTAATTTTCAAGAGTATTTTCACATACGATTATCTATCATTTGGTAAAAAATCCCTTCTTTATTTGCTTTACCTTCTTACTATATATAGAGGGTTTGTTCATTATCTCTTCAGTTTCCTACTAGGTTTGTGGCAGGTCTTCACATGCAGTATAGGTCGGCATGCATTGCTATAGCTGCATGCACGAGAACAAGGATTCTAGCTAGGAAGCCATTAATAAAAGTCTCCAAAAGTGTTTCTGAATTAATGAGTTTCATATACTTAAGATTTTCTTAATTTCATCATAGTTGAACAATATTGCTATAAGTATATTTGTTTCAAATTTGGCTATCTGCATTACCAGCATTTGAACTTTACACAATGTATATATCTTAATATTGCACAATTATAAGGACAATTAGGTACACATATTTGTATAATTTGTCATGGACCTCTCCTGATTGCATGTTAATAATTATATATACCATATATTATTATCTATATACTAAGATGAAAAAAAAATATCTTTAACATATATAAGGGATATATAATATGAAATATAATACAATCTATGTTAATTTCGTTGAAGATCTATCAATTTAAAGTTGAAGGCGGGTAGTTATATTAATATGAGTATTATTAATTTAGATTTTTATTATTTTCAACCAACAAACGTTGAATTTAGTGATCAAGAATTTAAATTACTAAATTTTACATTCTTATCATGTGTCTTAGATTTTTGGACCAGGTCCAACCCCATATATTAACTTGTAGAGTGAGGATGGTCCTTATATATATAGAATAATTTGGCTTTATCGGTAGGCAATGTGGGACTCTAACAACGTGTACCATGATCTATCCTAGACAGACTTGTTAAAATTATATATCCCATACTATTCAACTATATACTAAATGAAAAAAAAAAAAATCTTTTACGACCATCAGCAGGGCACAATTTATTCATCTTTTCCCACTTTGTATCATTTAAGTAGCAAACAAAAAAGAATGTGCATATATGGGACAATAGATCGAACAGATTTTATGACAAACATGGGAAAAACCGACCATTCTACTGTTGCATGACAAAACCATAAGATACATGCATCTGTGGGCAAGTTAAATATACATATATTGTCATTCTTGCAAGCTCTCTCCATAACTGGTTTCCAGGTATTGCCTGGACTTGGATTGAAATGATCAAAATTCTAATATGTTAGCTCTAAAAACAACATATGTGTCAGTAGTTACAGCTCTTGTCCATTAAAAACAATAAAACCAATTCGCATGTAGTTCTTTATTTAAAGCAGCTGCATAGTATTGAAAATTTTGAAAATCGAAGCTAATTAACTGATGAAATCGTACAAGACAAACAAACCTACATACTCACATGTTAGCTAGAACATACATTACTCTCCTTACTTATTAGCCTCTCCATTCAGGTATAGTACATTTCCTTCATGTACGTACCCAAATATGTTACAAAATTAAGAAATTAGTATATAGTAACATTCAATCTTTCAAATTAAGTTCAAGCATTGCCAATCCAAACGTTTACTTACTTTATTCCTTTAATAAATGTTTTAAAAAAATGGTATATATATACATATGCGTATGCGGGGAGCATCTAAAGATGATTTCCGTGTCATTTGGACATTTGTGGGAAAGTTCATATTCAAAGAAAAATATAAATTAGCAATAAAAAAAAGATGATTATTAAGGAAATGTTTAGTAGAATATGGCCCCATTTGGAAATACAGTTTATTTAAGTGCTTATAACATAAGCTCTTATTTAATAAGCACTTAATGAATAAGCCCTTAAAAAAGCAGATGAAAATTGAAGAGTGTACAGTGTACTTAAATTCTCCATAAGCTATTCTCAGGAGCTTATTGAAATAAACTGCAAACAGCTTATGAACATGTCATAAGCTTTTCGTAAGTTTACCCAAACAGTTACATAAGTGTTTATGTCATAAAATAAGCTCAAATAAGCTCTTCCAAACAGCACCTATTACCACAAGAAGCTTAATTAATTAATTTGACACTAAACCATTTGTAAAATTTATATATAAGAGATTTTTTCTGCTTAAGCTCTCAAGTGTGTGAATGACAATTCGTAATAAGCAATGGAAAGCAAAAGTAACGAGATCTGTTCATCATATACACAAGAACATCAATTTATGATATGCAATGAATAGGTAGTAGATCACAATGAAATTCTTGCTAAAATTTTTCAAGCTATGTACAGCTAGCGTGTACATTGTTAAGTAAAATGAACTAGTCAATTAGCTTGGATCACAATGCAGCTGTACCTAGCTAGCTAGCTAACTAAAATGAACAATATATTTTTTTCCACATAAAATTAAATTAATTGAGATGGAATTGGATCATTGCATACAAGAAAATGAAGAAGAAGACTATTTTAGCTTGACTTATTCTAACTTGTACCCACAAGAAGAGGGGTTTGTTTTTGTCTAAAACCACAAAGATTCAAACACAAACATATATATATATTTTATGTATAGCATTGCCATACTTACAAGTTACAAATTAACTAACGTGCATGTATACTCATCACTCACCAGATATTGTATAAAATATAATGTGCTTCCTTCCTTCCTTGCTTTAGCTTCTTGGTTGATGATTGCTATGAAATCATTAATATAGTTGCTCACATGAAACCCTTTTAAGACATAGAATCAACAATGTAAAACATCTATGGAACAATGATGAGCAAAGCTTGGAGCCTTCAAGATCTAGAACGAGCATCACTACCCTTATCTGGTTGGCTATTACGGTTATTGTTATCAGAATCCATAAGCTTGGAACTAAATGGTGATGGAAAGGGTCTGATTGCAGTTGAATTGAATGAGTGAAGAGATGGAATGAGAGGATGAGGCAATAGTTGTGAAGAACCTGATGATGAGTTTAGAAACTGATGGATATGGCTATTGAATTGTCTTTGACTTGGATCATTTTCTGTCATAAAAGGAGTGAAAAGTGATGGTGTAGCAGCAGATGATGGACCAAACAATAATTGGGAATTACCAGCTGAAGAAGGTACATTCAAAGAAGATGGAAATTGCACACCATTGCTTTGATGGGGATGATCTATTTGAGAATGAAACAATCCATGACTTCCAAATTGGGATAAAGACAGACTAGAAGGTTCTGAATGGTAGGAGTTATATGACATGGCATTGTTTAACAAACCAGCAGGTAAAGGAGAGTGATGAGTACTCATAGGGAAAAGCTTCTGCAAGTTGTTGTAATTTGCATTTCCAACTACCACTCCTTCTTGATTTTCTTGCTCATTTGTTTTGATCCACTTTCCTTTATCTGTGATATTGTACCCTCTTTCAGCTAATTCCTTGCCTTTAACTCTTGATAATGAGTCCATGTCCCAAAACCTTGATTTTTCCATGAGGTTTTGAATTCCACCATCCCTTAAGAGAGTGGAATTAGCATCATAGAAAGGTCCAAGTGAGAGCTCAGAGGAAGCACTTGAATCATGGAAAGGAAGTAGGGTTTGTGGATGGTGATGATGAAATTGAGAAAAGCCCTGAGGGAATTGAAGTGGAGGAAGCTTATCAATGTCTAATTTAGTAGCTTCAAGCAACCAATCTATCACCTTGCTTGGTTGGCTGAGTCCAAGCTTGTCTTGAAGATCATATAACTGAATTGCTGTTGGTACAGAGAGCCTAATCCTTCTGTCCCTTAATCCTCTTATGGTGCAAACCTTGCTATGTCTATCTTTTCCTCCAAAGAACGTGATACTCTCACAATTCTTGGATTTCTGAACCCTGACCATTGTCTTGAAGTAGAAGATATCTTGGAGAATTTGTCAGCAATATTAATGGTGTCACCTTCTTGCTTAGCTTCATAACCTTC